>OX465288.1:94987310-95587310 GCA_949987695.1 Merzomyia westermanni
TATGAGTGTCCGAAATTAATATTAAATACTTATAGCCAGTCAATTTATTTAAAAGCAACAACTTAATATCGTAGTTTCAGGTTATTTCAACATTATTACTAAAATTTGAAAGGTATTTTGAGGTATTTTTGTAAAGCAACTGCAAAACCACATTTTTCAAAAAACCAATGCATGCACATTTTATGTTTCAAAAATTTGCGTTTAAATAGAGAGATGGACATTGCCAAATCAACTTAGCTCATCATTCTGATTATTTCCGTATACTTATTGATGGGCGCATCTCTTCTTCTTCTCATACTTACAAACATTTCATGTTCATGAAATTTATAAAAATTAAAAAAGGTATATAACTTATCAATTGTAGTGGGGTACTAACTACTTGCCCGGATACTTTGCTTGTGTGTTATTCGATTAGCCTCATTTTTGGCAGGAGTATACCACATACTTTTGAAAAGCAGTTGACCAATTTTGGATGAACTATCTAGTTGAAACTACAAGCAATCGCCTTCAAAAATAGCAGAATTTTTAAGTTGAAAAGTGGGTGGCGCCACGCCTACTTCCCATACAAAACATTCATTTGCAGTCGAGTTTTGCTTAAAAAGCTTATTATGTGTGCAAGATCTTATTGATATAGCTTGAATAGTTACATATATAAATAACACGTTTTACACATTGCAAACTAATTTTTTAGAACTATGTTAAAAAACTGGGCGTGGCCTATGACAGATTTCACCTATTTAAAAACAAAACAGGTACCTTTACACATTCAACATTTTCGCCAAATATCGTTTCGATAAATCAATGTTTACCGGAGTTATGGCATAAAATGTTTTGTGGAATAATCCAATACAAAAGGGGGGGAGGGCAACGCCCATTTTTAAAAATTTGTATTTTTCGACTTTCTTCGTTCGCGGGCACTTTGAAAGTGGAATATAAATGATATTAAGCTATTTTACGCAAAGGTATTGCCTATTAAATATATCTATGATCCTTTTGTTCGTAAATTGAATAGTCTTGGTTAATATAATTTGATAATTTTTATTTTTTATTAGTATTCAAATATTTATTTATTTTTTTTTTCGATGTTTCGACTTCAAGCTGAAGTCATCATCAGGAAACTACGAAAAGAAAAACATTAACATTTTTAAACATACATACATTTCAGTAGCAAAAAACCTAGCTTACACATATGGATATGTATGATCGACTAAACAGAATTGACAAAGATAACTATGGTAAAAGCAAAAGAGCGAAAAAACATAAATGTAGATAAATTAAAAATCCCGTAAATATAAACAATTTTCATGTACCGCAAGTGTAAGCAAAAAACATAGGTATACAATAATAAAATCTAAATGTATCAACCAGAGTTAGAAGTATTTATATATGTACGTATGTTAATGCATATTGTGCTCTTAGCATTGCTAGATATTGTTCTAGCTTAAGTTTAGTGAGTATGTTTAATGACCACCGTTGAGTTGTTGTTTTAAAATCACATTCCTGTAGGTTTGTGCAAAGTTGTCTGTGTCTGTTTTAAAATTTATCTTTACCTCATTAGGGGTGTTCAAAATATGTCAGGTTTCCAAAATAAAGCGCTTATTATAACTTTGCTCATGTTCCAGAATGGTCACGTTTTCAAAATCTGGATAGTGTCCTGTCTTTACAATGCGCTGCCAATGCTGTCTTATTTTCTGGATTATTATTTCTCAATTTAATGTTTGATTTGTGGGCGGAAAGCCTTGTCTTTAGTTTAAGTTTAGTTGTCCCTACATATACTTTTTCACATACGTGGGACCCGTCGCCGTTGCATGAAATTTTGTAAACCACGTCGGATTTCTCATAATTTAGAATTTTGTCCTTCATATTGCTGTAAATTGGTCGTAGAGTGTTGTTGTATGTAAACGCTATTTGATTTTTTTCCTTATCATAAAAATGTGAACCTTTGATCCTTTCAGACACTCCTGGGATAAATGCCATTGATTTATAAATTTTATCGCCTTTCTCGGTTTTATTGTTATTTCCGTTCGATGGGTGGTGTTTATGAAGCAGTTTGTTTATCAAGGACATGGGAAATGAATTTTTTTCAGTGTTTTTCTAATTATTCCTATGTTTTTGTTGTGAAACATCTTATCACTGATGTTAAGAACCCTTCTTATCAATGTATAATTTGTTGTTATTTCTAATTATAAGTGTGTCAAGGTAAGGGAGTCGGTTATCTTTTTCCACTTCCATAGTACATTGTATATATTTGTAATAGCTGTTAAGTAATTTAAGCATATTTTCCATTTCGCTCGTTTTGACGATGGAAAATAAGTTGTCAATTTATATCGTTAGCAATCGTAGTTTGCTTTTTGACTCCATCTCGAATTTTGTTAGCAGCTCCTCCAAAACTATGTCTGCTATCACTGGGGAGGCTGAAGATCACATTGGCATTCCTGATCGCTGTTCGTAAATTTTTTCATTGTATTTAAAATATCTATTGTCTCTCAAGCAAAATTTTACTATGTTCATAAATAACTCTTTTGTTAAAACTGTGTATTCTTTAATGTCAATCCACCTTGAGGCAATTATGTCTATGCTGCATCCACGGCAATGCTGGGGAACAAGGAAACGACGTCGAACGACACCAAACTTTCATGATCGTAAATATAGGTGCCTTTTACTTTTTCTTTGAACTCTGTGGAATGTTTGACATTGTATTTTAAAGATTTTGTAATATTTTTAGTATACCAACGACATATTTGCACAAGTTATAGAAAGGGGAACCGATAGATGAGCATATTGGCCGCAGAGGTATGCCATCTTTATGGATTTTTGGTAAACCATGAATCCTAGACGGATTTGCACCTTTGGAAATTAGGAAATTCTTCTCTTTTTCTGAATGTGGCCGTTGTTGAACATTTTCATTACTAATTTATTGTTACTATCTTGTAGATGGTTTGTCGGATCTCGTTTTAGAACCCTGTAGTCAGAAATGTTGTTCACTATGATTTGCATCTTCCTTGAATAATCAATTTTCTCCATCGCTACAGTAACATTGCCCTTGTCTGCATTGAGTACTAGAATTTGTTTATTGTTGTTGAGAAACTTTTTGATAGAATTTAAAGTCTCACACATGAATTTGTCAAGAGATGAGTTTGTACTCTTTTTCATGTGTTCCTGTATCAATGCAGTGAAATTGTTTCTTTCGATTTCTTACCTTTTTTTGTTCTGCACTGTTTGAATAATATTCTCTCCGTATTTAGTGATTTGTGTATTTCTAACTTTTTCGCTAAGATTATTTATTAGAAAATCTTCGCTCTCAAAAAATGCCGTTAAGTGATGTAAGTCGAGGCTTTGTGTTATTTGTGCATTTAGTCTACTTTTCTCTTTTTCTTTTTGCCTTCTTAGATCATGCTTGATACGTATAATGAGGTTAAGGAGTTTTATTTGCCCATTCTCTATGTACCTTGACAAAACTTGGTTGACCTTACGTGGACTTTTATTGTTGTTGATATTGTTGTTGATGGTGTATGTGATGTTCTTGGTTGCATCTGTGTTGAACTTTGGAACCAAACCGCTTCTTTTGCACCTCTCTGAGAATTTTGTCGATTCTGCCAGTCGGGTGATTTTGTGTGCAGTTTGTTGGTAGCACCTAATTGATCTTTTCGTGTGAGTGTCATACTTGACTTTGATTGTTTTATACACTTTGTGTGTTTTCTCCGTGTGCTTTCCGATTTTCCATTTTATTGGTAAATTTAATAGCCTTGGTTAATATAATTTGATAATTTTTATTGAGCTTAAGGCCAGATTTTTGAATAAAACTTCTTTTTTAATAGTATTCAAATATTTTTTTTTAGATATTTCGTTCAACCTGAAGTCATCATCAGGAAACTACGAAAAGAAAAACATTAACATTTTTAAACATACATTTCAGTAGCAAAAAACCTGACTTACACATATGGATATGTATGATCGACTAAACAGAATTGACAAAGATAACTTTGGTAAAAGCAAAAGAGGGAAAAACATATATGTAGATAAATTAAAAATCCTGTAAATATAAACAATTTTCATGTACCGCAAGTGTAAGCAAAAAACATATGTATACAATAATAAAATCTAAATGTATCAACCAGAGTTGGAAGTATTTATATATGTACGTATGTTAATGCATATTGTGCTCTTAGCATTGCTAGATATTGTTCTAGCTTAAGTTTAGTGAGTATGTTTAATGACCACCGTTGAGTTGTTGTTTTAAAACCACATTCCTGTAGGTTTGTGCAAAGTTGTCTGTGTCTGTTTTAAAATTTATCTTTACCTCATTAGGGGTGTTCAAAATATGTCAGGTTTCCAAAATAAAGCGCTTATTATAACTTTGCTCATGTTCCAGAATGGTCACGTTTTCAAAATCTGGATAGTGTCCTGTCTTTACAATGCGCTGCCAATGCTGTCTTATTTTCTGGATTATTATTTCTCAATTTAATGTTTGATTTGTGGGCGGAAAGCCTTGTCTTTAGTTTAAGTTTAGTTGTCCCTACATATACTTTTTCACATACGTGGGACCCGTCGCCGTTGCATGAAATTTTGTAAACCACGTCGGATTTCTCATAATTTAGAATTTTGTCCTTCATATTGCTGTAAATTGGTCGTAGAGTGTTGTTGTATGTAAACGCTATTTGATTTTTTTCCTTATCATAAAAATGTGAACCTTTGATCCTTTCAGACACTCCTGGGATAAATGCCATTGATTTATAAATTTTATCGCCTTTCTCGGTTTTATTGTTATTTCCGTTCGATGGGTGGTGTTTATGAAGCAGTTTGTTTATCAAGGACATGGGAAATGAATTTTTTTCAGTGTTTTTCTAATTATTCCTATGTTTTTGTTGTGAAACATCTTATCACTGATGTTAAGAACCCTTCTTATCAATGTATAATTTGTTGTTATTTCTAATTATAAGTGTGTCAAGGTAAGGGAGTCGGTTATCTTTTTCCACTTCCATAGTACATTGTATATATTTGTAATAGCTGTTAAGTAATTTAAGCATATTTTCCATTTCGCTCGTTTTGACGATGGAAAATAAGTTGTCAATTTATATCGTTAGCAATCGTAGTTTGCTTTTTGACTCCATCTCGAATTTTGTTAGCAGCTCCTCCAAAACTATGTCTGCTATCACTGGGGAGGCTGAAGATCACATTGGCATTCCTGATCGCTGTTCGTAAATTTTTTCATTGTATTTAAAATATCTATTGTCTCTCAAGCAAAATTTTACTATGTTCATAAATAACTCTTTTGTTAAAACTGTGTATTCTTTAATGTCAATCCACCTTGAGGCAATTATGTCTATGCTGCATCCACGGCAATGCTGGGGAACAAGGAAACGACGTCGAACGACACCAAACTTTCATGATCGTAAATATAGG
The DNA here is from genome assembly GCA_949987695.1 of Merzomyia westermanni. NCBI lineage: Eukaryota > Metazoa > Arthropoda > Insecta > Diptera > Tephritidae > Merzomyia > Merzomyia westermanni. The sequence goes on from OX465288.1 coordinate 94,992,714, forward strand.
TGCCTTTTACTTTTTCTTTGAACTCTGTGGAATGTTTGACATTGTATTTTAAAGATTTTGTAATATTTTTAGTATACCAACGACATATTTGCACAAGTTATAGAAAGGGGAACCGATAGATGAGCATATTGGCCGCAGAGGTATGCCATCTTTATGGATTTTTGGTAAACCATGAATCCTAGACGGATTTGCACCTTTGGAAATTAGGAAATTCTTCTCTTTTTCTGAATGTGGCCGTTGTTGAACATTTTCATTACTAATTTATTGTTACTATCCTGTAGATGGTTTGTCGGATCTCGTTTTAGAACCCTGTAGTCAGAAATGTTGTTCACTATGATTTGCATCTTCCTTGAATAATCAATTTTCTCCATCGCTACAGTAACATTGCCCTTGTCTGCATTGAGTACTAGAATTTGTTTATTGTTGTTGAGAAACTTTTTGATAGAATTTAAAGTCTCACACATGAATTTGTCAAGAGATGAGTTTGTACTCTTTTTCATGTGTTCCTGTATCAATGCAGTGAAATTGTTTCTTTCGATTTCTTACCTTTTTTTGTTCTGCACTGTTTGAATAATATTCTCTCCGTATTTAGTGATTTGTGTATTTCTAACTTTTTCGCTAAGATTATTTATTAGAAAATCTTCGCTCTCAAAAAATGCCGTTAAGTGATGTAAGTCGAGGCTTTGTGTTATTTGTGCATTTAGTCTACTTTTCTCTTTTTCTTTTTGCCTTCTTAGATCATGCTTGATACGTATAATGAGGTTAAGGAGTTTTATTTGCCCATTCTCTATGTACCTTGACAAAACTTGGTTGACCTTACGTGGACTTTTATTGTTGTTGATATTGTTGTTGATGGTGTATGTGATGTTCTTGGTTGCATCTGTGTTGAACTTTGGAACCAAACCGCTTCTTTTGCACCTCTCTGAGAATTTTGTCGATTCTGCCAGTCGGGTGATTTTGTGTGCAGTTTGTTGGTAGCACCTAATTGATCTTTTCGTGTGAGTGTCATACTTGACTTTGATTGTTTTATACACTTTGTGTGTTTTCTCCGTGTGCTTTCCGATTTTCCATTTTATTGGTAAATTTAATAGCCTTGGTTAATATAATTTGATAATTTTTATTGAGCTTAAGGCCAGATTTTTGAATAAAACTTCTTTTTTAATAGTATTCAAATATTTTTTTTTAGATATTTCGTTCAACCTGAAGTCATCATCAGGAAACTACGAAAAGAAAAACATTAACATTTTTAAACATACATTTCAGTAGCAAAAAACCTGACTTACACATATGGATATGTATGATCGACTAAACAGAATTGACAAAGATAACTTTGGTAAAAGCAAAAGAGGGAAAAACATATATGTAGATAAATTAAAAATCCTGTAAATATAAACAATTTTCATGTACCGCAAGTGTAAGCAAAAAACATATGTATACAATAATAAAATCTAAATGTATCAACCAGAGTTGGAAGTATTTATATATGTACGTATGTTAATGCATATTGTGCTCTTAGCATTGCTAGATATTGTTCTAGCTTAAGTTTAGTGAGTATGTTTAATGACCACCGTTGAGTTGTTGTTTTAAAACCACATTCCTGTAGGTTTGTGCAAAGTTGTCTGTGTCTGTTTTAAAATTTATCTTTACCTCATTAGGGGTGTTCAAAATATGTCAGGTTTCCAAAATAAAGCGCTTATTATAACTTTGCTCATGTTCCAAAATGGTCACGTTTTCAAAATCTGGATAGTGTCCTGTCTTTACAATGCGCTGCCAATGCTGTCTTATTTTCTGGATTATTATTTCTCAATTTAATGTTTGATTTGTGGGCGGAAAGCCTTGTCCTTAGTTTAAATTTAGTTGTCCCTACATATACTTTTTCACATAATTGGGACCCGTCGCCGTTGCATGGAATTTTGTAAACCACGTCGGATTTCTCATAATTTCGAATTTTGTCCTTCATATTGCTGTAAATTGGTCGTAGAGTGTTGTTGTATGTAAACGCGATTTGAGTTTTTTCCTTATCATAAAATTTTGAACCTTTGATCCTTTCAGACACTCCCGGGATATATGGCATTGATTATAAATTTTATCGCCTTTCTCGGTTTTATTGTTGTTGGCGTTCGATGGGTGGTGTTTATGGAGCAGTTTGTTTATCAAGGACATGGGAAATGTTTATCAAGGACATGGGAAATGAATTTTGATTCAGGGGTTTTCTTATTATTCCAATGTTTTTGTTGTGAAACATCTCATCACTGATGTTAAGAACCCTTCTTATAAAATTTTCCGCTGTGTTTAAAATAGTGTTCGGTGAGTGCTTGGAATTATATTTAATAAAAACTGTTTGTTTTTTATACTAATCAATGTATAATTTGTTGTTATTTCTAATTATAAGTGTGTCAAGGTAAGGGAGTCGGATGTTGTTTTCCACTTCCATAGTAAATTGTATGGATTTGTAATTTAAGCATATTTTCCCTTTCGCTCGTTTTGACGATGGAAAATAAGTCGTCAATTTATATCGTTAACAATCGTGGTTTGCTTTTTGATTCCATCTCGAATTTTGGTAGCAGCTCCTCCAAAACTATGTCTGCTATCACTGGGGAGGCATTCCTGATTGCTGTTCGTAAATTTTTTCGTTGTATTTAAAATATCTGTTGTCTCTCAAGCAAAATTTTACTATGTTCATAAATAACTCCTTTGTCAAAACTGTGTATTCTTTAACGTCAGTCCACCTTGAGGCAATTATGTCTATGCTGCATCCACGGGAATGCTGGGGAACAAGGAACCGACGTCGAACGACACCAAACTTGCATGATCGCAAATATAGGTGCCTTTTACTTTTTCTTTGAACTCTGTGGAATCAACGACATATTTGCACAAGTTATAGGAAGGGGAACCGATAGATGAGCATATTGGCCGCAAAGGTATGCCATCTTTATTGGTTTTTGGTAAACCATAGATCCTAGGCGGATTTGCCCCTTTAGAAATTAGGAAATTCTTCTTTTTTTCTCGATGTGGCCGTTGTTGAACATTACTAATTCATTGTTACTATCCTGTAGCTTGTTTGTCGGATCCTTTTGAAAATCTTTCGTATAAAAGTGGGCGTGGAGCTTAACCGATGTTGCCCATTTCTTTCCGGAACATTGCTTGTATTAATATAAATACCTGTGTTTGTTTCGATATCTTAAACGGTTTCTGATTATTATTAATAATATTTCTAAATTTGGCTTAATCAAAAGTGAGCGGTGCCAAGCCCATTTTCAAAAATGTCTTGAAAATTGTATTTCCTGCCTTAACGTTAATGCGCACACCATATTTTATCCTTATAAGTGTATTATGTACTGAATAATCCCTTTTTTGCATTTTCGAAAATATTCTACATATATGTATATAAAAATGGGCGTAGCTATCTCTCGATTTCGCTCATTTTAAATAGCGTTCGGAGATGGGTGCCAATGAACCTGCATACCAAATTTCATTTCGATAGCTCAAATTTACTCAAGTTATCGTGTTAACAGACGGACGGACGGACGGACGGACGGACGGACATGGCTTAATCAATTACTTTGTTCCTCCTGAGCATTTTGATATATAGAAGTCTATATCTATCTCTATCCGTTTATGCCGTTACATACCACAGTTAGGCGACTAAAGTTAATATACCTTGTGTGCGTAGCACTACTAAGTATAAATAACGCACAAGAAATGCTCAAGAAAATTTCTTGTGTTAAATTACTTGTGTTAAATTTTCTTGAGGTAGTACGCTGTTCTCAAGAAATTTAATACGAAACCTTACAACTATTTTTTCTTGAAAATTGAGTACGGTAACTCAGGTTTCCGCAAGAAATATATCAAGTGTCATACATTTCTTGAAGGAAAAAAGTAAACAAAACTAGAAAAACAAGTAAACGGGTTGTTTTTTTATATTTATTCAATAAATAAATATTATTTTATTCCAGCAATGGATGTTGCAGTAGCTGCGCCATCGAAACGCAAGAAGCGCGTCGTGATTTTCACGGAGGAGGAGAAACGCGCACTCATAAGGGAGCTGAAAGAGTGGCCCAGGATCTGAGACACTTCTGATCCAATACATTCTGATAAAAATCCAGTAAATCAGGCCTAGGTCTACTTAAAGGTAATTGTTTTCTTTAGGAGACCACACTTCCAAAAATGTTGGGAGCGGTATCAAAAGACGCGTTTTGACATCGATCCGAAGTGAAAAGTTCTTCTATACCATTCGAAACTAAACTAGGTTTTTGACAGGGTGCCCCCATATTGTGCGATTTCTTTAATTTAATGCTCGAGAAAATAATACAAGCTGCAGAACTTAACCGCGCTGGAACAATATTTTATAAAAGCGTGCGACTGTTGGCGTATGCTGACGATATTGATATCATTGGCCTTAACAATCGCGCCGTAATTTCTGCTTACTCCAAATTAGAAAAAGAAGGCACGGTTGGTAGCGATAATTTCGAAATAGTAAAGGACTTCGTTTACCTGGAAACAAACAGTAACACCAACAATGATGTTAGCCTAGAAAACCGACGAAGAATTACTCTTGCAAACAAATGCTACTTCGGACTGAGTAGGCAATTGAAAAGTAAAGTCGTCTCTCGACGAACGAAAATAAGACTTTATAAGTCACTCATCGCACCCGTCCTGCTATATGGTGCAGAAGCGTGGACACTAACAACATCTCATGAGACGGCTCTGGGAGTATTCGAGAGAAAGGTTCTTCGAAAGATTTGTGGACCTCTACGCGTTGACGACGGCAAGTACCGAAGAAGATTTAATGATGAGCTATATGAACTTTACCCAGACGCCGACATAGTTCAGCGAATTAAAACATAGCGGCTTCGGTAGCTAGACCACGTTGTGCGAAGGAGCGAAGATGCTCCAGCCCAGAAGGTATTCTTATCGGCACACGCCGGTGGAAGCAGAGAAATAGGGAGACCATCACTGCGATGGAAGGACCAAGTGGAGAACGATTTCCCACGGTGTTCCAATTGGCGCAATGAAGAACCGACTGGCGAGCTAGGTTCGAAGGTCAAAATCGCCCAGGTGGTTAGATGACCATTTAAAGAAAAGAAGAGTTATTTGCAAAAACCCGGCTAAGGGTTATATTTTTTAAGCGCTGTCAAAGGTTTGGGTTATGTCAGTGACAATAATTCGTTTTCACAAAGGGAAACGCTAAATATCATAAATGCTTTACTAATTGCTATAATAACAACGCAACTGATATTTTAGGTGCAGTTACATAGATAATGGACTAAGCAGGTTTTACTCCAAATTTTCATTTTATACCTTATCTATGTATGTATATGAAACAAAAAAATTTTATTTAATATTTGGAATAAGAAATCGCGAAATTTGGTCAAAATCGCCCAGGCGGTTAGATGACCATTTAAAGAAAGGAATATAAAATGCAGATTCGTACTGAAACTATTATTTCTTTGTGCTACTTACTTCTAGCTCACTCATTAAGTCTTTTTTTTCAATCTCTGTAGCGCTTTCTTTTAATGTTTTCACAGCAACATTTGTGACGCCAACCACACCTGAAAAGTTAAGAGAATTAGAATATAAGCGTTTGTAAGTTCTGCAAACGATTGCGTGACTAGAATGACTAAATTACTAGAGATAGTTGACGAAAGTTTGATGCTGCTTTTTGTTAGATGTTGATAAGATGAAAGAGCCTTTTTGGGGGAAATATAAGGATAAGAGCGCTCTAAGTTGATTATTATCAGTGATATTATTTTTTTAAATACGAGTACGTTTGCAAGAAAAATTTTGTTTTAAACCTTATCACCACTATCCAATGGTTGACAAAAAGTACATATTACAACGCTTATGAAAAAGTAAAACAAAAATACTTTTGTTGATTGATATTAGAGGAAAAATTACAACGATATGCACAGCGATTGTATGATGACATGTTTCGAAGTCACCAACTTCTCATCAGACCCCTTCTCGGACACTGGAATACGAAACCAAGTGCTTGCACCAAAGCCGCAGTTAGAGTACTTTTGTCTAGTTTTGTTTATCAAAAAAACACATAAACTGCCCGTAATTTTTTTTTAAGAAAAGAGGTGCATTTACCCAAAAACTATATTGTCGTCGTAATCTATATATTAATATAATCGCATACAATCAATACTAACCGGTATGTTATACTTAACATACGTATATTCTAATAAAATATATGTGAATATGTTCGTATGCAAAAGTTTATCATCTTTATCAAATAATGCTTCATTCATTTATAAATTAGCAAGTTCAAAAAAAATGTATTCATTGTTAAGGTTAGATAAGTATTTTAAACTGGTTTTTACTTTTATAAATATCATTTGCCTTCATCTTCAAAGCCCGTTTTGACTTTTACTCTCACTTCTTTCCTTTCTCCACTGTTCACTTAATGCCTGTCTGTCTCTGGTTCTCTTCTTCTTTAAATGGTCATCTAACCGCCTGGGCGATTTTGACCGTCCAACATAGCTCGCCAGTCGTTTCTTCGTTGCGCCAACTGGCGCCAATTGGAAACACCGCGGGATCGCAAATCGGTCTCCACTTGGTCCTTCCATCGGAGTGGTGGTCTCCCTCTTCCTCTGCTTCCACCGGCGGGTGCCGATAAAAATACCTTCTGGGCTGGAGCATCTTCGCTCATTCGCACTACGTGGCCTAGCCAGCGAAGCCGCTGTGTTTTAATTCGCTGAACTATGTCGGCGTCTGCGTAAAGTTCATACAGCTCATCATTAAATCTTCTTCGGTACTCGCCGTCGCCAACGCGTAGAGGTCCACAAATCTTTCGAAGAACCTTTCTCTCGAATACTCCCAGAGCCGCCTCATCAGATGTTGTTAGTGTTCACGCTTCTGCACCATATAGCAGGACGGGTGCGATGAGTGACTTATAGAGTGTTATTTTCGTTCGCCGAGAGAGGACTTTACTTTTCAATTGCCTACTCAGTCCGAAGTAGCATTTGTTTGCAAGAGTAATTCTTCGTCGGATTTCTAGGCTAACATTATTGTTGGTGTTAATGCTGGTTCCCAGGTAAACGAAGTCCTTTAGTATTTCGAAATTATTGCTGACAACAGTGGCTTGGTTGCCAAGGCGCGAATGCGCTGACTCTTTGCATGATGACAGAAGGTACTTCGTTTTGCCCTCGTTCACCACCAATCCCATTTTCTCCGCTTCTTTTTCTAATTTGGAGTAAGCAGAAGTTACGGCGCGGTTGTTAAGGCCAATGATATCAATATCGTCAGCATATGCCAACAGTTGCACGCTTTTATAAAATATTGTTCCAGCGCGGTTAAGTTCTGCAGCTTGTATTATTTTCTCCAGCATTAAATTAAAGAAATCGCACGATAGGGGGTCACCCTGTCTGAAACCTCGTTTAGTTTCGAACGGCTCGGAGGGATACTTGACAATTCTGACCGAGCTGGCGGTGTTGCTCAAGGTCATTTTGCATAGCCGTATAAGTTTTGCGGGGAAACCAAATTCAGACATAGCGGCATATAGGCAGCTCCTTTTCGTGCTATCGAAAGCGGCTTTAAAATCAACAAAGAGATGTGTGTCGATTCTCTTTTCACGGGTTGTTTCCAAGATTTGGCGTATTGTAAAAATCTGGTCGATGGTAGATTTACCAGGTCTGAAGCCACACTGGTAAGGTCCAATCAGTCTGTTCACATCAGGCTTCAGTCTTTCGCACAATACGCTTCATAGGACCTTATATGCGATATTCAAAAGGCTGATTCCGCGATAGTTGGCGCAGTTTGCAGGATCGGCCTTCTTGTGGATTGGGCAGAGAACACTTAGATTCCAATCTTCAGGCATGCATTCATCCGAACATATTCTGCATAGAAGCTGATGCATGCGCCTTACCAGCTCCTCGCCTCCGTGTTTGAATAGCTCAGCAGGCAAACCATCAGCGCCAGCTGCTTTATTGTTTTTCAATCGGGATATTGCTATTCGCACCTCATTACAGTCGGGTTTTGGAACGTGAATTCCATCATCTTCGATTGTGGGCTCGGGTTCGGCATCTTCTCTGGTTTCTTGCTCAGTTTCTCCATTTAAAAGGGCAGAGAAGTGATCCTTCCATATTCTGAGTGCTCTCTGAACATCGGCCACCAGGTCGCCGTTCTCATTCTTACAGGAGTTTGCCCCGGGTTTAAAACCTTCTGTCACTCGCCGAATTTTTTGATAGAATTTTCGGGCATTATTCCCGTTGGTCAGCATCTTAAGCTCCTTTATTTCACGCTTTTCTGCCTCTCTTTTTTTCGCCCGGAAAAGCCGCCTCGCTTCCCTCTTCAACTCGCGGTAGTGTTCACACACACTCCTCGTTGCATTCGATCACAGCGTTGCCTTGTAGGCTTCGTCCTTTCTTTTCGTTGCAGCGCGGCACTCTTCATCATCATACCAGTTGTTTCTTCGCGTTCGCCGGAATCCAATTACTTCTTCGGCTGCGGTACGGAGTGCTCCTGAGATATGATCCCACTGCTCATGCATTCCACTAGGTTGAATTGTGCTCTCGGAGAGCAGGTGTGAGAGGCGATCTGCGAAATACTTGGCGGTCTGTTGCGATTGCAGCTTTTCGACGTCCAGCTTTCCCTGCGTTTTTTGTTGCACCTGTTTTGTCGTACAGAGGCGGGTACGAATCTTGGCTGCTACTAGGTAGTGATCAGAGTCGATGTTAGGTCCTCGTATTGTGCGAACATCTAAAACGCTGGAAGCATGCCGTCCGTCTAGCACAACGTGGTCGATCTGGTTGCATGTTTTTCGATCGGGGGACAGCCATGTAGCCTGATGGATCTTCTTGTGCATAAACCTAGTGCTGGATATGACCATGTTTCGGGCACCGGCGAAGTCGATCAGCCTGAATCCATTTGGCGAAGTCTGGTCGTGGAGACTGAACTTCCCGACAGTGGGGCCAAATACACCCTCCTTACCCACCCTGGCGTTAAAGTCGCCAAGCACGACTTTGATATCATGACGGGGGCAGCGCTCGTATGCTTCTTCCAGGCGCTCGTAGAATGCATCCTTTTCCACGTCGTCCTTCTCTTCCGTCGGTGCATGAGCGCAGATACCCGATATGGTGAAAAATCGTACTTTTATGCGGATTGCAGCGAGACGCTCGTTCACGGGTGTGAACGACAGTACTCGGTGACGGAGTCTCTCTCCCACCACAAATCCCACGCCGAATCTGCGCTTGTCTTCATGCCCACTCCAGTAGATGTTACAAGGTGTTCTGATCGTATTTCCTCGCCCCGTCCATCGCATCTCTTGTATGGCGGTGATGTCAGCTTTTGCTTTCCTCAGGACCTCAACCAGCCGGGCAGCGGCACCTTCCCCATTAAGGGACCGGACATTCCAGGTACATGCCCTTATCTCATAATCCTTATTTCGTTTGCGGGTGTTGTCATCTAAAAAAGGGGTTCTCATATCCGAGGCTTTGTTTCACGGGAGGTTGAATTCTATTACACGTTTGTATAGCGAGCCGCTTGATCCAAGACAGACGCCCGCTTGCAGCCGCACCATCTGGTGATCAGACGCTGCCGTTTGAACCCCCAGCAAGCCCTTCAACCGATTATGTCGGAGTGGCCTTACCAGGTTGTCGCCTTCTCACGTTTAGCTCACCACCAAACGGGTGTTCGGTGGTTACCCGTTCTGGTTCTACCCATATAATAATATCACATACCTACGGAGCTAAAAGTATGACTAACTACCCTGCAAAATCGATCTACGTAATTCGACTAGTAAATTGACTTTATTTATGATGGTAAATTATTTGGTAAATTCTCTATAGGCATCGGTAGGAATTAATACCATTTTTTTCGTTTCGTTCCTATTTATGTATTTGTGCATACCGCTCCCACTTATTGGTTATGAGCATAACGCTGTACTGCTCACAGAAGCAATTTTGTTAGACAAATGACGGTAACTTTTAAGGCCATTTTCCAGTAATTTTACCTGCAAATTATCTATACCTTTTCACTGGAGCCGCCATATATGTAAATAAAACATGATAAATAAAATTTATTCATTTTTTATTTTATAATTTTTTTATTTTACACTTATAATAATTATACTACTTATGTACCATCCCAACAAGCAAAGTAAACTTAAAAAAAAGGTTTAAAAAGCTTTCCGAAATAAATATTAAGTTGTAATCATACATTGAATGCTGGAACTTAAACTGATTATTAGAAGATTGCAGAAGTGGTTTACAGTGTTGCCAGGTGTGGGGATTTCGCCCCATTTTGGGGATTAGTTAAGCCATTTGGGGACAGGTTTTTTCATTTGGGGATTTTTCAATCTGCAAACAGAACTCAATGTAATTATTCCTAAAATGTAAGTTTTCATTCTGCTCATACTTTAAATCAATGAAGATTTTCTATTGGCATACTTTTTCCACATGCTTGATGGCGTTAAAGTCATCAAGCCAATCCAACGACGTCAAAACATCGTTCGGCGCTTATGTTTCCTTTGATTGGCATACACTAAACACACATAATTGAAAAAATAGTGTTTCATTAATATGGAAACTGCACAAAAAAAAACGAAAAGTTCCACAAAGAGTATATAGACAGCAGTGGGAGAAAGAACCTTGGGCTCAAGGTAAGTAATTAATGTTGGCAAGAAAGTTAAATAAAAAGATATTTTTAAGGTTGGTTGACGAGCATACATAAAGCACCTACAGCGTATCAGAGCTCTAATGGCGCGTGGTGTAGGTTATGCCGAATTGGTCTAGCTGCTCACAAAAAAGATTTAAAACGTCATTTGGAATCAGAAAAGCATAAAAGAAGAATTAAAACACCCACTCAAAGCACCTTAACGAATTACGGTAAATAGTAACATATTATGCAAAACCTTATTTGTGATATTGTGTTTTAATAAAATGTAGGTACTGTAACCAGGCCGTGGAGAGGGGGGGGGGGGCAGTCAGGGTAATTTCCCTAGGGCCCGGAAGGTTTTTGGGGGCCCGGCAAGGCAAAGCATTATTGACAGGACTCTAATCAGGATTTAAAGAGAAAGAAACGCCAACTGTCCTCGGGGCCCGGATCGGCTCTCTGCGGCCCTGACTGTAACATCGCAAAGCTCAAAAGTTTTAGATATAAAGTTAGCAGTGTTCATTGCAAAGCATTCAGCGATAACTTCAATTGACCACCTATCCGAGCTTCTAAAGTCGGCTGACAACGATAAGATTTAAAGCTTCACCGCACAAAATGTACGGGTATAATTAAATACGTCATAGCGCCATCCATTTTCAAAGATTTAGTAAAGGCAGTTGGAAATAGTAGGTTTTCGTTAATTTTAGACGAATCAACTGATGTTTCCCAAACAAAATGGATGTGTATCTGCATTCGTTTCTTCAATAAAACAGTACACCGTATCGTTGTTGATTTTTTGGGAATCTTCCTTGTCGAAGAGGCAACCGCAGAAGCTCCTCATGCATCGCTTATAAAATTTTTGTCAAAAGCTGGTATAAATATTGAAAATTTGATAGCTAGCTGTTGGAACAGACGGAGCCAGCAATCCCTGTGGGGCTAATAAATCAGTATACGCATTGTTAAAAAAAAAATATCAGCATCTTTGTTGTTCCAAGGCATCAAAACAAATTCCCAACACAGTCGAGTTTCTGATAAAGGAATTGTATAATTACTTTAGCAACATCCCTTTGCGTGCAATTAAATACAAACGCGCATTTGATTTAATAAACTGTGGTGGTGACGCAATTAAATTTCGTAAACTGGTTATGTTGTCTGGGACGCGTTGGTTATCCTACGACCAGGCCGTCAAGAGGGTTTTAGAACAATGGACAGAATTTAAATATCATTTTTCAATTATTTCCACTAAGGAGGATGAACTTATGGCAAAGCTTATTTACAAAGAAATGTCTAATGAAACCAATCGCCTATTTTTATTGTTTTTGAAACCGTTTCTTGATGAAATGAATAAGCTAAATTTGACGTTTCAAAGTGACAAAGTGGACGTAGGAAGCATCTATACTGATATGGAGCTAACTTTTTTGTCGTTTTCAAGAAAAATTTTAAAACCGGAATTTTAAATTAAAGCTGAAATAAGCCCAACTTTGTTGCATCAAGTTAAAAAAGCTTTAAACAATCCTTTGGATATTTGCCAATGGATTCTGAAGACTTCGGTTTTGAGTTCAGTAGTGAATGCAAAAAAGTACGAATACCTTCTGATATCGAATATAAATTAAAGGAATCATGCTTTAATTACATTCGACAGTTATTGACCGAAATGTCTCAGCGTCTGCCAGAAAACATGTCAAAATCTTATAAATTTCGCTTATTTAATATTAGTCAATGCACTAACGCTCTAAGTCAAGAAACATTTGCTGTTATTAAAGACATCTTAGCTGACTTTTTGACCCGTGTATCCCCCTAAGTGTGTATGAAAGTCAGTGGAGTTAGTTAGTGTTAATAAACTGGAATGGACATTTAGAAATATAAATAAATGCATGTGTTGTCGGCTCAGAGTGCAATGGAAATTTTAATTGTTTTTTGCATTCCCTGTAAAATTTGTTTTATGTTAGCTGGCAGACTTACACTCTAAGCCGACAATATGTGAAATTTTTTGGTTTGAAAAATGGGGATTTATTTGGGAATCGGGAAAAAAATTGTGGATTTTTTGGGGATACCCACGACCCAAATGGGGATGAGATGCAAAAAAAAACTGGCAACACTGGTGGTTAAGATGCAGCTATGATTTCTGCTTTTTCAACGTCAATCTCATGTAAAACCCTTCTGAAAAAAATTAGAAATATTTGAAGTTAAAAAGAAAAAACTGGTAAATAGTTTTTTCTGAATTTTTGTAAACATTTGCATTTCACTTTTGAAGTGAAATGATTTATGACAGTTTTTCTTGAAGTTTATAAAAAGTTTACTCTAAGCTTCCAAATAAAATAAAACTGAATAAAGCTTACTTATCGCTTATTGTAGGAAGTTTACTTTAAATTATTTTTAAAAACATTTACAGAAATGATTGTTGGGATATACATATATATATTTTTTTATGTACATATTTATATTTGAAGATTGGATTTTCCTAAAACGCATAATTGCATAGCAACAGGTGATTCAATTTGTTTGAAACTAAAACCTTTTGTAGTGCAGACTTAATGCTATTTTATAAGCATTACATGTTAAAATTATCAAATACTATTACTTTGCAATGATGCGTTGTAGAAAATACATTTTAAAACTATACTATTTGGAATCGTGTTTTATACAATAAGTTAACTAAGTAATTAAGCTAAAGTTAAGTAAATTAAAGTTTTAGAAAATACGTTTTAGTTAGGTTTACATTTATAGCTTAAATTATTTTGGAAAACATTTACAAAAATGATTGTTGAGATATACATATTATGTATATATATTTTTATGTACATATTTATATTTGAAGATTGGGTTTTGGTTGGTCAATTGTTATTTATTTTTTTGGAGGTAACGCCTTTGTTTGCACCTATTGTGGCTATGCGTTACATATTTTCGTAGTTCCTCCTCAAACTTGATTTTGTCTATTAATTTAAAGGTTGAAAAGGCCAATGGTGTGTTTTTAACAGTAAACAAATGGGATGCATGGCTGCACTTACATGCTAACATATCTTCTGCCGGGATTTTATTGTTGTCAGGCTCCACAATTTCTATGAAACCTTCCGCATATGCTCTAACGATGCATTCAACGTGAAAAGCTAATATTTGCAAAAGCAACAGAGGGTTGATTACCATTACACTAGAATTAAAGAGCAACAACGTTTATTGGAAATATTTGGTTTTATATTTTGTGTGATAAGATTATATTAACTTACATTGAACTAAATAACACGAATGTCATATTATCTGTTAGGAGTAATCATATATGAAATCCATATGTTCAGCCTTTTTATTATAGACAAAACTACAAGCTATTCAATAAATTTCTTTACTGGTGTAAGAAATCTGGTATCACTAATTATAACGAATGTCAGAAACACTTCAAAAGTGTATTGGGCAACTTCGCTCTTTATTATCTCGTGTAACTAGCTCTCTTCTGTTCCTCGGTACTTCCGGTAATGTCACCTTGCTAATATCATTTTCCATTTTGCTATTTGTTACTTTTAATTACTTAATTAATAAATTATCCTGAATTAATATCGATCGGCTATTACTTACTTCCGAAATATCTTCACTGGCGACGAGAACATGGAGGCGAGCGAATTAGAAAGTGTGCTTAAGAAGTTTCAGGAATCTAATACAGAATTCCTTAAAAAAATTCTTGAACAAAATGTTGCAACTATAAGCAAAATGTGTTATAAGGAGCCTCAAACAAAAGGCGTTCCCAACTTTAGGAAGTTTGATAAAAATATTGAAAAGTGGTCAATATACATAGAACAGATGGAGCACCATTTCGTAGCAAATGGCGTGTCCGAAGAAAGCCTAAAGCGTGCATGTTTTCTCTCTTGGATTGGCACCGAGGCTTATGAGTTATTGCAAAAAGTATGTGATAACGATATCACCCAAAAATCCCTCAGCGATTTAAAGGCGAAATTCGACCAACATTTTATAGAAAAGCAGCATGTACTGTCAGCACGTTTTAAATTTTATTCGATACGCATGAAAAACAATCAAAAATACGCAGAGTGGGTGGCAGAATTAAGAGGAGCAGCAAAAGAATGTCTATTTGAGTGCACAAAGGCAAACTGCCACGAAACCTTCGTAGAAAATAGCATACGCGATATGATTATCATGCACACTCCTCACGCTAAAGTACGGAGTGCAGCACTACAAAAGCCGAACCCAACTCTCGATGAAGTTCTACAAATAGCAACAGTGTACGAAGCAACTGTCAAAACTTGCTTAGAAATAAAAGGCGAAATAAAAGGTGAGGAAAATGATGCAACAGTCAACATGGTTCGCGGGGCGAAAAATCCTAGAAGCTACCAAAAGCAAAAAGGCCGTAAGCAGGTAAATAAATCTACTTTAACAAAATCGTGCCCAGGTTGCGGCACTTCGCACTCTAGGTCACAGTGCTATCATTACAAAAGCAAAACCAAATGTCGTTTGTGTCAAAAGAATGGGCACATAGCTACTGTTTGCCGAACAGTTGCTGCGCCAACTGAAAAGCAACGAAACAACGAGCAAAACAAACGCGACGAAAAGATAAACACAGTTGACATTTGCACATTCGAGAATATTGGTTTGTTAGATATTGTAAACAATGAAAAACAGTGCGAAGTTAAATTATCTACTGATGTTAATAACCGGTTTGCCAAATATTTAATTGACATTATGGTGAATAGAAATAAAGTGCAGTTCCAGGTGGATACGGGCGCATCATGTTCGCTTATTGGACTGCATACATACGAACAGCTGGGCAAACCGGCGTGCGAAATTACCAACAAAATATTGAAAGCTTACGGCGGAGGCTTGATTAAATTGAAGGGTGTTATTAAAGTCAACGTTGAGTGGAACGGAGACACAAAATACATGCAGTTACTCGTGGTAGATTCACACCAGGCCTCAAATATACTAGGGTTGGATTGGGTTGAGACACTACAATTCGAACTAAACACTAACGAGAAAATCCTGTCTATTTCAACTATGCAAAGCCACACGTCGCGGGATGCCTTATCAGCTTCACTAAAGGAATGCAGCCAGCAGTATGCTGATATATTCTCTTCGGCAGGGGGTCCTTGTAAAACATTTAAAGCTAATATTAGGTTGAAACCTAACGCAGTACCAAAGTTTTGTAAACCTTACAATGTGCCGTTTGCGCTACATGCAGACGTACGTGCTGAAATAGAACGACTTGTAAATAACAAAGTGCTAAAGCCAATAAGCACAAGCGAATGGGCTGCACCTATTGTGGTGGTAAGAAAACCAAACGGGAAACTCCGAGTCTGTGCAGATTTTAAAGCGTATTGAAGAACTTTTTCATAAATTACAAGGAGGGCAGTGTTTCACAAAAATCGACTTAAGTGAAGCATATTTGCAAATAGAGTTGGCAGAATCTGCAAAACAGTTTATGGTCATAACGACTCCTTTTGGGTTGTTCCAATTTCAAAGAATGACATTTGGCATTTCAAGCGCCCCAGGGCTATTTCAAAAATTTATGGAAGAGGTAATAATTGACATTCCCCACTGCGCAGTTTACCTCGATGATATAATTGTGTCAGGTCGAAATGATAACGAGCACCGTGACAATGTCAATATGGTTTTTCAACGCTTGAGGCACCACGGGTTACAATGTAAGTTAGATAAATGTAGTTTCGCACAGAAGCAAATAGAGTACGTGGGCCATATCATAGACGATAAAGGTATCCAACCCTCAGAAAAACGTGTCGAGGCGATCAAAAGTATGCCTAGTCCGAAAAACGTTGCCGAAGTAGAGTCATTTATTGGTAAAGTAAATTATTATAATAAATTCATTGATAATTTTTCAACAATAGCAGCGCCGTTAAATAGGCTGCGAAGAAAAAGTTCTGTATTTCAGTGGGGTCGAGAAGAGGAGAAGGCCTTCCAGTCGCTTAAGAAGTCGATAGTTGAAGCGACTCGACTAGTTCATTACGACGACAAGCTACCAATTATACTCGCCGTGGATGCATCCAAGTTGGGGGTTGGCGCGGTCTTATCGCATCGTTTTGAAAATGGCGAAGAAAAGCCAATCGCACGCGCGTCGAAGACCCTAAATGACAGTCAAATAAACTACTCACAGGTGGAAAAAGAGGCTTTGGCCATAATCTATGGCGTAACTAAGTTCCACCAATATCTCTACGGTAGAAAGTTCGAGCTTTTTACTGATCATCAAGCACTTACAACGTTGTTTAATCCCGCAAAAAGGCTACCGGTTATGGCACTACACCGTATACAACGTTGGGCCATTGTACTACAAGCATACAACTATACAATTCGAATGCAATGCTCAAAACGCGAATGCAGATGCCCTCTCGAGATTGCCATGTGGTGAGGACCCTGATTTTGACAAAGGGGAGAATAGTGTCTTTACCATCGATGTAAACTATGAAGATACTGTCAATAGCTTTCCAATAACACATCACGTTATTAAACAAATGACTGAAGAGGATGAAACTCTGAAGATGGTGCGCAAATATGTGCTTGACGGTTGGCCTCAGCATACGGTTTCAAAAAGTCTTTTGCCATACTTCAATCGAAACCTCTGCTTATCAGTACAGAATGGCGTACTACTGTTGCATACGGACTACACTCGAGTTATCATACCCAAACAACTTCAAGGTAGGGTATTAACGATGCTCCATGACGGACATTGGGGCAAAAGCCGAATGAAAGAGATGGCTAGACGCTATGTCTGGTTTCCTACGATCGAAAAAGAAATTGAAAAAATATATGACAACTGCTCTATATGCCAATCGACTGCATCTCTGCCTAAACGCGAATTTTCGAAATGGCCGGAAGCAACGCAGCCATGGGAGCGAATACATTTGGACTTCGCGGGCCCATTTTATAATCGCATGTGGTTGATTATTGTTGATTCTTATTCCAAGTTTCCGTATGTAATTGAGCTAACAGCGGCAACTACAACAACGACCGTAGCAGCTCTCTAAAAAATTATTTCCGTCGAAGGACTTCCGTGCACCATTGTAACGGACAATGGAACACAATTCACATCGCATGAGTTTCAAGAATTTTGCAAACGGAACGCTATCCAACATCTCACAACGGCTCCATTTCACCCTGCCTCGAATGGGTTAGCCGAAAGGTTTGTGCGAACTTTTAAAGAAGCATTTGTGAAAATAATGAAAACAGAGCATCAGACCAAGCGTGCTTTGTACAAATATCTTACCACGTTTCGAACCACACCTAACGCGGTCTCTGGTAAATCTCCGGCAGAGCTACTTCATGGGCGCCAACCACGAACAATACTCGCTGCCATGTTCCCAACGTCGGTTCAGCGCCCAAAGCCTGAAAGTAAATGGGTATCCGGTGCACGAGTTTGGGCTCGAAACTATTCAGGACCATCACGATGGGTCGAAGGAAAAATACAACAGATACTGGGTAAAAAGATGTATAGTGTACAGACAAATCGAGGGTTGTGGCGGCGTCACCAAAATCAGCTGCGAATTCAAAAAACGCATACATCCAATCTGCCACTAGATACCGACAGTATCGAAATTGAGTTGCCAGCAGATAACCAAGCAACACCTAAGCGATTGCCTGCCGCAGCCACAACACAACAATCATGCAAACGTTCACCGGAGCTAGATCAATCATCACCTAACACAGGGACACCAATCCCCCGGCGTTCCAACCGAGTCCGGAAGCAGACTGAACGATTTAACCAAGTTTGACTACAATAATCAGATAATCGAAATTTTTGAATACATTATATTACATTAATTAAGTCCAGGGGAATGTAAGAAATCTGGTATCACTAATTATAACGAATGTCAGAAACACTTCAAAAGTGTATTGGGCAACTTCGCTCTTTATTATCTCGTGTAACTAGCTCTCTTCCGTTCCTCGGTACTTCCGGTAATGTCACCTTGCTAATATCATTTTCCATTTTGCTATTTGTTACTTTTAATTACTTAATTAATAAATTATCCTGAATTAATATCGATCGGCTTACTTCCGAAATATCTTCAACTGGCATCCAATAGTTTTTCAAACTTATTGTAAGCAGTTCTGTTCCTGTAAAAATAAATACATTAGATCGTTTTATTTGCGATACATTTATGTACTTTGTAATTTTTGACTCACTTGAGCATTGGTCCGTATGCCTTTATTAGCACATCCAGTAACATAACTACCATATGTGCTGTTTTGAATTGTTCTACCATTATATGGATAACAAATTCACGATACTTTAGGCAATTTCTATAGAACAAAAAGTAAAGAACTCAGCATTACTATATTTGACATGAATGTTGGACACATCCTATCTCATAAAAGAAAAAAGAACAAATTTTTACCATAAATGGGCTTAGGGTGCGATGTTTCTTGCTAATAGCAAATTCCACCATAAGGCTCTTCTAAATATCCACCTCAATAACATTGTCTTTCCGTTGACTCAATTGAGTGAGTGAAACAATATATTTACTACCTTTATATTAAGTCACTTTCTTGTTTGTCCGCTCATTTCCATGCCAATTTTCGGAATCTTGCAAAGTCTTTTTAGTCAACTTCCCGTTGAGCTAGACACTTGAAACTTGTAACATAGTTCCGAACTCCATGACAAAGCAATGTGGATGAAAAAAATATCCGATAGGTGGCCCACGGATCGAGATATACACAAAATTGATTCAAACTTTGGTATTTTGCGATTGATTTTGAAGTACCTTCCCGGTAAACTAGAACCATGAAACTTGACACATGGATCAGCAATGAAATACCATGTAATATCTGGTACATAAAAATTAGCTAGATGGCACGCTTATCAATGAAACTGAAAAGCGCTGAAAAACGGTAGGGAATCTTGTGATCGATTTCCGAGTAACTTCTCAGTGAGCTAGAGACCCGAAACTTCTCACATAATTCAGAATCCGGTGACAATGAAATATTTCATCAAAAAAATTTCGGTAGATGGGACACGGATCAACATATTTTGAAAATTCCTTTGAAATTGGGAATCTTGCTATCGATTTTTAGCTAACTTTCCCATGACCTAGGGACCTTAAACTTAGCAGATAGTATAGGACACGATCACAATATAATTGACAGAAATTCCGATAGGTGAAGCGCTGATCAAGATAACTTAAAATCGCGCAAAATCTTTGAAAAACGTGCGGAATCTTGCGATCGATTTTTGAAAAACTTCCCGGTAAGCTATAGACTTGAAACTGAACACATGCTTCACAACCCGTTGACAATTCAATATTTCGTGAAAAATTCGCTAAGTGGCGCAGGGACCTACCAATTTCGAAAACTCGTTTGAAAATAGGAATTTTGTGGGCGATTTTGAACTAACTTCCTCTTGACCTAGGGACTTGAGACTAATCGCATTGTTCAGGATACTAGAACAATATAACTTTTAGAAATCGAAATTCCGTTAGATGGCTCGCTGATCAAGATAATTGAGAATTGCTGGGAAATGGGGATAATCTTGTGATAGATTTTTGAGTAACTTCCCGGTAAGCTAGAGACTTAAAACTGATTAAAAAAATTTCGGTAAATGGCGCACTGATCTACATTTTTTGAAAATTCGTCTGAAATTGGGAATCTTGTAGTCGGTTTTTAACTAAAATCCTCTTGACCTATGATCTGGAGACTTAGCACATAGGTCAAGAGACGATGACAGTATGAATTGCTGAAAAGAAAATTCTGCTAGGTGGCGCTCTGATTGAGATAAGTGAAAAACGTTTTGAGAAACTTCCCAGTAAGCTAACGGCTTTAAATCTAACAGTACCTGGGTGACCGAGCCTTGCTTGGTATTTTTCGAATTTGTCGCATAATCTTACTTACCAAGAGCACTCAGATAGATAGAGCACCGAGATAAGTGTCGATATAAGAAGGAATAATTAAAATGCAGTCAGGTGGCAACCCTAGGTGGCAATCCTACTTAAAAATATTCTGGTTTGTATACGACCGAAAATACCTTCCGTTTGATACCCATATTGCCATATATTGCTTAATACTTAAAAAAAATTCGAATAGGTAGCAACCCTGTGAACCATCCCAAGTGGCAACACCAAAGTAGAAAATCTTAGAACAAAGGATAATACCCATATACCAAATTTCATCCAAATCGGTTAAGTCGTTCCTGAGATAGTAGTGGATATACAAATATACAAGAATAACTCGTTTAAAGTTATAAGATATGGCCATCCATATTACTGAACATATCCAGAAAACACTGTGTGCCAACTGTGGTGTTCACTATTTTGAGTGAATTTGATTTCTTTGAACGAAGCCGAAATAAATGCGAAGAATCATTCTTTTTTTTTTTTGAAACGGAACGAGCCCGACATAAACGTTGAAGAATGATTCCGAAACCGAAACCGAAACATCTTATAAAACCGAAAACGAAACGTTATTTTAATACTAAAATAGTTTTTTGTCACTTCCTTTATTTACTACAAAATCAGTTTGTCAAATAAAATAATAATACACTAAAAACATGTATATATTTTTTATTTGGCACAGCAAATGCATTTCGGACAGACCTGCTGTCCGTCATCAGCGACGCGCTACTAAAACAAAAGAGTCAAGAATATAAACAAAAAACATATAGAAAAATTAACAAAATTATAAAAATTACAAAACAATGTACATACATATGTATGTATTAAATTAATGAAAAAAGAGGGGAGTTTATGTTCCCGTTGTCAGCATTCATGGCGTTCTTGGTTTTTGTGATGTAGAGAGATTCGTAAACGTCTAATAGTCCAATTACCCGCCGACGTGTGTAACGTACGTTTACGTATCCCGTACGTACGTACGTTTGAGGGAATCTTATGCCCGTGGCGCCAACGGAGAAATCAGCCATTTTCTGTTGTTTACATTTAATACAATGTTGCCATTGATCAGTTTTCATGCATGCTAACTCAAACGTGTACTTTTGAAACAATTATTTTTCATTTTATGAGTGTCCGAAATTAATATTAAATACTTATAGCCAGTCAATTTATTTAAAAGCAACAACTTAATATCGTAATTTCAGGTTATTTCAACATTATTACGAAAATTAAAAGGTATTTTGAGGTATTTTTGTAAAGCAACTGCAAACGATCCATAACCAGAATACAAGTTAACACACTATAAATTACTTACCTTTTGCCTTTGCTAAAACATAGCAAATTACATATTTACATTAATTCTGGCTATCGCTGCAACAGCTTGTTTTCCTTTTGCTTCCGCTTCAGTAAAGCTAATTACATATTTACATTCTTTTGGCAACAGCCACAATAACTTACAATAAACGAAGTGT
Source organism: Merzomyia westermanni (assembly GCA_949987695.1). Lineage (NCBI taxonomy): Eukaryota > Metazoa > Arthropoda > Insecta > Diptera > Tephritidae > Merzomyia > Merzomyia westermanni. The sequence continues at coordinate 95,014,609 of OX465288.1, forward strand.
TGCTGACACTTCATATAAAATTCATTTCGCAATAATAATTCCCAAAGGTGAATCTTTAATTGCTAACTAATATTCTTTTACATTTCCTGTTTTGCAATCGAAGTTGCGCCAATTCAAAGAATTAGCGCAACAACCGAATTATTTGTCAATAACCAGTTGCACGCGCATCCGGTAAAATGCAAAGTCCTGATGCCAGCGTCTGGCACATTTTCACAAGCAAGTTGTTGTTGCTTTCTTAATTAAATTTTAGCTTTAATATTTCAATTATTCAATTTGGATAGTCAGTCTCATTCTGTAGTGCGATCAGTTCGGTATTGAAAACCAAAATTTCCTTGTTTTACACACGTATGTATAGCCAACACTGTCATATGAGAAAAAATCAAAATTTCTTTGATTTCTACGCTACGTACTACGTATACGAAAAAATTGAACGTCGGTGAGTGTTCGTTTACATGGCACTCTCATAAGACAGGTCGTGTCAGCTGACACGTACTACGTGCGTGCGTCGGTGGGTAATTGGACTATAACTTTCTGTTGTTGTGCACCGCTTTTATTAAGTTAATACTCTCTGCAGTGCAGTGTGAATGTGCGCTGCTACTGCGGACCGATGAATTTGTTTGTTGTTGGTGTGCTTTTTGTGTTCTTTGAAACGAACAGAGATTTGCCTTCTAGTTTATCCAACATATTTTGCATCGCAACCCAGACAGCTTATTTGGTAAATGCCGCTGCGCTCAAGCATTGGGACAATATCTTTTGTGGAGCCCAGAATGTTTTTTAATTTGTTGTTGTTTGTGTATACGATTTTCATTTCATTCTTTTATAATATGTTTGTTAAATTATTGCTGATAGCAGGGAAATAACTAAATGGTATGCGTATTAATTTGTTTGCTTTAATTTCTTTATTTTGATCGAAGAGAGTAGTTAAATTGTTTTTGTAGTGTAAGTTGGAATGTTTTTTTATCAGTTTATCGATGAGTTTCTTGTTAAAGCCATTGGTAGTTGCGAGATCAATAATTTTTGTATACTCGTTTTTGTAATTAGTGACGGAGAGTGTTAAATTGACAAGACGATAAACCAATGAATGAAATGAAGGCATTCTGGTTTGAATAGGCAGAACGAATCACTTTTGATTAAACGGTCAGTTGAGGTGGGTTTTCGATATACAGCATAGTAAATTTTATTATTCACTCTTGTGCATTTCAGGTCTAAGAAATTTTTTGAGAGTTTTGATCATCTTCCACTTCAAATGTGAATTTTATGCTGTCGTATTTGTTGTTTATTGTGTCCAATGTGTGTTGAAGTCCTTGTTTTTTTATTATGCAAAACACATCGTCGACGTATCTGATCCAAATTCGAGGTAAGACACCTTCTGCTTTTAAATCGTTTTCGAATTTGGTTATGAACGCTTCTGCAATTAATGGTGACAGTGGGTTTGCCATGCTGGTACCGAAGTCATTGGAATAAAACTTATCTCTGAAGGCAAAACAATCGTGGGACATAAAAATCTGCGATGCTTCAATTAAAACTTTTATTTCATCCGGGTTGGTCTGCTGGTTTTCCAGATGTTTTCGCAGAGATTCTATAGCAATATCAACTGGGATGCTCGGAAACAATGCTGTGACGTCAAAGGGTGCACAAATTTCACCTTCCTGGATTTCTATGTCTTTGGTCCTGTTGACAAATTCCAAATTTTTTTTTTTTATGCTAGCACCATCAAAATTTCCATATTTGCTCAACTCAGCTACCAACCATTTTGCGACGAACCAACGGTGATGATGTATTGGAGACGATTTTCCACATCTTTTCTCCTTCCTTATGGACCTTTGGTAAACCGTACATTTTGGGTACACTAGGATTTGGCACCAACAAAGTGTATTTATTGGTCTTGGTTGTGCCAAATAAAAAATATATATATGTTTTTAGTGTATTATTGTTTTTTATTTGACAAACTGATTTTGTAGTCAATAAAGGAAATGACAAAAAACTATTTTAAGTGTTAGACTACAAATCTTAGGTTCGGCTGTTTTAATAAATAAATTGTTCTCACATAGTTTATGTTATTTTAATTGACCATACCTTGGCAGTAACACACAATTTCTTTTCCGTAAATTTGTATCGGAAAGAGATACTTTTTTTATGTGAGTCAAAATATAATACTGTTTTGAACCGTTCTGTCGTGGAAATGTAATGTAAATTTTAAATATTTTTTAAACAAATTGAAATTTAAAGAATTTCTCAACCTACCGGAAAACTTTTAATAACAATATATTGAGGAAAACAATACTGCATTTATTCCTGAAAAATCGTTTGTGCGGCTATTAATAGCTATTACTATATATACTATAGTTAATGAGGTAGCGTGTTCTGACTCGCGTAGCGCGATGTTGCTCGCTATGAACAGCTTTATGATTTAGAAAAAGAACTGAAGACTTACGTGTAGAATGATAATAGATAATGCGGTAGGGATGTTACAAGAAACAAAACGAAAATAGAGACAGAGGAGACCAAAATTAATACTTTTTGTGAACAATGTCGCTTCAGCATGGTACGCAGATCAAAAGAAAAGCAAAAACTCCTTATAACAAGTAAGGAAGCCCAAGTTCGGGTGGAACCGAACATAATATACATAGTAGTGATCTATTATGGCATACCAATTTACGCAGGTCTATTTTAATATTTTTCACTTCATATTATAAGGACAGCTGATTGTTTTCAATAAAACACTTCTGTTATGTGTCTTGAGAGGTATATTAATTTATTTGTATATAAATAGCTTCCCTACCAAACACTGGTAACCACATTTTTTTCCAAAAACCAAGACATGCACATTTTATGTTTGAAATTTCGTTTAAATAGAGAGACGGACACTGCTAAATCAACTCAGCTCATCCTTCTGATTATTTCCGTATACTTATTGATGGGCCCATCTCTTCTTCTTCTCATACTTGCAAACATTTCATGTTCATGAAAGGTATGACAATCTAAAAAGATATATAACTTATCTATTGCAGTGGTTTGCTTACTACTTGCCCGGATAATTTGGAGTATACCACATACTTTTGGGAAGCAGCAGCAGTTGACTTTTGCTTAAAAAGCTTATTATGTGTGCAAGATCCTATTGATAGGGCTTGCATGGTTATAGAAATATTTTACATTTACAAACAAATCCACTTTAAAAGGGGCGGGCCCACGCCCAATTTCAAAAATTTATATTTTTCGACTTTCTTCGTTCAAGAACACTTTGAAAGTGAAATAGAAATTATATAAAGCTTTTGTACACAAAGTTATTGGCTATTAAAGTTATCTATGATCCTTTTTAAAATCTTTCGTATGAAGGTGGGCGTGGAACCTAACCCATTTTGCCCATTTGAAACTTTAATCGTCCCGCTTGTAATCAATTTATGAGGTTTGAAAATATTAAGGTGGAATGCAATTAATATACTTTGAATGACAAATATAAAGATTTCTGCGACCTTTTTGGTTTGTAATTTAACGATTAATTGTAGCTGGCTCTAGGTCAGGTGCATTAAAACACGTTATTTTATTTTTTCCCAATATATTTCAGTCTCCACCGGAGATTGTCAACAGGGGCTACGGGACTGCAAAGCGCCATCTGTCATATTATTTTTACACACGTTCTTATGTAAAGCATTATTTTAACCTTTAACTACTGAGGTGGTATATTTTTTTTATTAGAAATTATTTTACCCTACCTCAGACCAATCGTAAGTATTTAGTGTAAATAAAAATACCACTTCCCAGGCTTAGCGTTAGTTTTTCATGGAATCATTTTGACTACTCCTGCAATTTATTGCAATTTATTTTATTAGGTTATGTCAAATTAAAGCAAATTAAATGACTTAGCGATAGCCAGATTGCTGGAAGACGATGACGAAATCAGTGACGTTGATGATGAAATTGCTGATCCTGATTTTTCCCTTCAAGATAGTGATACAGATGATATAATGAGCATTGAAGATGATGACGCCAGTGAATGTGATGTTTCCGATGAATATGTTACTAAAGAAATTGAAAATAGTAACGAACAAGGAAATGGAGAAGACGCAATTGAGTCAATGACAAAATATTTTTATGGAAAAAATGGGTATAAGTGGTCAGCAAAAGAACCATCACGGTGTAGTAAAACTCCACTACGTAACATCGTACATAACATTTGCAGCAGAATCCTGATGATGGAATAATTGCAATTTGGTCAAGATTTTTCGATAGAAATATAGAGAACCTAATTCTTGAGCACACAAATACCAAACTAAAGGCTAAATTCGATAAGTCTCAAAGAACTGAAGCGAAATGTCTGGATACTATTGAGTTGCGAGCATTTTTCGGTATTCTTATATATTCGTCCGTTTTCAAATCAAATCACGAAGACACTAGACTTATCTTTGCAACAGATGGAACAGGCAGACAAATTTTCAGGTCCACAATGTCGGAGGAACGATTCCTATGCATCCTTAGTTGCTTAAGACTCGATGACTCCACAGACAGAAAGGAACGATTATTAACGGATCCATTGGCTGCCGTTTCAGAACTGTTCAATAAGTTTATAGAAAACTGCCAAAAAAATTATACAATTGGTACCCATGGTTGCATTGACGAAATGTTTGTGCCGCTTCGCGGTAGGTGCATATATAAAATGTATATGCCAAAAAAGCCTGCAAAATACGGCATTAAGATAATGGCGTTAACAGATGCTCGCACACAGTACCTTGCAAATGCTTATATATACCATGGCAAAAATTCAGATGGAAATCGTCTCACAACTGAAGAAAGAAGGCTATCAGTACCAACACAAGCCGTATTAAGGCTAACTAAAATTATAGAAGGAAGTAATAGAAATATTACTGCTGATAATTGGTTTTCTTCAATACAGGTTATAGAAGAATTAAAAAAAAGACAGCTTACTTACTTGGGTACATTAAACAAAAACAAGTAAAGAAGTCAAAGTTCGGGTGGAACCGAACATTATATACCTAGTAGTGATCTATTATGTCATCCCAATTTACGCAGGTCTGTTTTAATACTTTCAGTTCGTATTTGCGTTCAAGCAGACAGACGGACAAACAGATAGACGTATCGAGAGACGGACATGCCTACATCGACTCAGCTCATCCTCCTGATCACTTCAGTATACTTTTTGATGAGACTATCTCTTTTTCTTCTCATACTTAGATACATTTAATGTTTATGAAAGGTATGAAAATCAAAAAAGATATACAACATTCGCTTTTGCAGTGGAGTATTAACTACTTGCCCGGATATTTTACTTTTCATCCTGAACGTTCTGATATACATTAATAAATATATATCTCGATTCGTTTATGCCGAATGAAGTAATATACCTTGTGTGCGTAACAAAAATAGATATAAAAAAGGGTGTCTTTTATTGGCGCCAAAGAACTCAACCGCTCTTTATGAAATTTTCACAATATATACATGGGTTCACTGGGTACAGCATAGACAATGTATAGTTTTGGAAAAGTAGGCGGAGCCACGTCCCCACCCTATATAAAGTTTCAATTCGTCATAACTGCGAACTTTTTCGGTCTAAATTAATGAAATTTGGATATATGTGTCACTTAGTCAATATCTACATAATTTTTCAAAAGTGGGCGGTGCCACGCCCACATATTTTGTGTTTTGTTTTGATCTCGAACTTTCACGATAGGTTCAGGAGTTCGCTGGGCACGACACAGTCTGTATATAGCTTTTGGAAAAGCCCCCAGGTTATAGCTTGCTTAGTTTTAGAAATATCGCTTTTAAACTTTCCCAAACAAATTTTCAGAACTATGTTAAAAAACTGGGCGTGGACATTAACCGATTTCGCCCAATTTTACAACAAACGGTTACCTTTATATATAGAACATTATCACTAAATTTCGTTTCGACAAGTCATTTTTTGGCGGAGTTATGGCATAAAAAGTTTTGTGGAGTAGTCCACTATAAAAAGGGCGGAGCCACGCCCATTTTCAAAAATTTTCAGTGTTTAGATTTCTTTGTTTACGTAAATTTTAAAACTGAAATATAAATTATCTAAAGCTATTGTACGCAAAGTTATTGCCTATTTAATATATCTACGATCCTTTTCAAAATCTTTCATATAAAAGTGGGCGTAGACCTTAACCGATCCCGCCCATTTTTTCCTGGAACATTCCTTGCATACCTGCAAACCTGCGTGCTGAATTTCGTTTCGGTATCTTGAACGGTTTCTGATTTATGACTAATATTATTTCTAAATTTTACTTAATTAAAAGTGGGCGGTGCCACGCCCATTTTAAAAAATTTTTTTAAAAATGTATTTTATGCCTCAATTTCAATGTATTCACCAAATTTTATCCTTATAGGTGTATTATGTACTGAGTAATGAGTTTTTTTGTGTTTTCGAAAATATTACATATATAAAAAGTGGGCGTGGCTATCATCCGATTTCACCAATTTTAAATAGCGCTCGAAGACGAGTGCAAGGAACCCGCATACCAAATTTCATTAAGATATCTCAAAATTTACTCAAGTTATCGTGTTCACAGACGGACGGACGGACATGGCTTAATCAATTTCTCTTTTCGTCCTGAACATTTTGATATATATAAGTCAATATCTATCTCGATCCGTTAATGCCGTTACGTACTGCCGTTAGGCGACTAAGGTTAATACACCTTGTGTGCGTAGCATAGGCGCCAAAGAACTCAACCGATCTTTATGAAATTTTCACAATATATACTTGGGTTCACTGGGTACAGCATAGACAATATATACTTTTGGAAAAGTAGGCGGAGCCACGTCCCCAATAAAAACAGACCAGCTGGATCTTGTTTGTACGGTTTTACCAAAGAAGTTACCATTTTATCATATGTGCCTCATAAAAATAAAGCTTTTCTTTTGTTATCTTCTATGCATCACAGGGAAGAAATCGATATTCAAAGTGGAAAGCCGGCAATAATAGCAGACTATAATAAAGGGTGTTTTTTTTAGGGGTATAGAACTTTGAATTGAAATAAAACACAAGAAAATCGTTTTAAGGTCCATCAATTTGGCTTTATTGGAAGGATAATTTTATGCCATTAATGTTTAAATATGATTTCGGGCATGTGGCCGCCGCGGCTGGCTCGAATAAAGCTAATTCTACAGGTCCAATTTTCAACCACTTTTTCGAGCATATGGGGCCGTATGTCGGCAATAACGCCACGAATGTTGGCTTCCAATTCCCCTAACGTTTCTGGGTTGTTGGTGTAGACGAGCGACTTCACATATCCCCAAAGAAAATAATCCAATGGTGTCAAATCACACGACCTTGGTGGCCAATTGACAGGTCCATTCCGCGAAATTATGCGCTCATCGAATGTTTCCTTCAATAAATCGGTTGTGACGTGCGCTGTGTGGCATGTAGCGCCGTCTTGTTGGAACCACAACTCATCCACATTCATGCCATCCAATTCGGGAACAAAATAGTCGGTTATCATGGCTCTATACCGGTCTCCATTAACGGTAGCTGCCTCTCCAGCATTATTGCGGAAGAAGTATGGCCCAATGACTCCACCAGCCCATAGAGCACACCAAACAGTCAGTTTTTGTGGATGTAATGGCGTTTCAAGGGTCTCATGTGGATTCTCTTCACTCCAAATGCGGCAATTTTGCTTGTTGACGTAGCCATTCAACCAAAAATGAGCCTCATCACTGAACAAAATTTTGCGATGAAAATCAGCATCGAAATCAATCTCATTTTCGGCCCATACACCAAAATCACGACGCATTGCATGGTCTCGCGGCTTTAATTCTTGCACAAGCTGGATCTTGTAAGGTCGCAAGCCAAGATCTTTGCGCAAAATCTTCCATAAAGTTGATGGACAAAGCTCCAATTGCTGTGCACGGTGGCGAATCGATTCATTCGGGTCCTCTTCAACACTTTGCTCTACAGCGGCAATTGTTTCTTCGGTGCGCACTGTTCGACGTCTCTGCGGATGCGTATTATCACATAGAGTAAACGTAGTGCGAAAACGATCCATGGTTAACCGAATTAATTGCTCTGATGGACGATTATGTCGACCATAAAATGGACGGAGCTCACGGTAAACTTCGCGAACTGAACCATTATTTTCGAAATAAATTTGCACGATTTGCAAGCGTTGTTCTTTTGTCAACCTGTTCATGATGAAATGGCAAACCAAACTGAACATAAATGACATTAGAGTTGCCAGATTTGACCACAAAATGCCAGTTTTATCTCTATTCGAAAAACAAACCTGTAAAAAAAACACCCTTTAATACAAAAGGGGGAGTTAATGAACTTGACAAGAAGTGCTCCATATATTCAACCAATCGACGTACTCGACGCTGGCCACTCCCAATTTTTTATAGATTATTGGATATAAGTGCTGCAAATGCTTACGTTATATATCAATCTTGTGCAGAGTTTGATGATAAATCGAGGGCAGACTTTTTGAAAAGTCTAGGCCGGCAATTGGTTTTACCACATTTGCAAAGGCGACAGCATCACCATCGACTACCCAAGTTACTTCGAGACAATATAAGTAGCATCTTAGGACCAGACTCTGTAGCTTCCCCTCTAGTAGAGCCGGCCACAACTGCGAAGAAGTTATGCTACATTTGCCCTAGTAGGTTAAAGCGGAAGACCCCACATGTTTGTTTGTTTTGTACTAAGCCTATGTGTATGGGATATAGTAAACGCGTATGCGTGAATGGTGCAAATAAGGAATTTGATGAGTAAAAATCCTCCAAATAGATTGATCTGCAGTTTTTTTTTTAACATAATTTTTGTTTGTTTTCTTTTTTGTGATTCTAATGTCATAAATTTGGCTGTGAAAAGTGCCTTTATCTGTTTTTGATTTTTTTTTTACAATATTTTTTAAGTTATGTTAGTACTGTTTTTTTAGTTTTAAGAAAAGTGGCTATGAAATAAAGTCCTTGTTTTGTTAAACTAGAAGTTCGATTTCTTTAAATTTATTATTTTATTCATTTGAAAATGTGTTTTATTAAAAACAAATAGTTTAAAAAAAATTTTTCGTTGACAAAAATTCTTTATAGATTATAAAAGGGTAAAATTTACCCCCACCTCAGTAACTACGCCCAAATATTTCACCTCAGTAGGTAAAGGTTAAGCGCGTAATAGCTACATGGCTACAAACCACGAATGCCGTGTCGCCAGATTAAATCTATTTCTATTTTTACAAGCGGCGGATCGTGGCGTTGTTTTCTTCTTGTCAATAAAAACGAAAGGAGGATTGAATAACTTGTAATAAAAGTTTTATTTATTAAGGTATACGTATCTTTCACACAATTTGTACTTTTTCCATAATTCTTTGCTACTTTTTAAGATAATTCACACCTTTCGCTGCTACTTTCATTGTAATCAAGTAGCCAATGCTTGACTACAGTTGTCGAATATATTTGTTTTATTGTAGCTGTGGTTTGCAGTCACCGTATTCAATGTGTTCAGCCCTATTTAAGTTTCCGCTTTCTGATTTAATATCAGAAATACAAAATTTTTTTAATTAAGTCGGGTTTTTATATTTTCATATATTTTCATATATATTCATATAATATTTTTTGCACGACTTATCGTTAGTGTATATTGATCGAAGACTAACTTAACTTCTAACTATTTGACATTCTCTGAGCGATAGTTTTATTTTACTTTAATTGAGTGTAAGGCTGAGTGCTTATAATCTGAGAATGAGTATATTTAGTATGAAGGAGGAGCATGCATAATTCGCCCTCCACATAAATTAAATCGCGTCCCTGCGATTTACCTTAGGGTGCACAATTATATACATACACACGAAAATTAACAGATATTAATTACATGCAGACCTGTTAAATTAAAAAGGCCAAAGGTTTTAATCATTATTAATGTTAATGGGAATTTAATAGATTTGATAACATGAATATATGTAAAATGAACAATTGCTTTCGCATTAAATGAAAGTAGATACTACAATAAATTTGATAGCGAATTGACAATTGATTAGGTGGTCTTTTGGGTATTCAGACCTCAAAAGTTGCTTTTGGTTATTTATTTATATTTTTTTTTCCGCTCGTAGCAACCACGTTTGGGTTTTGTTTTTTTATATATAAAATTATATAACTTTAATTTTTGTTATAATTTAAATTAATCCTATCTTTTTTTTGTATAATATATTCTAATAATGGTGTATCATTAGTGTTATAATATTTAAAAAAAAATGAATATTTTGCCGGTTGTGAGTAAATTTTAAAATATTTTATGTATGCACATATCTACGAGTATAAACGTTAATCTAAATAATTTTGGCGGCCTCTTGATATTTGCCATGTCAACTTTATTAGGAAAACTATTTGGCAATTGTACAAACCTTTTGGCAACTTTATTTCTATTAGCAAGAGGGTTCTTCATGTAAGCTTTGCTGTTGTTGAAGTATGGGACCTTTTCGGCTGCGGTATTTAGTCTATTAATTACTTGCTTCTTTTTTCTGTAATTGCAATTTTTGATTTTTTCAAAATCTATGTCACCTCTATTGATAAAATCAAGCGGTTTTACGTTGGTTGAACTATGGATGGAGTTGTTATAAAAACCAACGGCCTTAATCATAATTTCTTCCATTTCTAAGGAGTTGTTTGAATTTTTTAAATTACGTATATGCTCTAACAATGTGGAATGCAACCTTTCAATATCAGAATTTCCAGTATGACTGTTTGGAGTGGTGAAGTGGGGAATAATATTGTTTTCGCGGCAGAATAATCGGATAGGTGAATTATTGAACTCGTTGTCCATTATCAGTTTTTTAGGTCGTCCCAACCAAGAAAATCTTTTTTGAAGTTTAACCTTGATTGTGACCATGTTCCTATCAGGCAATTTATGTATAGAAGCCAATTTAGTAAATTTGTCAATAGTAGTTAGAAAGCAAGCGCGGAAACAAAAAAATACGTCGATATGTACTATCTCGTTGGGACTACTAGGAGTTTTTGTGTAATTGTAAAATTTTTTAAGCGGTTTTCTTGCGTATTTGTTTACGTTACACACATTACATTTATTGACAAATCTGTTGATAGTTTTTTTAAGATTTGGTTAAAAGTACTTTAATTTCATTTGCTCATAATTTTCTAGCACTCCTCTATGGTTGCCTTCAGTATGAACTTTTTCCACTACCTCTAAAACTTCTTCCTCTGTTTTCAAGTCTAAAGATTTGTAACAGCGTTTAGTAAACTTAATTTTTTTGTCATAAGAAAATTAACTTATAAGCTTTTCTTCTACAACATTGTATATATTATCAGGCAACTCTGAATGAATTCCTGTTGTTCCTTTTTTAATATATTTCCTAAAAAGATCTGTTAGATAGATGTTATTATGTAAATCTCCTTCGGCTATATAGACTATCCGGTATTTATGCTATAATATTTCGCTTTCGATGGTTTTATTCTCTACTATACGAATTTGGGTGGTGTATCTGTTTACTATGGATTCGGATATAAGAAAGTGTTCATTTAGGTTTTCGCATGCTGAATGCACCGTCTCTAAAGAATTTTATATCAATGTTTTTTTCCTTACTCAAGCAGTCGGTAATGTCGTTTTGTCGGCTTTTATATATTCTTCTTCTATATTTATATATATTCTTCATCTTAAAACCCGTGCAGCTGGATACTTTAGGGAATAGAGCCATTTAAGGGGCTGGTGATCTGTTTGAACAACGAATGAACGTCCAAATAAATAAGGTCTGAAATAAGATCTTGTCTGAGATAAGTTCTTGTTGTAGTATGCTCACAGCGTCAAAGTCAGGTTGATGTCCGATTTCAGCACAGTGGGCCGCGAGTGCTGTTTTCTGTATGCTGTTCGATTTTAAACATTTTATATGAGATCGGTGCAATGCTATTCTAGATTTGAGTTTATTTTTGGTTGTGCCAACATATTCTTTGTTGCATTTGTTGTCTCCATCTCCCGCACATGGTATTTTGTATATAACATTATTTTCGTCGATCTTTGTTACTTTGCTTTTCATTTTGCTAAAAAATATATTGTTTGTGTACGCCGGTTTGTGTGCAATTCAATAATCGTCGTTGAGTCGTTCGGACGTGTTTTGTCTTCTCTTCTAATTTCTTTTTATAAACTCTATAATTCTAATAAGAAAGTGACTTTTTATAATTGCATTTTGCAACAGTTTTGATGCTATGAGATAGTGACTCTTTATATTGTTATAAAACAATAAATTAATTATATCCTATGTTATAAAACAATAAATAATTTATATTGTAAACAACAATAATGCCCTGTGTATGCGGCCATAGGGTTGATAGAAATCAACAGAAAGTGCAGTGTGTAAAGTGCAGCGAACTGTTTCACGCGAGTTGTGTTGGTATTCGTCCGGCTGATGTCGAATTTTTGCAAAGCTCTGAGAAATGTTTTTTTTGCAAAACTTGTGCTGCTAAGCGTCGTAATTCCCTCCGTTCACCTTCTCCACCTATCACAAAGGAGAAATCATCTATTTCCATTAGTGCTGATATCGGTAATTCTTCCGTATCCAATGCTAAGAGTTCCCCGACACCGAAGTCCGATGAATCTACGAAGCATAGTTACATTTCTCTTAGAAATGTGGATAACCAACAAGTGTCATTAAAATTTTTGTTTACGTTGATGGCATCTCTTCAAGCCGACAATGTTCGTGTGTATAATTTGGTGGCTGATCTTAAAGCAGTTAATAACAAATTGGTGTTGGAATCTGCAAATATGAATTCGGCTCTTAAAAGAATACATAGCAACCTACTTGATAAAGACAATATGATTAGTTCTCTCACTGCTGAAGTAAAGATACTGCGAGATTCTTTGAATGCCGCTTTTGATAGTTTCAAGCATAGAGCTAACAACAAAGCTGACTACTCTTTGTTGCCCGCTAATAATTCGTCAACTTATGCTCCAACTACAATATCTTTCGTTGGTACACATTCCTAAGCTCATAATGTCAATTCGAATAAGAGTTTCCCCACACCCACCCCGTCGTCTACCATTGCCAAGTATAATGATGTTACCCACGCAAAAACAACGGCTAGCTTAATGCAGTCAACGGTGTCATGCGCTGTGACGTCGACATTAACAGTTGTTATTTCGTCGTTTGGCGGCCGCCGTGGTGTGAAGGTAGTGTTGCCGGCCTACCACACCGAAGGTCCATGGTTCGAGCCCTGGTGCAGGTAACATCAAAAGTGATTTGAAAAAAGTTTTTCAAAACGGGGTCGCCCCTCGGCAGTGGTTTGGCAAACTCTCCGAGTGTATTTCTGCCATGACAGGCTTCTCAGCAAAAATTCGTCTCCTTTCTAGATGCCGTTCGGAGTCGGCAAAAAACTGTAGGTCCCACCAATTTGTAGGGAAAATTCAAATCGGCACACCACAAATTGGAAGAGAAGCTTGGCGCAAAAATCTCTTAGGAGGTTTATGATGATATACCTGTTGTATATCGCGCCATAGAGATAGAGAGATTTCGTCGTTTGCTTTATCACCTGTGTAATACTAGTGTTAATACCTGTGCACTGATTGAAAATGCCAATGCTTGGGCTACCTCTACGGCTGCAGGGACTGAGGCACCAGCATTAGCTGCTTCTACTCCTTCGCTTTCTGCCGAGACAAATAATGTGGGTGATAATGCTCAGTGGCAGAAGGTGACGTACAAACGGACTAGCAACAATAATAAAACTCGCGCTGTTACGACTACAGCGACTGCGGCTACATTATCCGATGCTGCTGCTTCTGAAATAATCACTGTGGGTGATAGTGCACAGTGGGAGAAGGTGTCGCGTAAGCTCACAAATAATAATAAAAATAACAATAATGCGCATGTTCGGATAAGAGGCACTAATGCAAGCACGGATCTGATTGTTGCTGACCGATACAAATGGCTTCATCTGTCCTCTTTTTCGCCATCCGTCTCTGAAGATGATATCAAAGACTACGTGGCTAAGCAAATCGTTTTGGATAGAACTTTATTATCATGCACTAAGCTGGTAAAAAAAGATACATAGGGTTAATTTCAAGTTGGGAGCCCCTGAACCCTCCTATGAAAAATTATTATGCCTGGAAATCTGGCCAACAAACGTTACAGTGAAGCCTTTTCATATCGAAAAGATAGTCACGCAAATAAAACAAATTGCCAGGAGGTGGAGGCGTTTTAATTGCGGTGAATCGGATGTGCTGTTCTTTTTCAGTCCATTTAGAAAATGATGATTGTCTCCTCGACCAGCTGTGTGTATGCATATTTGGACGTGTTGGTAAATTATTTGTTTGTACTTCTTACATTCCCCTTCCAGCCCCGTTTCTTTGTATGCTGTTCATATAAGCAATATTGTGAATCTTTATGAGAACAACGAAGAGTATCACTTTTGTATTTTGGGTGATTTTAACCTCAATAAAATTGTATGGTCGAATTTACTTGATAATGGTATCTTAACACCAACAGGGGTAAACAGCTCGCACGAAATAAATTTTCGAATAGTCTTTTCAGTATTAACTTAACCCAAATTAATTCTCTTTTCAATCAGCTTAATAATATTTTAGATATTATCTTTGTAGATGAAAACTTGATTTTTAATGTTTCGGAGGCCACTTTCCCTATATGCAAGCGCGATATGCACCATGTCCCACTCTCCTTAACTCTAGAATTTTTTAATTTTGTTTCTGGCTCGAGTATAATCTCCAATGCAAAGTTTAATTTTCGTGCTGCCGATTTTAATGCTTTAAATGAAAAAATTTTGGATCTCAATTGGAATTCGGTTTTCTCCTCTAAAAGCTTAGTGGAATGTTACGATGCCTTCCTTCCTAATACGAGTATACTCGAAATTTTCTCTGATAATATACCTTTACTTCCCGCGAGAATTCACAAACTTCCGTGGTATAGAAAAATCTAAAAAAGCTTAAGAACCTTAGAAATAAACACTTTAAACTCTATAAAACCTCTAAGGATGTCTTTCATAAAGAAAAATATATGTATTATAGTAAAAGCTTTAATGTCCTTGACAAATTTTTATACAAGCAATATATCTCTCGGTGTGAAGTAGAGTTGAAGGAAACCCCTAAGGTGTTCTGGAGATATATACGTTCTAAAAAACGTTGCTTTAATATCCCAAATTGTATGTCTCACTGCGGTATAGCTTCCGAGTGCTTATTGGATATTAACCTTTTCGCAGATTTCTTTAAATCAAACTTCGTAACTAGCAACTCTGATAGTAACTTTTCCGCCGACGTCGAACAAACGCTTGATTTCGGATCCATGTTAGTCTCAGAAGAAGACGTTTTGAAAGGCATCCTAGCTCTAGAAACATCAATAAAAAGCGATAATGACGGGCTTTCGTCGTTTATTCTAAAGAAGTGTAGCATGTCTTTTTGCGTCCCATTAAGTTACATTTTCAATTTGTCCCTAGCAAGAGGTGAGTTTGTCGATAGGTGGAAAATAGCCTCGATTGCTCCTATCTTCAAATCAGGCAACAAATATTATGTAACCAACTATAGACCCATCTCTAAACTGTCCACTTTCTCGAAGCTCTTTGAAAAAGTGGTAAAAGAAGCTGTCCTTTGGATCCATAGATGAGTGCCAACGCGGGTTTCTCAGTGGTCGCTCCACGGTTACGAACCTAGCCTTATTTTCTCATTTTTGCATTTCGTCGTTCAAAAATGGGCATCAAGTTTATGTTGTATATACTGACTTCGCGAAGGCATTTGATACTGTCACCTACAGCATACTATTGTGCAAGCTTGAGCAATTGGGTTTCCATTCTACCTTTTTACGCTGGATTGGGTCCTATCTCACTAATAGAACCTCGTTCGTCGAAATTGAGAATATCAAGTCTTATTCATTCGTCGCCACATCTGGGGTACCTCAGGGTAGTATCTCGGGCCAAATTTATTTCTTCTTTTTATAAATGATATGGATCCTGTTTAAGAAGTTCAAAATACCTGCTCGAGCATGTCAGATGTGCGCCTTTTACAAGATGATCTAAATAGATTAACAAATTGGAGCATTGTAAATAATCTACGCCTTAATATAAAGAAATGTTTCTTTATGGCGCTTTCAAAAAACCTCAATACGGTTAATTCCGCGTATTCCATTGCTGATGATAATCTCTCTAGCGTCAGGGAATTTGTTGATCTGGGAGTAATGTTTGACTCTGGTTTTACCTTCGCGAATCATATTAGCTCCATTCTACCTAAGGCCTATTCCAATTTGGCTTTCCTGCGGCGATATGGGCGAGATTTCGAAGATCGATACACCAGAAAAATTTTATATAATTCTTTAGGTCTCTCAAAGCTGGAATATGCTTCCATAATTTGGAACCCAATTTATTCCTCTCATTCTCAAAGACTGGAAAGAGTACAGAAAAGTTTCACTCGATTCGCTCTCCAGCCGCTTAATTTTTTAGAACCATTACCTTCTTACCGCGCCCGTTGTGCCCTGATAAACATGAAGTCGCTTGCGGCCAGACGCTCTATACAGTATCTGCTGTTTGTGTATGATCTTATATGTGGTTGGGTTGCCTGCCCGGAACTACTAGCGCAAATTGGCTTCAATGTCCCGGGCAGAACCCTTCGTGCCCAATATCCGTTCCATGTAAAAGTAATCAGAGCTAATTATCACAGTTTTGATCCTATCTCTAGGGCCCTCAATGAATACAACAGGATCTTTTTTATCCTTGAGCTTGACTTCGCACTCCCGAGAGCGTCTTTTAGCTCTAAACTTTACACTTATTATGTATAAAATAAATTTATTAGCATTTCAGATTTTTTGAATGTAAATCTAGTCTGTAAGATCAATGAAATCATAATATATTAGAGGCTTTTTGTCTTTGATATTCCATTTTTTACCGTTGCTGTATGTATTTATCAGACTATGTATTATGCCGTATGGGAAATCATTTGTCCTCAGGATATGTTCTATGCGTTTCTTGTTTTCAGGGTGAAATACTACGTCCCTGGGATCTAATACTCTACCGATAAAGGGTTTTGCCGTGTTTATGATCATATTTTTCGGGTGTTTCGATAATTAGTTGATAATGCGTCCTGAGGATGTAGGCTTTTGATATCAATCTAGTTTTATTTTATTGTCAAGTTTGCACACTAAAAAATCAAGGTCAAAAGGGTAATCTGCCA
This sequence comes from Merzomyia westermanni, assembly GCA_949987695.1. Taxonomy (NCBI): domain Eukaryota; kingdom Metazoa; phylum Arthropoda; class Insecta; order Diptera; family Tephritidae; genus Merzomyia; species Merzomyia westermanni. The sequence goes on from OX465288.1 coordinate 95,031,743, forward strand.
TCCTTTTCCAGCTCCATTGTAAACTGGATATCTTTATAGTATGAATTAAGCATTTTCAAGGTGTCATCTAATTTATCCTCCTTCACTATTGCAAACACATCATCTACGTATTTACTAAGTAAGCTCGTGTTTGTCAATACTTTTTCTAAAACTTAAATTAATCTCGGCGAATATCGGTGATGGCTGGGAACTCATTGGAAGTACCTTAAGTTGTGTATATATTTGTTCCTCGTACTTAAAATATCTGTTTTCGCATACACACAATTTTACGATTTCCATAAAAAGATTTCTTGGAATATTCGTGTGTTCCTTTATTTGCTCCCACTTAGCCCGTATTTCCTGTATAGCCAAGCCTGTTCGTATACTTGGAAAAAGTGATACTACATCAAACAATACAAGCCGTTCATCATCAAATATATAGGTGTCATTGACTTTGTCTTTAAATTCTATCGCATTTTTAACATTAAACATAGATTTCGTCGTCATGTGTTTTGAAATATTAGTACAGTACTTACATAAATAATAGGACGGAGCATTGATCATGGAACAAATTGATCTTAAGGGCATATTCTCCTTGTGAACTTTGGGTAATCCATATATTCGCGGTGGAGGGCACTCGCGGCCTACTGTGTTGAAAGCGGACATCAACCTGACTTTGACGCTGTGCGCATACTACAACAAGAACAACATTACAACAGACGATTTACGCTAGAGATGCTTCACATAATAGACACGATAGAGAATAAGAGACTAGGCCTGATTACATTCAAGACGGCGACTGCAAAGCGCCATCTGTCATATTATTTTTACACACGTTCTTATGTAAAGCTTTATTTTAAGCGCGTCATAGCTACATTGCTACAAAACACGAATTCCGATGTCGCTAGATTAAGTCTATTTCTATTTTTACAAGCGACAGATCGTGGCGTTGATTTCTTCTTGTCAATAAAAACGAAAGGAAGAGTGAATAACTTGTAATATAAGTTGCATTTATTAAGGTATACTCGTATGTATCTTTCACACAATTTGTACTTTTTCTATAATTCCTTCCTACTTTTTAAGATAATTCACTCCTGTCGCTGCTGCTTTCATTGTAATCAAGTAGACCATGCTTGACTACAGTTTTCGAATAGATTTGTTTTATTGTAGCTGTGGTTTGTAGCCACCGTATTCAATGTGTTCAGCCCTACTGAACTACAAGAAAGACTCTGAGACATGCGCACACATATACGGACATTTACTTGACTCGCGAAAATCAGTTCAAAGCAGCATGCCGAACTGAACATATGCTGTCATTAGTACTTAGTAGATCCTATGTGAAAATGCTTAAGTTAATTCAGATTAGCTAACGCTGTTCGGTTTTCTTCGAATGCCCTAGATCGATTAGCTTTAGAAGAAGGCTACGCAGCATTATCGATGAGGATTACACTCCGGAAACACTAGTGGGGCACATGCTACAAAACAAACTAAAATGGACTGCAGCGTGCGACGTAATTGCAGAAACCATGAAGTGGCTAAGAAGCCAGGAAAGGCTGCGGCGCATGAGGGAGAACTAAACTAAGAGCGAGGCGGGCCATGTCTCCGAACTGTTTGTAGCTCGTGCGATGCTTTGTCTCCTATTTGGAGATTTTTGCCGAGCTAGTCTGCAACTCGGACGGTTGGAGAGACCTTGTCTCCAATCCGTCCGAGTTGCAAGCCGGCTTGGCGGGAGTCTCTGAATGGGAGAAGGGGCATCGTACGAGTGATAAGCGGTTTGGAGACATGGCCTCCCTAACGGCCAGATAATGACACTGGAATTACGGACAGTTTTGGACCCACGGCCTGTCCAACTGTCTTGGCCCACAACGAGTAAGGGTTTTATTGGAAACATGGGTGAGTAGATTTGAAGCGGATTGGAGCCACGGCCCTTCCACCGCCGGGTCCACCGGACCTTATAAAGAATGGCGAATACTGCCCACTGAGGACAGAGATTTGAAGCGGATTGGAACCACGGCCCTTCTACCGCTGGTCCACGGGACCTTATCAAGAACGGCGATTACTGCCCACTGAGGACAGTTTTGGACCCACGGCCCGTCCAACTGTCTGGGCTCACACTTAGAGCCGCTATAGGGCAAGCGTTTCATTAGAACTGCCTGGGCTTGTCATTATAGCCATCGTGTAAGTAAGAGTAAGTTTTTGATCAAAGAGATGCGTTATATTCATAGAGGCGGATTGGAACCACTGCCTGTCCAACCACCTAGCTTCGGAAGTACCAAAGAGGTAAATGTAAGTGTCGATAAGTCATTGCCAACGGAGTAAACATGTTTACATATAAAGGGTGTTTTTTTTACAGGTTTGTTTTTCGAATAGAGATAAAACTGGCATTTTGTGGTCAAATCTGGCAACTCTAATGTCATTTATGTTCAGTTCGGTTTGCCATTTCATCGTGAACAGGTTGACAAAAGAACAACGCTTGCAAATCGCGCAAATTTATTTCGAAAATAATGGTTCAGTTCGCGAAGTTTACCGTGAGCTCCGTCCATTTTATGGTCGACATAATCGTCCATCAGAGCAATTAATTCGGTTAACCATGGATCGTTTTCGCACTACGTTTACTCTATGTGATAATACGCATCCGCAGAGACGTCGAACAGTGCGCACCGAAGAAACAATTGCCGTTGTAGAGCAAAGTGTTGAAGAGGACCCGAATGAATCGATTCGCCACCGTGCACAGCAATTGGAGCTTTGTCCATCAACTTTATGGAAGATTTTGCGCAAAGATCTTGGCTTGCGACCTTACAAGATCCAGCTTGTGCAAGAATTAAAGCCGCGAGACCATGCAATGCGTCGTGATTTTGGTGTATGGGCCGAAAATGAGATTGATTTCGATGCTGATTTTCATCGCAAAATTTTGTTCAGTGATGAGGCTCATTTTTGGTTGAATGGCTACGTCAACAAGCAAAATTGCCGCATTTGGAGTGAAGAGAATCCACATGAGACCCTTGAAACGCCATTACATCCACAAAAACTGACTGTTTGGTGTGCTCTATGGGCTGGTGGAGTCATTGGGCCATACTTCTTCCGCAATAATGCTGGAGAGGCAGCTACCGTTAATGGAGACCGGTATAGAGCCATGATAACCGACTATTTTGTTCCCGAATTGGATGGCATGAATGTGGATGAGTTGTGGTTCCAACAAGACGGCGCTACATGCCACACAGCGCACGTCACAATCGATTTATTGAAGGAAACATTCGATGAGCGCATAATTTCGCGGAATGGACCTGTCAATTGGCCACCAAGGTCGTGTGATTTGACACCATTGGATTATTTTCTTTGGGGATATGTGAAGTCGCTCGTCTACACCAACAAACCAGAAACGTTAGGGGAATTGGAAGCCAACATTCGTGGCGTTATTGCCGACATACGGCCCCATATGCTCGAAAAAGTGGTTGAAAATTGGACCTGTAGAATTGGCTTTATTCGAGCCAGCCGCGGCGGCCACATGCCCGAAATCATATTTAAACATTAATGGCATAAAATTATCCTTCCAATAAAGCTAAATTGATGGACCTTAAAACGATTTTCTTGTGTTTTATTTCAATTCGAAGTTCTATACCCCTAAAAAAAACACCCTTTATATACATAGAGTAGGTATGTAGCTATATTTATACATATATACATACATACAAGACCGACCTTCTCAACACCACTCCCGACTAGTAGAATGAAAAATCTAGTAAAAAGATCCCCAGTTAAGAATTGAAACGGACGGTTACGCCGACCAACAGACGTTGAGACTAGTGCTCAAACCACCTCCCGACGGAATACTTAACGGTAGTACCGGGGGGATCGGTACATGACGGTTGGAGTTTTAGTGCTTAGGTTCAAGTCCCACACTGACTTTAAGGCTTTCGATGCTTTCTCCACTGAAAAAAAAAAAATTTATGTATGTATGTTTGGATTTTCTATATGTACTTGCTTTGTTTATCTCTTTGTTCTAATCAGCACAGCAATGGGCGGATTCTAAAGCGCAACTGTTAGCTGAGCTAACTAAAAAAACACACCGGATTTTCGGGGGTTACATACTAGTAATAGTAAAAGTCGTTGAAGCGGATGTCAACTTGTTTGGTATTGTTAGAAAAGTAATTTATACAAGATAGAGGATTTGGTATTGGATTTTGTTTGAACCCAATACGTTTCTTACAAAAATCTCTTAAATTTGGGTATTTAAAATTTTTAATACCTAGTATTGCTACGCACACACGGTATATTAACTTTAGTCGCCTAACGGTGGCATGTAACGACATAAAAGGATCGGGATAGATATTGGCTTACATATATCATGAAATTGATCAAGCCATGTCCGTCCTTCCGTCCGCCCGTCCGTGCGTCTGTTTACACCATAACTTGAGTAAATTTTGAGATATCTTAAAAAAAGTTTGTATGCAAGCTCCTTGGCACTCATCTCCGAGCGCTACTTAAAATGGGCGAAATCGGATGATAGCCACGCCCAGTTTTTATACATAGAACATTTTCGAAAGTCAAAAAAAGGGATTATTCAGTACATAGTAGACCTGTAAGAATAAAATTTGGTATTTACATTAACTTTAAAGCAGAAAATACATTTTTCGAGAAATTTTTGAAAATGGGCGTGGCACCGCTCACTTTTGATTAAGTCAAATTTAGAAATATTATGATTCATAAATAAAAACCGTTCAATATACAGAAATGAAATTTAATAGAAGGAATGTTCCGGAAAATATCCGCGAAATCGGTCAAGGTCCACCCCCTTTTTTATACGAAAAATTTTGACACGGGCCGTAGAGATATTTAAAAGGCAATAACTTTGCTTACAATAGCTTTATATCAGTTCTATTTCACTTCCAAAGTGTCTTTGAACGAAGAACGTCGAAAAATACAAATTTTTGAAAATGGGCGTGGCCCAGCGCTTTAATAATGGCTTATTACAGAAAACTTTTTATGCCATAACAATATTGAAAATATTAAGATAAATGTTTGTTGTAAAAATGGGCGAAATTGGTCAACGGCCAAGCCCAGTTTTGTAACATAGTTCTGAAAAATTTGTTTGTAAAATGTTAAACGCGATATTTCTATAACCATGCAAGTATATCAATAAGATCTTGCACACATAATAATTAATCAAATCGGAAAACACACAAGAAAAATATCCGGGCAAGTATTTAACACCCCACTGCAATAGAGAAGTAATATACCTTTTTTGATTTCCATACCTTTGGTGTACATATTTGAACGCAAATTTTTCAAACATATGCATCTATTGGAATTTTGAAAAGATTTGGTAAGCAGCGGTTGGTACGGAAGCTATTTATATACAAAAAAATTAATGGCGGCCGCCGTGGTGTGGCGGTAGTGTTGCCGGCCTACCACACCGAAGGTCCAAAGTTCGAGTCCTGGGACAGGTAAAATCAAATGTGGTTTGAAACTATCCGAGTGTCTTTCTGCCATGGAAAGCTTCTCAGCAAAAATTCATCTCCTTTGTAGATGCCGTTCGAAGTCGGAAAAAATATGTAGGTCCCGCCGATTTGTGGAAAAAAATTCAAAACGGTACACCACAAATTCGAAGCTCGGCGCACTGTTTAGATATGTAATGTGTGTAGTGAAAATTACCCAGATAACATAACAGATAGCTCCCATACAATCGATTGTTCCGATAAATGGAGTTTGGGCTATGTATCGTTAAATTAACAGTTTTGCAGAGTTTGTATTAAATGTGAATAAGGATCGGTTAGAGGTTTAAATAATAACTTAACTTAACTTTATTTATAATCTCTTAGCGTTAACTTTAGTGTTATTTCCTTTACTGACTCCTGGCTAAAACCTCATAACTTTAACGCTGAACTCTTGCCTTACCGGGAGACGCTTACCGTCTTTCTTTTGAGGTTGTTTACGAAGTCATAGCTGCTGCGGATGATACTAAACCATGCGAAACTAGAAGTTTATTTGATTTTGCTAAAACTAATTTCAAACAAGTAAGAAAAGCGCTGTCTTCGACTGTGCCGAAGACTTTATACATACCTTTCATGAATACGCATCACGGTTTTGAGTGTCCGATCCTTACTTACAATATGAACAAACTCTCCAAAATTTGATGGTCTTGCCCTGTTAATTTAAAGATACATTTTCCAACCCCCATTTATCGAAAAAATTTATTGTAAAGTAAAATTAAAAACAAATTACATATGTAATAAGTACTGTAGCTGCCAAATTGTGTGTTCCTCACTAATAAATTGCAATAGTTATAGCCCAAACCACATTTATCGGAACAATCGATTGTATGGGAGCTATATGTTATGTTGGTCCGATCTTGCTGATTTTCATTTGTCGCGTTACGTATATAATATGTACCAAATCGGCAAAATTTTGCTTTGCCAAAACCCGCTTATCTTGTTGGTTCCGTCAAATGATTACATATTACAAAATTGCGGCCCTAAACCAAATTTCAGCTAGGTATCTCAATAACTGAGGGACTTGTTTGCGTTCAAATAGACAAACGCACGAACATAGCAAAATCGACTCAGCTCATCGCCCTGATCATTTCGGTTTACTTATTGGTGGGTCTATCTCTTCTTCTTATACTTACAAACATCGGACCAAAACTTTGGGCTTGACCTTTTATATTTCAATAACACTATTTCCTGTTTGAAAAGTATGTACCTAAACGTAAATCTTTCTATGATGAACAGGGCCAGATTTACTTGAAATGCCGCTCTGTGCCCTGTTAAAAATGCCGCCCTTTTATCTTTATGAAATATATTAAAAATGTATTTTACGTATGCAATTCACAACTGAAATATTTCTATATAAGTAACTAAATCCCTAAAAAAGCCCTGCAAAAATTACAAAAATTATTGGAACATACCTCCTTTAATGAAAAAATTATGTAACTTCGGAGTTTTGCTCAATATTTCCACTTCTTTTTTAGTTTTGTCCAAAGCTCGCTTTTTATATGCTGCACCGCTAATCTTTTGCGTCCATCACTCATATTTTCAAAATATAAGGAAACTATTTCACCCAAAAGGATTATTATCGATTGAAATTATAAAAACTTTAGAGTTAATTGCTAATAAAATCACAGCTGATCAGTGCTGACCAGGGTTAGAACTTTATTACGATCGTAGCGGGGTTACTACTTTTTTGGAAGAATGGAAATCTACTTCGCCACTGCGCTCTACTAAGAATCTACTACGATTTCTTAGATATGAAGAAAGAGTGATAGGTATTCTGTAAGTAGTTAAGGCCGTGTTACTCATACTCAACTGAGCGGAGAATAGCATGAAAACTGTCATTTAAAAAATGTGCTAATGAAATTCGTGTTGAATAATATGTTTCCCGACTACATATGTTACGCAATGCTATGTAAGAATAACTAAAGCCTTAATAATTTTGGAAAAGTTGTGTGTTTACGCAAGATATACTGAAGGAAACCTACCCAAGAAAATGTTTACAGTTTTCCGGAGCATCCAGTGCTCAAGTAAAGCAAGAGGGTCCCAAAAAATATTTAAATCAACTTGAAGTAAACAACCCACGGACTACCTAATATTTTCCATTTCCTTTCGACAGGCAAATCGAAAAATGATCTCGTTTTTGGGAAAAACAGAATAGCTGTCAGAGCTGTAACTTCGGAAATTTTAATATTACGAAAATTTTTAAGATGTATTTCAAAATATACCATAGACTTTTAAGAGAGGAGTGATTGAAATAAAAAGTAATAAAAATGTTGGCAAAAAAGATTAATAGTGAAAATACCAAATAAAAACTATTAAGAGGTAAAAGGTACACATTTTAGTTGACTGCGGATTTTGAAAAAATATACTTTAAAACAATCTACTACGGAATTATGATTTTTACTAAGATTTATTTCGTCATTTACTACGGCTGTTCTCCAGGAGTTCTAACCCTGATGCTGAAAAGAGCTAAACAAAATAAAAGGGTACTACAGTTTACATAAAATAGTTTTTTGTGGCATAGTTTTAGGCACTTTCTACGGTGAATAACCGCATTACTTTGAGTTATTAGTTCCTATTGATTTCTAAACACAAACGTCAAACTTTTGATTCGTACAGAAACAAAAATTTAGCCCATTATCAAAAATATTTGTAAAAGTTTTAATTTATGTTTCGAAATCTGCCGCCCCGTGCCAGTGCTCCGAGAGCACCTAGTGTAAATCCAGGGATGATGATAAACCAGCTCAAGCCTGGTTTACTAAAGAGCTGAAAGCCTTAAAAAATAACAATAACCGCTCATTTAAGTTACATAAGAAATCCGGTTCAAGCAAAGATTACATTAAGTACTCCAATCTTCGTCATAAATACTTTGAAATGAACAAAAAATTTTACAATGCTTATGTATATCTGCAAAATTAAAAAGAACATTATCTGCAACCGAAAGCAATTTTTACAAATATTCGTATCAACTGAATTCTAAAAACTGGATTAATAGTCCAATTATATCTCCTGAAATTATTTTATTCTATCTGAAACCTTTGAAAGTATCATTTAAATATGGTCCAGATATGATACCTACAGGTTTCCTTAAAGAGCAAACCACATTCTAGCTGATATATTATTATTATTATTATTATTATTATTATTATTATTATTATTATTATTATTATTATTATTATTATTATTATTCTTTATTCGGTCTATGATAACAAGATCTTACAGACTAGAAATATTTAATTATTTAATTAATTAATCAATTACAATGTAGTCTGGCGCAAAAATACTTACAGGCTACATATAGATAGATATATGTACATAAAATATTACTTAAAAAGTATATGGGACAGTAAAGCCTTAAAAATAGGTTTAGATACTGAAAATTCAATGACTAAAGAATTTGAGAGAAGATTAAGTTCCGTTAATTCTCTAAAAATGGGAGCTTTGGAGGCATAGAGGGTCCGAGCACAGCCCGTATAAAAAGTATTATTGTTTCTGAGCAGCCCGTTTGGCACATGGAACTGGATACTCTCGAGAAGAGCAGGCGCATCTATTGAACCGTTGAAAATGTCAAAGACAAAAGTTAGGGACGGTATGCTTCTTCTACATTGCAGAGACTGAAGGTTAATGAGTGCACACCTGGCTTCGTATGAGGGAATCTGTTCAGATAATTGCAGTGAACGTAGTGCATAGCGAATAAAAACTTTTTGCACACGTTCGAGCCGTTTAATATGGTATTCATGATGTGGTCTCCAAATAAAGCAAGCATATTCCAACTTGGAGCGTACGAGCGAGGTGAATAAAAGCTTAAGAGAGTAAGGATCCGTAAAGTCAGAGCTAAACCGGCGGACAAAGGCTAATACGGAATATGACTTTGTAATGACAGAATTTAAATGAGCTGCGAATGAAAATTTCGAGTCAAAAACTACTCCTAAGTCAGTAGTCTCACTAAGGGTAGAAAGGCGAGTACCGCCAATGTAATAAGAGGTGGGAATAAAAGAACGCGATTTTGAAAAGGTTACATGAAAGCATTTGCCAACATTCAGTGGTAGATTATTTAACTTACACCATATAGCGACTCTATTTAGGTCAGACTGCAACAAATCTGAATCCAAGGCAGTTGAAATGGTAGAAAAAACCTTTAAATCATCGGCGTATAATAGAAAGTTTGAGTGGTGAAAACAGGCGGATATATCGTTGATGAAGATTACAAATAGCAATGGCCCAAGAATACTGCCTTGTGGCACCCCAGAAGTGGCCACGAAGGGATCAGAATAAGTATTGTCTATCACAACTACACAGTTCCGCTGGTCAAGGTACGATTTTATCCAAGACAAAAACATTGAGTGAAAGCCCAAGCTGACAAGTTTGGAAATTAGGATGGAATGATTGACTTTGTCAAACGCTTTCGAGAAATCAGTGTAAACCGTATCGATTTGAAGGCGGTTATTTAAAGCTTGTAAAAATAGACAAGTTAGTCACAGTGCATCTACCGGACATAAACCCATGTTGATTGTCAATGATATATCGATTAACGGCAAAATACATTTTCTGTTTAACAATATATTCAAACTAGTATGTAACCCCCGAAAATCGGGTGTGTTTCTTTAGTTAGCTCAGCTAACAGTTGCGCTTTGGAATCCGGCCATTGCTGTGCTCATTAGAACAGAGAGATAAACAAAGCAAGTACATATAGAAAATCCAAACATACATACATATGTATGTATATGTGTATGCTTATGCGTCACCACGCTAGAAAATGCTGTGGTGAAAATGGAAATAATAAATGCTAATATCTCATAAACAAATTAGCTAATTTAAATTTTTATATTTTTGTGCAAACTTACTCATCGAAAGCTTTCATTTGATATATATTTCATTTATCTACGTATTGTAGTTAAGGCTAGCTAAGCGCCTGGTCTAGAAATAATACTATAGATAATTTTGAAATAGTCCATAGCTTAGCAATAGGCCTATAATTGGCCACATTGTTTCTATTGCCAGTCGTAAAGATAGGGCTGATGAAGGTTACCTTCCAACCATCAATAAATTCACCACTAGCCAGAGATTTGTTAAAAATTAATAGGAGTGGGATTGCCAGGGCAATACAACTTTTAAGAAGATAAGACGATAAGCCGTCAATATCAATCTGGGTTGATAACTTTATGTTCCGAATGCCAGCAACGACATCATCAAGGGATAACGTGAGCGCACCAAAGTTCATGGGTAGTTCAACGTAGTTGGATCGGAAAAAATCTGCGAAGAGATTAGCTGCATCTAGAGATGAAGCGGCATAATCCGTATTGTGGAAGACAGATGAGGGGCACATTTTTTTTGATTTTACATAGTTCCAAAAAGCCTTCGGATTTTCCTTAATATCACATTCAAAGTTGCGCACAAACCTGCTATGGAGCCTCTTGCCTAACTCCTTAAATTTCTTGGAATAGCGAATGTACTTAACTTTGTGTACCACAGACTTCGTAGATTTGTATTTTTTAAAATATTTATTCCTCAGATTCTTTAGCCGTTTTAATTTTTTAGAGTACCACGGAATTTTATAACAATTCTTTTTTTTCTGTGGAATGTTATTTATACAAATTTGATTAGTGACATATTTGAATAAGCTAAAACAATCAGTAAGATTATTACCCACAAAAAGAGCCTCCTAATCAGTGGAGGAAACTTCACGTAAGATAACATCAAAGTTGGCACGTCTGAAACAAAAACTAGGAGCCTCATCATCAGTACTGATATTTTCATAAATATAAAACTCAACGTCAACCGTGAGCGGAATGTGATGCAAATTAGAACACGATAGCAGCTCAAGACATTCAGACAAAGCACAATTAATGTTATCATTAATGAAAATCAAATCAAGCTTTCTAGATAACTGATTGGTGAAGCTATTTATTTGGGATAGACGAACACTTAAAATATTATCAATGAAATATATTTCAGAGGCACTGTTAAGATTAGTAGGAATTAAAGATAAACTATTGTCGAGATACGACCATTCGATGTAAGGTAGATTAAAGTCGCCTAAAATACAAAAGTTATTACCATCATGATTGCGTACTAAACCATGATATTATCAACGTGGGCTTTGTAGAGAGAGTCTGTACTAGCAGGAGGTATGTAGGATGCGCAGATGAAAATCCCGGAGGTGCCATGAACTGAGACGCACAGTTGATCAAGTAGTGAATCCTTATTATTGACCTCCATAAGTGAAGAACGGAGATGACGACGCACTGCAATTAGAACTCCGCCTCCTCTGGAGAGACCAGTTTTATGGTAGTCCCGGTCTTTGCGACAAACATTATATAGGTTACCATCAAAGAACTTCCCGTCATGGAAATCAGGCTCAAGCCAAATTCAATAAGTACGATTACATCGTAATCAGTATGCGAACTCATGTTGAAAAGCAAGTTCGATTTTGTACGCAGGCCGGAGACATTTTGAAAATAAATCTTTAAGCGGGAGGAACTATAAGCGGCAGGGCTAAACCGCCTGCTTTTTTTTCTCCAACTTTGAAAGCTAATCTAACTACAGTGTTGATGTCGGCATCTTTTTTCATCAGTTTAAAGCAAGCCAGCGTAGAGGCGTCAATGTTAGCGTGCTCAGAAATATATTGGATGATATTAGTCTAGGTAACAGACGGTTTGAACGAAGATATATGTATCCACTTGTAGCGCACAAACACAGCCAAATCATTATTGTTATTAATGCCACTAACATACGCTTGGGGTTTAGCATTGTCTATTTTCCTCGCAGGTAGCTTTGATTTAGCATCATCAACAACAACATTGCTAGTATCGCCGGCGGCAGCCTCAGCATATGTCTGTGGGTTGACCGAATGTTTATCGGATGATTCGGATAATAACCCAACAACATTCGCAGCAGCTTCAGTAACAGCAGTAATATCAGCACGAGAATCCAATTCACTACGAATGATAGGAGCAGACAAATTAGACGATAAATCACAAACAACAGCGTCAACAGCAGCAGCAGCAGCATTCAGAGACAAAACGGTTTGACTCTCTTTGCTACCAACATCCAAAGAGGTTTTGGAGCTTTTGCATATTTGTTGTGATTGACTGTGTTTGGTGCGTTTAGGCTTCACAGCATTGGGAGAGGGTTCATTACACTTTGCTTGAGATTCTAGAGATTTAGAGCGCGGCATAGCTGCATTCGGCACTTTGTCATCAATAGTTTAAGTATGCTTTATCTTACATGCACTGCTTACACCAACTAAAAAAGTCTTAAGTTCACTCAATGATGAATAAATAGACTCAAGTCTAGATAAGTCCAACGGAATGGTGGTATTAACACAAATGTCACATCTGTACAAAATATTTAGTTTAGACTTTAGAAGATTAATACATTTTACACTTAGATTTGAGCATTTTAAATGAACTGTTTGGCAACAAATATTGCACGAAATTGTGTCATTCTCAGAAATTTGATTTTCACAAATTATGCACTTCGACATTGCACAGATTCTTTTAGTGAAACAGAAATTAGAAGAGCGAACAAAAACACGTCTGCACGCGCCGAACGCTTGGTATATTCAAGCTGTCTTTAAAATGTGGCGTTTTCCCAGATGCTTGGAACTAATCTTTCCTAATACCACTTTATAGGAGTGGGAGTAGGTCATCCATAGATAACTACCGTGGTATAGCGAAGCTTTCCGCTTATCCAAAACTATTTGAATCTATCCTTACTAATCAGCTCACAGTTTCTATTCCCACACTGATTGCATGGCAACAAGTACTAACGTACTTGAATTCACAACCCATGTTTCAAATGGGTTTAGAGAAAATATGCGCACTGATGTTATATACACGGACTTCAGTAAAGCGTTTTGCAAAGTATGCCATTAGTTAATTATTCACAAACTTGATCTATTGGGCTTTATTTAGTTCCTCAAGGTTACCATCTTGGCCCAATTTGGCTCAATTATTCTGAATCCTAGGTGACAGGTTCACGTAGATTGGATTGAAACGGTTGAAAAACAATTATTACTTTTCACCTTAAGAAATCTGTCATGGAATTCCTTGTACAACCTCCCGCCCTATACTGATCGCTTGAAACTTATTAATCTTCCCACCCTTTACAGAAGTAGGGAAATGCTCGGAATCATATTCATCGTTAAATTATTAAACGGGTTGTTCTTTAACCCATTTCTGCTGAGCGAAGTTAACTTCAACGTTCCCTCTTGGCCATTAAGACATTTTAAACTTCTCTTTCTGAAACAATGTGGAACAAATTTTGAATTAAATGAGCCTTTCCGATGTTTATTTCATAATTGTAACTATCATTCCTCACTTAATCTCTACATATAATAAAATTATAAAAGGTCGATGTTTGTAGATTGCAAATATTTGAGAAAAATCGATAGGAGGGACCATTATTGAGGCATTAGAAGCCAAACCAATAGTGTTTAGAAATGTTGTCTGTCTGTGTGTCTGTATGTTTGGTCGAGGGGGCCGGGTTTACTAGTCTAGGGATGAACATCAGAGCTGTACGCCGTCGACTTGCTGTGCGACTGCGTGTCGCTAAAGTGCTAGGCAAAGAATGGGGAGCGGTATGAATGTATACACAGGGACCATGTAAACCACACACATAAGGGCTGAACACATTGAATACGGTGGCTACGAACCACAGCTACAATAAAACAAATTTATGCGACAACTGTAGTCAAGCATTGGCTGCTTGATTACAATGAAAGCAGCAGCGACAGGTGTGAATTATCTTAAAAAGTAGCAAAGAATTATAGAAAAAGTACAAATTGTGTGAAAGATACATATACATCAATAAATGAAACTTATATTACAAGTTATTCACTCTTCCTTTTGTTTTTATTGACCAAAAGAAAACAACGCCACGATCTGTCGCTTGTAAAAACAGAAATAGATTTAATCTGGCGACAGCGGCATTCGTGGTTTGTAGCCATGTAGCTATGACGCGCTTAAAATAATGCTTTACATAAGAACGTGTGTACAAATAATATGACAGATGGCGCTTTGCAGTTGCCGTCTTGAATGTGATCGGGCCTATACACAGCTTCGAGCGGTATGTAAACATGTTTCGAACTTTATTATGCTCGTAGTAGATTTAGTACGTTTCGCGAAATATTTGGAAATCTACTACTGCTAATACTACTTTACTACACTACTATTATGATTTTTTAGAAAGGAAAGATTTACTGAATTTAAGTATATAACTATTTTTTAAGTACTTAACTCTTAAGTAGGCACGTGGTCTACGATCGTAGACCACTCCTTTTTAAACTCCTTTTACTTTGTTAATTTCTTTTTAATATGTCTGCTGTTTTTAATAGCTGTTGATAATTAATTGTTTTATCCAATTAGTATTCGGTGCCATTTTGGGTTCCAGTTTTAAATTTTATAAAGGTTCGAACATATGTAGACCACGTGCCCACTTACGTAACTTTTTCTTGCTGCAGTGTTGAATGTTAAATTAACCGTATGTGCTAATATTTGGTGAGTTATTTAAATTTTTTTCGTAAGAGTGTGTTAAAATATGAACTTAACTTCAGATAATTATGAATGATTCCAAAAAAAGGCGAGTGGAAGTGAGCAGAAATCCTGAAGTAGGTATGGGAAAAATGGTTAAGCGAATTACCAAGTGGGGAAGAAAGTGATATGGATGATGAAGATGATTCTGAGATTGGAGGAGATATGGATTTAAATGTGGATGGTGCTGAAATGAGCGACGATGACACTGAATCTGAAATAGAAGGATCTGACGATGAGGAGATATCTTCAGACGATTCTGGCGAATCTCATCCCAAAAACTAGTATCATGTAAAAGACAATGTTACTAAGTGGAAGAAAATTAGACCCAATTTAAATGTTCGTGTCCGCTCCCATAATATAATCAAACTATTTTTAAGTGCACGAGATGCTGAAAAAGAAATTGAATGTTTGAAGCTATTTATAAATGATTCAGTTAAAAGAATTATAACAGTGTCTACAAATTTATATATTAAAAAAATTCGGAGCAATTTTCAAGAAAATAGACAAAAACAAGATGCCAGAGAAACTGATGAAACTGAAGTTCGTGCTTTCATTGGCATTTTGTTCTTGATTGGCGCTCTTAGAAGCTCAAGAAAAACTATTCATAAAATTTGGGACAATGCCCGAGGAAATGAGATTGAATCGTGTTATCTAGCGATGAGCGAGAAACGGTTTTGATTTTTGATAAGATGTTTGCGGTTTGACGACATACAAAGTGCGTTGGGCATTTAAACAATTCATTCCTAGCAATCCAGCAAAATATGGCATCAAAACATTCGCATTGGTAGATGCAAAAACGTTTTATACTTTCAATTTGGAAACCTATGTAGGAACTCAACCGAATGGATCATACAAATTTGGCAACAATGCGGAAGAGGTGACTCTTCGATTGGTAGAGCCAGTTGCAGGCACTAATCACAGCTTGGCCTTGGTCAATAATTTACTTAAGAAAAATCTCACATATTTGGGAACTATGAGAAAAAATAGACGTGAAGTTCCCAGAGATTTCTTGCCCAGCAAAAATCGGGAAGAAAAGCCAAGTATTTTTGGTTTCCAAGAAAATTGTACAATAATGTCGTACTGCCCAAAAAAAACCGATCAGTGGTGCTAATATCATCAATGCACCATGATGATGCAATAGATGAACAAACTTTCGATGAAAGGAAGCCAACTATGATAACCGATTATAATCGGACGAAAATTGGTGTGGACTTAGTGGACCAATTATGCCAGAAATATAATGTTCCAAGGAACATGCGTCGCTGGCCGATGGTAGTATTTTACAATTTGCTAAACATCTCTGGAATAAACGGCCTTTGTGTGTAAAGAGCAAATCATCCCAACGAAAATTTGAACGGATGTGAATTTCTTGAAAAACGCGCTTGAGAACTAATTCGACCACAAATTGAAGTCAGATCAAGTATTCCTCAACTACCTAAAGAGATAAGACAGCGTACTCGTCACCTTCTTGGTATTCCAGTTAATCCGCCACAACCCATTCAACGACCACTAAACTATGTAGGACGTTGTAACATTTGCCCTCGCGCTAAAAATAAATCATCCCGAAAATCCTGTTCAAATTGTGGCAGGTTTGCCTGCAAGGATCATATGAGAGAGAGCTGCACTGCTTGCGTCATTGACGAATTATATAAGCAGTTTTCAAGAAAGCGATACACATTTATTTTATATTGAACTTTTATTTTTTATTTAATGCAGTGAATTTTAGATATTTTTACTTTAAGTTTTGAGAATAATTATAACTTTTTTGTCACTTTTTCGATGTTAAATTAAATAAACACTAATGGATTGCAATAAATACAAAAAAACACATATGGTGATGTTTTTGCTGAATTTACGGAAAATAGTAATATATTTTAAATTGAAAACTAGTTTATATTGTTACTTATAGCCTACAAAATATTTCTCATGAATAAAAAAAAAAGGAAATTCAAATAGTACATTAAATAACAATATGAAAATAGTCTACGATCGTGGACCACGTCTGTTACACATGACGTCCGACTACTCTACCGACTTCATTTTCTCCTCTATTGATGATCTTTCCTTTCCCCCCTCTTCCGCCACGCGAAACACAGGCTGACTTCCAAATGTATGTTGCTTTGCAATCCAACAATGTCACACATTCCTAAAAGCAACATACATTATCTTTGACAGTACATTATGTTCGTAATGGCAACACTTGCGTAATCGATACGCAAATAAAAGCAATCAGCGCATCACTAAGCTTACTGGAGCATTTCGAAACAAATGGCGGCCGAATCGGCAAGGTATTTATTTTATGCAACATATTTTGATGTAAATTGATAAATTCACATAAATTTCTTTATTACAGTGACTCAATGTGGACCTTCGAACGCAAAGCTATTCTACTAACCACCAGGTTGGCAATGGAGCCAGAATTTAAGTCAAAACAAGTAAGGAAGTCTAAGTTCGGGTGGAACCGAATATTATATACCTAGTAGTGATCTATTATGGCATCCCAATTTACGCAGGCCTATTTTAATACTTTCAGTTCGTATTTGCGTTCAAACAGACAGAAAGATAGACGTATCGAAAGACAGACACGCCTACATCGACTCAGCTCATCCTCCTGATCATTTCAGTATACTTTTTGATGGGACTATCTCTTTTCTTCTCATACGTACAAACATTTCATGTTCATGTTGTGATATACATTAATAAATCTATATCTCGATTCGTTTATACCGAATGAAATAATGTACCTTGTGTGCGTAACAAAAATAGATATAAACAAGTAAGGAAGTCTAAGTTCGGGTGGAACGGAACCTTATATACCTAGTAGTGGTCTATTATGGCATCCGAATTTACGCAGGCCTATTTTAATACTTTCAGTTCGTATTTGCGTTCAAACAGACAGACAAATAGACGTATCGAAAGACAGACACGCCTACATCGACTCAGCTCATCCTCCTGATCATTCCAGTATACTTTTTGATGGGACTATCTCTTTTTCTTCTCATACGTACAAACATTTCATGTGCATGTTTTGATATACATTAATAAATATATAGCTCGATTCGTTTATACCGAATGAAATAATATGCCTTGTGTGCGTAACAAAAATAGATATAAAAAAGGGTGTCTTTCATAGGCGCCAAAGAACTCAACCGATCTTTTTGAAATTTTCACAATATATACTTGGGTTCACTGGGTACAGCATAGACAATATATAGTTTTGGAAAAGTAGGCGGAGCCACGCGCCCAGGCTATATAAAGTTTCGATTCGTCATAACTCCGACCTTTTTTGGTCTAAATTAATGAAATTTGGATATATGTGTCACATAGTCAATATCTACATAATTTTTCAGAAGTAGGCGGTGCCACTCCCACATATTTTGTGTTTTGTTTTGCTCTCGAACCTTCACGATAGGTTCAGGAGTTCGCTGCGCACGACACAGTCCCCCAGGTTATATCAAGCTGCAGTTCGGTGTAGTTAGGAGTTTATTTGGTTCAAGTTAATGACGTTTTATATATAGATGTGTTCTATTTATCAAAACGTCAAAACAACGTCTACCGGGCTTGCTAGTATATTATAAAATGGCGAAAGCAAACAACGAATTTCAGCATTCTTTTGTAAAACTGAGAGACTAGTTTGCGTTCAAATAGACAGACGGACAGACGGGCATGGCTAAATCTACTTCGCTTATCATGCTGATAATTTTAGTGAACTTTTCTCTTCTTGTCCTCATACTTACATACATTTAATGTTTATGAAAGGTATGACAATCAAAAAAGATATGTAGCAGTGGGCTATTAACTACGTCCCGGAATATTTTGCTTTTGTGTTTTCCGATTTGGCTATTTTTTGGCAGGAGTATAATACATACTACTGGGAAGCAGCTGACCAATTTTCATTGAAATATCAAAATTGAATTATAAGCGATTGCCTTTGAAAATAGCAGAAATTTTATGCTGAAAATTTTCGAAAATTTCTTCAAAAATTTATTTTATGCCTCAATCTCAATGTAGTCACCAAATTTTGTCCTTATAGGTGTATTATGTACTGAGTATTCACTTTTTTTGTGTTTTCGAAAATATTCTATGTATAAAAGGTGGGCGTGGCTATCGTCCGATTTCGCCCATTTTAAATAGCGATCGGAGATGAGTGCCAAGGAACCTGCATACCAAATTTCTTCAAGATATCTCAAAATTTACTCAAGTTATCGTGCTCACAGACGGACGGACGGATGGACGGACGAACATGGCTTAATCAATTTCTCTTTTCGTCCTGAACATTTTGATATATAGAAGTCTATATCTATCTCTATCCGTTTATGCCGTTACGTACTGCCGTTAGGCGACTAAAGTTAATATACCTAGTGTTATGGCAGGCTGTATTGCAAAATATAAAAGTCACTGACCCCAATTTTCCATTTTCTGGTGATGACATATCTCGGAAATATTTAAATTTCAGGGTCACGTATAAAAGTATCAAGAAACGAAACAATACTTCCGGCGAAGTTGTGACGACTTGGGAGTTTTTCGACCAATTAGATGAGGTATATGGCAACCGAACCGACATAAACGTTCCAGAGTGCAATCTTGATTCATCATTATCTTCACTTTATTATACTCTCTCGGGTGAAAGCACGAAGTCATCAGTGCCGCCTGCGCCAACCACCTGTATGAGCAATGTTGATGTTCCACCACGAAAACGCGATCGGAAGGATAGTGTTTTAAGCTTTCTTGAAAGCGAATCAGTGTATGAAAAAGATGTTTTAGGGGAGTTGCTCAACTGTGAGAGGGGAAAAGTTAATATTGAAAAGCAAAAGGTAGAAGAAATAAAAAAAAACTCCGAGAAGCTTTGGAGTCGTTAAATAAGTATTGTTTCTAACTTCTGTGTATCTTGTTAATTTTCGCCAAATATTCGAAGCGATTCTCATTTTCTTCGTGCCTTATGTAAGTGAACATGTACATATACTCTTCTTAACCTGCCCAAATGTTGGAATAAATAAAAGTGACGTTGATTCAAAAACGATGAAATTTTTTATTTTGTGCTAAGCCGATAATAAATTGGCTAGTATTTCACGTTTAGCTCTTGCATCTCCTCTCGGAGTTTCTTCAATCCCGGACGCAGTAAACTGGGAGCAAGTATCATTGTGTATATCAAAGTCTTCGTTATCGGTAAGCTGACCAGAATTTTTTGGAGAAAAAGGAGGACAAATGTACTAAAAACATAAAAATTGCTAAGATGAGCAAAATTTTTGGCAAAAAAGGAGGACAAATTTTCCACATAAAAAAACATAAATTATTTTTTCATTTATTTATTTAGAAACAAATAAAATACAAAAATGAACAATGTTTTAAGCAAAAACAAAAATAATTCATAGTTTATATAACTAAAAACAGGTAACTAGCGACAACCGAGTTTAAAAAAATTCTAACTTAATCAATGTTGATATCCATACGTACATATTTCAAGGTACTGAATATAGATTTTTCCATATTTTTGCTTTTAATGCCAAGTACAAATAAAAAATTAGATCAAAATTTGGCGTTTGAATGAATTTTCTTGAATAAACTATCATTATTTTTTAATAAGTTATAAAACGACATACAATCTAAATGAATATTACATTTTACAATTATCATTGCTGCTAAAGTCTTCACATCAAGTCTTGACTTTTCACTAGTCCATATATCATTAGATATTGAAAATACTCTTTCAACATTTGCGTTTGTGCCCGGTAAACATAGAGCGATTTCTATTAATATTATTACGTTATTGAATGGAATGTGGTGTTTTGTAAAAAAGTTAAATATATGGATCCATTTTTTATCAATATCAACATCTTCTATTACATTTAATGTATTATTGCTCAAAACATTATTAGTTCTGCCTACGTCATCAAATAGCAAGTTATCATCAATAACAATACCTAGTTTGTTTTTACAAAAGAGGAAAGATTTCAATACATGCTCCCATCAATTTCATTTTTCAACAAAACCCATTCAAACAAGAATGAGTAATCGTCGTGTTTTGTCCAACTTTCCAAATATTTAATAGCGGCTTTATAAAAATTGTTTACATCCAAGTAAAACTTCTTTTTAATTTCCGAATCGTTTCTAGACAATTTGTTTAAATTTTACTGAACAATTCTTCTTCTTTAAATGGTCATCTAACCGCCTGGGCGATTTTGACCATCCAACATAGCTCGCCAGTCGTTTCTTCGTTGCGCCAACTGGCGCCAATTGGAAACACCACGGGATCGCAAATCGGTCTCCACTTGGTCCTTCCATCGGAGTGGTGGTCTCCCTCTTCCTCTGCTTCCACCGGCGGGTGCCGATAAGAATACCTTCTGGGCTGGAGCATCTTCGCTCATTCGCACTGCGTGGCCTAGCCAGCGAAGCCGCTGTGTTTTAATTCGCTGAACTATGTCAGCGTCTGCGTAAAGTTCATACAGCTCATCATTAAATCTTCTTCGGTACTCGCCGTCGCCAACGCGTAGAGGTCCACAAATCTTTCGAAGAACCTTTCTCTCGAATACTCCCAGAGCCGCCTCATCAGATGTTGTTAGTGTCCACGCTTCTGCACCATATAGCAGGACGGGTGCGATGAGTGACTTGTAGAGTGTTATTTTCGTTCGCCGAGAGAGGACTTTACTTTTCAATTGCCTACTCAGTCCGAAGTAGCATTTGTTTGCAAGAGTGATTCTTCGTCGGATTTCTAGGCTAACATTATTGTTGGTACTAATGCTGGTTCCCAGGTAAACGAAGTCCTTTACTATTTCGAAATTATTGCTGCCAACAGTGGCTTGGTTGCCAAGGCGCAAATGCGCTGACTCTTTGCATGATGACAGAAGGTACTTCGTTTTTCCCTCGTTCACCACCAATCCCATTTTCTCCGCTTTTTTTTCTAATTTGGAGTAAGCAGAAGTTACGGCGCGGTTGTTAAGGCCAATGATATCAATATCGTCAGCATATGCCAAGAGTTGCACGCTTTTATAAAATATTGTTCCAGCGCGGTTAAGTTCTGCAGCTTGTATTATTTTCTCCAGCATTAAATTAAAGAAATCGCACGATAGGGGGTCATCCTGTGTGAAACCTCGTTCAGTTTCGAACGGCTCGGAGAGGTGCTTCCCAATTCTGACCGAGCTGGCGGTGTTGCTCAAGGTCATTTTGCATAGCCGTATAAGTTTTGCGCGGAAATCAAATTCAGACATAGCGGCATATAGACAGCTCCTTTTCGTGCTATCGAAAGCGGCTTTGAAATCAACAAAGAGATGATGCGTGTCGATTCTTTTTTCACGGGTTTTTTCCAAGATTTGGCGTATTGTAAAAATCTGGTCGATGGTAGATTTGCCAGGTCTGAAGCCACACTGATAAGGTCCAATCAGTCTGTTCACATCAGGCTTCAGTCTTTCGCACAATACGCTTGATAGGACCTTATATGCGATATTCAAAAGGCTGATTCCGCGATAGTTGGCGCCTCTCTCCTCGCCTCCGTGTTTGAATAGCTCAGAAGGCAAACCATCAGCGCCAGCTGCTTTATTGTTTTTCAATCGGGATATTGCTATTCGCACCTCATTATAGTCGGGTTGTGGAACGTCAATTCCATCATCTTCGATTGTGGGCGCGGGTTCGGCATCTTCTCTGGTTTCTTGCTCAGTTTCTCCATTTAAAAGGGCAGAGAAGTGATCCCTCCATATTCTGAGTGTTCTCTGAACATCGGTCACCAGGTCGCCCTTCTCATTCTTACAGGAGTTTGCCCCGGGTTTGAAACCTTCTGTCATTCGCCGAATTTTTTAATAGAATTTTCGGGCATTATTCCCGTTGGCCAGCATCTCAAGCTCCTTTATTTCACGCTTTTCTGCCTCTCTTATTTTCGCCCGGAAAACCCGCCTTGCTTCTCTCTTCAACTCGCGGTAGTGTTCACACACACTCCTCGTTGCATTCGATCTCAGCGTTGCCTTGTAGGATTCGTCCTTTCTTTTCGTTGCAGCGCGGCACTCTTCATCATCATACCAGTTGTTTCTTCGCGTTCGCCGGAATCCAATTACTTCCTCGGCTGCGGTACGGAGTTCTCCTGAGGTATGATCCCACTGCTCATGCATTCCACTAGGTTGAATTGTGCTCTCGGAGAGCAGGTGTGAGAGGCGATCTGCGAAATAATTGGCGGTCTGTTGCGATTGCAGCTTTTCGACGTCCAGCTTTCCCTGCGTTTTTTGTTGCACCTGTTTTGTCGTACAGAGGCGGGTGCAAATCTTGGCTGCTACTAGGTAGTGATCAGAGTCGATGTTAGGTCCTAGTATTGTGCGAACATCTAAAACGCTGGAAGCATGCCGCACAACGTGGTCGATCTGGTTGCGTGTTTTTCGATGGGGGGACAGCCATGTAGCTTGATGGATCTTCTTGTGCATAAACCTAGTGCTGGATGTGACCATGTTTCGGGCACCGTCGAAGTCGATCAGCCTGAATCCATTTGCCGAAGTCTGATCGTGGAGAATGAACTTCCCGACAGTGGGGCCGAATACACCCTCCTTACCCACCCTGGCGTTAAATTCGCCAAGCACGACTTTGATATCATGACGGGGGCAGCGCTCGTATGCTTCTTCCAGGCGCTCGTAGAATGCATCCTTTTCCACGTCGTCCTTCTCTTCCGTCGGTGCATGAGCGCAGATAAACGATATGGTGAAAAATCGTAGTTTTATGCGGATTGCAGCGGGACGCTCGTTCACGGGTGTGAACGACAGTACTCGGTGCCGGAGTCTCTCTCCCACCACAAATCCCACGCCGAATCTACGCTTGTCTTCATGCCCACTCCAGTAGATATTACAAGGTGTTCTGATCGTATTTCCTCGCCCCGTCCATCGCATCTCTTGTATGGCGGTGATGTCAGCTTTTGCTTTCCTCAGGACCTCAACCAGCCGGGCAGCGGCACCTTCCCCATTAAGGGACCGGACATTCCAGGTACATGCCCTTATCTCATAATCCTTATTTCGTTTGCGGGTGTTGTCATCTAAAAAAGGGGTTCTCATATCCGAGGCTTTGTTGTTGAATTTCATTGGAACGTTGTTTTATGTGGTGGGTCCCAAACCCAACGCACAACCCGTTTCACGGGAAGTTGAATTCTATTACACGTTTGTATAGCGAGCCGCTTGATCCAAGACAGACGCCCGCTTGCAGCCGCACCACCTGGTGATCAGACGCTGCTGTTTGAACCCCCCAGCAAGCCATTAAACCGATTATGTCGGAGTGGCCTTACCAGGTTGTCGCCTTCTCACGTTTAGCTCACCACCAAACGGGTGTTCGGTGGTTACCCAGAGGATACTTGGGCGCAAAGCCCGGAAGTAGTGAGCTGCTTGAACCGCATGCAAAAGAATCGCTCTGGCCATTCCCAGGTGAATGGCGATCAGAAACTTTCCCCACTTGCATGGACTTCTGCACACGGCCCCACCCTCCGACTGAACAATTAATGGCAAAAAATTACATTAACATCGTCGTTTTAGCTGATCTAGAAGCAATATTTAAAGCATTTGAAAAAATATGTGCATTGCACCCTATTCCAAGGAGTGTTTTTTTACATAAAGACATACATTTTTTATGGACATTGTTAATACCATTACGATTGACGTTTTGTTTGGTGTTATCAGCGCATATTGCAATTACTTTGCTTTGTAAATTATTGGTTTCGATCACATTATGTAAGTGGTTGGACAATATTTCAGACGTCTCACCTTGTATTGATTCAAATGGCAAAAGTTTTGTTTGAATACCTTTTCCAAAATCCATATAGCGAACTAAAATAGGATACAATTTTATATCTTTGTGGTTTGAGGCATCTGACAACATAGTCACAAAAGCAGCTTTCTCTAAGTCATCTTTTAGAACATCTTTTGCATATTGATGAAAAACATTAGGAACTATTGCCTCACCTTTAGTTCTAGCGCAGTGAAATTTTTTATTATACAAACTTCGTTATGCACTACAGCGTGATATGCTGTTAAACCTTCCGCAGTTGCCAATTTCTTTTCAGAATCTTCATATTGTTCACCTCTTACAAACCTGGTTACCTTTTGGGAGGTAGTTGCCAAATTTAAACTGCTTTGGTGTTTTTTTGAAGAAAGATGTTTTGTTATGCTCGATCTACCGCCAACTGCAATAGTGAATTCAGCTGAGCAAATGTCGCATCTCACAAAAGAATCGTCTTTCTTCTCGCATAAATGTATGAAAGCGAATTCTGCCTTTAAATTTTCGGTTAAATGACATTTTCTTTTTTTCGCGGACATGTTAGTTCTATTCTTCAGTATAATAGCCTGGACACATTACAAACAAAATCGGTAGTTTTTAGTCAACTTCTCAAAGCGAAGTGGTGTTGTGAGCATCTTCGAAGCTTGCATATAATAATTTAGTGTACATAGGAGATAAAAGTTCGTTGAATAAAATTTTAGCTGACAATTTTGTCAAAAAGGAGGACAAAGGAGCACAAGAATTTTTCGGAGAACGAGCCGCATTTTCGGAGGACAATCCTCCTAAAAGGAGGACGTCTGGTCAGCTTATTATCGGTAGCTCCTTCGTGGCTTACAATGAAATTATGAAGTAGAAAACAGGACATAATAATATTTTTTATCAAACATATGTTACACATTTCTATAAAATTTAGTATTCTGAATTTTTTTTTTCAATACACCAAATGCTTGCTCGATACATACTCTTGTTGAACTTAGAATATTATTATATCTGCTTGTACTTCTGTCAGAAACCCATTGCCCTTATAAGGTACCATTAAGTATGTTGCTAGCGGGTAGGCAAATGACATTCGTAAGGAAATCTTATAAGCCCATCTGTAATTGCACGTTTCAAGGGGCTAGAGCCCCAAACTGAAGCATCATGGCAGCGTCCAGGATAGCCTACAAAAACATCGAGGACGCAAATTGCTATCAGCTACAGCCTGAAAAATACAAAAAATAAACGCGATTGCATTAATTTATGTAAATATTATTTACAAAATATATACATATGCATACTTGGACAGTTACTGAATGAGACCCCTTCCGATTGTAGTAACTTATGCTGTCCCTAGACGGCTGCAAAATTTTAACATGCGTCCCATCAATGCATCCCAAAACGTATGGGAAGGGATGGGAACGGAAGACTCCAAGGCTTCCATTACTTTCCTCTGGCTTAATTCGGTATTTGGAAATTTAATAACTTGTTTTTGCGCTGATATTAATCGAACACAATGAATAAATGCCCTGTAACAAGCTCCCAATCCGACGTTGAATCGGTCGCTAACTTCACGAAAGCTTTTCTGGTTGGCAAGCTTCCATATAGTTAGATAGAGACATTTCCTAAAGTGTATACCAGTAGCGCGATTCACTAACTTTTAACGTTTCGGCAATCGATTTTTTTACCGTAAACGTATATTGTGCGATTCACTATCTCAGATTTAACAACATTTGTTATCAATATTTTCAATTTGAGAAAAAGTGGCATCACTGATACTTAAATGTCAAAATTTACGAAAAGTTCAAAGAGGAATAGAACAAAAATAATTGTTCGCGCCGATTGTTTGTGCAGATATTTCAGCAAAGGGAAGTATTTTGGATATTTATTACATTTTTAGCCATTTACTGCCCTTTATTTTTAATTGTAGGATGGCATCAACAAGTGCTGCGGCAGCCAGAAGAAATAGGGCAACAGCCGAACCAATACGGGCGGTGGACGTTCTGGGAGAAATGCCTGGTTTGGCATCTGGAAGATTCCAGCGAATGCACGGCAAGTTGGAGCAAAAGTGTTACTAATCAATTCGGTAATTGTTTCCTTTAGAAGACAACTGCTAAAACACTACCGAAATTATCGGGAAAGGTATTAAAAGACGCGTTTTGCCTCAGTAACAATAATCCAGGAGCGGAAAAGAAATATTTCGTTTCAGTGAAAAGTTATTGGCAAATTGTCTGTGTCTACAACAGCCACATGAAAATTATAGAGAATTTTCAACTTTAATTGCTTTTAATTGTTTCATACATCTCCCGATAATTTCGGACGTGTTTTAGAAGTTGTCTCCTAAAGGTAACAACTACCACCAATTCTATGGAATGGTGCATCGTGCGTAACTTTGTCAGTGCTTTTTAAAAGTTTATTAGTTGCATGAATATATGCATTTTACACTGCATAGATGGTGTAATGTGAAGAGTACTTGCAACGTTATATTCGACACGCTTTTCCGCGGAAGTGGCAATAAGTATGCATATTAGTGGGGTTGGCTTTCCATAATGGCACGCTACCTTTGCAAAACATGAAAAATCCGGGCCCCATAATAGAAAGTCTGCCCACTTTGATTCAGTGAACTTCAGAACTCTGGTATAACTTTCTAAACTCCGATGGAGCTAGGTCAAAGGGATCATCTATGTCCCTAAGTAACCTTCGATCTACTGTTGCGTTCCTTGCAGCTGCACTCCGTGTCATATTGGACGCTACAAACTCGATATAACAATAAATTGCCCATACAAAAAAAAGTAAACAAAACTTTAACAGCACAACAAGAATCTGTGATAAAATAACAATTTACCAATCCGACAACGATGAATTATCGGGCTTACTTTAAAGGTATTTTACCTAAATTTCAGAATCTGTATTAATTAGTGTTTTTGAATTTTAGTAGAGATATCAGGTTTAAATTATGAGAAATTAGCCTAAAATGCAATTTTAGCTACTATATTATCATTTTTAACAAATTTCTTACAGAACATTTTTTTTTTCTTTACAGCTAAAATAAGCTCAGAACATTTCCAACAACTTTCATTCAGACAGGAAAATGTTTGTATTTAAATTTAAAATGGATGAACCAAATCCTTCTACAGCATCTGAATCCACTTTATCACATATACTTGAACACGATATTATTGCATTTCGTTTACCAAGTGAATTAACTATTTTGATTCAGATTTCAGATTTTATTTTTTTTTAAGTGATCATGCTGAAATTCAAGGTAAAATGTTTTCGCATAAAAATTTAGCTCGTCATGTAATTGATAAATTGGTTGAAATTTGGATTAAATTGAATATTCAACTAATTGATAGGCGTAGTATTCTAAGAAAAACTGTATCTTTCTAGGGGCACTTCACTTCACTTTCACTGCACTCACCTCGGCACTTAACTTCAAATAATAACTCCGAAAAGCAGGGGGTTTAAATTAAAATATTTATTTAAAATTCGGGTTGGCTCAGGTTCTACGTGACCGTCTTGCTCAAGGTTTTTTCGAATTGTGTTTTGTTTACAAAGTGTGTGTGTGTTCGGTGTTGACAATTTATACGTGCGTGACTGTGTAAGTGTGGGTGTGTGATGTGGTGAATGTTGGCGGTAGGGTTGCACCCGCCAGTGTTGTGGCTAATCTAGCCATCCCGGCCCCCCTAGGCGAGTCATCAGCCTAGCAAACGTTGCAGCTGCTGCAGGGTCTCCACCACGTTGCTAAGCCCGGTTGGGCGACGTCGGTCTCGACTTGCTGACTGTCTCTGGTATGGTGACGCTGCTGGAGTTCGATAACGGGTCCCAGACTGGTTACAGGTGTGTGGACGTTGTTGCTGTAGCCAGGTCGCTCGATGAGAGTGTGTGCCGCGAGGAGGTTGCGTTCTGGGTCGCATGTTGTTGCGTGAAGGCGGGGCCAATGGAGCGCTACGCCTGGAGGTCCGGTGCAGAAGAGTGTAGTGTGGCCTGTCGCACAGGTGACACATGACGGACGAGGTGCACTCTGCAGTCGCATGCCATAGTGCCAAACAATGAAGGGAGTACCCGTGGGCCTGCGCTACTTGCTCACGTTGCTGCGGCTGCATGCCTTTAAAAATAGCGCATAGGCGTAGTGCATGCGGGCGACAGCAGAGAGGGCAACGCACGCCATGCGCTACTACGGGGTCCCTTGGTGGTGTTTCCGAGCATTCCTGGGCCCTGGTGGCCTGCGGTCGTTGAGGCGGTACGGTGGGCGCCGTTGTTGCCCTGGGAGTAGCAGTGCGCGGTGCTGCAGTAGGTACTGCTCGTGCTCGTGGCACGGTAACCGCCGAACGAATGGCAGGTGTTGGGGCGACTTCCTCAATTTCCATGTTCATGATTCTGTATAGAAAGAAATTATAGACTTTAGTGTCTTATAAAGTATAGGGGTGCTTGATTTAAGCACTTTATAGACATATGTTTTTCAAATGTGATTTCGTTATTGGATATTTTATGCGGGTTTTTATTTGCGGTATAGTTTCCCGTTTAGTTCGAGGAGAGGAGAGTTCTTCGAGCTACCTCTTTAGGAGTGAGGTATTTATTTCGAATAGCAACATCGCCTCAGTGGATGAATTGCTCCATATTTGATTTTATATTGAATTTAAGTATTTGCGCGATCGGTATTAGCGGTATTAGACTCGGTTGGTAGAAAACAAAGTTTTACGAGCGGTCGAGTTGGTTTGCCGTTTTGCGTACGTAGGTCAACTACTCGGATGTGACCGTCGGAACCATAATGTACCTTTTCGATGCGGGCTAGCCGCCATTCGGTAGGAGGGAGACATTCGTCGTGAATTAACACGCATGCTCCTATTTTTGGTGCTTCTTGGGTGTTTTTCCACCGATATCGTCTGTGAAGGTCTTTTAGATATTCTTCCTTCCATCGCCGACTAAATTCATGATGGAGAATTTTGATTCGTTCCCATCGATTTATGAGGGAGAGTGAGTCCACGTTTGGTTCTGGTATAGCCAGAAGTGGAGCTCCTCTAAGAAAATGCCCAGAGGTGAGGGCTGTAAAGTCGGAGGGATCTTGCGAGAGTGCTGATAGCGGCCGTGAGTTCAAAACAGCTTCAACTCGAATGAGTAGCGTAGTGAACTCTTCAAATGTAATTTTATTATTTCCAGCGGTTTTCTTGAAATGTGATTTAAAGCTTTTCACAGCTGACTCCCATAGGCCACCCATGTGTGGGGCGCTTGGGGGGATAAATTGCCAATTAATGCCTTGAGGTGCGTATTTTTCAATGATATGCGGCGAGACTTCTTTGGCGAACTGTATGAACTCCTTTTCGGTAGCCCGTTGGGCCCCGATGAAGGTTTTGCCATTGTCGCTCATGATTTTAGAGCGAAAACCTCGCCGTCCGACAAAGCGTGTAAATGCCGCGAGAAAAGCTGCTGTTGT
Organism: Merzomyia westermanni; assembly: GCA_949987695.1. NCBI lineage: Eukaryota > Metazoa > Arthropoda > Insecta > Diptera > Tephritidae > Merzomyia > Merzomyia westermanni. The sequence continues at coordinate 95,061,889 of OX465288.1, forward strand.
CAGATCTGAACATAATTCCATGTGTACGGCTTTTGTCGTAAAGCATACAAAAACAGCCACGTAACCCTTCATTGTGGTAGAAGACCTTAACATCGAGGCCTTTAGCTGGAAAGGTCCGGCAAAATCTACACCAGTGATGGTGAAAGGCATAGAAAAATTGCAGCGTTCGGGTGATAGAGCTGCCATGATCTGCGTGCGCATCTTTTGTTTGTTAGTTTCTGCTTATTTATTGTTACAATCCTGCCTTTACTTGACTTATATATGTAGGGGAATGCAAGCAGAGGGGGTATTGCCGGGTAAATTTGCAAGTGAAACTTCAATTTTTTTTTTGTTGATTTTTGTTTGTGCTTCATGACACGAAAAATAAACAGAAAAGCCGCGGTTTAAAATTTAGATAAGTATTTTTGGGTATACTTTTTGTGCAGGACTTAATTTGGGAATTTAAAATTTTATATGTATGTAAATATATGTATGTAGGTGGTGATCGGGACTTTGATCAAACCGGGAAGACTGTATATATATATAATTTTTTGTGGTTTTTTTACCGACTACAGTTTATTCTGAAATATTCCGTTTTTGACGGAATTTTTGTTTGCTTTTTTGTTTTTTTGCAAATGTGTACTTATGTATGTACAAAAATTGGGGTTTTTGGTTGTTATTGTTTTAGCAACAGGAAAATTTTTCATAGAGTTTTAGAATGGCCAATATTTTTTGCATATACTAAATATGCTGGCGAATTTAAATTTTAAATAAATTGTTAAGATACAACTTACTCTGGTACCGCTTCTAAGGGGTTAGGGGTACTTATCCTTTTAGTTGAACTCTTTTTGGTAATTGTTGTTGGAGCAGTGCTCGAATTTTTATGTTTGTTTTTTTGGTTTTAGTGGACTATATATTTTAATTTTATATGCTTTTGTTGTTTTCGCGCCCGAATGGTTTGTTATTTAGTGGACTGTATATTTATTTATATATTAGTTTTGTATGTTTGTGCCTATATTGTGTTTGTTTATTTTCCACTTATTTACACTTTGAAAACTATTTTAATTTGGGTAAATGTACCTCTTTATGTTGTTGTTTTCCAATATTTTGTTTTTTGATTTTTCCGTACTTCCATAGGCGAAGTAGGACCATGTATCTTTCTAGGGGCACTTCACTTCACTTTCACTGCACTCACCTCGGCACTTAACTTCAAATAATAACTCCGAAAAGCAGGGGGTTTAAATTAAAATATTTATTTAAAATTCGGGTTGGCTCAGGTTCTACGTGACCGTCTTGCTCAAGGTTTTTTCGAATTGTGTTTTGTTTACAAAGTGTGTGTGTGTTCGGTGTTGACAATTTATACGTGCGTGACTGTGTCAGTGTGGGTGTGTGATGTGGTGAATGTTGGCGGTAGGGTTGCACCCGCCAGTGTTGTGGCTAATCTAGCCAAAAACAAATGAATTATTTTACATTGGAAAATGTAAATGCAAGTTAAAAACAACAGAATGCTCATGTGGTTTAATATCAAACCATTTAAAAGAATTTATGATGGACCAACATACTGATAGAAAATTCACAATACCTGAATGAATATATGGATGACATTGTAGAAGAAACACCTACAATAATACCAACAACGCCAACAGTTAGTGATGAGCTAACATATAAACCACTTGGAACAGATATGGAAACAGATGAAGCACAAATTGCAAATGAAGCAGTTGCAGAAGTATCTGTTACAATGAAACGAGGACATTATACTCAACGATACGATGCTATAAATTTTGCTATGGTGGGTGACAGATTCGGTGTTTCAGATAGAGTTGCTTCATGCTTAGCAACATCCCTTTTCGAAGATATAAATTTTCGAGATGTTCGTGGCGAACTTGTCATAATCGATAAATCTAAAGTTGCAAGAGAAAACATTAAAGCTAGAGATGAAGTACTTCGTAAACGATACATAGATTCCACCATAACTGCATTTTCTTTCGATGGCAGAAAAAATGATTCATTAACTAGAGAGAAAATTAATGAGAAATTTCATACAAATATGGTTAAAAAACCCCATTTAGTTGTTCTAAAAGAGCCTAATGCTGAATATGTTAATTTGGGCGAAGAAGAAAATGCAAAACACAAATTAAAAAAATTAAATGAATTCTTCAATAGCAAAAAACTGTCAATAGATCAATTAATTGGCATATGCAGCAATGGAGAACCAGCTAATACTGGAATAGAAAATGGTGTTATAAGAATTTTTGAAAAGCATTTAAATAGACCACTGCACAGGTTTATATGTTTGCTTCATTTCAATGAATTACCATTTGGTCATTTATTCAGAGCATTAGATAAAACAGTCACGAGTAGACCAAGAGCAGCAAGTGGAAATATGTTCAAATACATTCAAGACTATGAAAAGTTTCAGGTATGCGTTTGTTAAAATTATCTTATAATATTTTTTCAATCAAATTAAAATAGAAAAATTATACTAATTTTAATTGATCTAAAAATTTATTTTTAAGGTTGTAAGTGACTTTGAACCAATAGCATTAGAAAATATTCCTGATATGATCAGTGATGAACAAGAATAAATATTTATATCAAATGGCCAACTTTGACCTTATTTTTGATAGTAAATGTTTACATTTCCTGTAGTAAATGTTTACATGCCTAAAAATTTTTGTAATTTTTTAATGGAAGTTGGTTCCTCAAAATTTTTTTGAAATTTTGGTTCTTTCTAAAGAAAATTTAATACCTTCACAGGAAATTTCATAACATAAAAAGTCTAATTTATTTAGACTAAAAATGCACAAATTATATTAATAAAGTCTTTTAAATATCAATTTTAAATGTTCTAAATGTAGTCTTTCATTGTCACTGGTAAATAAAATATCGTCAATATAAAACAAAATCAAAATCAGAAAACACTTCAAACACTCAAACATTCCAAATGGAGTAGTTATTGCAGTTTTGTGTATGTCTTCTTCTGTGATGGGAATTTGATGGTAAGCACGAATAAGATCAGTTTTGGAAAAAAATTTTGTTTATCAAATCGATAGCTAAGTCATGAATATGTGGTAAAGGATATCTATCCATTGTAGTAATAAAATGTAATCTTCTATGGTCTCCACAAGTTCTCCAAACATTTGGTTATTTTTTTGCAACGAGATGAAGTAGAAAAGCAATAGGAGAATTTGATGATCGACATAAACCTGTTTTCTACTAAAAATTCGAATTCGATTTTTTGCGATTCTGACTTTAATTGAATCAAGATGTCGTGGTTTTGAAAATGTAGTTACGGCCTTCGTTTCAATCCTATGAATCGTATGGTGTTTTCATTCTTTTGTGTGATCTGGTTCTCAGGTAATAGAAGGAAATTGGTTTAATAATTTGGGAAACGGGTTTTCGGTAATTGGAATTTTAAGGGAGAAAATATCGCAAAAACCTGATAATCTCGAATTCAGTAGTTGAATCTACAATTTCTCTATATCTAATATTAACTGAAATTCCAAATTTTCTAAAAAATTTTCAATAATAAATGGAAATTCAAAATTTTTTCGTAAGCCTTAGTGAATTTTAAAAGTGTTGTTTCAAATGTGGCAATAAAGAACCGTTGGCAGCCGATAATATAAGATACGAATCACATTTATAACTTTTGAATTTTGAAAATGGAGTCACTAATACTACTGCACCGGCATCGATAAGTAAATTGAAGTTATTGAATCTCTCGAAAACAAATAGGCGACGAGTTCGTTTGGGAATATTTCCATTACCGTCATAATGAAACGATTTAATTTGAATTTTGGTTAGAATTTGTATTATTATTTTGATTAAAATCACAAGGTGGAATTGTTTTGTTGAGTTGAAATGTCCTCTTTAAGAATTACTTCCAGATCCAGATCTTTGCCTTTCTGGTGATCTACAACTAATTCGTACCTCACTAATATCACTAGTAATTTTGTTTAGATTTTGGAAAATTGCTGCAGTTAATTCTGTCAAAGATTTAATACAATGTTTCAGGCAATTATTGTTGACTCTGGCAATAGAAGATTTTAACAAATGAGATTCATTAAGTAAATCGAAAAGTTTGTCTGAAAGAAGCCTATATTAGAATGTTAAATGAATTTTTTATGGTAATTTCGTTAACCACATATTAAAACGTAATTCACTAACTATAAAATTTTATCCTATAAGGGACTTCATATGCCCAAAAAATTCGGATGGTGAACGATCACCCAGTACCATATTGGAAGATGATTGTTCAAGTATCTTTTCTTCACTGAGAGAAAATCTATCACAAAAAACTTTTTTTATAGTTTCAAATTTGTTATTGACAGGAGGTGGATTAATGATATCGATAATTTTGGTTATTGTGTCTAGTTGAGGGCCAATTAAAATATTGTGAAATTTAATATTATCATTTCTAATATTATTAATTTCGAATTATCCTTCACCAAGGGCAAGGGTGCTACGCCCACAAGACATATTAACTTCATTTGCCTTGGCACTCATCTCCGAGCGCTATTTAAAAAGGGCGAAATCGGATAATGGCCACACCCACTTTTTATATGTACAGTATGATTTCGAAAATACATAAAAAAGGATTTTTCAGTACATAATACACCAACGCGTTCTTCAAGAAATTTTTGAAAATGGGAGCGCCACCGCACACTTTGATTAAGTCAAATTGCCCCTGTGGGTTAGGGGCTTAGAATATGCCCGCGGTAGGCATAAAGCTCGTAAGAGGCGACTAATATGCACCAAGGTAATGACGTGCAACTCTTTCCTTCCTTACGGAAGGATGGGTGACATGACCTAGAAGGTTCCAGTTCGACAGCACTCCCTAAAACCTTCGGGGAGTGTTTTTTTCTTTCCAACAACCACAACAACAACACTAAGTCAAATTAATTCTTCTTTCTTTAAATGGTCATCTAACCGCCTGGGCGATTTTGACCGTCCAACATAGCTCGCCAGTCGTTTCTTCGTTGCGCCAACTGGCGCCAATTGGAAACACCGCGGGATCGCAAATCGGTCTCCACTTGGTCCTTCCATCGGAGTGGTGGTCTCCCTCTTCCTCTGCTTCCACCGGCGGGTGCCGATAAGAATACCTTCATTCGCACTACGTGGCCTAGCCAGCGAAGCCGCTGTGTTTTAATTCGCTGAACTATGTCGGCGTCTGCGTAAACGAAGGTAAACGAAGTCCTTTACTATTTCGAAATTATTGCTGCCAACAGTGGCTTGGTTGCCAAGGCTGACTCTTTGCATGATGACAGAAGGTACTTCGTTTTGCCCTCGTTCACCACCAATCCCATTTTCTCCGCTTCTTTTTCTAATTTGGAGTAAGCAGAAGTTACGGCGCGGTTGTTAAGGCCAATGATATCAATATCGCCAGCATATGAAAACAGTTACACACTGTTATATAATATTGTTCCAGCGCGGTTAAGTTCTGCAGCTTGTATTATTTTCTCCAGCATTAAATTAAAGAAATCGCACTATAGGGGGTCACCCTGTCTGAAACCTCGTTTAGTTTCGAACGGCTCGGAGAGGTACTTCCCAATTCTGACCGAGCTGGCGGTGTTGCTCAAGGTCATTTTGCATAGCCGTATAAGTTTTGCGGGGAAACCAAATTCAGACATAGCGGCATATAGGCAGCTCCTTTTCGTGCTATCGAAAGCGGCTTTAAAATCAACAAAGAGATGATGTGTGTCGATTCTCTTTTCACGGGTTTTTTCCAAGATTTGGCGTATTGTAAAAATTTGGTCGATAGTAGATTTACCAGGTCTGAAGCCACACTGATAAGGTCCAATCAGTCTGTTCACATCCGGCTTCAGTCTTTCGCACAATACGCTTGATAGGACCTTGTATGCGATATTCAAAAGGCTGATTCCGCGATAGTTGGCGCAGTTTGCAGGATCGCCCTTCTTTTGGATTGGGCAGAGAACACTTAGATTCCAATCTTCAGGCATGCATTCATCCGACCATATTCTGCATAGAAGCTGATGCGTGCGCCTTACCAGCTCCTCGCCTCCGTGTTTGAATAGCTCAGCAGGCAAACCATCAGCGCCAGCTGCTTTATTGTTTTTCAATCGGGATATTGCTATTCGCACCTCATTATAGTCGGGTTGTGGAACGTCAATTCCATCATCTTCGATTGTGGGCGCGGGATCGGCATCTTCTCTGGTTTCTTGCTCAGTTTCTCCATTTAAAAGGGCAGAGAAGTGATCCCTCCATATTCTGAGTGCTCTCTGAACATCGGCCACCAGGTCGCCGTTCTCATTCTTACAGGAGTTTGCCCCGGGTTTAAAACCTTCTGTCATTCGCCGAATTTTTTGATAGAATTTTCGGACATTATTCCCGTTGGCCAGCATCTCAAGCTCCTTTATTTCACGCTTTTCTGCCTCTCTTTTTTTCGCCCGGAAAAGCCGCCTTGCTTCCCTCTTCAACTCGCGGTAGTGTTCACAGACACTCCTCGTTGCATTCGATCTCAGCGTTGCCTTGTAGGCTTCGTCCTTTCTTTTCGTTGCAGCGCGGCACTCTTCATCATCATACCAGTTGTTTCTTCGCGTTCGCCGGAATCCAATTACTTCTTCGGCTGCGGTACGGAGTTCTCCTGAGATATGATCCCACTGCTCATGCATTCCACTAGGTTGAATTGTGCTCTCGGAGAGCAGGTGTGAGAGGCGATCTGCGAAATAATTGGCGGTCTGTTGCGATTGCAGCTTTTCGACGTCCAGCTTTCCAAGCGTTTTTTGTTGCACCTGTTTTGTCGTACAAAGGCGGGTGCAAATCTTGGCTGCTACTAGGTAGTGATCAGAGTCGATGTTAGGTCCTCGTATTGTGCGAACATCTAAAACGCTGGAAGCATGCCGCACAACGTGGTCGATCTGGTTGCGTGTTTTTCGATGGGGGGGACAGCCATGTAGCTTGATGGATCTTCTTGTGCATAAACCTAGTGCTGGATATGATCACCGGCGAAGTCGATCAGCCTGAATCCATTTGGCGAAGTCTGATCGTGGAGAATGAACTTCCCGACAGTGGAGCCGAATACACCCTCCTTACCCACCCTGGCGTTAAAGTCGCCAAGCACGACTTTGATATCATGACGGGGGCAGCGCTCGTATGCTTCTTCCCGGCGCTCGTAGAATGCATCCTTTTCCACGTCGTCCTTCTCTTCCGTCGGTGCATGAGCGCAGATAAACGATATGTTGAAAAATCGTCGTTTTATGCGGATTGCAGCGAGACGCTCGTTCACGAGTGTGAACGACAGTACTCGGTGCCGGAGTCTCTCTCCCACCACAAATCCCACGCCGAATCTACGCTTGTCTTCATGCCCACTCCAGTAGATGTTACAAGGTGTTCTGATCGTATTTCCTCGCCCCGTCCATCGCATCTCTTGTATGGCGGTGATGTCAGCTTTTGCTTTCCTCAGGACCTCAACCAGCCGGGCAGCGGCACCTTCCCCATTAAGGGACCGGACATTCCAGGTACATGCCCTTACCTCATAATCCTTATTTCGTTTGCGGGTGTTGTCATCTAAAAAAGGGGTTCTCATATCCGAGGCTTTGTTGTTGAATTTCATTGGAACGTTGTTTTATGTGGTGGGTCCCAAACCCAACGCACAACCCGTTTCACGGGAAGTTGAATTCTATTACACGTTTGTATAGCGAGCCGCTTGATCCAAGACAGACGCCCGCTTGCAGCCGCACCACATGGTGATCAGACGCTGCTGTTTGAACCCACCCAGCAAGCCCGTAAACCGATTATGTCGGAGTGGCCTTACCAGGTTGTCGCCTTCTCACGTTAAGCTCACCACCAAAGGGGTGTTCGATGGTTACCCTGAGGATACTTGGGCGCAAGGCCCGGAAGTAGTGAGCTGCTTGAACCGCATGCAAAAGAATCGCTCTGGCCATTCCCAGGTAAATGGCGATCAGAAACTTTCCCCACTTGCGTGGACTTCTGCACACGGCCCCATCCTCCAAAAGTCAAAATAATTAATTTATTTATTCAATACGGTTTATGAAACAAAATTTCTTAATAACAATATGTAAAGTTGCAAATAAACATTACAGATATAGTACGTATTAAAATTAATAGGGCATTATCATAGTCAAATTTAAGTATGACTTAAATTTAGTTGTAGCTATTTGACAATTTTATATGGGCTTCATCTAAATTTAAGTCAGACCTAACTTCGACTATGCCTCTGCGCCAATAAAATTATATTTGTGTATTCAAGCTCTACATATGAATATATAATGAATCAAAAAGCTTTTTTGGTCAATCAATGACAATACTTTGAGATAGAATATTAAATTATCGCATAGATCTTGAAAGAGGTGCGTTGCTGGCAAAATTTGTTTTAACCTTTTTGCAATAAAAAGGGTAAGTGACGCGAAGATTGCGCCTAGGGACATTAAAAGTAATCCTTTCCAAAAGGTAAGAACAATCTTTAACCCCTTGAATTATATTGAGCATAAAGGACAGTGACAGAATTGTCCTACGAATTTCCAAAAATTGTAAGTCAATTAGAATGAGACGAGATGCATATGATGGGATAGAATCGTAAAATTTTAGAGTTCGTAAAGCAACCTTAGGGAACATTTTCTGAATAAGTTCGATTCTTTTAATTGATTATTGGTTATATCACCTCCAATAAAAACTGCGTATTCAAGTTGCGAACGAACGAATGTTATATATAAAAAATGTAATAGCAAGTTTTGCCAAAATTCAGGATTTTAACCGCGTCTAAATCCCGTTGAAGCTTAACTTCATCAGATTCGTTTTTGATTATTCCTAATATTTAAAGATTATCTGCGTAGATTAAAAAATTTGTGAAAATATAGCAGCTACTAATATCATTGATAAAAAGAACAAATAGCCAAGGGCCCAAGACACTGCCCTGCGGAACACCAGATAAGGCAATGAAGTGTTCTGAGAATATATTATCGATAGTAACAACACAACATCTATTAGATAGGTACGATTTGATCCATTCCAGAAAACAGGAATGGAAGCCCAGGCGTTCTAGTTTTCCGAGTATAACTTTATCAAAGGCATTCGAGAAGTCTGTATATACACAGTCGACCTGGAATCCAGCCGAGAAAACAGTATTGCAGTAGTCTGTGAACACATCTAAATTCGGGGCTGTTGACCGACCAGACACAAACCCATGTTGATTGTGACAAACAAGCGATAGTTGTAAAGTAGATTTTATGTTCCACAATGCACTTAACGAGCTTAGACATAGTAGAGAGCTTCGATATGGACCTAAAGTTCCGGACATCGCTTTTCCTACCAGATTTTAAGATAGGAACTATGAAAGCCACTTTCCAAACATCAAAGAAAATGTCTGTAGCAAGAGATCTATTAAAAATTAAAATTTTCAAAGGTTCAATAAGAGCGGGACATTTTTTTAACAAGTAAGGAAGCCTAAGCTCAGGTGGAACCGAACATTATATACCTAGTAGTGATCTTTTATGGCATAATAATTTACGCAGGTCTATTTTAATACTTTTCAGTTCGTATTATAGGGCCAGCTGATTGTTTTCAATAAAAACACTTCTGTTAGGGGTAAATTAATTTATTTGTATATAAATAGCTTCCCTACCAAATACTGTAACCACACTTTTTCAAAAAACCAATACATGCACATTTTATGTTTGAAAAATTTGCGTTCAAATAGACAGACGGACATGGCTAAATCAACTCAGCTCATCGCTCTGATTATTTCCGTATACTTATTGATGGGCCCATCTCTTCTTCTTCTCATACTTACAAACATTTCATGTTCATGAAAGGTATGAAAATCAAAAAAGATATATAACTTATCTATTCTAGTGAGGTACTAACTACTTGCCCGGATATTTTGCTTGTGTTGTATGTATACTGTAGGTCCCACCAATTTGTAGGGAAAATTCAAATCGGCACACCACAAAATTGGAAGAGAAGCTTGGCGCAAAAATCTCTTAGGAGGTTTATGATGATATACCTGTTGTATATCGCGCCATAGAGAGAGAGAGTTATTCGATTTGCCTCATTTTTGGGAGGAGTATACCACATCCTTTTAAAAAGCAGCTGACCAATTTTCATTCAAATATCTAGTTAAAACTACAAGTAATCGCCTTTGAAAATGGCAGAATTTGTATGCTGAAAAGTAGGCGGCGCCGCGCCTACGAACGGACGGACATGGCTTAATCAATTTCCTTTTTTCTCCTAAGCATTTTGATATATTTAAGTCAATATCTATCTCGATCCGTTTATGCCGTTACATACCACCGTTAGGCGACTCAAGTTAATATACCTTGTGTGCGTAGCACTACTAGGTATAAGAAGGATGGACGAGAGGCCATCAACATCAGCTTTATATGAGGGCTTGAGTGAAGGCAACCCCTTCGAAATGTCTTCAGAAGATAAGGTAAGACTACTAAAATTTAAGTTAGAGGCAAAGTTTGGAGAAAAGTTGGTCGAGGGGGCAGCATTGTCGGTAGCAAAGTTTGACTTAAAGAAATTAGCACACATATTACATACATCTTTGGGCCCTTCAGAAAATTTGTCATCGAGAAAAACTGCTTAGCTCGTTGAAAAATTAGTTGATAGTCAGCAAACTCATATATAATTTCTTCATTATACACTATTTCTTTGTATCCACATTCGAATCATACTGAATAAATTAGTCGCCATCTTACTTTGAAACTGCGTGTACATTTTTCTGTGACATCAGGTTATGGGCCTATTTCACATTGTAAGATTAATTTAAAGTTTTTATTTAAATAAAATGGCGACGGGCACACTTACTTTTCCATTTGAGAAACTTCGCGGACGTGAGAACTTTGATGTTTGGCGGCGAAATGCAAAATCGTATTTGGTGCTAAAAAATTGCTGGAAAATTACTGAGGCAGGCTTGTCTAATAGTTCTTCAGAAAAGGACCGTGACACAAATGAACGTGCGCTGGCGGAGATTACGCTCATGGTGGAGTCGAGTAATTTCTCGCATATAGCAAATGCACAGACGGCGAAAGAAGCCTGGGACTCGATAATAGCAGCATATGAAGACAGTGGTTTAACGCGCAAAGTGGAGCTTTTGAAGAAGCTAGCGCATTTAAAACTCGAGCAGTTCCAATCTGTGAAAGATTACGTGAACGAAATGGTCATGATTTCAATCAAGTTGGAAAATGCAGGTTTGCACATGGGTGATGAAGTGGTCGCATCATTATTGCTCGCTGGGTTGCCTAATGAGTATCAAGCACTTGTTATGGCCGTGGAAAATTCCAAAGCGAAGTTAACAGTAGACATCGTTAAAAGTTTGCTATTGCAAGATGTCAAGTTGGATAGCAACAGGGCAGCTAAAGACAGCGCTTTGTATTCGAAGAATTTGCATCCGAAAAAGAATGATAAAATTTCTAATAGAAAAAAGTTTCGTTGCTTCAATTGTGGCCAAGAAGGCAATATGGGTAAAGAGTGTCGTAAGTCGAAGAAAACAAATGAGAACGAAAATAAAAGCAGAAATGCTATGTTTTCGAACTCACTGTTAGCAAATTCGTGTTTGCATTCTCAAAGCAGCGAATGTGTATGGTACGTCGACTCAGGCGCAACGTCGCACATGACGAACGATCAGCAGCTACTTTCGAAAATGAGAGCGGCAGAGCACAGCGAAGTTATTTTAGCTAACAGTGACCGAATCCCTGTTAACAGCGTTGGGGATGTTAGTTTGCTCTTAAATGTAAACAAGCAAAAAAAATTGCTACTAATGTTCGAAACGTTGAATATGTACCGAGCCTTTGCGCAAATCTACTGTCAGTACGGCAAATAACAAAACAAAAGAAAAAAGTGGTGTTCGAAGGCAATAAATGCAATATTTTCGACGAGAATGGCAAATAAATAGCACAGGCGTATGCAGATAACGATTTATACAAGTTAGATTGTGCTAAAAGTCCAATTGGCAAAGCAATGACAGTAGTTGACAATTTTCAGCTTTGGCATCGCAGGTTAGCACATACGAGGTGTGTTCAAAAAGTATCGCGAATTTTGTGTTTTTTCAAAAATTATTTATTTATTCATTAATATCTATTTTGTCCCCTTCAAAGTAATCCCCATGAGATATTATACACTTGTGCCAACGGTTTTTCCAATCTTCGAAGCACTTCAAAATATCATTTTTTTGTATCTTGTTCAGCTCCTCCTTCGATGCCGTCTTTATCTCGTCAAGAGAAGCGTAACGTCGTCCTTTCATGGGTCTCTTCAGTTTAGGGAACAAGAAAAAGTCACAGGGGGCCAGATCTAGGGAATACGGTGGCTCCGGCATCATTAGTGTGTTGTTTTTGGCCAAAAAGTCGCGCACATGCAACGATGCGTGAGCAGGGGCGTTATCGTGGTGCAAAAGCCAATTTTTTTTCTTCCACAAATCCGGGCGTTTCTGGCGGATTGCTTCGGGCAAATTGCGCATAACTTGCAGGTAATATTCCTTATTGACCGTTCTTCCCTGTGGCAAGAACTCATGATGCACCACGCCCCTGCAATCGAAGAAAACTGTCAGCAAAACTTTCACATTCGACCGAACTTGGCGCGCTTTTTTCGGTCTTGGTTCGTGCGGCAGCATCTATTGAGATGATTGAGCTTTGGTTTCCACGTCATAACCATAAACCCACGATTCGTCACCAGTTATGACCGTCTGGAGCAAATTTGGGTCGTCGCGGACAGAGTTTAACATCTCATTAGCAATGTTCATGCGATGCGGTTTTTGGTCACAATTGAGCAATTTTGGTACGAATTTCGCGGCGACCCGTCTCATGAGCAAATCATTGATAAAAATCGAATGGCACGAGCCAATCGATATGTTAAGGTCCTCAGCAACTTCTCTAAAGGTGATTCGACGATTGGCCAATACCATTTTCTCCACTTCATTAATTTTTTCGCCTGTTGTTGAAGTGCTCTGGCGTCCGGCACGCTCTTCGTCGTTCACATCTTCTCGGCCCTCTGAGAACATTTTGTACCACCGATAAACGTTGCTTCGGTCCAAGGTAGCTTCTCCGTATGCCACAGTCAACATTCGGAATGCATCCGCGCAGGTAAAAATCGAAGACGATCCAAAACACGTGCAAGCAAAGCAGCTGTCAACAATTAACTGAACATTCAAAATGGCCGAGCTTGTCGGCATAAGTGAGAGACATGAGTACCAACATAACGCCACAAAAAATTCGAAATTCGAATATACGTAACCAGCGAAAATTCAAAATTCGCGATACTTTTTGAACACACCTCGTATTTGCAAAGAAAGTGTGAAGCAGGAATTCAACGCTTGGTGTCAATTACAGTGGTACAAGCGACAATAGGTGTATTGTATGCTGCAAAGGTAAACAAACCCGAACATTAAACAAATCCGCTGGTGCTGCAAATTTGTTAGACGTCGTACATTCGGACGTGCTTGGTCCAATTAGCACAAAGTCGTTCAGCGGTACAAAATTTCTGTTGGTGTTTGTTGACGATTATTCGCGCAAAGTATTTGCTATACCAATTGCACGAAAATCAGATGTATTTGATAAATTCAAACAATTTAAGAGCGAAGTAGAAACGCAATGTGGCCGTAAAATAAAAGTGCTGACGACAGACAATGGCACTTAATATTGCAATGATCAATTTATAAATTTTATGCGTGACTGTGGCATTGTTCATCAAAAAACAGCTCCGTACACGCCCGAGCAAAACGGTGTGGCTGAGCGCATGAACCGTATTTTGATTGAACGTGTCAGGTGCATGTTGTTAGATTCTGGGCTTGCAAATATTTTCTGGGCAGAGGCTGCGATAACGGCAGCGTATTTAGTGAACCGCATTCCATGTAGAGGCAACAACCGCAGTCCGGAAGAAATATGGTCAGGTGTGAAACCGAATTTAAAGAATTTGCGCATATTTGGGTGCACGGCAATGGTTCACATACCAAAGCAAAAACTAACAAAACTTGATGCAAAATCAGAAGAGTGCATTTTTGTAGGGTATTGCGCTGTATCAAAGGCTTATCGGCTGTATCGAAAAAGTGATGTGAAGTTTATTATAAGCCGTGATGTTACATTTTTGGAAAATGTAAGCCACTGTGGTGGTCCTAAGGGGGTCAGTGCTTTTACTTTTAAGGGAGATCTCTCTGATTGTAAAGGCCGGAGAGATTCGGCCGATCAAATAGGCTATCGGTGAGACAGCCGGAATAAGTTTGAGAAAATAATTTGGTGAGCGTATGGTTCACATCAAATCAAGTCTGAATCTTTATTGACAAATCTTATTCTATTTATACACAATTTTGTCACAGAAAGTGATTTGCTAGACTCCTCCTCTTTCTCGACTTCTATGAAGCTGAATTCAACTTCAGCTTGACAATTACTTGCATTAGCCAATAGAAGCGCTTAGCGTCAGACCAAGCAGAACTCTAGAATGAATGCTGGCTCAGCTAAAGTATTGACATACTTTAAGCAACGCTATTGGTCAAAGGTGTCAAATGCATTTTTCAAAAGCGGCTATACAAACAGACATGCATGTAGGTCGTGGCTGTTGCACGCTATGTACATATGTTTGTATGAGTACACTACACCCTTACCGCAAAAGGGAAAAATTTATTTCGTTTGATAAAAAATGAAATAAATTTTTGTGTGGAGTTATGCAAATACCTTTCATATGAATATACATACTTACATCTATGGGTATGGTTTGCTTAAGTGTAATTGGCTTACATACAATTTTCTAGAATATTGAATATAATTATTTACAGATGTCGGTGGACTTGTTTTATCTTATCTCTAAGTGTTTCCTTACATGTAATTTCATCTATATCCATGTAATTTCTAACATATGTCGGCTTGTTTGCCTTAGGTTATTTCTAAGTATTTCTTTAAAATATTATTGTGCAGTTCTTTGTGTTTGCCATTTATGTCTATTATGGAATTTACTCCGTTTTGTTTTACAATTCTATATGGGCCATGATATGGGCTTTGGCTTTTTTTCTTATTTTCTAGTCTTACATACACTAGGTCTCCTATTTCCAACTCAACCTTGTTTATTTTATTGTTACAGTTTTGATAATGTTCCTGGCATTTAGTATTAACCTTTGGAGTCTCAATTTCAACTCATTGGCATAGTCATCAATGTCATACATTCTTGTTTGTTTATTTATATTGTCGTTTGGTAGCGCGGGTAATTTACCGAAAACTAACTCATACGGTGAATACAATGTATCTACTTTTGGGGTCGTGTTGTAAGCGAAAGTGTAATATGGAACCCATTTATCCCATTCATAAGGAAAGGAAAGTAAAAATTCGTTAAGTGTCCTATGGTTTTTCTCAAGTGAGCCCATAGTTTCGTGGTGGTATGGTGTGGAAAGTACTTGTTTCGTGTTAAGTATGTTGCACACATGTTTCATTAACTCATTTACAAATTCCGTACCCCTATCTGATTTCAATGTTTTTATGAAACCGTACTTGAGAATCAGTTGTTCAACCAGCGTGGTCGCAACTGTTTTTGCGTCTTTTGACTCAATGGGGTGTGCTATTATGAATTTGGATAGCTCACATTGCATTGTCAATATGTATCTATAGGCGTTTGATATGCGAAGCGGACCGACCGTGTCAATCGCGATAGTGTCAAATGTAGATGCCGGGGTGTCTGTCACCACAAGAGGCTCTTTTGTGTGTCTAACAATTTTGTTTTGAGTGCATTTTTTGCAATTGTTTACAAATTCTTTTACCATTTGTCTCATATTTTTCCAGATGTATCTTTGTTTTAGTTTTAAAATAGTTTTTCGAATTCCTAAATGGCCTGCGATATTTGAGCAGTGAAATTCGTCTATCAGTTTGTATTTCGTTATCATGCTGTTTATTTCCCTTGGAGCTTTGTATATTAGTATTTGTATCGGCGCGCGTTTATTCATTTCTAACTCATTGTATTTCCTCTTGAATACATTTATATCAATATTTTTATATATATAATCCTTTTCACAAAGGGCTAGCTCCTTTATATGTGAATTCCTTAGCAAACTATGTAGTTTCTCCAACATTGAATCTAGATTCAAAGAGTTATCGCTACAAGTCAAAGTCTGGATACTGTAAAATGGGCGGGTTAATTAGTTTGTCTTTTAAGTTGAATGCTTTTTCGCATTCTTCTGACCAAATAAAAGGTTTTCCTTTCTTTAATAGTCAGTTGAGGCATTTTACTATTTTTGCGAAATCTGGTATAAAATGCCTGTAGTAATTGCAGAAAGCTATGAATCGTCTAGTCTCGTCTGGATTTGTCGGTTTGGGATAGTTGCGTACTACTTCGCATTTGGCTGGGTCTGTTTTTAAGCCTTTATCTGTTATTAAATGTCCTAAATAAATTACTTCTGATTTAAGAAATTGACATTTGCTTGCATTAAGTTTGAGGTTGTAATATTTTAACCTGTCGAAAACTCTTATGAGGTTTCTGTTATGGTGCTTCAAGGAGCATCCGAAAACGATGATGTCGTCTACGTAGAGGAATGCTTCGGATTTTAAACCGCTTAGTGCAATCGTTAGCATTCTTTGGAAACTATTTTAGGATATTTTTAACCCGAATGGTAGACGTTTAAATTGGTAGTGACCATATTGAGTCGAAAATGCTGTGGGTGGTCTCGAGTCGTTTTGCAAAGGTATTTGGTGAAAAGAGCTTGTCATGTCTAAAGTTGTAACGTATTTGGCTCTGCCTAAGACATCTAATACGTCCTCCAGTCTTGTTAAAGGAAATTTGTCGTTTATTACTTTGTCATTCAGTTTTGTATAGTCCACTACCAGGCGCCATTTCTTTTCGTCAGTGTTACTTTTTTTGGGTACCAGAAGAAGTGGGGAGATGTAGGGGCTGACTGATGGTTCGATGATGTCATTGTCGACCAGTTCTTGAACTTGTCTTTGAATTTCATCTTGCTGGGTTTGTGGGAGTCTGTACTTTTTAATGTATACTGGTACGTTATCAGTTAAATTAAGTTTTTGTTTGTAGAAATTATTTATTGAAAGTTTTTCTCCTTCTAAATGGAAAATGGATTGGTACTTGTAAAATATGTCTTTTAGTTCATTTTCTGTGTTTTTGTCTAGCTTTTCTAGTTTTAGTTCGTTTATTAATTTGTCAAAGCGTTCGGGACTGTACGAGTTTTCTTCGTTTTTCTTACTTAAAATATCGTAATTGGATAGTCCCTCTGTCATGAATCTTAGTTCTTTTATATTGACTGCGTGACTGTTAGTGTTCATTATTTTTACGTGTACTGTTCCTTTTGCGGGTGCTATAGAATTTGCCAAAAATACACCGTCTTGTATCTCTTGATTGAAAACTACGCTGTCCTCTTCTATCTTTAAGTTGATTGGGAGAATGATTTCAGTTCTTGGCGGTATCGTTACGGTTTTGTTTTTAGGTAATCTTGTGTGGATTGGTAAAATAATTTCTTTGTCTTTTAGATTTATTGCTATAGTGAATGTTTCATAATCGATTTTGCATAGGTGTTTTATCAAGAAATCTCTACCAAGTATTCCATCTGTTGCTATTGGAAAATTCTCGTTTACTAATTGGAAATGTATACATGTTTTATTACTGTCTATTATGAAATTTAGCTTAGACGTACCAATCGAGTAAATTTCTTCTTTTGTTATGCCCGTAAGTTTACATCTAGCTTCAGTATCGATGTCGAATTCGTAGTGAAATGGGTTTTTGCAAATTGAAATGTCTGCTCCTGTGTCAATCAGGAAGGACATCGGCTTGTTAAATTCAGAGTTATTTAGTGTTAGGTAATTTGTTAGATTTTCTGTGATGACAAAAATGTTTCTGGACTTATTTTTATCTACATGTCCCGGTCCCCCGGAAGATTGCCATCGTAGTCCTCCGGGTCTTCCACGTTTCCCTGGAATTGAACGACGCTCATTCGGCGACTATTGTAATTGGAGTTTCCCTGTCTTTGGTAGTTGTTGTATTCTCGCCTTTGTTGGTTATTATTTCCCTGCCTTGGGAAATTGTTGTGCGAGTTGGGTCTGGAAGTATTCACATACCTATTGGAATTGCCGTTCTGTGTTTGGTTGGGCACATTCCTTGGAACATTCTGTTGTTTAGCATTGTTATTACTGGAATACCTAGGCTGATAATGGTTTCTATTTCCATTGTTTTGCTGCCTATACGTATTCTGGTAATTGTTGTTCCAGTTGTGTCTTTCATTTCTGAAGAACATTACATTTCGGCTGCTGTTTTGTGTTCCTTGCTCTAGCTCTAGAGCCAGGTTAACAGCGCTGTCAAAAGTTTTAGGTAGTGCTGCAAATACCGTCTGTTTTGAGCTTTCGTTTATGTATTGCTCATTTAGGTTGGCGATAAGTGCTTTCTGTTCAGGGGATGCACTCGCGCCTAGTTGCCCTATCTGTAGAGTGTTTAGTTCCGATATTAGTTGTAAAATTAAATTTTTATAATTCAGGATACTCAAATTCCTTTGGTGGAGGTTAGATAATTGATTTTGAATTTGGGGTATTGTAGTTGTACTTTTGTATTTATTTTTAAGGGATGTACTTAACTCATGAAAAGTTTTTGGAATCGATATTGCGGTGATATTTGTCTTTACCGTTTGACTTAGCTTTACGTAAATTACAAAATCAATCAATGCCGGTTTTGCAGTGTTTTCCAAGTCATTGTAGATGATTTCAATAATTTTCAGAAATGCGTCTAACTCTTTGTAATTTCCTGAAAAGTTAGGAATTGACTTTGAAGCTAATTGTAGATTAAATTGTGACATTGTGACTATATGAATTTCTGGGCTGTGGTTAAAAATTTCTGCTGGAAGTTCGATATTTTGTTCAATTGTATGAGTGATTTCTATCTCATATTCGTATTTTGATGTAATTCTTAATATTTTGTCTCTTTTATGCCAGAATATGTCCAATACAATTCCTTTGTGCTCTTTGGTGAGCTTTTCAAAATGTGCATTGGAAATGCTTCTTATGGCTTCTAATTCAGTAAAAAGGATTTCAATGTGTTTACGGAATGTTTCTTCTCTAACTCTTACTGCTTTATTCAGGCATTTATAAGATTTATTGAACTTCTCTTCTGAAATTTTTATCTTTTCCTCCACTTTCTGCCAGGTACTCATTGTTTAAACTTGTTCATTCTTAATGTTTTGGTTTATTGCCTTCTTCAATTGGCTCCTATATATTTTATGGATTTTTTAAAATTAAATTAAAAATCAAAACTGTTGTTATTATTATTAACAGTGTCTCTACAAGGCTGGTGGAGCCATTTTGTCTGTTTTCTAGTACAACTTCATTGACCACATTGGCCTTGGGGTCACTTATTTTCGATTTCTGAGAGCCCATATCAAATTCTAGAAGTTTTACGTTATCTATTTAGAAATATTTTTTTTTTTTTGTATTTATTTTATTTATACTATTTTTTTATACCTGAACATCTTAAGCTTCTTAATAATTTTGTTATCTTTTCTATATTCTAGATTAAGTTGATTATATAGAAAGGCTTTTGCCTGTCGTTCCTTGAATTGCCTTCCATTTCGGCGCTTCTTTTTTTGCTTTGGTTGTTCTGTTGTTTCTGTCGGCCTTTTGTATTCGGACTGCCTAGCCTTGTATTCTTCTATGGTCAACCTTTTCGGACCTTCATTTATTGGAGTGGGTAGGTAGTTTGCGTATGCTTCTGATGGCTCATTTGTAGGTTCGGGCACATAAGGCTCCGTGTATTTTAAAAAAATTTCATCGAACTTAGCCTGTCTGATGATTTCTTCGCTATTCATCTGGACCTTGAATTAAAAGGGATTGTCACAGGATTGGTCTAATCAGAAATTCCACTGGTCGTGGGGCAGGATCGCCATGTGGTGGTCCTAAGGGGGTCAGTGCTTTTACTTTTAAGGGAGATCTCTCTGATTGTAAAGGCCGGAGAGATTCGGCCGATCAAATAGGCTATCGGGGAGACAGCCGGAATAAGTTTGAGAAAATAATTTGGTGAGCGTATGGTTCACATCAAATCAAGTCTGAATCTTTATTGACAAATCTTATTCTATTTATACACAAATTTGTCACAGAAAGTGATTTGCTAGACTCCTCCTCTTTATCGACTTCTATGAAGCTGAATTCAACTTCAGCTTGACAATTACTTGCATTAGCCAATAGAAGCGCTTAGCGTCAGACCAAGCAGAACTCTAGAATGAATGCTGGCTCAGCTAAAGTATTGACATACTTTAAGCAATGCTATTGGTCAAAGGTGTCAAATGCATTTTTCAAATGCGGCTATACAAACAGACATGCATGTAGGTCGTGGCTGTTGCACGCTATGTACATATGTTTGTATGAGTACACTTCACCACACAACGAAACGTGTAGAACCAAATCTAGTTGTTGATATTGCTGATGCAAGGGAAGTTTATGACATTGACAATTCAGAGATGAATATTGTAAGCGAATTATCAGATGTCAACAAATCTTTGGATAGCGAATATGATACTCCCGATGAAAGTGAAACTGCTAGTATGCCTGAAGTGAACGACGACAAAGAGGGCGCACTCCCCCGTTCAAAGTGTATTGCAAACAAAGCTAAAGGAGAGTTATTATTGAGCGCAGTGTCGAATGCTGATGAATCTATTACCGTTGAAGAGGCCTTGAGTGGCGCAGCGTCGGGTGCTTGGAAGCAAGCTATGCAAGACGAGATGGATTCTCTCAAGTCAAACAAAACTTGGCACCTTACCAAATTACCTGCAGGTAAGAAAGCAATAAGTTCAAAGTGGGTTTTTAAAAGAAATCGTGATGCGGCTGGTGAGCTTGTTCGCTGTAAAGCAAGGCTCGTTGTAAAAGGCTGTTCGCAAAAACCAGGTGGTGACTATTCGGAAACGTTTTCTCCGGTAGTCAGGTACAACTCACTACGTTTCTTGTTCGCCATGGCAGGCAGATATGACTTAGCGGTGCATCAATTGGATGCGGTGACGGCATTTTTAAATGGTGAGCTTCAAGAAGAGGTATACATGAAGCAGCCGGAAGGCTATGATGACGGTTCTGGCAGAGTATGTCGCTTATTAAAGTCACTGTATGGCCTAAAGCAGGCAAGCAAAGTTTGGAACGATGCATTGAATACAGTACTCATCAGTCTGGGACTAGTTCGAAGCGAGGTCGATCAATGCATCTACTACTGTGTGAAAGAGCGAAGCATGGTGTATGTAGAAATTTACGTAGACGACGTTTTGGTTTTCTCGAATGACAAAGAGGCTACAGAGCGTATCAAGAACGATTGTCCTTCAGATTCAAAATGAAAGACATGGGTTCAGCGTCATCCGTACTTGGCTTGCGAGTTCAAAGGGATGAGGTAAAAAAGCTAATAAAACTTGATCAGTCTGAATATATTTCCAGTGTACTCAAACGTTTTGGGATGGACGACTGTAATGCTGTTTCCACACCACTTGGCTTATCACAAAGGTTAACTGCTGAGATGTGTCCACAAACCAAACAGGCCAAGATGGGTATGGAAAAGGTTCCATATATGGAGACGATTGGTTGCCTTCTGTACGCAGCGCAGAATACTCGTCTAGATATAAGCTTCGCGGTCAATTTACTGAGTCGGTTTTCGCAGAATCCCGGCAAAGCTCATTGGCTTGCAGTGAAGCGTATAATGCGCTATTTAAGGGGACTATTGACAAAGGAATCGTTTATAAAAAGTCAGCTGAAAGTTTAGCTGGGTATTGCGATTCTGATTGGGCAGGGGATCTTGATCAGCGCCGATCAATTTCTGGTTACTTGTTCGTTATGCAAGGTGGTGCTGTATCATGGTCAACACATCGACAGCGAACGGTTGCTTTGTCATCGACTGAAGCTGAGCTGATGTCAGTAGTGGGCGCAATGCAAGAAACAATTTGGGTGAATCGGCTAGAGTCTGAATTAATTCCTTGTGGTACAAAAACAATTAAGCTGTACTGCGATAACAAGAGCGCTATTCACTTTATTCATAACAACAACTTTTCTCCACGCAACAAACATATAGACATAAAGGTAAAATTCATACGAGAGAAGCTGGAATATAAGTCGTTAAAACTGGAGTACATTTCCACAAACGAGATGTTGCCAGACGGTTCAACTGTAGCATTATTCAGAATACGTTTTACTTTCAATGCAATTCTTTGCATATACAAATATTGACCCAATTAAATTATGTTGAACCCAACGGCAGTTCAACAACATATATCGTATCTGCTTACATTTGTCACCCAATTACTCAATTCGTCACATTGACCAACGCACGTATCGATCAGCATGACTGATCGACAGTATCGGTTTGTCAATGTGAACTACCAACTTATTGCTGACTTTGCACACAATGTAAATACTTTTGTTTACTGGGTTGGAGCTTTGCGGCCGGTAAATTAGAAGGCAAAAAACTAAATTTTCCTTTACCCTCCTACGCGTTTCGATGCTTCAGCATCTTCCTCAGGGAGTCTGAATTTTATTTAAAGAAACAGTTAATAAAAACAATTAATAAAAACAACCATAAATAACATAAATATCCCACTCAATGGTAATAATTATACACTTACTTTATATGGTATGTATGCAAAACAAAAATACTAAATTTAAAATAACATTCTATTTTGTTTTTGATTTTATTGGCGCCCTGTATAATTTTGCTTCCTACTGTTTTTTCCACCATCACCGTACTGTATCACAGCTGTGTATGCGTTGTTTATTTTGTCCAAGTCTTCCTTAAAATTCATCACACTGTGTAATTGTTGTTGCATACGAAGGCTTTCCATCGTCATTCTCTTGTTTGTTCTGTTTTCAATGTCTAATATTCTAGTGTTATCGAAATCAGCTGTATGATTTTTGTTGGTTAGATGTTGTGCTAGTGCTGTTGTTGTTTTTTTGTTTTTTGCATCAGCCATATGTTCGTTGACTCGTACTTGTAGACAGCGCTTGGTAGTACCAATATAGCGCTGCTCGCAGATTTCATTCCCGTTCCCTTTACATCTAATTTCGTAGACCACATTATGTTGTTTTTCCTTTTTAATTGGGTCCTTTGTTTTTGTAAATATTCTGTTTAAGGTGTTGTGTGTTTTGTGTGCATATTTAATTTTATCAGTTTTTATAATTTTGCTGAGCGCCTGGTTATCGGTTAGGCCCGGTATATATTTTAACCCAATATATTTTTTATCCGGATTTTCTCTGCTATTTAAATTATTTGGTTCCGTAGGCTTCATTTTTTCCAAAGCTTCTTTTATTATTGCATCAATTATTTGTGTTGGATAACTATTTTTTGTAAGTAAATTTTTGATTTTGAGTTTGTTATTTTCCATGAAAATATTATCACATAGTGAAAAAACTTTTCTTGCAAGACTGGTCGCAGTATTCTTCTTTTGATACCAAGGGTGGTTTGAGTGGTAGTTAATTATTCTACCAGAGGCAACTTCTTTTGCATACCAGTCAAATGATAAATTACTATTACGATTTTTATGTATTTTTAAATCTAGGAAGGCCATTTGGCTTTTTTCCTCTTTTTCGACTGTAAATTTAATTTTAGTGTGTTGCGAGTTCAACACTTTTAAAATGTCTTCCACGTCTTTAGTTTTAATTATTGCAAATACATCATCTACATATTTGGCTATGTATTTTATGTATATGTCCTTTGTTTTTAGTTCAGCTATGCTGTCGACATTTTAAAAGTGTTGAACTCGCAACACACTAAAATTAAATTTACAGTCGAAAAAGAGAAAAAAAGCCAAATAGCCTTCCTAGATTTAAAAATACATAAAAATCGTAATAGTAATTTATCATTTGACTGGTATGCAAAAGAAGTTGCCTCTGGTAGAATAATTAACTACCACTCAAACCACCCTTGGTATCAAAAGAAGAATACTGCGACCAGTCTTGCAAGAAAAGTTTTTTCACTATGTGATAATATTTTCATGGAAAATAACAAACTCAAAATCAAAAATTTACTTACAAAAAATAGTTATCCAACACAAATAATTGATGCAATAATAAAAGAAGCTTTGGAAAAAATGAAGCCTACGGAACCAAATAATTTAAATAGTAGAGAAAATCCGGATGAAAAATATATTGGGTTAAAATATATACCGGGCCCAACCGATAACCAGGCGCTCAGCAAAATTATAAAAACTGATAAAATTAAATATGCACACAAAACACACAACACCTTAAACAGAATATTTACAAAAACAAAGGACCCAATTAAAAAGGAAAAACAACATAATGTGGTCTACGAAATTAGATGTAAAGGGAACGGGAATGAAATCTGCGAGCAGCGCTATATTGGTACTACCAAGCGCTGTCTACAAGTACGAGTCAACGAACATATGGCTGATGCAAAAAACAAAAAAACAACAACAGCACTAGCACAACATCTAACCAACAAAAATCATACAGCTGATTTCGATAACACTAGAATATTAGACATTGAAAACAGAACAAACAAGAGAATGACGATGGAAAGCCTTCGTATACAACAACAATTACACAGTGTGATGAATTTTAAGGAAGACTTGGACAAAATAAACAACGCATACACAGCTGTGATACAGTACGGTGATGGTGGAAAAAACAGTAGGAAGCAAAATTATACAGGGCGCCAATAAAATCAAAAACAAAATAGAATGTTATTTTAAATTTAGTATTTTTGTTTTGCATACATACCATATAAAGTAAGTGTATAATTATTACCATTGAGTGGGATATTTATGTTATTTATGGTTGTTTTTATTAATTGTTTTTATTAACTGTTTCTTTAAATAAAATTCAGACTCCCTGAGGAAGATGCTGAAGCATCGAAACGCGTAGGAGGGTAAAGGAAAATTTAGTTTTTTGCCTTCTAATTTACCGGCCGCAAAGCTCCAACCCAGTAAACAATTTACTAGTACTTTTGGCCCAACAATTAAAACTAGTAAATACTTTTAGTTTGTAAGTATTAGTGTAATTATGTATGCGTAGGTAAAGTAAGAAATTGTATAAAAGAGAAAGCTTTTTAATAAAGAATGATTATTGACGATACGCTATCCACTGAGCGTCATTACATGGCGATCCTGCCAGGCTTAGGCCAATTACAATTAATTTTAAACTATTAAGGAACTAAAATGTGCACATGCACTAGAGTTTTTGTGCAAATAAATGTGATTCTTTGTGAGAGTTCAATGAAAATTGGGAGCAACCTGACCGGCAGCAGTAGGACTTAGGAACCAATAGCCATTACATGGGTTAGAAGTAGCAAAAATTTGCTAAAACGCTGCAATAACCAAACAAAGTAAACTTCTTTAAAGATAAGGAGCTAGTTTTAGCTCTCAGCGTCCATATGCAACAAATAAGCTGCCAACACTGTGTTTAATAAAGAATGATCCTGCCAGCCTAGCCTATACTTCCAGTGTAACCACGAATGACAACGCCAAAGAACGTTCTATAACCACTGATTCAGTACCAACTGTAATATTACGTGAGCACGAATCATCACATCAAGGACATAGTCATAAGCATGGGCATGTTCACGCACCGCATGAATCACTGATCGCGGTTGTTTGGATGATTATAATGGGCGATGGACTGCACAACTTCACCGATGGCATGGCATAGGGGCAGAATACATGGCAGCATACATGGCAGCATACAGGGCAGCATTCGTAGATAACATTACATGGAAAAGATTTGCAGTGAAATTGATGTCAATGGAATTTTGCAAGTTAGTGCCGAAGACAAGTGAACTGGCAGCATGACTGGCAGCAAGACGGCGAGTTAAGTATATTTAGAATAATTTGAGCACGCCTCACGGCCGCTAAACCAATAGCAAAATTTTATTTTGCTTAGGAATAATTTAAGAATACAATAATTAAGAACTTATAGCGTAGTCACCGCATTTTGCTTATGCGCCAATAAAATTTTGTAACACGAATAAAATATTTCGGTTAAATACAGATTCAGTTAGGCAAGTTCATGCTAAAGAAAAGAGAACTTATAAAATATAATGCAGGAGATTACGACTCACGAGGAATTTAATAGAATTTTCAAAAAGTGCGAAGACACTATTAAAGAATTTATAAAAATTTCCGAACAAATCCTCGAGAGTCGTAAAGCTACACAGCAAGGTGCGACACCGATTACCATAGAAGAGTATCGGCGAAGGAACAAGCTCAATAAAAAGGAAGAAATTCCAAAAATACCTACCCCTGTAAAAATCAAAAAAAGGAAACGGGGAGGAAAACAAGTTAGGAAAAGAAAAGAAATAGCCGGAACTTTTAGGCTACTTAACCTAACAACAAATACGGTTGATAGATTAAGATTAAAAGAAAAAATTAACATGTTAAGAAATAGAAAATAAGAAACCTTGTTAATAAACAAAGTGAGTAAATTGGAATGCAAATAAAATAAAAATATAAATAAATTCAACATTTTTTCTTCTAAAAATGGCATGGTGGAAAATTGCATTAAACGGTATCCTAATAGGAATAGCAGGATACGAAGTAGGTAAAGAAAATTCGGCAGATAAAAGTTATGAAAATAAATTGGTTAAATACGAACCACACCCAATTATAGAAAATAAGGAAGAAGTTTCTGATAAATGGTTAACTATCTTTGCATGCGTCACTACATTTTTAATTGTCGCTATTGCAATTTTAATAAAAAATTACATAATGAATAAATTGAGACAATTAAACAATGTACAACAACGCGTCTAAGCAAAAACTTTCGATAGCTAGAAATGAATAAATGTCAAGAAATATATGACACATTATTATTTCTCATCTCATTGAATGAAATTTCAAATGCAATATAGAAGAAGAAATAGCAACTTCTGTTGAGAAATATTTTTATATTAATTTCAACAAATTTTTGTTGAAAAATAGAAAGAAAGTAAAAAACAGAGACTTCCTTCCGTTTTTTCCAAAAATGAAAAACAAAAAGGCACCATCAATATCACCAGAGTTCGTGGCAAACCCAGAAACTTATCCCGTTTTCTGGATGCCTTTAAGATATCCGACCAAATCAAAGACAGTCACGAGGTTACCCCGATATTCATCGAGAGAAATGCCTCTAAAAAACCTGCAAATAACGAAAAGTCCAGTACTAATAATAAATAAAAAAAAAAACAATATTAATAATATAAAAAGTCACAAAGAGAACCATAAAATAAAATTGTGAAGCGCTATATAAATGTGAAACAAAAAGACTAGTCTAGATCGTTTTCAAAAGAAAATTTGTAGCATGAAAAACCGATTGTTGAGGATAAGATTGACTTAGGACAATACTTTACCAGGCTGAAATAAGCCGGCAATTCGGGAGAAAGGAATAATACAGTTGTCCTTAGGGACAAATTGTTTAAAAAATAATTATACTCGAGTAGGCACATTTATAAAATGAAATATAGGTACCCAAGCTCTCAAAAAAAAAAAATGAATATCGCAATAACTCTGCAGGTTATGCATGTGACGGAAAATAAAACAATTTAAAAATATACGATGATCCTGTTTTTTGTTGGCCGCCCAGGAATCATCGAATAACTAATAAAATAAAATAAGAGTATTGGACATACATACATAACAAATTATCTGCCTTACGAACCGCTTCAAAGAAATTTTAATTAACCCATAATACACATATGAAGTTTAACATATAAAAAGAAAATTTAAATTAATACAATTATGAAGTTTAAGATAAGGAAATTAAATATAGGTACAAATAACGCAAGATAGAACCAAGAAATTAACATAGGAGATTTAGCATTAGTTAGAGAAGAGGCCTCCGATAAGTTAGAACATAGATATAACGGACACTATAAAGTAAAAAGCATTGATAAGAATAATAATTTTACTTTAATACCACATAGCATAGGAAATAACAATAAGACCAACAAAAATAAAGAAATTATAATTCATAAGAATAGACTTAAAACAGTAGAGAACCTTTAGTAAAAAAAAATAAGCACTCCACTTTACTCATAATAATAAACAGGCACACGAGCCAAAGAAAACAAAAACAACATGTTATGTTCAAAAAAAAAAAAGAGAAGTCAGCACAATAAAAACACATGGGAAACAAATGTAAACAGATAAAAAACCTCATAAACAAACTCTTTACTTTCGATACTAACTTACCGTTATGCAATATTTTGCAACGGCATACGAAAAACAATTAAAATCTTGTAAACGCAAGCAAACCTTAAGTGGGTCATTAAGTCTTTTTAATAGCCGTACACAATTGTCTTCAATTGTATAGGACTATTCTTAAGGCGGATGGTGTAGCATTACTCAGAATACGTTTTACTTTCAATGTAATTCTTTGCATATACAAATATTGACCCAAATAAATTATGTTGAACCCAACGGGAGTTCAACAACATATATCGTATCTGCTTACATTTGTCACCCAATTACTCAATTCGTCACATTGACCAACGCACGTATCGATCAGCATGACTGATCGACAGTATCGGTTTGACAATGTGAACTACCAACTTATTGCTGACTTTGCACACAATGTAAATACTTTTAGTTTGTAAGTATTAGTGTAATTATGTATACGTAGGTGAAGTAAGAAATTATATAAAAGAGAAAGCTTTTTAATAAAGAATGATTATTGACGATACGCTATCCACTGAGCGTCATTATTTAACAAAGGCCTTATAGTAGTAGAAGATGCACACAACATAGTAGTAGAAGATGCTCACACCAGCGAGTGACGTATCAATGTTTTGAAGATTAACAGCCTCATTCCCTTTGACGAACGATGCTTTTGGTAACCTGAATGTTATGTGCTGTTTATGATGAATTTATAATGCAGCAATTTGCATTTTCGGACATTGGTTTCAAAGAAGCATTCATGGTGGCGCATTTAGTAAATGCACATTTAGCAAGTTCGAGTCAGATGTTTTTTCTCTAAAAACATTTTTTGAAGTTATGAAAATTTGCAGCACGTGTGGTTGATTTCAGCATTTATAGTGCTAATGCAAAAATAAAGTTGCCTTTAGTTGCACTTAGGTGTCAAAATTTTTATGGTAAATGCGAAAATAAAATAAATAAATAAGATGCGAGGTAAATGCAAAATGCAGGCTCAGCATAAACAGCCCATTACGTTGCCGTTTATCGTGTGGGCGTACGTCCATCGTCAACTAAACGAAATCGAATTACAAGTTTTCAAGTCTGTAGCAAATTCAAAAAATGCATAATTTTTGTAAATTTAATATATTGTGCGTATACATATTTGTTTATTAATATTGTACCAAGCTATTGCTCTGGCTTTGTCGGAAGAAGCTGTGCTTAGAATCCAAATGCGGAGATTGCGTGGTGTGACGAATGTACTTGATTTATCAGATGCGGAGTATGTAAGCAAAAGTTTGCGTAATTGTTTCCTTTAGTAGACAACTGCTAAAACACTTCCAAAAATTTCGGCAGGGGTATCAAAAGAGTTGATTTGATTTTCTTTTTTTCCGACACTTGCACTTGTTTACCTGAGCGCGATCCGGCTCAGTAGGTATGGGAGAGGGGGTTACCACCCTTTTACTGAGAGCGCGTGACAATTGCATTAGCACTTTTTTTCCAATAGTGGGAGTACACACAATACTTACAACTACCAAAACAATTGTAATTGCACTCAAAGAAAGAAAATTGCCTCGAGTTTGAAGAAGTACATTGGCAAAGAGGTATTGACACATGTATCACATCTATGCCAAAGATTTGCATTTGATTTTAAAAGTTTTATGCAATGCGAGTTTAATTTTGAACATTTTAAATGCACTAGTTCACAACAAATATTACAGGAGATAAAGTCTTACTTCAAGAGTAAATTGTCGCAGACACTAAGCCATTTCAAAATTTTAACGAATCAAAACCGTTAATCAAAAAACGAAAAAGATATATTTGGTTCGCAGATTTCCAGAAATAAAAGGAATGTCCCGGGGAAAATGGGTCGAATCGGGTAAGGCCTACGTCCTCTTTTATATGAAAGATTTTGAAAAGGCTCATAGATATATTTAACAGCCAATAATTTTGCGTGGCCCCGCCCCTTTAATAGTGGATTATCCCTCAAAACATTTTATGCCATAACTCCGGTAAAAATTTAATTTTCGAAACGAAATTGGCAATAACGGTTTATTGCAAAAATTGGCGAAATCGATTTGGGGTCACGCCCAGTTTTTTAACATAGTTTCGAAAAATTTGTTTGTAAAATTTAAAACGTGATATTTCTATATCAATAAGATTTTGCACACTTTTCCAGCAAAACTCGACCACAAAAAAATTTTGTTGATTGACGAAGTAATCGTGGCGCCGCCCACTTTTCAGAATAAATGTTCTGCTATTTTCAAAAGCGATTGCTTCTAATTTCAATGAAAACTCCTCAACTGTTTTTTAATATTTAATAGTAAGTGCTATACTCCTCCCAAAAATTAGGCAAATCGGATAACAAACAAGCAAAATATCCGGGCAAGTAATTAATACCCCACTGCAATAGGGAAGTTATATACCTTTTTTGATTTTCATACCTCTCATGAACATGAAATGTTTGTAAGTATGAGAAGAAGAAGAGATGGGCCCATAAATAGGTATACTGAAATAATCAGGACGATGAGCTGAGTGATTTAGTCATGTCCGTCTCTCCGTCCACATGTCTGTCTATTTGTACGCAAATTTTTGAAACATAACTGTGCATGGATTGGTGTTGTGAAAAAACGTGGTTACAGTGGTTGTTATGGAAGCTATTTATATACAAATAAACTAATTTACCACTCAAAACTCATAACAGAAGTATTTTTATTGAAAATAAAAAGATGATAAAAAGATTTTAAAGACTACTTGATGTATTTTGGAACGCTTTTTCGTCATCCCTTGTCAAATTTGGTTTTGAGACAAACCGGTTTCGGCGTTGTGCCATCATCAGTGTCGATTTTCGTTCTGATCTGTTGTTGTTGTTTGTCTTCAAACATCAAAAAAAAAAAAAACAGTCAAGGTCCTACATGTACAAGCAAAAGGCCGACGTCTGAACATACTCGAAAACATGGAAATCTACAAACAAAAAACATTCGACGGTAGAATAATAAACGAACAGACAAACACTGTTTCCGACACAATATTCGAACCTTTAAAATTGGTTTACAAAAAACAAGGCAACCACTCAGGTACAAGAAACACACACGCACCGACAAATAAACACAAAACAGCAAAATATCAAAAACAACAATCGAGCAAAAAAGGTCAAACAACAAAAATCACCAACTTTTACCTGCCTCAGTCAACCACACAAAAACCAATCGATTCAAACCGACCACGTTTCTGAATGTACACACACAACACATACACACACGTACACAAACAGACACCCATGCTGACATTACCTGCTACCTACTATAAATACAAGACAAACGACAACAACAGATCAGAACGAAAATCGACACTGATGATGGCACAACGCCGAAACCGTTTTGTCCCACAACCAAATTTGACAGGGATGACGATAAATCGTTTCAATATATATCAATTATTCACCCTGTGGGAAAAACAAGAAAACAAATTTAAAGACTACCTTTATATTTATGTCGCCAAAATAAAGCAACAAATTTTTTCTTCAAACAAAGACAAAGTATCTGTGAGTTTTAGTTTTTAAACTTTAATCGTCCCACTTGTAATCAATTTATGAAGTTTGAAAATATAGACGTGGAGTGCAATTAATATACTTTAAATGGTTTGTCAACTGCTGATCTTCCATTTGTGATTCTAAATAAAAACGTATTGCCTTGGTTTGGAAACGTGCACTCCACCTTTATATTTTCAAATCTCATAAATTGTTTACAAGTTGGACGATTAAAGTTTTAAAACTAAAACTCACAGATACCTTGTCTCTGCTTAAGGACAAATTTGCTGCTTTATTTTGGCGACATAAATATGAAGGTAGTCTTTCAAATTTTGTTATCATCTTTTTATTAACAGGTATTAGGACTCCTCCTCCTCCAGAGAGACCAGAGCTTAAGCTACTTCGATCTTTGCGAAGCACATTCTTATCAAAAAACTCATGGTCGTTAAAGTCCTCGCTAATCACGTTTCCACAAGAACTATCAAATCATAGTCACTCTTAAGCGCAGCAGCAAAAACAGTAGAGGCTTTAGTCCTCAAGGTTACGTTATGGTGGCTGCCTCTCTGCACCGCTGAGAGGCGCACTTAATCCCATTGTGATACCACTGAAGGGTCGCTTTCTCCTTTAAACATGCATGAAGTTGGACCATCCTGATACTTTCTATTTCCTTCTCGTCCCTACAACTGCGCTCGGAGTCGTTTGAGGGGACACCCATGCATTCACCATGTATTCGCTTTAGACAATGTCCCGTGAGTAGCCCAAACAAGGGGCCTAGGGAGGGTCATTTGAGGTTGAGTATGGACTCTGTCCGTTTCTTACAGATGCGGGGCCAAGTTTGCCTGGACACCTCGCTGTGGTCTCCCTTGTCCATCTAGAATTAGCTTTTTCCTCGAATTCTCGTAGGAGCCAGAGCTTAGTTGTAGCAAGAGGGAGGGAGATGCTTTTATTTGGTTCACCTCTGATTGCTCTGTGGCCTTCTTTGCCAACCCGTCAGCAGCGCAGTTTCCTGGTATGCCGCTGTGGTCTTGAACCCATATCACTGCTGTGGCGCATTTCGCAGCCAGTTCATTGAGCGATTGCCTGCAGTCGAGTGCTACCTTCGAGAAAGTGCTACTTCCCTGAAGGGCCTTGATCGCTGCTTGGTTGTCGCAGTATATCGATACTGATTTGCAGTTTTTCGAGAGCAGCCAGCGGGCAGCCTTCTCTATGGCTGTAAGTTCAGCCTGGAATACGCTGCAGTGGCTAGGTGGTCTAATGCCTAAAAAGAGTGCAAGGTGCTCCGAGTAGACGCCGCTGCCCACCTTGCCGTTGAGCTTTGAGCCGTCTGTAAAAATGGAGGTTGTCGGAGGGTTTAGAATATGGACGTCCTCCCACTCGCGCCTCCTAGGGATTCTGGTGGAGAACTTGGTATTTGGATCGTAGCCGGTAGGCTTCCGGTCAGCCGGAAGTAGGTTGAACATGACCTCCAAGGCTTTTGTAGGCGTTAATGGAAGTGCCCCTGCTATAAGCACTGCCGTCTACTCTACTCATTCTTCCTATGTTGTTGCTGCACTTGAGAGCTGGTCATCATACAGCAACACCATAGAAGAGGATGGGTCTAACTAACGCAGTGTACAACCAGTACATAACTCGGGGTTTCAAGCTCCACCTCTTCCCTACGGCTGCCTTGGATGCATATAGGTGAGGGCCTTCTTGGATCTGTCCTCAACATGTTTGTTCCAGTTCAGTTTACTATCCAAGATAACGCCGAGGTACTTGACCTCTTGAGAGAGTGTGAGCCTAACTCCATTTAGGATCGGTGGTATAAAAGCTGGAATTTTGTACTTTCTGGTGAAAAGGACCATTTCTTTAGAGGGGTTTACATTAAGGTGGCTTCCCAGAAAGATACCCAGAGTGTAGTCCTTAACGGCAAGTCCTTTTTCTATCTTCATGGTGATAGCGTGGAGTGCTGTTTCCACTCCGTTGGAGTATGCATGTTGAGCCTTCGAGAGGTTTTGTGAGCGCAGATTATTCCTAATGTGCGCGTCCAATATTCTTTCCAAGACTTTGAGAAGAAAGGATGTAAGACTTATAGGCCTGAAGTCTTTTGGCTGAACCCCCTTTGGGTATGAAGACTATCTTCGCTTCGGCTCATCTCTGTGAAACGTAGCATAGCGTTAGACGTATAGATTTCAGACAGCACGGGTCAGAGAATGTCACTCGCCATTTGAAGTTCAGCGGGAAAGATGTGATCGGGTGCCGAAGATTTAAATGGGTCGAAGGTAATGATAGCCCATTCCACCTTTTGAGGGTTAATTAGCTTCCCCATAGAATTATAGTTTTTTCCGTTGTAGTCGGCTGTTGTTGACTCCGTGGAACCGCCCGGAAATTGCGTGTCCATTAGAAGTTCGATCATTTCGCCGCTAGATGGTGTCCAATCTCCATCACGTTTCTGAATGAAACCCGGAACAGTAGGACATTTTGATAGAATTTTACGCAGTCTATTGGCCTCCGAGTTGGTTTAAATGTTGTTACAGAAGTCCCTCCATGAATCCCTCTGGGCTTCGTTGACTGCTTCTTTGAAAACTTTTAAAAGTCTCCTGCTCTCTTTCCTCAGCCGGGAAATTTCGGAGCCCCACCATGGTGGTCTCCTCTTATTTTTCGGTCCGCTAACAGGACAGGAGGCGTTGAAAGCAGCGTTACAAGACTCTGTGACTACTGCTTTATCAATTGTAGAGGATGAGTCAAGCTCATCGATTGAAGCTGACTCGCTTTCAGAATAAAATGCGCTAGAACATTCCTAAATACATTCCAATCCATTCGCTTCTTGTTTTTATAAGCTTCAAGAGTAGGTAGTCTCACGATGAGACAGAAACATATGTATCTATGGTCATAGAAGGAGGTGTCCCTTGAAACGTGCCAGTCCTCGATTTAGGTCAGTAGCGGGTCAGAGACTAGCGTGATATCAAGGACTTCCTTTCTGTTTTCAGTAACGAATGTTGGTTCATTTCCAAAGTTAATTATATTTAGGTTGTTAGATAGAATAAAGTCTAGAAGGCACTCACCTCTATTGTTAGTGTCCGTAGAATCCCATACTACGTTATGTGAATTCGCGTCAGCTCCTATTATAACACTGTACAACAAAATGAGGGTTCATCTCTTAGTAATTGATGAAACCCACAAAATTGGAAGCTCTATCCCTCTCGTATCAAAACCGCATACCAGGTTTTTGGCCTATAGGTCTGGTTTTTTTTTATTTGAGTTTCAAGTTTTTAACCCTATGTATGGTTAAGTGAGGAAAACTTGATAAAATGAAGCAATTGGTTACAAAATAGTGGCTAAATTAATGCTTTTTGGGGCAAGGAATTCATTTTTGATGTTTATTTTTACATAAAACTTACGATAGATGACGCTGTGGTAGAATTTTTCAAATTTTTTAACAATTTCTCATGGAAAAATAGTATTTTAATAGTTTTTAAGTAGAAATAGTAGCAATTGCTTACGAAATGTGTGTTAATGTAATGTTTTTAGGGTCGAGCACCTCATTTTTGACATTAATCTTTTAATAAATCTCACGATAGGTGGCGCTGCGGTACAATTTAAAAATTGTTCTTAACAATTTTTATGAAAAAAGAGTATTTTAACAGTTTCTAAATAGAAATAGTAATGTTTTATCCTGTCTTATATTAGAAGTGATCGTTTATGACACTAAAAATTAAAATTATAGTTTTAAGCTTAAAAAACTTTTTACAATCATGCTTTTTATCAAGACCGAACTGTCTCCTTTTTTTTTAAACTGTGTAATCCTCGTTTTAGTGTCATCAACGATCACTTCTAATATAAAACAGGATAGAACATTTCTATTTCTACTTAGAAACTGTTAAAATACTCTTTTTTCATAAAAACTGTTAAGAAAAATTTTTAAATTGTACCGCAGCGCCACCTATCGTGAGATTTATTAAAAGATTAATGTCAAAAATGAGTTGCTCGACCCTAAAAACATTACTTTAAGACACATTTCGTAAGCAATTGCTACTATTTCTACTTAAAAACAATTAAAATACTATTTTTCCATGAAAAATTGTTAAAAAATTTGATAAATTGTACCACAGCGTCATCTATCGTAAGTTGTATGTAAAAATAAACATCAAAAATGAGTTCCTTGCCCCAAAAAACATTAATTTAGCCACTGTTTTGTAACCAATTGCTTCATTTTATCAAGTTTTCTTCACTTAACCCCTATACATAGGGCTAAAAACTTTAAACTCAAATAAAAAAAAACCAGTCCTATAGGCCAAAAACCTGGTATGAGGTTTTGATACGACAGGGATAGAGCTTCAGATTTTGTTGGTTTCATCAATTACTAAAAATCTTGTTGTACAGTGTAATTGGTTTGCCTCCTTCACTGCATTGTTTAATAAGCTAGTCGAAAGTTGCTGGGCATCATGCTCCATGTAAACTGCAATTAGCCAATTCTGTCTGCCTTTCAGTTCTAGGCTGATGCTCACCGTATCTACGTCACTGAGATTTGATAGCAGAAAATAAGCGAAAGTCTTTTTGATAAGAATACACCCTCTGGTCTTACCTGTAACTGGGGTTCCTCAACACTCACACGTTCTTCTGCTGGGACCCAGCTTTTTGAAAAGAACTAAACGGCCTTAATTTGGCATGAGATGGCTAAATTGATAGATCAAGAATCTTGTCATAGCTCGATAGAGATATACCAAGTTTAACATTCACATTAGTTAATGAATTAGTATCCGCATCCATCTTAATTAGCTTTCGGCACCGTTTTAAAGACTTCGCTATATTGGCAACTTTTGAAACATAATCAATAATTGCTTCTTCATCTACAGACTGCTTAAAAGATGACAAGTGTGGCCATTTAAAAGGAACACTTACAACCAAATCAAAATTGGAGTTGCTACAAACAACAATTGCAAGCGCACGACACCAGATTTTGAAAGCGTTACAATCATGTTCTTTGGATTCTCCGAATTTTTTTTGCGACTTAAGGTATTTTTTTTTTCTTGTGAGATTTCTTTTTTTAAATTGATAGATCAAGAATCTTGTCATAATTGGATGGAGATATACCAAGTTTAAAATTCACATTAGTTAATGAATTTTGAAAGCGTTACAATCATGTTCTTTGGATTCTCCGAATCTTTTTGCGACTTAAGGTATTTTTTTGTGAGATTTCTTTTTTTTCACTCCGAACTCCGTGACAATGCAATGTGGAAGAAAAAAAGATCCGATAGGTGGTGCACGGATCGAAATATACGCAAAATTGATTTAAAATTTGGTATTTTCCGATTGATTTTTGAGTAACTTCCCGGTAAACTAGAACCATTAAACTTGACACATGGATCAGCAATGAAATACCATGCAACACCTGGTACACAAGATTTCGCTAGATGGCGCGCTTATCAAGAAAACTGAAAAACGGTGGGGAATCTTGCAAACGATTTCTGAGTAACTTCTCACATAATTCAGAACCCGGTGACAATGCAATATTTCATCAAAAAATTTCGGTAGATGGGGCACGGATTTACATATTTTGAAAATTCGTTTGAAATTGGGAATCTTGCTATCGAGTTTTAACTAACTTCCCTTGACCTAGGGACCGTAAACTTAGCAGATAGTATGGGACACGATTACAATATAATTTTCTGGAATCAAAATTCCGATAGGTGCAGCGCTGATCAAGATAACTTAAAATCGCGTAAAATCTTTGAAAAACGCGCGGAATCTTGCAATCGATTTTTGAGAAACTTCCCGGTAAGCTATAGAGTTGAAACTGAGCACATGCTTCACAACCCGGTGAGAATTCGATATTTGGTTAAAAAAATTTAGCTAGGTGGTGCACGGATCTACCAATTTCGAAAATTAATTTGAAATTGGGAATTTTGCGATTGATTTTTAGCTAGCTTCTTCTTGGTGTGGGCCTTGAAACTTACCACATAGTTCAGGGCGGTACGGCAACATAGTTTTTAGAAATAAAAATTCCAATAGGTGGGGCGCTTATCGTGATAACTGAAAATCACCGAAAAATGGGGGAGTCTTGCGATCGAATATTGAGTAACTTTCCGGTAAGCTAGGAACTTCAACTGGACACATGCTTCACAACCCGGTAACAATTCAATATTTGGTGCAAAAATTTTCGCTAGGTGGTGTACGGATCCACCAATTTCGAAAATTAATTTGAAAATAGGAATTTCGGGAGCAATTTTGAACTAACTTCCTCTTGAATTAGGGACTTGAGACTAATCGCATTGTTCAAGATACAATGACAATATAATTTTAAGAAATCAAAATTCCGCAAGATGGCGCGCTGATTAAGATAATAGAGAATCGCTGAAAAATGGGGAAAATCTTGCGATCGAATTTTGAGTAACTTTCCGGTAAGATAGAGACTGAAAACTGGACACATGCTTCATAAGGTGCTAAGTTTAAGGTCCCTAGGTCAAGGTGAAGTTAGCTAAAAATCGATAGCAAGATCCCCAATTTCAAACGAATTTTCAAAATATGTAGATTAGGGTGGGCCAAAAAAAATCGATTTTCGTTTTTTCAAAATCGATTTTCGAATTCCTGACCATAAATGGAGTAGAATGACCAAATATGAGTTTTTTATTTTTTTAGAAAATTTTTTTTTGTTTTTTAGTAGTAGGCTAGTTTGACCTAATTAGCTTTGGTGCAAAAAAACGCTTTTATTTCATCTTCTTGCCCAACGTTTCGCGGAATATTCCAGCATCTTCAGGGGCTACACTATTTATTTTTTTAAAAAGATAACAAACATTATTATAAGCATTGACTACATTTAACCTGTACAACAACATATAACACTTACAATAACAATGAGCAATATGAACACTTAGAACTAATCATTAGTACCACCTTGCGTGGTAGTCTTGTCATAACTAAAATTATTACTTAAACATAACATGTATGCAGCGCCTATGCAGTCGTAGTCTTCTTTTTTGTTGATCGTCTTTTATCTATTTCTCAATATGTGCAAGCTTTCCAGAGTGTATCTCGTCAATTCTCGTTTTTCTATGTCAATAATTTTGGTGTTGTTAAAATCAGCTGTGTGGTCGCTGCTTATTATGTGTTGAGAGAGGCCAGTGCTGGGTTTTTGTTTTTTATGTTAATGGGAAAGCGTGCCTCATCGACGTTTTTTGTTTTCGTGAAAAGCTTTTATGTAAATGAATATATCTTCTCACCCAAAAATCGTACAGCCAACTTTTACCCCAGTTTTTGCAGGGAATTGAACGCTCTACAAAAAAAGGTATTATAAATTTTTTTCATTAATGTGACCATTACAAAGTTCTTCGAGGTCGAAAATTCACTAATTTCTGAAACCCATAAGGTTTTGTTAAAAGTTGTGTAGCTCAAAAACAGCAAAATATTAAGTAACGAATTTTAGATATTTAAATGGGAAATTTCACGGTTACAAAAAAGGTGAAATGCAGTTTTTTCATTTACCAAACCATTAAAGAGATATTCACGGTTAACAACGGAACATTTAAAATCGGCATTAAAATTGCAGAATTTGGATGTTAACATTTTGTAGTTGCCTACATTGCTGCCCATATCTGGTTTGCAAAAACAACAAGAACCGGAAATAACCAGTTTTACAAGTGTCCTAGAGAAGATTTAATGTATTTAATATTATAATGTATTTATGCCTGCCTGAGATACTTTACGAATACATAAATTTGCCACCGCACATGCATACATTCATACACGTACCTAACGCTCGTTAATAGCGATTCAAGTAGATCTTTTTAAATCAAGGATTATGTATACGAGGTGTGTTCAAAAAGTATCGCGAATTTTGAATTTTTGCTGGTTACGTATATTCGAATTTCGAATTTTTTGTGGCGTTATGTTGGTACTCATGTCTCTCACTTATGCCGACAAGCTCGGCCATTTTGAATGTTCAGTTAATTGTTGACAGCTGCTTTGCTTGCACGTGTTTTGGATCGTCTTCGATTTTTACCTGCGCGGATGCATTCCGAATGTTGACTGTGGCATACGGAGAAGCTACCTTGGACCGAAGCAACGTTTATCGGTGGTACAAAATGTTCTCAGAGGGCCGAGAAGATGTGAACGACGAAGAGCGTGCCGGACGCCAGAGCACTTCAACAACAGGCGAAAAAATTAATGAAGTGGAGAAAATGGTATTGGCCAATCGTCGAATCACCTTTAGAGAAGTTGCTGAGGACCTTAACATATCGATTGGCTCGTGCCATTCGATTTTTATCAATGATTTGCTCATGAGACGGGTCGCCGCGAAATTCGTACCAAAATTGCTCAATTGTGACCAAAAACCGCATCGCATGAACATTGCTAATGAGATGTTAAACTCTGTCCGCGACGACCCAAATTTGCTCCAGACAGTCATAACTGGTGACGAATCGTGGGTTTATGGTTATGACGTGGAAACCAAAGCTCAATCATCTCAATAGATGCTGCCGCACGAACCAAGACCGAAAAAAGCGCGCCAAGTTCGGTCGAATGTGAAAGTTTTGCTGACAGTTTTCTTCGATTGCAGGGGCGTGGTGCATCATGAGTTCTTGCCACAGGGAAGAACGGTCAATAAGGAATAATACCTGCAAGTTATGCGCAATTTTCGAGAAGCAATCCGCCAGAAACGGCCGGATTTGTGGAAGAACAAAAATTGGCTTTTGCACCACGATAACGCCCCTGCTCACGCATCGTTGCTTGTGCGCGACTTTTTGGCCAAAAACAACACACTAATGATGCCGCAGCCACCGTATTCCCCAGATCTGGCCCCCTGTGACTTTTTCTTGTTCCCTAAACTGAAGAGGCCCATGAAAGGACGACGTTACGCTTCTCTTGACGAGATAAAGACGGCATCGAAGGAGGAGCTGAACAAGATACAAAAAAATGATTTTTTGAAGTGCTTCGAAGATTGGAAAAACCGTTGGCACAAGTGTATAATATCTCATGGGGATTACTTTGAAGGGGACAAAATAGATATTCATGAATAAATAAATAATTTTTGAAAAAACACAAAATTCGCGATACTTTTTGAACACACCTCGTATATTTAAATCTTTTTGCCCACTAGCAGGTAGCTACAGCATTTCTTTTCACTTTATACAGCACAAAAGAAAAAATTTGCACATCATATTTAAAAAAAAAAAAATTCTTAAGTAAGTAGTCGTTATCAGTCTGTGAACCGTATAAGATGAATAACGAAATTACTTTCATAGGCATCCCAATGCCGAAAATTCTCGAGCTGAAATTGCCAACCATGAAAGAAGTTATGTGCGTATTTTTTCACCAGTTAAATAATCTTAAAGCTTCTGTCTTAAAAAGTGGTAAAAATGCAGCAGCTCAGGTTATAGAGCTTTGGAAAAAATATGGTATTCCTACTACCAAATGTCAAAATATAGACAGAAGAATTTTTCGTTGTTATTACAAGTGGCGAAGTATAACAAAAATTATAAACGCAAGAAATCACCATCCCAGAAGAAAAAAGAATCGTCACTTCAAAAAGATTTTAAAATGTTATTCGATGTTGTTGATTGGAAGTCCTTAAAAACGTTTAATAACAGCATTAAGGACTTGTATTTGAATCAGAAAAGCGGCAAACGTAACGCATTTATCCATGACAACGTAATTTCTCCTAACATAAGTGCAAATTTGATGGCAGCAGAACAAATCGGTAAGGATTTATTTTTAATCAATAACTAGCACAATGATTTGTGGTCTTTTAAATTTCCGAACTTTTCATTATTTCGTTTCCCAAAACAATATTTTTTTTTGTCTAGATCTAAGTCAACCATAGTCATCCTGCAGTAAGATTAGTGACAGTGAAAAGTCGGATCCCATATCTTTATTCAGTCCAACTACACATTTTGGTTCGGATTTTACTTATGAACAGCCAATACAGAAAAAATCAACCAAATTTAATGTTCAAACCCCAGAACTGATCTCTTCTCTTGACAGAGCTAATGTCAGTAGTAGAAACGCGATGTTCATAATAACTCCAGTTTTGTCAAGTGTTGGCATCAGGATAGAAGATACAACTGTTAGTTATGAAACAGTTCAACGAACCCGTATGATCCTAAGAGAGGACATTGCTCAAGGGCTGAAAGACGATTTTAAAACACATGATAAATACGTCGTACACTGGGATGGGAAATTGCTGCAAGATATTTCTGAGTCAAAAACCGTAGATAGGCTTCCAATTCTTTTCACTGCATTTGGATATGAGCAGTTACTAGGAGTTTCAAAAATTGAGTCCGGATCATCAGAAAACATCAGTCGATACATCAAAGCAATGTGTTTCGACACGACTGCTGTGAATACAGGTAATAATCATAGGCATAGGTCTCATCTCAATTGTTCTTCAATTCATTTCGATATTTGGGCTTTGTTAACATTTCTTTTTTTTACTTCACAGGAATTCGCAACGGAACATGTGTAGGAATTGAAAAAGCCTTAGGAAGAGAATTGATATACTTGCCGTGTCGCCATCACATTTGTGAGATCATTTTAAGGAGTGCATTTGAAGTATATTGGCCAGCATCATCGGGACCGAACGTTCCAATATTTGGACGATTTAAGAAGAAGTGGGGGACATTGATAAGACCAAATAAAAAGCTGGTATTGAAGATCCCATTATCGCTAATATTGTTTTAGAGAAAAGAAAAGAAATATATGCTTTCATCATGGAATGCTTGCAGGTATGAACAGTAAAATAGTAGTACCTAGTTCCGATTTATACTTGGGTATACCTTATGTGAGTTTAACTTTTTTATTTATTTTATAGTCAAAACAGCCTCGTGACGATTACAAGGAGTTTTTAGAACTGTCACTAATTTTTCTGGAGTGTTGTCGCAGGATGAAGTTTCGTTTAAATATCCTGGTGCAGTTCATCCCGCAAGATGGATGTCGAAGGCCATTTATTGCTTAAAGATATTCATTTTCAGAAATGTATTTGAACTTACTGCAAGAGAATACAATAATCTACGGCACATTTGCATTTTTATAATCATGATTTATTTGAAGGCTTGGTTTTCATCACCTTCTGCGATTGCAGCTGCTAATCATGATTTAAAGTTTTAAAAACAGCTTGCTGAATACAAAAAAATAAATGCTTCGATTGCTTCAGCGGCTTGTGAAAAGATGACTTCACATTTGTGGCATTTAAATGATAAACTTGCCGTTTTATCCTTGTTCGACGATACTGTTCAACTCGATGTGAAAAAGAAAATTGTCGAAGCTGTAAAAAATCGAGTTGGTTCGAATTCCAAAGCTAAAATATTTGAGATCGATCAAAACCGCATATATTCTATAATGCAAAAGGATTTGAGTGACTTTGTGTCGCTGAAATCCAAAAAACTGTTTGAAATCTTTAACCTGCCATCTGATTTCCTTCGGATGACAGTTATAAGGAAAATCAAGAATACTTTAGTCAATTAAAAGTTGTAAATTACGTAGCAGAGCGTGGAGTGGCTTTGGTATCAGAATACAATCAATGCTTGACAAAAAACGAAGAACAATTTCAATATTCAATGCATGATAAGCGCGCCATCTACCAGGTATTACATACTATTTCATTGCTGATCCCTGATTCAAATTTTATGGTCCTAGTTTACAGGGAAGTTACTTAAAAATCAATCGCAAAATACCAAATTTTAAATCAGTTTTGCGTATATTTCGATCCGTGCACCACCTATCGGATATTTTATTCCTCCATATTGCATTTTCATGGAGTTCGGAACTATGTTACAAGTTTCAAGTGTCTAGCTCAACGGGAAGTTTTCTATAAAGACTTTGCAAGATTCCGAAAATTCGTATGGAAATGAGCGGACAAACAAGAAAGTGACTTAATATAAAGGTAGTAAAGAGTAAATAGGATAATATAACAATATAAGCAAAAGTAAATATGATAATATAACGGCAAACAGAAGTGGAAAGAATGGGTTAGGAGGATAAAACGAATTACTTAGTGAAATCTTACAAAGAACCAGCATTAACACCATTACAAACTTCAACCTATAAGCCTTTGCCAACAATATTACTTTGGGGTGGGTAGGCAAGTGAAAAGTAAAGTCTTCTTTTTGTAGACGGCCGGCAAACACTTACTTTTTCTCTAAAACCTTATTTTTGTTCTCTTTTCCTTCTTCCGTCTCTTCCCTTGCCTCTCCTTGCCTTACCTCCCTATTTCCGTTGCTCTGGGTCTTATTTTTTTTTTTTATCTTTCGTCCTCTCCTCTTTCGTCTGCTTCTTACGAGTATCCTTCTTCCTAATATACCATGGTGTAGTTCTGTGCCATATAGATTTCTCAAAAATTATATATATATAATCCGTTTGTACCCCTGACCACATTAACTTAGTGTGAAAATTTGATAAAATCGGTTGAGTACTTTTGACGCTTATAAACGATGCAAATCATACAGTTTTTATTGAGAGTTGCTGTGACAGCTGAAAGAAACTTAATAGTTGTAAGGTTGGGAATTTATTGTTCTTTTCGTCAAGCGCAATCTATACTTTTTCATGGCGTTTTAGTAAAAAACTTGTACTTACCATCTATATCGATTGCTTCACAGCGCCATACTTGACCAAACGCTCCTTCTCCCAGTATATTAAAAAATTTAAGTTGGTGTCGCGGAAACTCCCAACGGCATGTATCAGCAAGACTATGCAATATATCGCCTTGTTTCAAAATATTGCTATTACTTGTGTTTTTGGTAATAATATTTGATGAAAATTCTGATGTAGCCTACAAAAATTCGGTTATAACGAGGAAAAATTAAAGACGTGGTTTTCATTAAGCAATAGTAAGATTGGCAAAACTGAATTGTCCTTAACAAATAGTTTCAAACAATAACAAATAAACTTTAATGTAATATAACACTAAGGGCTTTTAGATCATGCCACCCCTTCAAAATTGTATTGTGCTAATTTACATTTTGCCTATAGTTTATGATTAGTGTGCAGTAGAATACCAATGTTGCCGATATTTTCAATCCCGGGATTTTTATAATCACTACCTTTGATTAAGGGTTATACCCTAAAATGTTTGCTTTAAAAAAGATAGAAAATTGTTTGAGAAACTATCTACCTCTGAAATAAATAAAAAAAATAATTGGATTGCTTATACGATTTTTTATTTAAAATAAAGCTATTTTATTAATACAAGCAAAATCAAATAGGTTTGTAAACTTTGTTGCAATAGTTTAGAATTTTTGCAGAAACATTTCCGAGAAGTTATAAGGGATCTTTTT
This sequence comes from Merzomyia westermanni, assembly GCA_949987695.1. Classification (NCBI taxonomy): domain Eukaryota; kingdom Metazoa; phylum Arthropoda; class Insecta; order Diptera; family Tephritidae; genus Merzomyia; species Merzomyia westermanni. Next base: position 95,106,668 of record OX465288.1, read on the forward strand.
ATGACATCTTCAAAATCATCTTGATAAACCAATTTGTTCTAACGACAATTTTTTGCGGTGAAAGTGTATGTTTTGTACTTTTTAATATCTTTATATTAATTGTTTGTTTATATTGTTTGTCCGCTCATTTCCATACGAATTCTCAGAATCTTGCAAAGTCTTTTTAGGAAACTTCCCGTTGAGGGACAATGCAATATTTCCTCAAAAAATTTCGGTAGATGGGGCACGCATCTACATATTTTGAAAATTGGGAATATTGCTAAAGATTTTTGACTAACTTCCTCTGGACCTAGGGACCTTAAACTTAGCATATAGTATGGAACACGATCACAATATAATTTGCAAAATTCCGATAGGTGAAGCGCTGATCGAGTAACTTAAAATCGGGCAAAATCTTTGAAAAACGCGCGGAATCTTGCGATCGACTTTTGAGAAACTTCGCGGTAAGCTATAGACTTGAAACTGAACACATGCTTCACAACCCGGTGACAATTCAATAGTTGGTTCAAAAATTTGCGACAGGTGCCCGGATATACCAATTTCGAAAATTAATTTGAAAATGCGAATTTTCCGATTGATTTTTAACTAGCTTCTTCTTGACGTGGGGAATTGAAACTTAGCACATAGCTCAGGGCACTATAATAATAATAATTCCCAAACGGATTACCCACCATATCCCGCCCGACCGGCGCGAGGGGCGCATCCGCTTTGGTTTGTTAATCGTCGAGATCTAAAACTGCTCAGCTACAGAGAAAACCTCATCAGCTAAGTAAAGTAAGAAATAACTAGTTAACAGAGTAAAATTATTGTTAGAAGTTAATATAGAAGTCAAAGAATAAGAAACAATTAGTAGCTATGAATTTAGGATAGAAAGAATTGATTTTTTTATGCTGAAAAGCGAGTCTGAAATATCAAGAAGAAAGAGAGTTATAATCTTGACACAAACAGCGAAAAGGCTCATTTAACTGAAAATTGGTTCGGCACTGTTTAAAGACTAGAGGTTTAAAAAGCCTTGAAGGACGAGACGGTACATTGAAGTTCACTTCACTTAGAAGAAATGGGCTAGATAGTGAACCATTTAGCAATGAAAATCTCTTAAGGCAAATAGTAAAAATTGTTTTTGAACTGATTCCAGGCGATCTACATGAACCTGGTAACGCGGGTTCCAAATTATAGAACCGTATTCAATTAGCGGTCTGACTAATGTAGTGAAGAGGGCTTTAGTTACATAAGGGTCGCTAAATTCTTTAGACCATCGTTTAACGAATGCAAGGACACCTCTAGCCTTATTGACTGTTGTGTTAATATGGCGGCTGAAACTGAGTTTATAGTCCATAGTAACCCCCAGGTCAACAAAATCATACACTTGCTCAAGACTATAATTATACCTAGTAGTGCTTCGCACACAAGGTATATTAACTTTAGTCGCGTAACGGCAGTGCGTAACGGCATTAACGGATCGAGATAGATATTGACTTATACATATCAAAATGTTCAGGACGAAAAGAGAAATTGATTGAGCCATGTCCGTCCGTCCGTCCGCCCGTTTGTGAACACGATAACTTGAGTATGCGGGTTCCTTGGCACTCATCTCCGAGCGCTATTTAAAATGGGCGAAATCGGATGATAGCCACGCCCACTTTTTATATATATAATATTTTCGAAAACACAAAAAAAGTCATTACTCAGTACATAATACACCTATAAGGATAAAATTTGGCGAATACATTGAGATTGAAACATAAAATAAAATTTTCAAGAAATTTTTGAAAATGGGCGTGGTATTTATATTTCAGTTTTAAAGTTTCCGTAAACAAAGAAATCCAAAAACTTAAAATTTTCGAAAATGGGCGTGGCCCCGCCCTTTTTATAGTGGACTATTCCACATAACTTTTTATGCCTTAACTCCGCCAAAAATTGATTTGTGCAAACCAAATTTGGTGATAATATTCTATATATAAAGGTAACTGTTTTCTGTAAAATTGGGCGAAATCGGTTAATGTCCACGCCCAGTTTTTAACATAGTTCTGAAAATTTTTTTTGTAAAATTTAAAGAGCGATATTTCTACAAATAAGCAAGTTATATCAATTAGATTTTGCACACATGATAAGCTCTTTAAGAAAAACTCAATTTCGAAGAAGTAGGCGTGGCCCCGCCCACTTTTCAGCATAAAATTTCTGCTATTTTCAAAGGCAATCGCTTATAATTCGATTTTGATATTTCAATGAAAATTGGTCAGCTGCTTCTCAGTAGTATGTATTATACTCCTGCCAAAAATTAGCCAAATCAAGAAACACACAAGCGAAATATTCGGGCACGTAGTTAATAGCCCACTGCAATAGCGAAGTTATATATCTTTTTTGATTTTCATACCTTTCATTATCAGTATGTATGTAAGTATGAGAACAAGAAGAGAAAAGTTCACTAAAATGATCAACACGATAAGCGGAGTCGATTTAGCCATGCCCGTCTCTCCGTCCGTCGGTCTGTTTGTCCGTCTGTTTATTTGAACGCAAACTAGTCTCTCAGTTTTACAAAAGAGTGCTGAAATTCGTTGTTTGCTTCCTCCATTTTATGACATACTAGCAAACCCGGTAGAAGTTGTTTTGACGTTTTGATACATAGAAAACATCTATTTATAAAATGTCATTAACTTGAACCAAATAAACTCCTAGCTATACCGAACTGCAGCTTTACATAACCTGGGGCTTTTCCAAATGCTATATACAGACTGTGTCGTGCCCAGGGAACTGCTGAACCTATCGTGAATTTTTAAGAGCAAACCAAAACACAAAATATGTGGGCGTGGCACCGCCCACTTTTGAAAAATTATAAAGAGATATTGACTAAGTGACACTATATCCCAATTTCATTAATTTAGACCAAAAAAGTTCGGAGTTATGACGAATTGAAACTTTATATAGCCTGGGGGCGTGGCTCCGCCTACTTTTCCATATTGTCTATGCTGTACCCAGTGAACACAAGTATATATTGTGAAAATTTCATAAAGATCGGTTGAGTTCTTTGGCGCCTATGAAAGACACCCTTTTTTATATCTATTTTTGTTACGCACACAAGGTTTATTACTTCATTCGGCATAAACGGTTCCAGATATATATTTATTAATGTATATCAAAACCTTCAGGATGAAAAGTAAAATATCCGTGCAAGTAGTTAATACCCCACTGCAAAAGCGAAGTTGTATATCTTTTTTGATATTCATTCCTTTCATGAACATGAAATGTTTGTACGTATACTGAAATGATCAGGAGGATGAGCTGAGTCGATGTAGCCATCCGTCTTTCGGTACGTCTGTCTGTCTGTTCGTCGGTCTATTTGAACGCAAATACGAACTGAAAGTATTAAAATAGACCTGCGTAATTTGGGATGACATAATAGATCACTACTAGGTATATAATGTTCGGTTCCACCCAAACTTAGACTTTCTTACTTGTTATATCTATTTTTGTTACGCACACAAGGTATATTACTACATTCGGCATAAACGAATCGAGATATATATTTTTTAATGTATATCAAAACCTTCAGGATGAAAAGTAAAATATCCGTGCAAGTACTTAATACCCCACTGCAAAAGCGAAGTTGTATATCTTTTTTGATATTCATTCCTTTAATGAACATGAAATGTTTCTACGTATACTGAAATGATCAGGAGGATGAGCTGAGTCGATGTAGCCATCCGTCTTTCGGTACGTCTGTCTGTCTGTTCGTCGGTCTATTTGAACGCAAATACGAACTGAAAGTATTAAAATAGACCTGCGTAAATTGGGATGACATAATAGATCACTACTAGGTATATAATGTTCGGTTCCACCCGAACTTTGACTTTATTACTTGTTTTTAATTGTGTACGAAGCTGGCTGAGAAATTCACGCGAAAAATCCATGTGTTTACATTTTTTAAGGTTAAGTGGCATATAATTTTAAATCGCACCAAGTAGCTAGTGTATCTAGATCTGATTGTAGCTTATTTCTATCTTCAAGTGACGCGAATGGCATGAAAAGCTTTACGTCGTCAGCATACATTAACATTTTTGAAAATTTTATTATTGTAGAAATATCATTTATAAACAACAAGAACAGATGGCTTCCTTGAGGAACCCCCGAAGAGACATAAATGACATCGAATACTAAATTTTTAAACACTACTCTTTGTGTCCTGTCACTAAGGTAAGAAGAGATCCAGCGATTGAGACTCGGCTGGAAGCCCAACTGATCGAGTTTATGAATAAGTAATGAGTGACACACTTTGTCAAAAGCTTTGCTGAAATCCGTATAAATAACGTCGGTTTGCAGATTTTTTCTAAAGGGATTTGAGACATGACTGGTAAACTCAAGTAAGTTCGTAACTGTGGACTTTCCCTTACTGAACCCTAGTTGGCAGTCAGCTATCAAAGTAGTGATCGGACCCGTAAGTTGATTTGTAACAATAGCTTCAAACAATTTTGAGATGGCGGAAAGCTTTGCTATAGAAGACCTACTCCCGCTTTTATGCAGCGGTAGAAGAAACGATTCTTTCCACGCAGTTGGAAAATACCCACACTTTAGTGATAGATTGAACAAATTGGTAAGGGGTTGGTAAATATGGTTCGCACACTTTTTCAAGAAACATGTAGGAGTCCTATCAGGACCGTATTTAAAAGATTCATTTAAGGTTTTAAGGTAAATTAGAACATCTTTGGCGCATATAATTGGTGAATTAATTGAATTTGTCCCGTGTAGTTTATAGGGATAATTTTGAAAGTTTGAATTAGTGACAGCAGAATAGTTAGAAGTGAAAAATTGAGCAAAGAAATTTGCGATACATTGATTATCGCTAGATACGAGGTGTGTTCAAAAAGTATCGCGAATTTTGTGTTTTTTATTTATTTATTCATGAATATCTATTTTGTCCCCTTCAAAGTAATCCCCATGAGATATTATACACTTGTGCCAACGGTTTTTCCAATCTTCGAAGCACTTCAAAAAATCATTTTTTTGTATCTTGTTCAGCTCCTCCTTCGATGCCGTCTTTATCTCGTCAAAAGAAGCGTAACATCGTCCTTTCATGGGCCTCTTCAGTTTAGGGAACAAGAAAAAGTCAAAAGGGGCCAGATCTGGGGAATACGGTGGCTGCGGCATCATTAGTGTGTTGTTTTTGGCCAAAAAGTCGCGCACAAGCAACGATGCATGAGCAGGGGCGTTATCGTGGTGCAAAAGCCAATTTTTGTTCTTCCACAAATCCGGGCGTTTTTGGCGGATTGCTTCTCGCAAATTGCCCATAACTTGCAGGTATTATTCCTTATTGACCGTTCTTCCCTGTGGCAAGAACTCATGATGCACCACGCCCCTGCAATCGAAGAAAACTGTCAGCAAAACTTTCACATTCGACCGAACTTGGCGCGCTTTTTTCGGTCTTGGTTCGTGCGGCAGCTTCCATTGAGATGATTGAGCTTTGGTTTCCACGTCATAACCATAAACCCACGATTCGTCACCAGTTATGACCCTCTGGAGCAAATTTGGGTAGTCGCGGACAGAGTTTAACATCTCATTAGCAATGTTCATGCGATGCTGTTTTTGGTCACAATTGAGCAATTTTGGTACGAATTTCGCGGCGACCCGTCTCATGCCCAAATCATTGATAAAAATCGAATGGCACGAGCCAATCGATATGTTAAGGTCCTCAGCAACTTCTCTAAAGGTGATTCGACGACTGGCCAATACCATTTTCTCCACTTCATTAATTTTTTCGCCTGTGAGAACATTTTGTACCACCGATAAACGTTGCTTCGGTCCAAGGTAGCTTCTCCGTATGCCACAGTCAACATTCGGAATGCATCCGCGCACTTAATTTCGTTTTTCACACAAAATTTGATACAGGTTCTTTGATCCATTTTTTTGAATAGGTAAAAATCGAAGACGATCCAAAACACGTGCAAGCAAAGCAGCTGTCAACAATTAACTGAACATTCAAAATGGCCGAGCTTGTCGGCATAAGTGAGAGACATGAATACCAACATAACGCCACAAAAAATTCGAAATTCGAATATACGTAACCAGCGAAAATTCAAAATTCGCGATACTTTTTGAACACACTTCGTATAATGTCTTGATATTTCATGGCTGAGGGAAACCCTGATACTTTACGTTTAGAATTTACGAAACCATAAAATGAATTAGGATTGAGAATAATGTCTCTTTTGGTTTTAGAGATATAAGCTTTATAGCACTTTTTATTTAAATCTATGTACTTCTGACGTAGAATGGAATACAGTAAGTAATGTTTATTTAATCCGGATTTCTTATATAAATTAAATGATCGCGTTTTCCTATTTTCAGAGCCTTAAGCTCTTTAGTAAACCAAGCTTGCGTAGGATGATCATAAGTTACTTTACGTATAGGAATAAACTTCTCAAATAGGCAGTAAATAGTGTGATAGAAATGTGAGACGTTTAGATCGATATCACAACCAAATTCAGGCCAAGTTAATTTAGACAGTTATTTATTTATTTCTTGTAGTTTGCTTTGGAAAAGTTAAAATCAAAGCTACTACATGAGTAGCATTGAGTACCTTGGTCATTACTTATGGTTTCGTAGACTATTTCCATAGAAGAGTGGTAAAGGTCTTCTGGTAAAACGAACGGATCACAACGACTTACAGAAAATTGGTTTATATCATCAACATACACTAAATCTAAGACTTTCCAAAACTTGTTAGCGGTGACATTTATTTGATTAAGGCAAAGATCGGAAATTCCATCTAAAAAGTCATTGTACCCCAGTTTGGACGGATTTGGAATAATGTTACCATCAGATATGTCCCACGATATATGAGGTAAGTTAAAATCACCCAAAACAATAATTGAATCTCAAGCTTTAGTCATAAAGTTAACAGTTTTGAGCAGAGAGACATGTTGCATGTAGACTGAAAATTCTGATGGTGGAGGGATGTAGCAAACATATAAGTACATAGAGACGTTCTCTAGTTGAATGCGGATGCATTTGAACTCGATGAAATCAATGTTAGGAATATTAACCTCTTCTGAAGGGATGGAGGAATGAACGGCAAGCAGAACACCACCTTCGACTCTGTTCAAGCGATCATTTCTATATACTTGATATTCATTACATAAAAACTCTGAATTAAAAACATGAGGTTTTAGCCAAGTTTCGGCAAAAGCAATTACGTTATGTTTACAATGAAAAGATTTCAAAAAGAGATCAGTTAATTTGGTATTTAAACCTCTGACATTTTGATAAAAGATATTCACGAATTTAGTGCTCTGTTTTTTGACTCAACGTTATTACGAGAAACTTTCGCTACATTTTGAAAATTCCTATTCGGTCTGTATTCAAACTCCCGCACAAGATCCCCGGGAGGCCAAAAAGAGCTGTCAAAAAGAGTTTCGAAATCTTTCCCAGATACATCAATCTAAAACGAAGACATACTTCTTTGATATATGAAATTAAATTTTCTGACAGTTAGCTTTGATCTTTAATTTTAGAAGAAATATGGTACACCAAATCATCCTCGGTAGTGTCTGGATGGAACCTAGACACAAAAATAGATTCTTTGCGAGGGACCACAACCAGCTTACTAACGATTGGTTCAGACTCCATAGTTTTTAGAAATCAAAACTCCGCTACGTGGCGCGCTTATCGTGATAACTGAAAATCGCTGAAAAAATGGGGTTAATCTTGCAGTCGATTTTTGAGTAACTTCCCGGTAAGCTGGAGACTTGAAACTGAAGAGGTGCTGCAGAACCCGGTGACAATGCAATCTTTCGTGAAAAATTTCGCTAGGTGGCCAAGGGATCTACAAATTTCGAAAACTCGTTGGAAAATAGGAATTTTGGGGGCGATTTTCAACTAACTTCCTCTTGACCTAGGGACTTGAGACTAATCGCATTGTTCAGGATGCAAGGACAATATAATTTCTAGAAATCGGAGTTCCCCTAGATGGCGCGCTGATCAAGATAATTGAGAATCGCTGAAAAATGGGGAAAATCTGGCTATCGATTTTTGAGTAACTTCCCGGTAAGCTAGAGACTTGAAACTGAACACATGCTTCAGAACCAGGTGGGAATGTGATATTTGATTGAAAAAATTTCGGTAGATGTCGCACGGATCTACTTATTTTGAAAATTTATTTGGAATTGAGAATTTTATCTTCGGGTTTTAACTAACATTTTCTTGACCTATGGTCTTGAAACTTAGCACATAGGTCAGGACACGATGACAGTATGAATTTCTGAAAAGAAAATCTGCTAGGTGGCCTCCTGATCGATATAAGTGCAAAAGGTTTTGGGAAACTTTCCAGTAAGCTAACGGCTTTAAATTGAACATATGGCCTAATAAACATAGCCAGTAATAACTGTGTGCCAACTGGGCTTTTCACTATTTTGAGTAAATTCAATATCTTTGAATGCGTAATAGGCTGTAAAATATGTATACGCACCTATATATGCTTTCATCAATTATGCACATCCACCAAAGATGATAATTAACCGGCTTAACCAACTGTGATAATTTCCACCAATAAGGATCATACACTACTTTCATCCTCTTTGTCCAATCCCCGACTCCACCAATATCAAGAACATCGAACAGCAATTCGCTTTCTCTGATCTATACAGCGGGTAGATTATCTGAATAAACTTAAGCATTTTCACTAATCACAATTGCAATTGCCTGATTGTAGGTAGCACTAAAACTATAAAATAAAAAGATGACAAAAAAATTTTAAGACAACCTTTATATTTATGTCGCCAAAATACAGCATCAAATTTGTGTTAAATGGAAGTTCGCCAGTTGGCAAAGCATTTAAAGTAGTATTCCACCTCTATATTTTCATACATCATAAATTGATTACAAGTGGGACGATTAAAGTTTGAAAACTAAAACTCACAGATACCTTGCCTTTGCTTAAGGACAAATTTGCTGCTGTATTTTGGCGATATAAATCGACCAGATCGACTACGTTGTGTAAAGGCACAAGGAAAGCTGAACGTCGAAAAACTTCAATCGGAACGGCAGCCAATGAGTTCGCAACTCGGCCCACACACCTGCTCTCTGAGAGCACAACTGAACCTATTGGGATATACTAGCAGTGTGAGCATACCTCTGGAGCGCCCTGAGGACAATTGCCAATTCAGGAGTATGCGACCGCTACGGAAAGTGGAAGAAGGAAGCAAGACACTTTTTCGTAGGAAGAAAGAGAGGCAGAAATGCGTGAGTTCGAAGAGATTGAGCTACTAGCCAGGAAGAAATGAAAGTATTTAAGACCTGGGCGAACACATGCAAGGTCAAAAACGACACCTAGTAAGCAATGTACAGAGAGTGCTTAGATTATGGAGGTAGCAACTTCTCTACCTTCCTAAATGGAGAAACCGAGCAACTGCACAGACAAGAGCCCAAGCCCACAATCGAAGATGAATTACCGTTCCCCCACCCGAATATAACGAGCGCTGACGGATTGCCGGCCGGGCTATTTAAGTATGGTCGGAAGAGTGGATGCATGCCAATTGGAATCCAAGTATCCTCTGCCCAACCCACAAGAAAGGATGTCCTACAATCTGCACCGAAAGACTGAAAACTACGGTATACAAACTAATTGGACATTATCAGAGCAGCTTCAGACCTGGTAAATCTACCGTCCTCGTAAAAAAAAAAAAACAAGTAACCGACAAGTCGACATAATACACGTCCTGCAATATGGAGCAGAAGCATGGACAATGACAGCCGCTGATGAGTCGGCCTTTGGAGTATTCGGGAGAAGGGCTCTTTGAACGATTCGATGATGAGTTGTATGAGCTCTACGCAGACATCGACATAGTCGAAGAAATTAAATCCCAACGGCTACGTTGGCTTGGCCATGGAACAGATGGAAGAAGGTGCTCCTTCCCGGAAGGTATTCCTATCGGAGCCCACCTATGGAAGTAGACGAAAAGGTAGGCTCCGCCCCTTTTGGAAAGAACAAAGTGTAAAGCGGTCTGCGATCCCTTGGCGCTTCTAATTAGCCTCAGCTGGCAAACGATAGTAAGGTGGCGCTTTTTTAGATGGTCAAAATCGCAGTCAGAAGCAATGGGGGGCTAGTGCCTTTGCACAATGACATTATTCAACACACAATTTTATTTGGTTGCAAAGGGATATGCATGACAGTTAGTTGGTCCGGTAGACCCACCATTTCTTGTTAGTCTCTTATGTTTCTTTAAGTAACACAATCATCAAAGACAATTAAGATATTCAAAAATATTGCACATGTCACTATAAAATGTTTGTTTTACAATTTATTTTACTAGAATTAACATTTTAATAAAATGTCAAGATCAATACATTTAGTCTCAAATGACATATTACAAATTCCAAAAATTTCGGGATATATTTCGACTCCCAAATCCCTAGTCGCATCGCTGGAAAGCGGTCTTCCTCCCTCCCAGTTATCCCTCTCAAGGAAACCTTTTAGTGTATGCTATATAGTTGACATCCTCCCTTCTACTCCAATTGCTTGAAGTTGGGTTATATCCCGAAGTCTTGCAATACGGTCAAAGTTACCTTTATTCTGAAGGAAAAATGTCTTCATATATATCCCAAGGTTTTCAGACAAATCAGTCTCTCCTGCTTATCGAGCGCGATTTTCGGTATTGCAATATAATTACTCCTCTCCATTCCACTGTACAGCTCGTAAAAGACTTTCTCCAGGAACTCGAACTTAGTTGGGAGCCCATGCTGATGGGTTTAAATACCGGAATGAGTATGGATTTATTGCCTGAGCAATGGTTGTTATTTCGATGTAATTCTGTCTTAATCGTCACGTCTCCCCTTAAAGTTAGCTCTGGACTTCCCTGGTCAGAACTTTCCCAACCCCACAGTCCGGAAGGTTAGCGGTAGTATTCCACATCCGCCGCCTGTACAAGTTTCTAGAGAGTTGATTTAAAGTAGCTTGAAAAATTTATCAAATAATTTGTATATAAAATTAGTCAATGAGGGTTTCCCATTTGAAAGGTATGCTGAGTACCTTCGTCTATATGTATTTATTATAATCAAATATCACCAATCTGAACCATATACGCTCGCAAGAATTGAAAATTAATATTTTATAAAGTAGTGGTACCGCCCAATTTTCCAAAAACCTGTACCATACGCAACCTGCCCAAACGTGCTATGAAAATTTCGAGTATCGAGCAAAATTTTGCCAGTGAGCTGTACGTGCTTCACGCATAGTGCAACGAATAGGTTAGGTTAGGTTGAAGTGGATGCCGCAGGGGCACCGACGATAGGGTGCCTAGCCTCTCAACGTTCCTCCCAACAAGGTAATGCTCAGTTAGTACTCCTATTAACTTAGAGACTTCGGGCCTTTTTAGGGCGTATATATGACGTGATCTCCTTGGATTCCATTTTGGCCGGGTTTGCTTGGATATCCGACATCCTTTTCTTGTCATCTTTCGTTAGTTTGGAAGGTGTATTCGTTTAACATCAACCTAGAAAGCTCATCTGCCCTACAGTTTCCCTCAATGCCCCTGTGTCCTGGCAACCACGTGGGGTTCACACAATTCTGCTTGGCTAGTAGTGCTAATTTAGAATTGAAGGAATGAGAACCAAGGAATTTAATGGCGGCTTGGCTATCGCTAAAAATAAAGATTTTCTTGCCGGTAGTGTATTTTCCTATCCAAACCGTGGCTTCCATTATTGCTTAAACCTCAGCCTGTAAGGCACTACAATGATCTGAAAGAGAAATCTAAGTCCTATGAAAATACCCCTCCCCCAACCCTCCCATTCAATTTAGAGAATTCGGTGTATATACTCTCTCAGTGTATTAGTAGTATGATCATGATGGATTTTTGACAGATCTGTTTTATCATCAGAACTGCCTTTCCGTGTGCTCTCGGTTTTTGTTATTGCTTTTTTATACCAACAATTTTTGTTGATTTACGGCCTGTACATTTTCAAGTATTCATGAAACGAGCTCAAGGCCAAGAATAATAATTTTTCACTTTTTGAGTTTTTATGAAAATTATTATTGTTTTTATTTTTTAATAATCATTTTTAATTAATTATTAAAATTTTTTTATTGAATAGAGTAGGAAAAATGTTTAGAGACAATTGCCATAGCTTTTCTTATAGATCCATTTCGCAAGCTGCTAGACTTCACTCATCAGAGAAATTTTGGCACGCATTGCTAACCATTAAGCTAACAATACGCTGGTTTTGTTGTCACCTAAACTCCTAGTTCTATTCTTCTTTACCATATGCATGAACAAACCCCGCCATCTGGCAGTTAGTAGTGTGATCATGATGGATTTTTTGACAGATCTGTTTTATCAGCAGAACTGCCTTACCGTGTGCTCTTGGTTTTTTATTATTGCTTTTTTATACCAAAAATATTTGTTGATTTACGGCCTGTATATTTTCAAGTATTCATGAAACGAGCTCAAGGCCAAGAATAATAATTTTTCACTTTTTGAGTTTTTATGAAAATTATTATTGTTTTTATTTTTTACTAATCATTTTTAATTAATTATTAAAAGTTTTTTTATTGAATAGAGTAGGAAAAATGTTTAGAGACAACTGCCATAGCTTTTCTTATAGATCCATTTCGGAAGCTGCTAGACTTGTTTTTATTTTTTAATAATCATTTGTAATTAATTATTAAAAGTTTTTTTATTGAATAGAGTGGGAAAAATTTTTAGAGACAACTGCCATAGCTTTTCTTATAGATCCATTTCGGAAGCTGCTAGACTTCACTCATCAGAGAAATTTTGGAACGCATTGCTAACCGTTAAGCTAACAATACGCTGTTTTTGTTGTCACCTAAACTCCTAGTTCTATTCTTCTTTACCATATGCATGAACAAACCCCGCCATCTGGCAGTTAGTAGTGTGATCATGATGGATTTTTTGACAGATCTGTTTTATCAGCAGAACTGCCTTACCGTGTGCTCTTGGTTTTTTATTATTGCTTTTTTATACCAACAATATTTGTTGATTTACGGCCTGTATATTTTCAAGTATTCATGAAACGAGCTCAAGGCCAAGAATAATAATTTTTCACTTTTTGAGGTTTTATGAAAATTATTATTGTTTTTATTTTTTACTTATCATTTTTAATTAATTATTAAAAGTTTTTTTATTGAATAGAGTAGGAAAAATGTTTAGAGACAACTGCCATAGCTTTTCTTATAGATCCATTTCGGAAGCTGCTAGACTTGTTTTTATTTTTTAATAATCATTTTTAATTAATTATTAAAAGTTTTTTTATTGAATAGAGTAGGAAAAATGTTTAGAGACAATTGCCATAGCTTTTCTTATAGATCCATTTCGGAAGCTGCTGGACTTCACTCATCAGAGAAATTTTGGCACGCATTGCTAACCATTAAGCTAACAATACGCTGGTTTTGTTGTCACCTAAACTCCGAGTTCTATTCTTCTTTACCATATGCATGAACAAACCACGCCATCTGGCAGTTAGTAGTGTGATCATGATGGATTTTTTAACAGATCTGTTTTATCAGCAGAACTGCCTTACCGTGTGCTCTTGGTTTTTTATTATTGCTTTTTTATACCAACAATATTTGTTGATTTACGGCCTGTATATTTTCAAGTATTCATGAAACGAGCTCAAGGCCAAGAATAATAATTTTTCACTTTTTGAGTTTTTATGAAAATTATTATTGTTTTTATTTTTTACTAATCATTTTTAATTAATTATTAAAAGTTTTTTTATTGAATAGAGTAGGAAAAATGTTTAGAGACAACTGCCATAGCTTTTCTTATAGATCCATTTCGGAAGCTGCTAGACTTGTTTTTATTTTTTAATAATCATTTTTAATTAATTATTAAAAGTTTTTTTATTGAATAGAGTAGGAAAAATGTTTAGAGACAACTGCCATAGCTTTTCTTATAGATCCATTTCGCAAGCTGCTAGACTTCACTCATCAGAGAAATTTTGGCACGCATTGCTAACCATTAAGCTAACAATACGCTGGTTTTGTTGTCACCTAAACTCCGAGTTCTATTCTTCTTTACCATATGCATGAACAAACCCCGCCATCTGGCAGTTAGTAGTGTGATCATGATGGATTTTTCGACAGATCTGTTTTATCAGCAGAACTGCCTTACCGTGTGCTCTCGGTTTTTTATTATTGCTTTTTTATACCAACAATATTTGTTGATTTACGGCCTGTATATTTTCAAGTATTCATGAAACGAGCTCAAGGCCAAGAATAATAATTTTTCACTTTTTGAGTTTTTATGAAAATTATTATTGTTTTTATTTTTTAATAATCATTTTTAATTAATTATTAAAAGTTTTTTTATTGAATAGAGTAGGAAAAATGTTTAGAGACAATTGCCATAGCTTTTCTTATAGATCCATTTCGGAAGCTGCTAGACTTCACTCATCAGAGAAATTTTGGCACGCATTGCTAACCATTAAGCTAACAATACGCTGGTTTTGTTGTCACCTAAACTCCTAGTTCTATTCTTCTTTACCATATGCATGAACAAACCCCGCCATCTGGCAGTTAGTAGTGTGATCATGATGGATTTTTTGACAGATCTGTTTTATCAGCAGAACTGCCTTACCGTGTGCACTCGGTTTTTTGTTATTGCTTTTTTATACCAACAATAGATATACTGCCTTCTGTACCGTGCCACCGATCAAACTCCCCCAATCTTCCCTACTGGGGATACTGTGAAGTTGTAATCAGCAACTGTAGTGGTCACGCAGCGATCTGGGCTTCCAGAAAGAAAACTAAAATTTTTTACTATGCTGGAATGTCCCGTGGTTCGTGTGTTCCAGCTGGACGATGCCCTTAGGAGCAGGGCTGACGTTGCCGCTGCTCGGCACCCTTCTATATCTAGGGTCAAAGGGCCCAGAATAGCCTGAAGAGCTTTAATTGACATAACTCTCAAAGCTTCGCCTATGTTAATCATACAAGACCTATGATTTTTACTTAACAAGCTCAGGTCTGACGCCTTGCCTAAAGCAGGCCACCATACGATGACCTCATAGAGGAATATGGGTCTTATAATCGCGGTTTAAACCCATTTGCGTATTTTGGGACTAAGCCCCAATTTTTTACCTATGGTTCGTCTGCACGTATATAAGCAAAGCAGCGAGTTAAATGTCAGGTTCCATAGAAGCGTGGAAAGAACGCCACATTGAGGTGTGCATCGTGTGACGTAGCGTGTCATACCAGTGTTCCCCAAGGATGAAAGTATTATCCTTCCCTTGAGTAGCTGGTCGATCAGTCCCACCAGGGACCCATTTACACCCAGATTTGCTAGGGCGTTGCTATATTACTGAATACTCCTTCAATGTCTAGGAAGGCCACCAAACAGTAGTCTCATCATCCAAGGATCATTCTTTGGTAGAGACAAGGCTGTGAAGCGCAGTCTCCATGGATTTACCTTTGAGGTATGCTGATAATCCTCTCTAGGGTTTTGAGTGCGACGGTGAAGATAATAGCTCATGGCCGTTTGCGACTTTGATAGCACACACCTTAGTCTTGCTGTGTCGTCGACACTTTCGACTCCAGTGCAGAAGTTTCTCCACAAAGTTCTCTTCGCCTTGTCTTTTAATTTTCAAGCCACTGAACCTCACTGTAGGGGCTTTTGGCTCTATTTACTGTTTTCTGAAGTGTTTTATAGATTTTGAGATACCTAAAATATTTTGAGATACCTAATTCGAATATGTATGGTGTCCAATGCAACTCGTACTATCGAAAATTGCTTTTAATGATATAGTTAACTGGTAACAAAATTAATACTCAATAGCAAAGCAATCTTTGAACCTAAAAATCTCATTTTCATAGACCTTCAGATGAGCAAATTTTAGAGGAATCGAATATGGGCATTCCCGTAAAATGGTCAACCAGAGCAAAAATTTTAAATGTTAATAAAAATAAATTCTTTTTTAACAATGTTATACAAAATTACCCAAATTTTTATAAAAATAAAGGTTTGGAAGTTAATTTGAATATTTTTATGAAAAATTTGGCTTAAAACCTGAAAAAAAATTTTTTCATTTCCAGCCAGTTTTAAAGGCCTGTTTCTTTTCAATTGTTTCACATGTACGACTTATACTAGCGATCCCTTTTTGCAACGAAATACCCCCATGAATATCAATTAAGACTATCGAAATGAAAGAAGAGTGAACGACGATGTATTAACGGTAAATTTTTATTGAAACTTTTACCTCTGCCTGGATCGTACGTTCGCGACCAAAAAATGCATTTTTTGTTACCACTTCTCAAGGAGTGTAAGGAAATGTCTAGAACTACATTGTTAAAGACAGTTGAGTGCACTTAATTGAAAACCAAAACTACTTCTCGTGAAGGGTTTACAAAACCTTTTTTTACCTAGTAGTGCTTCGCACACAAGGTATATTAACTTTAGTCGCCTAACGGCAGTACGTAACGGCATTAACGGATCAAGATAGATATTGACTTATGTATATCAAAATGTTCAGGACGAAAAGAGAAATTGATTAAGCCATGTCCGTCCGTCCGTCCGTCTGTGAACACGATATCTTGAGTAAATTTTGAGATATTTTAATGAAATTTGGTATGCGGGTTCCTTGGCACTCATCTCCGAGCGCTATTTAAAATGGGCGAAATCGGATGATAGCCACGCCCACTTTTTATATATATAGTATTTTCGAAAACACAAAAAAAGTGATCCTATACGGATAAAATTTGGTGAATACATTGAGATTGAGGGATAAAATAAAATTTTCAAGAAATTTTTGATAATGGGTGTGGCACCGCCCACTTTTGATTAAGTCAAATTTAGAAATAATATTAATCATAAATCAGAAACCATTCAAGATATCGAAACGAAATTCAGCACGAAGGTTTGCAGGTATGCAAGGAATGTTCCAGGAAAAAATGGGTGGGATCGGTTAAGGTCTACGCCCACTTTTATATGAAAGTTTTTGCAAAGGATCGTATATATATTAAAGAGGCAATAACTTTGCGTAAAATAGCTTTACATCATTTATGTTTCAGTTTTAAAGTTTCCGTAAACAAAGAAATCCAAAAACTTAAAATTATCGAAAATGGGCGTGGCTCCGCCCTTTTTATAGTGGACTATTCCACAAAACTTTTTATGCCATAACTCCGCCAAAAATTGATTGGTGATAATGTTCTATATATAAAGGTAACTGTTTGCTGTAAAATTGGGCGAAATCGGTTAATGTCCACGCCAAGTTTTTTAACATGAAAATGTTTTTTTTGTCAAATTTAAAGAGCGATATTTCTACAACTAAGCAAGTTATATCAATTAGATTTTGCACACATGATAAGCTCTTTAAGAAAAACTCAATTTCGAAGAAGTAGGCGTGGCCCCGCCCACTTTTCAGCATAAAATTTCTGCTATTTTCAAAGGCAATCGCTTATAATTCGATTTTGATATTTCAATGAAAATTGGTCAGCTGCTTCTCAGTAGTATGTATTATACTCCTGCCAAAAATTAGCCAAATCGGGAACACACAAGCGAAATATTCGGGCACGTAGTTAAGTGTATTGCGATCCAATTGGTTTTTGATTTCCATTTCATTCTATAAGATATTTCATCAAAATATAACGGTTTAGTAAGAAATCACGCTGGTTGAGAAAAGCGCTATATTTTGTAACATAACTTTAACTTACCATTTCTATACGAGTTTACAAGTTATACTTGATCAAACGAACAAGCAAAGCAAAAATTACTAGTATACACGTGGTACACGAGTTGGCACAAGAGTTCTTACACGACAGTACAAACACGAGTAAAACTAAGCGCATGGAAATGGTTGCGCCTGACAACGAGTTCGAGTTGTGTTGCAACACTCACTTAAAGTTGTCTTGTATTGACACAACTCATTCTGACATGTACATACATAGTACAGTGGTGGAAAACTAAAAGTACAACTGTATACACTTGTACGATTCCATTCATGCAGCGCTCTAGTACAAGGTGGCGCAAAAGTAATCCTCCTATCAGAAAATGCTATAAATTTTGCGATTGGCCCCTAAAGTCAGTTCTGTTTTGACATTTGTGTAGTAAACACATGCGAAATAAACTGTAATAAACAATGTTACGCTACACTGCTCCAGAACGCGGAATATTGCTGACTATTTATTTGACCAATAATCGATCGGTGAAAAACGGTTACTGCGCAAAAGTAATCCTCCTATCAGAAAATGCTATAAATTTTGCGGTTGGCCCCTAAAGTCAGTTCTGTTTTGACATTTGTGTAGTAAACACATGCGAAATACCCGTTAATAAACAATGTTACGCTACACTGCTCCAGAACGCGGAATATTGCTGACTATTTATTTGACCAATAATCGGTCGGGGCCAAACGGTTACTGTGAATGGTGAGCGCTACAGAGCAATGATCAACGAGTTCTTTTTGCCGCAACTTGATGAATTGGGATTGGAAAACATGTGGTTCCAACAAGGCGGTGCAACAGCACACACTGCACGTGCCACAACCGATATGCTGAACATCGGAAGCTTACTTTTGCGCCACCTTGTATATATGTATGTTAATGAGAGCATGCAAAATTAAGAATTATATTTTTTGCGGCGCTAAGAAATACTTCCGTTTTGATGAAAACTCAAAGCGAAGGTGTTTTTGGGTGCCGAGGCAAATATTTCATGTTAGAAAAAATCTTCCCGCAGAAGAATGTTGATGCGAAGCATATGAAAAAAAATTGCAGTCGTTAAACTTTTTTAAGATATGTGCCTATTTCATCTATATATCAGTTCTCGCTGATAGATACACTTTTTCAGTGAAGACGTCTAGTAGGCTGTTAATTTTTTCTAAAGTTTCACAACAATTTTTTTTATTCAAACATCGCCTAAAAAATGTTTCCTTGTAACATTGCTTAACTAACTCTGCTTGACAGATTCTGTTTAACGCGGTTTCCGCATTTCTATAATTTATTGCTATTGCATAAAAAATATGAACAAAGCGACGATACGTGTCATCCCTTTGCTGTCTACAACACGACTGCATGAAAATTCTGTTCTAACTGTTAGAATCTAACACCACTGTGGCGCAATTGATTTTTCGCTCTCAACAGCAACTGAAATGAAGAGCATAAGAACACCTGTGAAGAGCGTAATACCCAGATGGGGTAGCTTTCTACGTATGTTCTAGTGCTAATAGTAAACAAATAATTTAATTGCCTACTGCTACTGCTGGTGATACTAGCAATGCAAACGGGCTGATAGCGCAGTTAATGCGGGGCCAATTCTTGCTAAGTGGGACACTTTGCGAAATAAAAAAAAGTCAAAGCGGAAAAATAAAAGTAATGCTGCTGCTACAGTAAACGCAGCTATTGCGACTCAAATTGATCTAAATAAAGCGGATGGCGCTTCTAACGACAATGAAAAAAGTTCCAAGAAAAATTATGCTCGTAACTTTGCCCAACCTTTATTTATTGGTTCGAGCAGCAACATGGAATTACGCACTGTTTCAAGAAGGAAATGGCTGCACCTATCGCCATTTTCGACGTCAGTAACAGCTGATCAGCTAAAAAAGTACATTGCTAACCCTGCAGGCTTAGAGGAAACGTCCATAGTCTGAAGTAGCCTTATAAAGAAAGATGTTTATCCCAAATCATTAAGACATCTTAATTTCAAGATTGGTGTTGATGCCCATTTGTACCCGAAGCTTTTATGGCCTGAGCTTTGGCCTACAAATATAGTTGTGCGCCCTTTTAAGTATACGTCAAAAAACGGCGTTCCCCAACCGATGTCCGGCAGCAATCGGTTGGATCAGACATTTAAGCATTTGTATGCAAAACATGGCTGGAATTTGAACAAAATCTCAGTCTGTGCGGTTATTTAGTTCACATCAAGAGTATGATGTTTTCGTCTTCACAGAGACGTGGTTGAATAATAGCTTTTTCAACGAAGAATATTTCGACTCCAACTTATACAACGTTTTTCGGAAAGATAGAAACTCTGACCTTACAGGATGTACAAGAGGTGGTGGAGTTCTCATCGCTGTTCATTGCAAACATCACTGTTCTGAGATAATACTGGATAATAATTATCCGTTGCTTGACCAAATTTGTATACACATTCGAGGTATCTCGGACTCTGCTTTTATTTGTGCATCTTATATCCCACCCCACAGTACGCATGCGCTATATACCGCACACGTTGACAACATTACGTCATTGGCTATAAACAAAGTTGGTGATGCTCACCTCTGCGTGTTGGGTGATTTCAATCTATGCAATGTTAGATGGTCACGGACTATTTCAAGTTCTGCCTAAATTGCTTGTGATGTCAATAATTCTACTGAAATACATTTAATAGATAGTTTCTTAAGTATTGATATAAGACAAGTGGACTGTTTTCCTTACAGCTTTGGTCGGACTTTAGGCTTGATATTTCTATGTAACAACTTAAATTTCAAAGTGCACGAATGCACCTCACCGTTTACTAAATCGGATATGCATCATGTTCATCTAGTTCTTGATATTGAATTTTATAAATACTCCGTAGCTAGGAATGCTACATCAAATTTCTCTTTTAATTTCAAGCGGTGTGATTTTTCTAATCTGAACAACCTCTTGCAGCAAGTTAATTGGGATAACTTGTTTTGTGATCTCGATACCACAAATATTTTTGAGATATTTAGATCTAACGTCGTGGATGTATGTAAAAGCTGCATTCGTGTGGTTTCAAAAAAGAAATACAAAGTTCCCTGGCACAACGCTGCCCTGAAGAAACTTCGTAATCTGAAAAATAAATTCTTCCGTAAATTTAAAAACAGTCAAAATAGGGCTTTTTTTGTTAAGTATAAATAGTGTGAAACGAAGTTTGCGTGCCTTGATAAATTTTTACACAGAAACTATATTTTTAATTGTGAAGAAAACTTGAAAACAAATCCAAAATCATTTTGGAATTTCGTTAACTCGAAGAAGGATGTATCTAATATTCCATCATTTATCTTCCTCGGCCACAGAGTGGTTGATACTCCTGGGGATGCTGCAAATCTTTTTTCCGAATATTTTATGGCCGATTTTGTATCCGATTCTGACAATTGTGATGACATTTGTTTAAACACCCATTCTGCTTTGGATTTTGGGAACCTTGTATTGTCACCTGACGATGTCCTTAGGGGCACTTCTCGACTTAAACCCTCATCAAATACCGATGTTGATGGTTTGTCTGTGTACCTGTTCAAGCAGTGGAATACCCTTGCTTAATTTTCAACAATTCCTTATCTTCGGGTACTTTTATAAATGCATGGAAATTAGCTCTGATCTCACCTATTTTCAAGAGCGGCAATAAAAATGACGTTAGCAATTATAGGCCCATTTCAAAACTTTCTGCCACAGCAAAGCTCTTTGAATGCATTATTCAAGAAAAACTCCTTTTTTTTGTCAAGAATGTCATGTGCCCAGAACATCATGGCTTTTTTCCGGGACGCTCCACTGTGTCTAACTTGGCTGTTTTCTCTGATGACTGCATCGCAGCCTTTCAGTCAGGATGTCAAGTTGACACAGTGTATACTGACTTTTCTAAAGCATTTGATCGGATTTCACATTCAATTCTGACTAAACAACTAGCTTTGATGGGATTCCATTCTGTTTTTCTGAGGTGGGTTGAATCTTACTTATACAATCGCCGTTGTATGATGGTGGTTGACAATGTTAGGTCTGTTCCTTTCGTTGCCTGCTCCGGTGTTCCGCAAGGAAGCATCTTGGGCCCACTTTTCTTTGTCTTGTTCATCAATGACATTTGCGCTTGCTTCTCTACAGTAAGATTTCTACTATACGCGGATGACCTTAAAATATATTCTGTAATCAATAGCATTCATGATTCCGAAATGATGCCATTAGATTTGGATAAATTAGGTAACTGGTGTATAAATAATCGGCTAACATTGAACATTAGTAAGTGTTTTCATATTACTTTTTCGAAACGTGTCAATGTCATTGATACAGCGTATCATATATCAAATACGCCCTTATCGAGGGTAATTGAAATTAAAGACTTTAGAGTAATTTTCGACTTGAAATTTACTTTTGCAAGTCACCTTAACCTTTGTGTCTCTAAATCGTATTCCATGCTGGCTTTTGTTAGGCGTCAAGGTTCGGATTTTGCCGATCCTTATCCGCTTAAGCTATTATTTTTGGCATTTGCGCGTTCCAAGCTTGAGTATGCCTGTTTCATTTGGTCGCCTTACTACAACTGCCACATTGTGAGGATTGAAAGGATCCAAAAGGTATTTTTAAAATTTGCGTTGCGCAACTTACGCTTCACGGAGCCTATCCCGACTTACGAAGCGCGATGCTTATTGATTAACTTAAGATCATTGCAGAACAGGAGAACAACTTTGTCGCTGTCATTCATTTTTGATTTGTTTCGGGGTGTTGTTGATTGCCCCGTACTCCTTGAAAGGATTTTAATAAACATTCCAGCTAGAGCTCTTCGTAGCTCTGAGTTCTTCCATGTTGGTATTTCTAAATGTCTTTATGCGAGAAATGCACCAATTACTTAAGACTCTTGAGTTCAACAGAATTTCTAGACTTATCGAGATAGATTTTTCAGGTTCGAAAGCTACTTTTTATAAGTAATAGCATTGAAATATTGTATTATTGCTTACTATATATATATAAGTTCACATAGCCTATAAGATTTGTATGCTGTTTGGCTTGAATAAATAAATAAATAAAAAGACCAGCAGTATTCAACCGCTTGAAAGACATTTTCCCAAGACTAAGTAACGTCAAAATTCAGGAAGGGTTTGTTAATGGTCCCGACATACGGAAACTAATGAGTCGTCAAGATTTTGGCCAAGTTCTGACAGACCGAGAATTAAATGAATTTCTCGCATTGAAAGCAGTAATTAAAGTGCTTTTGGGTAAAGAACGCAAAGACAACTACAGGGAATCTGTTGCAAACATGTTGGCAGCCTTCGATGAAATTGGGGTTAATATGTCGTACAAAATTTATCTCTTGCATCAGCATCTTGATCAACTCGCTCAACAGCTGCCAACGTTATCACCAAACTGCGCTTCCATTTGAAATAAGGTAACTAGATTTTTCTAATATCTTTGTCGGAGTGCACAATTTAAACATGTTAACTATTGAAAACTATTTTCGTTTCAGGTACAGAGGAAAGAAATCTCCAGATGCAATACTCGCTTAAATTGGTTGGTGGTATAAAAACACCTTTGAAGAAGAGGAACACGAGGAAAAAGAGGAAGACGGGGAAGACAAAGATGAAATTCCAGAATATCAGTTGGACGAATTTATCGACCTTTCTGATGATCATGACGATGAACAAGATATTAGAGAGAGCAGTGATGTTTTACTCAAAACTTTTCATAACCAACATTTCAAAATTATATTTTTTTCCGTATTTTTATAATTTCTTTTTCAATGTTTCTCCAAACCAACACTGCAAAAAATTGAGAAGCAATTATGGATCAAACAGAAACAAAAAATACTTAGTTTTGTGGAAAATATGTTGAAAAAGCATGAAAAAAAAATTTCCAACGTTTTGCTTCATAAGCACTACAAAAATTATGTAAATAATTTTTTTTTTTTAATTTTAGTTGTAGCACAGGTCTCTAGCAATAATTTATCTTTAACAAATTGAGAAAATATGAATTAGTCGACGAGTTATAGCCAAGAAACCATACAAACAATATGCTGATAATCGGCATTTGACTGCGAAGTTCGAAGGTCGATTAAAAAAAAATTCGAACTAACATAAACAAACCCCGCAATACAGGTCTTCTAATTTAGCCTCTATCTTCACCCCTCACTCTCAAAATCGACATTACTTTTGCTAACCTGAATTTGTTCCACAGTGTTATTCAACGTATGACTATCTAGACAGTACTGTGAATTTATACCAGTTTGACGCCTAGAATAAGCAACACGAAAACATT
Source organism: Merzomyia westermanni (assembly GCA_949987695.1). Lineage (NCBI taxonomy): Eukaryota > Metazoa > Arthropoda > Insecta > Diptera > Tephritidae > Merzomyia > Merzomyia westermanni. The sequence continues at coordinate 95,130,579 of OX465288.1, forward strand.
TCTTGATGTTCAAAAAGAGACGAGACTTTAAACATCACAAATGGAGATTATCCAGATCACTCTGGAGTTTCGCTGAAAAAACTTTTAGGTCATCAGCATAAAGTAAACAATTAGAAAATGAAAAACAATTTCTAATGTCGTTTATAAATAGTATAAATAAAAGTGGCCCTAAGATGCTCCCTTGGGGAACACAGGAACTTGCAGTAAAATTTATTGATGATAGCCCATCAATTGTAACCACACAGGTCCTTTTCGATAAATACGACCCAAACGACTTCAGCAAAGCAGAATGAAAACCGAAGCAAGCCAACTTATTTAACAGAATCTTATGGGATACTCTGTCAACCGCCTTGGCGAAGCCCGTATAAACGCAGTTCACATGAAGGCCCGCCGAAAACGCAAATATACAAAATTCATTAAAAACAAGTAAACTTGACACAGTACAAAACCGTGTTGATTTGTGCAGATTAAAGATTTCCCCTCAAAATTGGTGTTGTCCTTAACGACAGTTGCCTTGACCCCAGCACAAAAATTATTTACTTCAGCGAAAAATCACATACCACTGGAACCGTTTTAATTTCTACCATCTGAAAATAGGTATAGCATAATTGATTTATATTGGAACGATTTTTCGTCATCCCTTGTCAAATTTGGTTTTGAGACAAACCGGTTTCTGTAACAAATATAATAGATACAAACTCGGCATATACATTAGTCCAAATGAACCCGTCAACTCCACCACTGATTGCGCTACCAAAAATCCACAAGCCAGGCAATCCAATGAGACCAATCATTAATTTTAAATCGGCACCATGCTATAAGCTATCTAAATATTTAAAAACAGTATTGAAGGACACACTGGAACTTAGCAACGAACACACCATAACTAATATATCTGAACTAATAAACAAACTTAGGACCGTTGAAGTGACAAAGGACAGCAAATTGGTATCTTTCGACATAAAAGATCTATACACATCAATACCACGAGCAGAGACATTGAACATAGTAAACTCTATAATACTACGTAAAACAAAAGATAAAGTGAAAAGTACGCAAATCACGAACACGGTAAGAACCACACTACGTCAAAATTATTTTCAATTCAACAATAAAATATACAGACAAACAAACGGACTTGCGATGGGAAACACAACATCGGCTATTCTTATGGAAGCGTTTATGCAAAACCTGGAAAAAGAGTATATACAGGAATTAAATTCCAAATTAGGAGTGTAATTTTACACAAGGTACGTGGATGATATCATATGCGTTTTAACTACCAACAACGAAGAGCAAGTACTGGAGTACCTCAACAAGCAGCACGGGAACATAAAATTCACAATGGAAACCGAAAAAGACGGAGGAATCAATTATCTGGACCTCACAATAAGTATTGATAAAGCTAGCAATAAATTCAACTACGACATATATAGGAAACCAACGGCCACCGACACAATAATACATAATACCTCGAACCACCCACAACAACATAAAAATGCAGCGCTAAGGCACTTAGTACAAAGATTGGAAAGAACACCTCTTACACAAGAAGCATATAGAAGAGAGCTTGGAATAATATATAACATCGCTACAAACAACGGATATAAAAAAGCACTAGTAGTTAAACTCAGGAGAGACCTTAGAGAACAAAAACGAAACAATGGAGAAGAAAGTACACAAACCTGGACGACAATGACATATACTGGAAGGGCAACATTTAAATTAGCAAATTTCCTTAGAAAATACAACATCAACACAGCGTTCAAAACATCGAACAATTTAGGACGGAAGCTAAGAACCAAAACTAACTCAGAAGATCCATTTAGCAGCCATGGTGTATACAAGCTCACTTGTGAATGCCAGCACAGTTACATAGGACAAACCGGACGACAAGTAAGAACGAGGTTCAGAGAACATATTAGAGATTACAACAAAAAGATACGGAATCCAACCATCATACCAGAGTCCAACTTTGCGAATCACATGGCGGAGAATAAATGCCCCCCCGGAAACATCAAAAAAACAGTCAAGGTCCTACATGTACAAGCAAAAGGCAGACGTCTGAACGTACTCGAAGACATGGAAATCTACAAACAAAAAACATTCGACGGTAGAATAATAAACGAACAGACAAACACTGTGTATTTTGCATGTGTTTACTACACAAATGTCAAAACAGAACTGACTTTAGGGGCCAATCGCAAAATTTATAGCATTTTCTAATAGGTGGATTACTTTTGCCACCTTGTACTTGCGCCTAACAATATGCTAGATGCAAAAACCACTTCAACCTGTTCTTAGTTCATTTGGCATTGTTACAAACTATTTTGCTTTGGGCGTCTTTTGTATGAGTTGCTGTTATCGTATTGATCGCTGTTACAAAAATTAAGCCAGCAAATTAATGAGCAAATATGTAAACTGTATTAATGATACAGTGCTTACAAAAACAGATTAAATGATTATATAGGGTGTTTTTTTTAGGGGTATAGAACTTCGAATTGAAATAAAACACAAGAAAATCGTTTTAAGGTCCATCAATTTGCCTTTATTGGAAGGATAATTTTATGCCATTAATGTTTAAATATGATTTCGGGCATGTGGCCGCCGCGGCTGGCTCGAATAAAGCCAATTCTACAGGTCCAATTTTCAACCACTTTTTCGAGCATATGGGGCCGTATGTCGGCAATAACGCCACGAATGTTGGCTTCCAATTCCCCTAACGTTTCTGGTTTGTTGGTGTAGACGAGCGACTTCACATATCCCCAAAGAAAATAATCCAATAGTGTCAAATCACACGACCTTGGTGGCCAATTGACAGGTCCATTCCGCGAAATTATGCGCTCATCGAATGTTTCCTTCAATAAATCGATTGTGACGTGCGCTGTGTGGCATGTAGCGCCGTCTTGTTGGAACCACAACTCATCCACATTCATGCCATCCAATTCGGGAACAAAATAGTCGGTTATCATGGCTCTATACCGGTCTCCATTAACGGTAGCTGCCTCTCCAGCATTTTGCGGAAGAAGTATGGCCCAATGACTCCACCAGCCCATAGAGCACACCAAACAGTCAGGTTTTGTGGATGTAATGGCGTTTCAAGGGTCTCATGTGGATTCTCTTCACTCCAAATGCGGCAATTTTGCTTGTTGACGTAGCCATTCAACCAAAAATGAGCCTCATCACTGAACAAAATTTTGCGATGAAAATCAGCATCGAAATCAATCTCATTTTCGGCCCATACACCAAAATCACGACGCATTGCATGGTCTCGCGGCTTTAATTCTTGCACAAGCTGGATCTTGTAAGGTCGCAAGCCAAGATCTTTGCGCAAAATCTTCCATAAAGTTGATGGACAAAGCTCCAATTGCTGTGCACGGTGGCGAATCGATTCATTCGGGTCCTCTTCAACACTTTGCTCTACAGCGGCAATTGTTTCTTCGGTGCGCACTGTTCGACGTCTCTGCGGATGCGTATTATCACATAGAGTAAACGTAGTGCGAAAACGATCCATGGTTAACCGAATTAATTGCTCTGATGGACGATTATGTCGACCATAAAATGGACGGAGCTCACGGTAAACTTCGCGAACTGAACCATTATTTTCGAAATAAATTTGCACGATTTGCAAGCGTTGTTCTTTTGTCAACCTGTTCATGATGAAATGGCAAACCAAACTGAACATAAATGACATTAGAGTTGCCAGATTTGACCACAAAATGCCAGTTTTATCTCTATTCGAAAAACAAACCTGTAAAAAAAACACCCTTTACATGTTATATATATTGGAGCTAATAATATTCAACACAGGAGTTTGTTTTGTTTTTCTATACTTTGCGGTTAGCATACTTGTTGCATAATTTGTAACCCTTCGGAAAATGCAAAAAACTCAAATGTTGAAAAACATATACTCCTGGCACAAAAATGTTTTATTTAAAAAAAAAATCAAAATTATGTAAATAGATTCTTCACAATTGGTACCATCCAAAAATATAAAATTTATAATTTGTTCCCCCTTGCAAACCAGAAAATCGGCGATTTCTCGTGAACTACCCTGTTTGTAACGCGTGTTCACGTGCCGTAGGAAAGTCTCCTCTCCTGGCATAAAAATATTTCATTTGGAAATAGATTGCTCTCAACTTGTACCATCTCAAAATACAAAAATTATAATTTGCATTCCCTTACAAAAAAACCAAACAATAAAATTATTGATAGAATTAACCAAGGACTAACAATACTGCAAGAAATGATTGATTGCTTGCATCAAAATTTTCAGACTGCTCTTAATTTGTTGACACAAAATGTGGACACTTTTGAACTGCTCACAGTTATATGATATATCAAATGAGCGTCACTGTTATTGTTGGCCAAGTTGAGAGATCATTAAAAGCACAAGGAAATTTTTGAATTCAATTCTGCTTGCATTTTCTTTTGTGTTTTCTATTCGCGTTTACATGTGTCAATTTTTCTTAAAAGCATTTGTGAAACAAAATACCTGCGTACAAGGAGTGAAAGAAATAGGAAGAAGAACTTGAAACTACTGGACTTGAATTCAAGACTTGAATAGTGTAAATCGGGGGGACGGTGAGCGAAATTAGCGAGCAATACGAAATTGAATTGCGAAAGCTAAGGGTTGTGTCGAACCAGACCCAACGTTCCAATGTACAAACTGATTCAGTTGAAAATTATTTCCGTATAACAATCTACATACCGTACATTGATTCGTTTCTGACGCAATTGCAAGATAGATTCTTAAATCACCGCAATACTTTATCAAATTTCGCTTGCCTTTTTCCCAACTAAATGAAAGTTTTCGAAGAAGAGTCCTGCCCGCAACTATTCCAATCATACTGCTCATTTTTGCACGACGATTCCCGTGACATCTGGGTGAACGAAGTACAACTTTGGCGGAAGCTCATTGCCGGAAAGGAAAGAAAAAAATGCTTCTCGTTATGGCAGTTTTGCCTGTGACAACAGCGACGAATGAACGATCCTTCTCAACTTTGCGATGACTAAAAACGTATTTGCGATCAACAATGTCTGAAGATCGTCTGAACGGCTTAGCCTCACTCAATGTACATCGCGGTGTCAAAATCGAACCGCAAATAATTTTGAAAAAGTTTTTCAGTACCTCGAAGAGTTGATTTATTAAATAATTGTAATTAAATATGGCTTTTGTCAATAAAATTTCCGTACTCCGAAAATAAATTTCTTATCTTGTTTCATTGATTACGTAACTTGAGTTTAAACTCCCCCCCTCGGATATTTTCTTAGCAACGCCAGTGGCTGGCGGAAAGTTAGCCCATGAAGCGATTTTGCAAAAAGTGAAATAAAAACAAGTAATGAAGTCTAAGTTCTGGTGGCACCGAACATTATATACGTAGTAGTGATCTATTATGGCATCCCAGTTTACTCAGGTCTATTTTAATATTTTTCAGTTCGTATTATAAAGCCAGCTGTTTGTTTTCAATAAAAACACTTCTGTTATGAGTTTTGAAAATACCAATACATGACCATTTTATGTTTGAAAAATTTGAGTTAAAATAGACATACGGATGGACAAACAGACGGACATGGCTAAATCGACTCAGCCCAGCGTTCTGATGATTTCAGTATACTTATTGATGGACCCCTCTCTTCTTCTTTTCATACTTACAAACATTTCAGAGACTGCCGATGAGCTGGCACGGCGTGGATCGGATCTTGATGTCTCAGACGCGAAGAAGGTCCTTGCACCCCTGGGACTCATCAAGGGCCGGATCTCTAAACACTGGCTAAGTGAGGCTAAGGATAGGTGGAATCGTTTGCAGTCTTGCAGTGTGTTTAGAAGTCTGTGGCCCTCCTACAACGAAACACGATCTTCGACTCTTCGGAGAGTGAATAGAAGGGACTTTTTCAGATTAGTTTCGGTGCTCACTGGACAAATGGGTCTGGAGCACAATGCCTCGTGCCGCAGTTGCAATCTTCCTGGTGCGGAGTAGACGGTGGAGCACCCGCTGTGTGTCTGTCAAGCGCACTGCCGGACTAGAATAAAATTTCTAAGATAACCCCTGTTTGGGAGCCTTTCCCAGCTTAACGATATGAAGCCCGGGGAGCTTCTAAAATGTTTGAACTCGACGGCATAGATATGGAAGGACGGGAGTCCCACCGCGCTAGCTTTCTGTAATAGTTTTCATTGGTAATTTCACGAGGAGAGGAGATGCCAATAAATAACACCTACCCTTCGAGAACACGAAGAGCGACCAACCAAGAAAGTTCTGGGTGCGTAGAATGTTGGACTATATAAGGCAGTGACCAAGCAAGGCAGGTTGATCAGTTTATTTTCAAGCGTTGAACAGTGAATTACTATGAAGTAACAAAACTCTTAAATTTGTATTGCGTTTATAACTAGTAAATAACACAAGCTATTAGTTACAATATATGAGCGTGTGTTTATTTGACTTTATAGTGATCGAACCCAGGATTAATAATCGAAGACTCATCGAATTGGTCACAATTAGTGTCAGAAGAGGTATTGTTAAATAAATACCAGTGGTTGCAAGGAGAACAAGGGCATCGCTAAGTTGAATGTATTAAAGATTCAGCAGCTCAAAACTGAGTTAGAACAACGCGGACTAAACACTACAGGCAATAAATCTGAGCTGCAATCACGATTACGGGAGGCTATGGAACCGGGAGGAACGTTGATGATTATGGTTTCCATCTTGAGGAGGCATCGACGAAAATGAAACAGAAAAAGAAGCCTCCGAATCTAGTGGCAAGTGTGGACACAAGCATGATATTAGCTGTATTGACTCAGATATCGACTCGTATTAAATATCGCATGGCATCTCAACTTGAAGAAGAGAAAACTTGCATGGCATATCAGCTGGAAGAACAGAAGGTACACATGACATCTAAGCTTGAAGAACAGGACACACGTATTACATCTCAGCGAGACGAACAGAAGGCATACATGAGATCTCAAATGGAAGACCAAAAGACATATACCTCTTCGCAGTTGGAAGCAAAGGAGGCTAGGGTGTCATCTAAACTAGAAGTTCAAGATGCGAAAATTGCACAGCTGCAGGATAAAATCGATACTGAGGTAGATGCACTGAGAGGTCGTATCCAGTAATTGCAACTAAATCGTGCATCTACTTCAGCGAGTACTCGCCAGGTAAAATCAACTTCCTTTGATGGTTCTGTTTCATTCCAGGTATTTAAACTACAGTTTGAGAAGACGGCAGCGGTGAATAACTGGGGATCTGAAGATAAAGTTGCAGCCCTATTCGTGGCATTGAATTGACCTGCCGCAGAAATCTTACAGACTATTCCTGTTCCCGAAAGGAACAGTTATGATGAACTGATGGGTGCGGTTGAGAGACGCTATGGTAGCGAACATCGAAAACAGATATACCAAATAGAGCTACAGAAACGCTCCCAGAAACCGAATGAGACTTTCCAGGAATTTTCATGGGATATCGAGAGGTTGGCCTATCTAGCAAATGCGTACGCCCCCTTGGAGTACACTGAGAGGGTGAAAATCCAAAGTTTTATAAAAGGAATACGCGATGTGGAGACAAAGCGGGCACATATGCAAACCCCAAAAGAACATTGGCTGAAACGGTATCGCATGCTCTGACGCAGGAAACAGCCTCGCTTTTGAGTAAACATGCATACAAGGCTCATCGCGTAGAAGTGGAAAATCCGGCTTAGGTAGACAAAATTTTAGAAGCGTTGAACGGAGTACAGAAAAAAGTGATGGTGCCATTTATTGCTTTAAGTGCGGAAAACCAGGTCACAACACGTTATTGCGGCACTGGCTCCAGTAACCCCAGCAAGTCAGGTGGACGAAAAGGCAAAGCTGAAGGAGATGTGCAAATCTCCAAACCAAATCAATCGTTAATCTAAATCGAGCCAGCCAAATGGGGCGTGGACTGGTTCCCTGAATGCCCCATAATCTATGTCTCACAGATCGGAAGGAAAGCTAGTATAGTATATGTGGATGGAAAAGAGCACTAACTAACTGGATACAGGCGCATCGCATACCATAATTCGATCTGATTTAGTGAACAAGGAAGTGAGACCATTTCATGGAGCATAGTCACGTACGGACACTGGTGAGGACACCCATGTCCTAGGAGAAGTGTAATGTGAAATAGCAATTAGGAACGTGGCCGTTCTACACAGTTTTATAGTAGCAAATATTGTTGACGAAATCATAGTTAGTGTGGACTTCTTAAGCGAGCAAGGCATCAAGATCGACATGCAAAGCAGGATTATGAATTACCAGAACATGGATGTGCCACTTGATTTTGGTTACGAAAACAAATACGCTAGTAAGCGAGTGCTTGGGGACGAGAGCCAACAAATTCCACCAAAGTCGGATGGATATTATGGGACAAACAAATTGTTGGTTGTCGAGGCAGCAAACAAATCAAGGACAAGGATATTAGTAGGAAAAACCCTGGCCATGACAAAAAGGATGGACGTGTACCGGTAAGAGTACTAAGCGATTTCAAATCGCCAATTAAACTTTCCAAAGAAGCTATATTGGGACAATGCCAAGAGGTCGAGGTAGTTATCGATTGTAAACAGCTTCCGGAATGATTCTACCAGCAAGATTGATCTTTCAGATAACATCACGCCGTGGACGGCAGGCCTCGAAAAGGATCATCAGAAAATAGCAAAGAAACTTCTACTAAGGTACTCGAGCATATTTGATAGGGATGGTTCCAAACCAGGTCGGACCAAAGTTGTGAAGCATCAAATTGGTACTGGTGATGCAAAGCCAATCCGCCAAGCTCCTCGTAGTATTCCATTGGCCAAACAACAAGTGGTAAGAGAAAGTATACTGGAAATGGGTGACAGCGGCGTGATTGAACCATCAGCTAGTCCATGGAGCTCTCTGGTAGTACTAGTTAAAAAGAAGGGTGGAAAAATTAGGTTCTGTGTGGATTTCCGGAAGTTGAACGATGTAACTAAAAAAGATAGCTATCCTTTGCCCAGAATCGACGATACTTTGAACTCGTTATCTGGCACGAAATGGTTTTCCACACTGGACTTGAAAAGCGGCTACTGGCAAGTGAAGGTGAAGGATGAAGATAAAGAAAATACAGCCTTCAGCGTTGGAGAAGGGTTTTGGCAATTTACGGTAATGCCCTTCGGGCTATGCAATACTCCAGCTACTTTTGAGAGACTCATGGACCAGTTAGTAAAAGGATTGCACTGGCAAACATGTTTGGTGTATTGAGTTGATTTTCTTTTTTTCCGACAGGGTCGATATTAGATGTATATTTGAACGATTTTTCGTCATCCCTTGTCAATTTTTGTTTTGTTACAAACCGGTTTCGGCGATCCGCCATCTTCAGTGTATGTTTTCGTTCTGAGCTGTGTCTATCCGTTGTTATGTATTTATAGTCTGGATGCTGTGCCAGGTACTCTTAATATGCGTGTATATGGTTCGTGTGTTAGGTTCATGTGTTACGAATGCTTCCGAACGGGTACCTGTAATAATGGTTGTTTTTAACGCTCGTTAATTAGTTTGTGGATGTTAGGTCAGATAATGTTAATCGTGTGTTTGAATAGTCTATATTGAAGGTTGTTTTTTTAGCTCGTTACGCAGGTAGAAATCGGTGATTTTCTTCTTTTGGTTTGTTTTTTTTTGTGTTCCTCGTTTATTGTTATTCGTTTGGTTATCGTACCTGCTGTTGTTTTGTTTTTTGTAAATTAGTTTTAGCGGCTCAAGTATTGCATCAGAATTGGTGGTAATTGTTCGTTTATTATTTTCCCGTCAAAAGTCTTTAGTTTTTATATTTGCATGTTTTCAAGCACATTTAAGCGTCGACCTTTTCTTTGTTCTGGCTGTGTTTTTGATGTTTGCAGGAGTGCATTTGTTTTTGAACAGGTGATTAGCAAAATTCGATTCTGGTGTGATGGTGGGTTTCCGTGCTTTCTTGTTGTAGTCCCTGATGTGCTCCCGAAATCGTGTACTTATTTTTCGTCCTGGTTGTCCTATGTAGCTGTGCTTGCATTCGTAGGTAAGAGTGTATACCCCATATTCGCTAAACGGCTCCTCTGAGTTAGTGTTGGTTCTTAGTTTTTGTCCTACGTTGTTCGATGTGTTGATGTTGTGTTTCTTGAAAAAGTTTGCCAACGTGTACGTCGTGTTTCCCGTGTATTTCATCGTCGTCCAAATTTTGGCTTTCTCCTCTGCGTTTTCTCTTTTCTGCGCCCCATGGTTTCTTCGGAGTTTATCCACTAGGGCTTTTTTGTATCCGTTGCTTGTAGCTATGCTGTGTATGGAGCTCTTTCTTGTACGATTCCTGAGTGAGTGGCGTTCTTTGGAGTCTGTCTACTAGATGTCTTAATGCTGCATTCTTGTACTGTTGCGGATGGTTTGATGTAGAATGAATTATGGTGTCCGTGGTTGTTGGTTTTCTATAGATGTCATAGATAAACTTGTTTGTGAGTTTGTCAATTCTTATTGTTAGGTCCAGATAGTGCAGTTCTCCATCTTTCTCAGTTTCCATAGTGAATTTTATGGTGTCATGGTGCATGGAATTCTAGTATTCGTTCCTCATTGTTGGTATTCAATACGCAGATGAGTCGTCGACGTACCTTGCGTAAAATGTCACTCCCATCTTGGTTTTTAGTTCTTGCATATATTTTATTTCCAAGTTCTGCATGAATGCCTCCATCAGAATGGATGATGTTGGGTTACCCATTCTCAGTCCGTTTGTCTGTCTATATATTTTATTGTTGAACTTGAAGTAGTTTTGCTGTAGAGTTGTTCTTAGTGTATTTGTAATTTGTGCTGTTCTGACCGTATCCTTTGTTTTGTTAAGTAGTGTTTTGTTTACTATGTCCAATGTCTCTGGAAGCGGTATAGACCGGTACAAGTCCTTTATGTCAAAGGATACGATTCTGCTGTTCTCTGCGAGTTTAACGGTTTCAAGTCTTTCTATTGGTTCAGTTGTATTCCTTATTGTATGTTCTTGGTCTAGTTCAAGCGTGTCATTCAGTATAGTCTTCAGATGTTTTGACAGTTTATAACCCGGCGCTGACTTGAAATTAATTATAGGCCGCATTGGCGTATCGGGCTTATGTATTTTTGGTAGCGCTATTAGTGGGGGAGGAGATGGGTTCATTTGTGTCAGAGTGTATCCAATCCTGTCGTCTATTATTTTTGTTGCATTTTTTATAGCCCCTTTGATTTCGGTCTGGTATTTATCGGTGGGGTTCTCGCAAATTTCGCGGCATTTCATTTCTTTGATTAGTCTTTCTGTCTTTGTTATGTATTCGTCCTTGTCCATGAGCAATGTTGTTTTCTTTATCCGCCTTTGTTGTCATAACGTTATTCCTTGGTACACCTTTTGGTGTACTTCGACGACATTATCGTGCTGGGAAAAAGCTTTGAGGAACACCTAAAGAACTTGGAGGAAGTTTTCCAAAGAATAGCTGGTGCTGGTCTGAAACTAAGCCCCTAGAAGTGTTCCCTTTTAAAAAGGAAGTAAGTTATTTGGGTCACAAGGTAACTACGGAGAGAATCTTCTCTGCTAAGGAAAAGATCGAGGCCTTAAAGGGTTGGCCAAGACCGAGAAATTTGCATACGCAAATTTGTTACGGAAGTTCCTTGTGCTGTGCACGTATTATCGCCGATTTGTACCGAATTTCACCAGCGTAGCTAGTAGTCTCCATGAGTCTCCAGAGTTTTTAACGGAGGAAGGAACAGGAGGTGGCTTTCCAAGCATTGAAGGAACGACTATGCACTGCCCCGATGTTAGCATATCCAATCCCAGGTCCAACGTTTATTCTGGATACAGATGCGAGTGGTTATGCTATGGGAGGTGTTTTGTCCCCGATTGTCGATGGACAGGAGAAGGCAGTTGTATACTATAGCCGAATAATTGGAAAACCTGAAAGGAACTATTGTGAAACACGAAGAAAACTGTTGGCATTGGTAGAGTGCATTAAACATTTCCCCAAGTATCTCTATGGGCAGCGATTCCACATCAGGACAGACCATGCAGCATTGAAGTGGCTCTTACAGATCCGTAATCCAGAAGGTCAATTGGCACGGTGGATAGAGCGACTGCAAAGTTATGACTTTTCCATAGAGCATCGCAAAGGCATCGCACACGGAAATGCAGATGCAATATCGCGGCAACCATGTAACTTGGAATGCAAGCATTGTTCGAAAGCTGAGGCCAAGGAAGACATTATAGATGTGCCGCTGATGACTATAACATAACACCTACGGACAAATGGGACATGAATCAATTAAGGAGGTGTCAGAACGAAGATTCAGATCTTACATGTATAATGCAAGGAATCGAACGAAACGAGCGACCATCAAGAGAGGAGATGTCAACAGAAAGTCCGGTTTGCCAAGTCATATGGGGCACAGTAGAATAGTTTGCAATTAGAATCCGGTTGCTTGCATCGAATATGAGAGAGTGAGGAAAGTAAATGTGTTCTAAAACTGATAGTCGTCCCAAGGTGGAAAGTCCCTGATGTACTCAATGAATTACATAACGGTCCAAGCGGAGGTCATCTTGGGGTCATCAAGACCTTGGATAAAGTTAAGCAGAGATTCTATTGGGTTGGTTGCCGTCAATGAGTCGCGGAGTGGATTGCCAACTGTGAAGTATGAATCAAAGCTAAGGGACCGAAATCAAGGAGCCACGGCCAAACAGTATAACCCAGGTGCCATGGATGTAGCTGGTCTGTTTCCTACTAGCAAACTCGGAAATAAATATGTACTGGTAGTTATGGACTATTTCAGCAAATGCCCAGAAGTGTACCCTATTCCAAATCAAGAGGCAGAAACCATAGCAGAAGTGTTTACTTAAAATTGGGTAGCTAGGTTTGGTGCACCGATGGAGATACATTCTGACGAAGGCAGGAACTTTTGATCAGCTGTGTTCCAGGAAATATGCCAAACATTGGGCATTCGAAAAACTCGAACAACTGCAATGCATCCCCAGTCAGATGGCATGGTTGAACGATTCAATAGAACCTTGGAGGAACACCTGAGGAAAGTGGTGGATAAGTTCCAGAAGGATTGGGATAGTCATATCTCCTTGTTGCTAATGGCGTATCGCTCTGCAGTACATGAAACGACGGGTCAGACTCCTGCAAAGGTAATTTTCGATAATGATCTTCGATTGCCAGCTGACTTGAAGTTTGGGATAAACGCTGGCTCAGGAGTAAATGCTCGGAAATCTACTAGCGTATTAGATGAAGAAATGAAAGAAATTCACAACCTTGTGAGAAAACGGACTAAGATCATGGGCGATAAGATGAAAGCCAGGTACGACAAAGCGATAAACTCGGAAGGATTTATAGAAAAAACTTAGTGCTGCTATACAACCCACAACGTAAGAAAGGTTTGTCTCCAAAGCTGCAATGTAACTGAGAAGGCCCATACAAAGTCATTAAGCGGATTAACGCTGTTTTCTATCGCATAAAAACTATTCGAAGGCCAAGGAATAAGATGAAGGTAGTCCAACTGGAAAGGCTGGCTGCATTTGGTTCGGGCAATGTGTAGGTGGAGGGAAAGGTGGCGAACATTCTCAAGCACATACCATCCCTAACTTAATGACACTCTCACCACTAGTTGAACACAACCGAAATAACGATGGCTACGTTTATGCATGCGAGCGTGTACCAAGGAAGAGGACGAGAGATGGAGCGAGTGTTTGCGAATACAAGGCAAAGAAGAGATGCCAATAAATAACACCGACCCTTCGATAATACGAAGAGCGAACAACCAAGAAAGTTCGGGGTGCGTAGGGTAGCACCTTGTTGAACAATATAAGGCAGTGACCAAGCAAGGCAGGTTGATCAGTTTATTTTCAAGTGTCGTTCAGTGAACTACTGAGAAGTTACCAAATTCTTAAATTTGTATTGCGTTTTTATCTAGTAAATAAAGCCAGCTATTTGTTATAGTATTTATACCTGTGTTAAGTTGACTTTATAGTGATCGAACTCAGGATTATTCTCTCTATCTATCTCTATGGCGCGATATACGACAGGTATATCATCATAAACCTCCTAAGAGATTTTTGCGGCAAGCTTCTCTTCCAATTTGTGGTGTGCCGATTTGAATTTTCCCTACAAATTGGTGGGACCTACAGTTTTTTTGCCGACTCCGAACGGCATCTACAAAGGAGGCGAATTTTTGCTGAGAAGCCTGTCATGGCAGAAATACACTCGGAGAGTTTGCCAAACCACTGCCGAGGGGCGACCCCGTTTTGAAAAACTTTTTTTTTTTTCAAATCACTTTTGATGTTACCTGTACCAGGGCTCGAACCATGGACCTTCGGTGTGGTAGGCTGGCAACACTACCTTCACACCACGGCGGCCGCTAATTAATTCCGTTATTTATAGCTCGAAATCCCTTTATGAGTACAGTCGATTGTGTGAGGGCTATATGCTATATTGGTCCGATCTTGTTGGTTCTGGCAGATGATTTATATATTATAAAAAGGCGACCGCAAACCACAAATTTCAACATTCTATCTGTCGCCGTGGTGTGAAGGTAGTGTTGCCGGCCTACCACACCGAAGGTCCATGGTTCGAGCCCTGGTACAGGTAACATCAAAAGTGATTTGAAAAAAAAAAAAGTTTTTCAAAACGGGGTCGCCCCTCGGCAGTGGTTTGGCAAACTCTCCGAGTGTATTTCTGCCATGACAGGCTTCTCAGCAAAAATTCGTCTCCTTTGTAGATGCCGTTCGGAGTCGGCAAAAAACTGTAGGTCCCACCAATTTGTAGGGAAAATTCAAATCGGCACACCACAAATTGGAAGAGAAGCTTGGCGCAAAAATCTCTTAGGAGGTTTATGATGATATACCTGTTGTATATCGCGCCATAGAGAGAGATAGAGAGATCTCTAAAACTAAGATAATAGTTTGCGTTCAAATAGACAGACGGACGGAGAGACGGACATGGCTAAATCGATTCAGCTCATCGTCCTTATTATTTCGGTTTACTTTTTGATGGGCCCATCTCTTCTCATACTTACCAACATTTCATGTTCATGAAAGGTATGAAAATCAAAAAAGATATATAACTTCCCTATTGCAGTGAGGTATTAAATACTTGCCCGGATATTTTGCTTGAGTGTCTTCCGATTTGCTTATACGGGAGTATACTACATACTATTGAAAAGCAGATGACAAATTTCCATTGATATATCTTGTTGAAATTATGAGCAATCGAATTTAAAATAGCAGAACTTTTGTTCTGAAAAGTGGGCGGCGCAACGCCTACTTCCCCAAAATTCACAAAATGTTTTGCGGTCGAGTTTTGCTTAAAAAGCTTATATCAGAAAGTGGACCTTAACCGATTTTACCGATTTTTTTCCGAAACATTCCTTGTGTTAATATAAATACGTGTGCTGAATTTCGCTTCGATATCTTGAACTGTTTTTGATTTATGATTAATATTATTTCTAAATTTGACTTAATCAAAAGTGGGCGCCACAGCCAGTTTCAAAAATTTTAAAAATTTGTTTTCTGCCTTAATGTTAATGTACACACCAAATTTTATCCTTATAATAATACTGAATAATCAGTTTTTTGTATTTTTGAAAATATTTGATCATCCGATTTCGCCCGTTTTAAATAGCGCTCGGAGATGATTGCCAAGGAACCTGCATACAAAATTTCATTAAGATATCTCAAAATTTACTCAAGTTATCGTGTTAACAGACGCACGTACGGACATGGCTTAATCAATTTCTCTTTTCCTCCTGAACATTTTGATATACATAAGTCAGTACCTATTTCGACCCGTTTATGCCGCAAACGTCAGCTTAGCCGTGAAGTAGTGAACATTTCTTCTGTGTGATTTAATTTTGAAAAAAAAAATTATAATTTTTTCTAATTTTTCATCTTTTCCTGTGGTAAAATTAAGTGCAAAAGATAAGTGTACTGCTGTTAATAGTAAAATAAAATTTGGTTTGTTTTTTAGATTCATATTTTGTAAATACAAGTAATTCCATTTAATTTGATTTTCATCTCATTTGCCGAGTCATTTTGCATATTGTATTTGTTGCAGTTATTGGCTTGTGTTTAATCTTGATTTTATTTTTGTGTGCTTCTTATTATTGCCTAATTCTTTTATCACAGCTGTTTGCGTTTGTGTTTGTTAAGTGTCATAGTACAGTGTGTCTCAAACTGCTCGCTGCATTACTTTTGTATACCCAGTTTTGATTCTTGTTAGCATATTTTCTTTTTTTAACTTACTATCATAACTTGATAATTAGAAATGTTTTGCATTTTTCAAAATTGTCAAGTTAAAAGCGAGTCCGATGGGCTTGCCCACATTAAGTGGGCTGGTCTCACCGCCAGGATTGTGCACATTGTCAACGATACCAGGGGACTGCGTTGGGCATGCTTAAAATGCCGTTCATCTGAAGTCGATCTTTGTAAAATTTTCAGACGCATGCATAATGGGTTTTCTAAACTTACCAAAGACCTGGCATTACTCAATGAAAAGTTTATGAAATACGATACCGTTTTTAAAACTTTTAAGTCTGTGGACGAAATTACACCCACTCCGCCCGACGATCGGCGTGAAAATAAACGTAAGCGTACCGACGATGCCCTTAGTCATGGTACTCTAGAACCAATTTCAACTGCTCTTCCACCGCGAATGATTGAACTCCCAATCCATCTTCCCAAGCATCAACTTCCGAAGATGCTTCCTCGACTTTAAAGAAAATCACCGAGCCTCCCTCTCTTCGGGTGGGGTCTGATATTACCGTTGGGAACCTGGTTGTGGTTCCGCAAAGAAAATCTATTTTTGTGCCTCGGTTTGAGAAGGATACCACAGAGGAGGACCTAAAACTGTACAGATCTTCGAAAATTAAAAGGGACAATTTAACTATTAATAAATTCAAGTTTAGTTACGAAAGAAATATCTCCTCCTTCAGAATCCATGTTTCTTTAAGTGATTTTGAGGCAATCGTGAACAGCTCATTTTGGACACACGGCGCTTTCGTGCGTGAATTTAATTATGGACCGAAGACCAACTTCCAGGATGTAGCTAGGATCCCACGTGATAATACTGCATCAACAAACTAAGTGTGAAGTCTATAAATTTGTACTATCAAAACGTCAGAGGTTTAAATACAAAATTAACTGATTTTTATTTAAAATCTGTTTCCTGTAATTATAACATAATTTTCTTTACCGAAACATGGCTTAAACCCCATATTTTTTATGAAGAAATATTGTCTGATGATTATCAGGTATTTAGAAGTGGTCACATAAACAGAGTCGGGGATGGCGTTCTGATAGCCGTTCACTCATCATTACCCTCTGAGGAGATTAATGTACCTGTCACCGATTCAATTGAATTCAAAAGTGCGGCCCTATACTCTTAGACAATGTCTATATGTACAAAGCTTGTTATATTCCTCCTGCTTCTGATATTTCGGTTTATATGCGGCATGTTCCCTTGCTTAAAATAGCAAACACAATGACTAAACCAGCCGATTCTGTGATTGTTTTGGGCGATTTTAACTTGCCACATATATCGTGGAGTATCTTAGACCAAAACATTGTGCCAATTCATGCCTTTGGATGAAATGGCGCACCTTTGTCTTAATCAGATTAATAATAAGTTGGGGAAGATCTTGGATTTAGCTTACGTTAGTGGTACATCTCAATTCTGTTCGATGAAATTCTCTAGTTTTACCGTAAGACGTTTACCATCCTTCTTTTGAGATTGTTTACGAAATCATACCTAATGTCAATAAACCATGTGAAACTAGAAGTAACTTTGACTTTGACTTTGCTAAAACGAGTTTTTAAAAATTAAGTAAAGAGCTGTCAAAATTAACCTGGTCACAATTTAAAAATGATATTGATCTTAACGTTTCATATTTTAATAACACTATCTATAGCCTGTTTGATAAGTATGTACCTAAACCTAAATCTTTCTATGATGAACCAGCGCAAGCCTGCTGTAATAAAGAGCTGACAGCATGGAAAAATAAAAATAACCGTTCATTAAAGTTATACAAGAAGATTATTCAAAGTATTCCAATCTGCGTCAGAAATACTTCGAGTTGCACAAAAAATGTTACAATACTTATAAAATCATGGCTTCGTAAACTCTAAACCTAATGTAAAATCTTTTCCCTCTGCCATGAAGTACCATGACAGTTTATAAAGTGATTATCAAGATATTGCAAATTTCTTTGCGCAATTTTTTAAATATAACTATTCTTCTGATGCCTTTTCTCATTTTCACAGATATCCGTATCAACTGCATGCTAAAAACTTGATTAACAGCCCAATTATATCTAATGAAAATGTCCTGTACTATCTGAAAGCCCTGAAAGTATCATTTAAGTATGGACCCGATATAATCCCTACATGTTTCCTTAAAAAATGTGCAAACTACATTTATCAGCCCCTATTTGTTATGTTCAATATTTCTTTAAAATGTGGCGTTTTTCCTGCTGCTTGGAAAGAATCTTTCCTTATACCACTTTACAAGAGTGGGAGTAGATCATCCGTAGATAATTATCGTGGAATAGCAAAGCTTTCTGCTATTCCAAAACTATTTGAAGCTATCGTTACTGACCCGCTCACAGTTTCTATTCCAACATTGATTGCAGGTTGCCAGCACACTTACTTATTCACAAACTCGATCTCCTGGGCTTCCAACCAAGTCTCACCCGCTGGATCTCTTCTTACCTTCAGTTCAGGACACAAAGAGTAAGAACGCGCTTACCAATGCCATTGATGTATCTTTGGGAGTTATTCAAGGTAGCCATCATGGCCCGATTCTGTTTCTGCTTTTCATTAATGATGTATTCAGCACTACAAAGTTTTCAAAAAGTTTGATGTACGCTGATGACGTAAAGATGTTTATGTCTTACACGTTGATCGAAGAAATAGTTTAACTTCAATCAGATCTTAATAATCTTGGTACATGGTGTAACGTAAACTGGCAACAACTTGACCTTAAAAATGTAAATACATGGGATTTTCACGCGGAACTTCACAACCAGCTTCCTACACAATCAATACTCACAGTCTTGACCAAGTGAATGATTTCGTTGATCTGGGCTTTACGATGGATTTTAAACTTAATTTCAACCTTCATATTAATGCAACTGTCAATAAAGCCAGAGGTGTCTTATCATTCGTTAAGCGATGGTCAAAGGAATTTAGAGACCCTTATGTAACTAAGGCGCTTTTTACGACATTAGTAAGACCGATACTAGAATACGACTCAATTATTTGGTATCCTAGGTACCAGGTTCATGTAGATCGGATCGAATCGGTTCAAAAACAATTCTTACTTTTCGCGTTGCGAGATCTCTCATGTGATTCCTTGTACAATCTGCCTCCCTATACTAATCGCTTGAAACTTATTAATCTCCCCACCCTTTCTAGTCGCAGGGAAATGCTTGGAGTCATATTTATGATCAAATTATTGAATGGGTTGGTCTGCAGCCCATTTCTTTTGAGCGAAATGAACTTTAACTTTCCTTCTCGTCCATCAAAGCATTTTAAACCTCTCGTCCTGAAACAATGTAGACACAATTTTGAATCAAATGAGCCTTTCCGATTTTTATGACATAATTATAACTCCCACTCCAGAACATTTGATATTTATGACTCGCTTTTTAGCATTAAAAAATCAATACTATCCTCACTTAATCAATAAAAATTTCCTGAATGTATATTTACTAGTTACAGTTTCTTTTCTTCTTTCAGTTTTAACAAAAAATATTTAAGTTTTAATCCTTAAGTTACTTAGCTGATGAGTTTTTCTCAGTGGATGAGCAGTTTTAGATCTCGACACTTAACAAATCCCTGCCTTTCAACGACGATTATATTTAAAAAAAAAAACAAGTAAGGAAGTCTAATTTCGGATTAAACCGAACATTAAAAGTGGTAGTGGTGAATTAGTAAATTGTTGTTAAGTTATGACCCATAGAGGTTTTAACCTTTTGCTACTACCATGTGAGCAATCTTATAAACAATAAGTAAGGAAGTCCGGGTGGAACCGAACATTAAATACCCAGCTGTGTAAAAGTGGTAGTGGTGAATTGGTAAATTGTTGTGGAGTTATGACCTATAGTGGTTTTAAACTTTTTCTACTACCATGTGGGCAGTAATTTAAATAACAAGTAAGGAAGTCTAAGGTTGGGTGGAACCGAAAATTAAATACCCAGCTGTGTAAAAGTGGTAAATTGTTGTGGAGTTATGACCTATAAAGGTTTTAAACTTTTTCTACTACCATGTGGGCAATCTTATAAATAACAAGTAAGGAAGTCTAATTTCGGGTGGAACCGAACATTATATACCAGGTCTATTTTGATACTTTCAGTTTGTATTTGCGTTCAAATAGGCAGACGGACAGACAGATAGACGTATCGAGAGACGGACATGGCTACATCGACTCAGCTCACTTTCCTGATCATTTCAGTATACGTACAAACATTTCATGCTCATGAAAGGTATGAATATCAAAAAAGATATACAACTTCGTTTTTGCAGTGGGGTATTAACTACTTGCCCGGATATTTTACTTTTCATCCTGAACGTTTTGATATACATTAAAAAATATATATCTCGATTCGTTTATGCCGAATGTAGTAATATACCTTGTGTGCGTAACAAAAATAGATATAACAAGTAAGAAAGTCTAAGTTTGGGTGGAACCGAACATTATATACCTAGTAGTGATCTATTATGTCATCCCAAATTACGCAGGTCTATTTTAATACTTTCAGTTCGTATTTGCGTTCAAATAGACCGACGAACAGACAGACAGACGTATCGAAAGACGGATGGCTACATCGACTCAGCTCATCCTCCTGATCATTTCAGTATACGTACAAACATTTCATGTTCATGAAAGGAATGAATATCAAAATGATATACAACTTCGATTTTGCAGTGGGGTATTAACTACTTGCACGGATATTTTACTTTTCATCCTGAAGGTTTTGATATACATTAATAAATATATATCTCGATTCGTTTATGTCGGATGAAGTAATATACCTTGTGTGCGTAACAAAAATAGATATAAAAAAGGGTGTCTTTTATAAACGCCAAAGAACTCAACCGATCTTTATGAAATTTTCACAATATATACTTGGGTTCACTGGGTACATCATAGATGATATATAGTTTTGGAAAAGTAGGCGGAGCCACGCTCCCAGGCTATATAAAGTTTCAATTCGTCATAGCTCCGAACTTTTTTGGTCTAAATTAATGTAATTTGGATATATGTGTCACTTAGTCAATATCTACATAATTTTTCAAAAGTGGGCGGTGCCACGCCCACATATTTTGTGTTTTGTTTTGCTCTTGAACTTTCACTATAAGTTCAGGAGTTCGCTGGGCACGACACAGTCTGTCTATAGCTTTTGGTAGTGATCTATTATGGCATCCCAGTTTACGCAGGTTTGTATTTGCGTTCAAATAGACAGACGGACAGACAGATAGCCGCATTGAGGGACGGACGTGGCTACATCGACTCAGCTCATCCTTCTGATTATTTCAGTATACTTTTTGATGGGACTATCTCTTTTTCTTCTCATACGTACAAACATTTCATGTTCATGAAAGGAATGAATATCAAAATGATATACAACTTCGATTTTGCAGTGGGGTATTAACTACTTGCCCGGACATTTTACTTTTCATCCTGAACGCTTTGATATACATTAATAAATATATATCTGGATTCGTTTATGCCGAATAAAGTAATATACCTTGTTTTTTGTTGTTTTTCCGACAGGGTGAATGATTGATGTATATTGGAACGATTTTTCGTCATCCCTTGTCAAATTTGGTTTTGAGAGAACGAAAATCGACACTGATGATGGCACAACGCCGAAACCGGTTTGTCTCAAAACCAAATTTGACAAGGGATGACGAAAAATCGTTCCAATATACATTAATATACCTTGTGTGCGTAACAAAAATAAATATAAAAAAGGGTGTCTTTCATAGGCGCCAAAGAACTCAACCGATCTTTATGAAATTTTCACAATAGATACTTGGGTTCACTGGGTACATCATAGATGATATATAGTTTTGGAAAAGTAGGCGGAGCCACGCCCCCAGGCTATATAAAGTTTCAATTCGTCATAACTCCGAACTTTTTTGCTCTAAATTAATGTAATTTGGATATATGTGTCACTTAGTCAATATCTACATAATTTTTCAAAAGTGGGCGGTGCCACGCCCACATATTTTGTGTTTTGTTTTGCTCTTGAACTTTCACTATAAGTTCAGG
Source organism: Merzomyia westermanni (assembly GCA_949987695.1). Classification (NCBI taxonomy): domain Eukaryota; kingdom Metazoa; phylum Arthropoda; class Insecta; order Diptera; family Tephritidae; genus Merzomyia; species Merzomyia westermanni. Next base: position 95,152,845 of record OX465288.1, read on the forward strand.
AGTTCGCTGGGCACGACACAGTCTGTCTATAGCTTTTGGAAAAGCCCACAGGTTATATAAAGTTGTAGTTCGGTATAGTTAGGAGTTTATTTGGTTCAAGTTAATGACATTTTATATATAGATGTGTTCTATGTATCAAAACGTAAGAATAACGTCTACCGGGTTTGCTCTCTCTCTATGGCGCGATATACAACAGGTATATCATCATAAACCTCCTAAGAGATTTTTGCGCCAAGCTTCTCTTCCAATTTGTGGTGTGCCGATTTGAATTTTCCCTACAAATTGGTGGGACCTACAGTTTTTTGCCGACTCCGAACGGCATCTACAAAGGAGACGAATTTTTGCTGAGAAGCCTGTCATGGCAGAAATTCACTCGGAGAGTTTGCCAAACCACTGCCGAGGGGCGACCCCTCGCGACCGGGTTTGCTAGTATATTATACAATGGCGAAAGCAAACAACGAATTTCAGCATTCTTTTGTAAAACTGAGAGACTAGTTTGCGTTCAAATAGACAGACAGACGGACAGAGATATGGACATAGCTAAATCGAAAGGTATGAAAATCAAAAAAGATATATAACTTCGCTATTGCAGTGGGCTATTAAATACGTGTCCGAATATTTTGCTTGTGTGCTTTCCGATTTGGCTAATTTTTGGCAGGAGTATAATACATAATAGAAACAGCTGAAATGAAAATAGCAGACATTTAATGCTGAAAAGTGGGTGACGCCACGCCTACATCTTCAAATTGACAAAATTTGGTTGCGGTCGAGTTTCTCTTAAAAAGTGTGCAAAATCTGATTGACTTGACTGTGTTGTAGAAATATTGCTTTTTAAATTTTACAAACAAATTTTTCAGAACTGTGTTAAAAAACTGGGCGTGGACATTGACCGATTTTGCCCATTTTCTTCGTGAACATTCCTTTCTCATCTGGAAACCTGGGAGCTGAATTTCGTTTCGATATCTTGAACGGTGTTTGATTTATGATTAATAATATTTCTAAATCTGATTTTATCAACTGTCGGCGGTGCCACTCCCATTTTCAAAGATTTCTTGGCACATTTATTTTATGCCTTAAGCTTAATGTATATACCAAATTTCATTCTTGTAGGAGGATGGGGCCGTGTGCAGAAGTCCACGCAAGTGGGGAAAGTGGGGCTTTGCGCCCAAGTATCCTCTGGGTAACCACCGAACACACGTTTGCTGGTGAGCTAAACGTGAGAAGGCGACAACCTGGTAAGGCCACTCCGACATAATCGGTTTAAGGGCTTGCAGGGGGGTTCAAACAGCAGCGTCTGGTCACCATGTGGTGCGGCTGCAAGCGGGCGTCTGTCTTGGATCAAGCGTCTCGGTATACAAACGTGTAATAGAATTCAACCTCCCGTGAAACGGGTTGTACGTTGGGTTTGGGACCCACCACATAAGACAACGTTCCAAAGAAATTCAACAACAAAGCCTCGGATATGAGAACCCCTTTCTTAGATGCCAACACCCGCAACGAAATAAGGATTTTGAGATAAGGGCATGTACCTGGAATGTCCGGTCCCTTAATGGGGAAGCTGCCGCTGCCCGGCTGGTTGAGGTCCTGAGGAAAGCAAAAGCTGACATCACCGCCATACAAGAGATGCGATGGACGGGGCGAGGAAACACGATCAAGACACCTTGCAACATCTACTGGAGTGGGCATGAAGACAAGCGCAGATTCGGCGTGGGATTTGTGGTGGGAGAGAGACTCCGTCACCGAGTACTGTCGTTCACACCCGTAAACGAGCGTTTCGCTGCAATCCGCATAAAAGTACGATTTTTCACCATATCGTTTATCTGCGCTCATGCACCGACGGAAGAGAAGGACGACGTGGAAAAGGATGCATTCTACGAGCGCCTGGAAGAAGCATACGAGCGCTGCCCCCGTCATGATATCAAAGTCGTGCTTGGCGACTTTAACGCCAGGGTGGGTAAGGAGGGTGTATTTGGCCCCACTGTCGGGAAGTTCAGTCTCCACGATCAGACGTCGCCAAATGGATTCAGGCTGATCGACTTCGCCGGTGCCCGAAACATGGTCATATCCAACACTAGGTTTATGCACAAGAAGATCCATCAGGCTAGATGGTTGTCCCCCGATCGAAAAACACGCAACCAGATCGACCACGTTGTGATAGACGGACGGCATGCTTCCAGCGTTTTAGATGTTCGCACAATACGAGGACCTAACATCGACTCTGATCACTACCTAGTAGCAGCCAAGATTCGTACCCGCCTCTGTATGACAAAACAGGTGCAACAAAAAAAGCAGGGAAAACTGGACGTCGAAAAGCTGCAATCGCAACAGACCGCCAATTATTTCGCAGATCGCCTCTCACACCTGCTCTCCGAGAGCATAATTCAACCTAGCGGAATGCATGAGCAGTGGGATTATATCTCAGAGCACTCCGCAGAAGTAATTGGATTCCGGCGAACGCGAAGAAACAACTGGTATGATGATGAAGAGTGCCGCGCTGCAACGAAAAGAAAGGACGAAGCCTACAAGGCAACGCTGAGATCGAATGCAACGAGGAGTGTGTGTGAACACTACCGCGAGTTGAAGAGGGAAGCGATGCGGCTTTTCCGGGCGAAAAAAAGAGACAGAAAAGAATGAAATAAAGGAGCTTGAGATGCTGGCCAACGGGAATAATGCCCGAAAATTCTATCAAAAAATTCGGCGAATGACAGAAGGTTTTAAACCCGGGGCAAACTCCTGTAAGAATGAGAACGGCGACCTGGTGGCCGATGTTCAGACAGCACTCAGAATATGGAAGGATCACTTCTCTGCCCTTTTAAATGGAGAAACTGAGCAAGAAACCATAGAAGATGCCGAACCCGAGCCCACAATCGAATATGATGGAATTCACGTTCCACAACCCGACTATAATGAGGTGCGAATAGCAATATCCCGATTGAAAAACAATAAAGCAGCTGGCGCTGATGGTTTGCCTGCTGAGCTATTCAAACACGGAGGCGAGGAGCTGGTAAGGCGCATGCATCAGCTTCTATGCAGAATATGTTCGGATGAATGCATGCCTGAAGATTGGAATCTAAGTGTTCTCTGCCCAATCCACAAGAAGGGCGATCTTGCAAACTGCGCCAACTATGGCGGAATCATCCTTTTGAATATCGCATATAAGGTCCTATCAAGCGTATTGTGCGAAAGACTGAAGCCTGATGTGAACAGACTGATTGGACCTTATCAGTGTGGCTTCAGACTTGGTAAATCTACCATCGGCCAGATTTTTACAATACGCCAAATCTTGGAAAAAACCCGTGAAAAAAGAATCGACACACATCATTTCTTTGTTGATTTTAAAGCCGCATTCGATAGCACGAAAAGGAGCTGCCTATATGCCGCTATGTCGGAATTTGGTTTCCCCGCAAAACTTATACGGCTATGCAAAATGACCTTAAGCAACATCGCCAGCTCGGTCAGAATTGGGAAGTACCTCTCCGAGCCGTTCGAAACTAAACGAGGTTTCAGACAGGGTGACCCCCTATAGTGCGATTTCTTTAATTTAATGCTGGAGAAAATAATACAAGCTGCAGAACTTAACCGCGCTGGAACAATATTTTATAAAAGCGTGCAACTGTTGTCATATGTTATCGATATTGACATCATTGGCCTTTACAACCGCGCCGTAACTTCTGCTTACTCCAAATCAGAGAAAGAAGCGGAGAAAATGGGATTGGTGGTGAACGAGGGCAAAACGAAGTACCTTCTGTCATCATGCAAAGATTCAGCGCATTCGCGCCTTGGCAACCAAGGGAACCAGCATTAACACCAACAATAATTTTAGCCTAGAAATCCGACGAAGAATTACTATTGCAAACAAATCCTACTTCGGACTGAGTAGGCAATTGAAAAGTAAAGTCCTCTCTCGACGAACGAAAATAACAATCTACAAGTCACTCATCGCACCCGTCCTGCTATATGGTGCAGAAGCGTGGACACTTACAACATCTGATGAGGCGGCTCTGGGAGTATTCGAGAGAAAGGTTCTTCGAAAGATTTGTGGACCTCTACGCGTTGACGACGGCAAGTACCGAAGAAGATTTAATGATGAGCTATATGAACCTTACGCAGACGCCGACATAGTTCAGCGAATTAAAACATAGCGGCTTCGCTGGCTAGACCACGTTGTGCGAAGGAGCGAAGATGCTCCAGCCCAGTAGGTATTCTGGTCGGCACCCGCCGGTGGAAGCAGAGGAAGAGGGAGACCACCACTCCGATGGAAGGACCAAGTGGAGACCCATTTGCGATCCCGCGGTGTTTCTAATTGGCCCCAGTTGGCGCAACGAAGAAACGACTGGCGAGCTATGTTGGACGGTCAAAATCGCCCAGGCGGTTAGATGACCATTTAAAGAAAGAATCACTTTTTTTGTGCTTTCGAAAATATTCTATATATAAAAAGTGAGCGTGGCTATAATCCGATTTCGCCCATTTTAAATAGCGCTCGGAGATGAGTGCCAAGGAAGCTGAATACCAAATTTCATTAACATATCTTAAAATTTACTCAAGTTATCGTGTTCACAGACGGACGTACCGACATGGCTTAATCAATTTCTCTTTTCATCCTGAACATTTTGATATATATAAGTCAATATCTATCTCAATCCGTTTATGCCGTTACACCCTGCCGTTACACCCTACCGTTACGCGACTAAAGTTAATATACCTTGTGTGCGTAGCACTACTAGGTATAAAAATAAATGTGTGTCTGGCGTCCAAGGTACTCAACCGATCTTGATCGAATTTTCACAGCGGATTCTTGGATTCACTGGTTACAGCATAGGCTTTATATAATTTTGAAAACCGTAGATAGTATACCTCGTAGCATGTTTTGTTATTTTGTTTAGCGCGGTTCTGAAGTTAATAATAGCTGATATTTTAATTTTGTTCATTTATATGTGGGCGGTGCCACACCCACTTACCAAAATTTTGCAAAAATCATTAAAAGAATAAGAAAATTGTTGTAAGTACCAAATTATATTATTATACCTTTATCCGTTAATTAGATATAGGCAGTTCAATATTTCTACCTCCTTTTCAGATAACTTTTATGAAAAAGTAGGCGTGGTCAAAAAGCGATTTCGCTTATTTTCTATGGGTGCATTTATGACAACAATAGTATGTCTTCTACGAAATTTCTTTCTTCACTCATATGTGGGCGATGCCAAGCCCCTTTTAAAAAAATTTGATAAAATCGTCAATGGGACAACCAAATTAATTAATCTAGCAAATTTCGTCATTGTAGCTCCATTTATTATTGAATTAACACATTTTACGTACGGACGGACCGACATGTCTGAATGGATTCCTCTGTTCATTCTAAGAGCTTTGATATGTAGAACTCCATATCTTTCTCTATTATTTTGTACCGTTACAAACCACCGTTATGTGACCAAAAGTATAATTCCCTGTGTACTAGTACACGCCCCTCGTGTCGGTTGGGCGGGATGGTGGGTTATCCGTTGGAAATTATTATTATTATTATACTACCGTTAGGCGAATGCATTTAATATACCTTGTGTGCGTAGCAGTAGGTATAAAGAGGATTTCACTTAAGTTCTATGTCAACAGTCGTTTTCACATGTAATCCTAAATATTTAAATGACTGGTAAATAAAAATGTCTTCAGGTGAAATTTGGTTATTTTGTAAATTTTCGGAGCCGCGGTTAGATGCTAGTATTTTTATAAACACAAGTTTTGTCAATTATTATTCAAAACTTTTCAATTACTCTTATAAAGAACGCACATACATACATATGTACATATATCGAATCATTTTTTTGCTATACTTCTCCTTCATTGTATTTCTTTCTGCTTTGTTAAACAATTTTTTTTAAACAATTAACTTATGATCCAGAGCAATAAGAACAATCTTCCAAATGTTGATGTACTTTACGGGGAAGTAAATAAAAAAAATATATTACAATATAAACAATATAATATAACACTTCACTTATGAACTATTTCTTCCATTGTAAAAATCTTTATATCCCCCATGTTATTTTATAAGCTTGCTTATTCGTTTGTATTTCTTTAAAACCAACCTTGAAATATGCATGGGACAGTTATATTGTTAATAACACCACCTCTTGATAAGTGAATTCTTTATAATATCTTTCATGAAGGAGCGTAAAATTTTGCAGCTTTTGTACTTATTATGAAATGGGATAGTGGAAATCAGTTAGTTTGGTACAATATTCTTCAGCCTTCATACAAATTATTTTCCAATAAACGACATTAAAAGGATAAGACCTTTAAAATTTCTACAGTTTGTACCTATCGCAAATAAGGAGTGGGCACCCTCTTCTTATATGTTTTTATTTCAAAAAAGGTTCCGTACACATTTTATTTTGACCAATGAATTATTGAATGAATTTTAAAACATTTACATATTTAGTCTAATCAAAAAAACTATTCATGTAACCAAAGAACATAAAACTATAAGAAGATCCAACAGGGAATGCAAGTGGACGCTGTCAAATCGATGGTAGGTAATTCACCACTGTACCTGCGTGTAAATTGTTTTAATTTATTGTGTTTTAATTGTATATTTAAACAAAAAAGTGTAGTTGGTACAAAGACGGTACTTAGTGAATATTACACAAAAATAATTGTGCTAATAGCGTTGATTTGGTTTTGTGTTTTTCCGACAGGGTGGATACTGGATTTATATTGGAACGAATTTTCAATAACAAAACGAGTAACAATAAACGAGCACACATACAAAACAAATCAGAAAAGAAAGATCACTGACTTCTACATGCCTAACGAGCGTCAAAACCCACCCTTAAGTATACACTTAACATTACCCGACCCAACATCCTCAAACTAATTATCCGATATAACACCACAACTAATAAACGAGCGTTAAAAACAACCCTCATTGCAGGTACCCGTTCAGATACGTTCGCAAGACACGACTCATATACACTAATACTAACACTACCTGATACAGCATCCAGACTATAAATACATGACAACGGATAGACACAGATCAGAACGAAATCAAGCACTGAAGATGGCGGTTCGCCGAAACCGGTTTGTTACAAAACCAAAATTGACAAGGGATGACGAAAATTCGTTCCAATATAAATGTGCTAATAGCCTTAAAAGTTGCGAAATTTCCCGTGGTGAATTACAAGTACTTATCCGCGAATTGATGGTTTACGGTTTCCCACTATTCGTCGCGTTGAACCTTCTTATCTTTGATATAACTAATTTTTATACCTTTCATGAACATGAAATGGTATTATAACTTTGGTCCGATGTTTGTAAGCATGGGAAGAAGAAGAGATATACCCACCAATAAGTATACCGAAATGATCAGGGCGATGAGCTGAGTCGATTTAGCCATGTCCGTCTGTCTGTTTGTACTCAAACTAGTCCCTCAGTTTTTGAAATATCTTGATGAAATTTGGTTTGCTACCGCCATTTTGCATGAGATTAATCATTTGACGGAATCAGCAAGATCGGAGCAATACAACGCATAGCTGCCATACAATCGATAGTTTCGAATAAAGGGTTTTGGGCTATAAATTTTGCAATTAAAAAGCTAGGAACGTAAAATTTTGCAGGTTTGGTACTTATTATATATGTAATGCGTGTAGTGATAATCAGCCAGATCGGACCTACATAACACATAGCTTCAATACAATCGATTGTTCCGATAAATGGGGTTTGGGCTGTGTATCTTTAAATTATCAGTTTTGCAGAGTTTTTACTAAATGTGAGTGATAAATTTACGTGAAAAAATGCCAACAGTAAAACACGATGAAGAAGATTCTATGAACTAATGTTTATTAAATTCACTGCAAGTTACAAGGTAAACCGAAACTCTGCTTTATGTCATCCGTTTTGGCATGTAAGTATGACGTACTTAACTCTGACAAGTAAAGAGTTACCAGATTAACTCTAACATTTCCCCCCTCCCCCCGCCCCCCCCACTTAATTTTGAGAATTCACATTCTAAAATTACTTCGAATTAATTTGCCCAACAAAATTAATATGTGGATTGAATCTTACTGTCTGCTTCCTTTCACGTTCAGATCGGCGTAGGCTAGTAGCTTCGTTACCCATTGAACCAGCTGTATCCCCTGCCGAGGGTGTTTTTGTACCAATAGAATCCACTAGCCCATCAGTATCAATGTCGATGTCATCTGGACTTACGTAATCGTTCAAATGCCCTGATTTATCAAGACGAATTTGGTTTTGATTTCCTTTAATAACCCCTTTAGATGTTTGGACTACGTACAATTTACTGCTCAAAAGCTTATGAATTTTTCCGCGGAACCAACGTTGAGAACCGGAATAGTTACGGGCGATCACTTCCTTCCCTTCCTTTATTTTATTTTCGATCTTATCTTAAATTATTCTCGGTTGGCGACCATGCAACAGCTCTGATGGCGATTTGCCAGACAGCGGATTTGGTGTTGCTCGATATGTAGCCATTACTAGCCAGACTATTCGAAGCCGGACGAAAGTGGGCTGTCGTGAGCGTTTCGTTCACAAAACTCCTTAAATTCACGTGATGTGAATTGTGTTCCATTATCTGTAACGATGGTTACAGGCAGGCCTTCCACAAAAAAAATGCGTTGAAGCGCAGCTATTGTTGTCATTGTTGTTGCGGCAGCCAATTCTATTGTACAAGGTGGCGCAAAAGTAAGCTTCCGATGTTCAGCATATCGGTTGTGGCACGTGCAGTGTGTGCTGTTGCACCGTCTTGTTGGAACCACATGTTTTCCAATCCCAATTCATCAAGTTGCGGCAAAAAGAACTCGTTGATCATTGCTCTGTAGCGCTCACCATTCACAGTAACCGTTTGGCCCCGACCGATTATTGGTCAAATAAATAGTCAGCAATATTCCGCGTTCTGGAGCAGTGTAGCGTAACATTGTTTATTAACGTGTATTTCGCATGTGTTTACTACACAAATGTCAAAACAGAACTGACTTTAGGGGCCAATCGCAAAATTTATAGCATTTTCTGATAGGAGGATTACTTTTGCCCCACCTTGTATATGGAAATCGCGAATATGCGTCTACTACGATAAGTCACATACGGTTAAAAAAAAGGACCAGCAAAATCCAAATGAATTCTCTCCTACGGACATGTCGGTTCCGGCCAGGGAGAAAACGTTTGTTTCAGTGACGTTGCGGTTGATTGGCATACACGACAGCTTGCATGTATGTTTTCGATTTCTTTGTCAATACCAGGGAACCAAACACATCGTCTGGCCAACTGCTTCATGCGTTCCTTACCCCTGTGGCGTTCATTAAGAAGCGTAAGTACTTTAGTTCGCAGTAACCGGGGTAACACGACCCTTGTATGATCAGTTTGCAAGAGTATAACGCCACTCTGCAAGGATAAGCATAATTTTCGATTAACAAATGGCTTAAGATTACCTGGTGTTTCAGGATGAGCTGCCCAGCCAGATGCGATGTATTTTGATACAAGCCGCAAGAACTCACCATTTCGTGTAGCATCGGCCACCACTTTTGCTCCTAGTGGAAGTTCTTGATTTGTAGTGCAGTAGATCTTATCCACATCTAACATTTTCTTCTCTGACTCGTCAAAATTGGGATCTGAGCCGGTCGGGGAGCTAGACAGGGCATCTGCATTCGCGTTTTCAGATGATTTTCTGTAGCGGATCTTGTAATCGTAAGCCTGAAGTAGTATTGGCCACCGCTGTAAACGATGTAAAGTCATAACAGGGAGCCGTTTTTCTGGATGAAATAAGGTTGTGAGCGCTCTGTGGTCGGTTACAAGCTCAAAGTGACTGCCATACAAATATTGGTGGAATTTTGTAACACCGTATATGATTGCTAATGCCTTCTTTTCGATTTGTGAATATCTTACTTGACTGCTGTTGAGTTTTTTTGTTGCGTGCGCGATAGGTTTCTCGGAACCATCCTTATATCGATGGAAGATAACAGCGCCATACTGCGAAGCATCAACAGCGAGAACTAGCGGATAGGCATCATTGTAATGCACGAGTTGAATTGCCTGGACCACTGCACCTTTAAGCATTTTTAAAGCGTTTTCCTGAAGTTTAGTCCATTTAAATTCGACATTATTTCTCCTTAACTCGTTTAGAGGTGCGGCGACCACTGAAAAGTTTCTCACAAACTTGTTGTAGTAATTTATGCTGCCAATAAAAGCCTTCAATTGATAGATATTCTCTGGTATTGGCATCTCCTTAAGAGCATTGACTCGCTTTTCAGTGGGCATAATCCCACTTGCGTCAATTTTAACGTATTCAATACGTTCCTCTGCGAAATAACATTTCTCGGGCCTGCATCTTAGACCATGCAGTTGAAGCCACTTTAAAATCTTATGCACATTTTTTAAATTTTTGTCATTGTTTACTCCAGTAACGATGATATCATCTAAGTATACGGCGCTATGAGGTATTCCCGCTATGACCTTTTCCATGAGCCGCTGGAACATACCGGGTGCATTGGCAATGCCAAAAGGTACACGCTCGTCTTGATACAATTCAAATAGTGTATTGATAATCATGAACTTTTTTGAGTTTTATTTGCAGATGTGCATCACTCAAATCAATTTTCGTGAAATATTTTGCCCCTGCAATTTATGAAACAAATCTTCAATTCTTGGATTTGGATAGCGATCCACTTCTATCTGAACGTTGACACCAACTTTAAAATACGCAGCTGCCCATTTGGCTTTTTTAAACACACTATAGGTATCGTCCATTCGCTTGTCTCAATTTGATAAAGGCCAGCCATTTGTACGAGACGGTTTCGTTCGTTACGAACTTCTTCAGTTTGCGCAAAGGGAATATTATACGGTTTGAGAAATTTTGGTTTTGCGCCAGGCTTTAGCACGATATTTGCTTCGAATGTTTTATACATACCCAAGCCGCTTTCAAAAACGTCAGCATATTGAGTAGTATATTGTTTCAACCGTGAACAAAGAGATTGGTGTGTTTCAAAGTCAACACCAACTGCAGTACATTCATCACTATTACTTGGTGTCACCGACGAATCTAACACGAAACCTAGTTGCCAAAACCAATCCATTCCAAGAATGTTCGTTGCTGCTTCGGAGTCAACTACAGCTACCGACAATTTGTTTGCTATACTGCCATACTGAATGTTTACAAATTCAACATTCCACCTCCGTACGCTTTGAGAACTGTGCGTGTAGGTTCACAAGCTGGAATTCATAATCTGGAATATGAAGAGGGACAAATCAAAGTGCAGGCTGCCCGGTGTCAACTAAAAACTCAAACACTTCACCATTAATTTTATTGTTTACAAAAAATTTGGCGGCGCCTTCGTCCACTACCGCGCAGTGATGTGAAATATTCTCGTCTACGCACGTTGATACTTAGATTTACTTTTTGAGGGATTATTATAACGCTGATTGCCAGAGTGAACTGCATTGGCGCTAATATAATTACCTGCATCTCCCTTAAATTCTGAGCACGTTTTTACTGTCGTTTCATACAAGGATGCGATTTGCAATACTTCTTCAAATGTTGGGTTGGGTTTCTGCAGCGCAACGCTACGCACTTTATCATGAGGGGCATGCATTATGATCATGTCGCGAATATTTCGTTGCAGCCTTGCTTTGCGCATTGAAATAAACACTCCTTCGCAGCCTCCTCAACTCGGCAACCCAATCTTCATGTACTTGACTTGGTTTCATTTGCATAGAATAGAACTTAAAACGCACTGCTAGGATGTGTTGTTATTCGACAAAGTGATTATTTAATTTTTCAATTAGATCACTGAAAGATTTTCTGTTTAAATCGTTGTCACATAGCTTCTGGAGCAACTCAAAAGTTTCTGCGCCTATCCATGAAAGAAGACACGCTCTCTTAAGCTTTAAGTCTGCGACTCCATGTGCCACAAAATGCAGTTCCATTTGCTGAATATACGTGAGCCATTTTTCAACGCCTTTGTTGAGCTGTCTAAAAACTGGGGTCGAATTACGTTATACGTTCCGTGATCGAAAGCCAATTTTTAAATCATAATAGCTCTAAACCCATAATGCGGAATGACGGCATACGTCCAATTGGCTGGAAGTACCGGTCCATTGAATTAAGCATTATTACTCTTTTAAAAAGTTGCCCAGTTTCAAAGTTATTGTGACTTAAAAAACGGTTTACGATCACGGAACGTATGTCGTAATTCGGCCCCTGGCGTCACTGGCGTGAACTTCGCTAGTGAATATTTTATGCATTACCGTGGTTCACTTTTTAACCATGTTGAAAAACTTTTTCGGTATATGTGTGAGTGCATACTTCTAGGCACTTGTTGTTTTCTACACAAATTCCAAAAATATGCGTTGGTGTGAGTGAAAATTTGTGAATTTGTGGAATCAGAGTTTCACCCCGGTTAGCCATGGTTGGCCGGGTTGCCTTTTTTTGTTCATTAGTACAAATGTGAACGCAATGATAGATTGACTATGCTATCTTAAACTAAAGAAAGTAATTTAGAACTAGAAATTCAGGGTGATCCTAACTAATCATTGAAAGGAGAAGTGGTAGATATACCTCATAAGGACATAAGAATGCACGTGCAACCCTTAGCCGACTATTTAGGGTATCGAAGTTAATATGACTTGGTTTGGGTTAACTGGATGGTGACGGCAGTCTGATCGAGAGGAAAAAATAGGTGTTGTTGCATTATTTCCTTTTCCCAATGACTATAGCCGATACAAGGGATTGTTGGACACGGACTGTTCAGAATTTCCTGAACCGAAACCTGTTGTTAGCACTCGAAAACCTTCCTACAGATTTTGGGGTCACCGTGTAATCACGTTTTCGAAGAGTCTTACCGGTTTTATCTATGATGATAGACGAGTTAGCGTTCCGCGTAGGATTTCACTGTAGATTCACTTAAAGTAGGGATGCACTTCAATCCCCTTCGATAATTAGTATTCACCTTCTTGATGCAAGTAGTTAATTCTTTCCAGATCCCGATGGAGAAGAAAGAAAAGCGATTTCGAAAACTAGGCCTAAACCCATAGGATAGTCATCGTCAATAACGATAAAAATTTCCGTAACCATATGATGGCGGAGGTGTTTTTAAAGAACTTGAACTGTAGCTTAATAGGGTGCAGCGCAACGGAAACTCCTTCGCAAGTTTCGCAAGTTGGCTGAACAAAAACAGCATAATACGGCGAGCAACCTATGACCTGGTGAGATGAACGGTGAGTCGAACTCCGCAAAAGCTTCAGCAATAACGGGTAAGTGCTTGTCGCATAAAGTCTGATCTTCCTACAAATACGCTCGTATTCCGAAACTAATTTATCGGTTAACAAGCTCACTCGCATTTGCTTGTGGGCTGTGCAGAGCGGTATACAAATGTTTAATTCCACGTTTAGCCAGAAGGTTATCAAATTGAGCTGACTTAAACTGTTTGTTTTTGTCACTTAAGAAAATTTCTGGAGTACCGAAAACACTAAAAACTTGTTCCCGCAGGAATTTGCAGATGGTCAACGTGTTGAAGTTTCTTAAAGCTTTAGGCTTAATTTTTTGAAATGGTCAAATATTATCAACATACGTATAGCTTTTGAATTAGACGCTGGACTGTATATTGCGTGGACATAGGCGGACGCAGTTTTATGTTCGGCGCTTTGGTTGACTATGACAGACATGAAATTATATTTATTTTAGAATCATGTTTAAGTAGATAATACTCTATTTTAATTTGATTATGACTAAGGGCCAATATATATATGAGTAAAAATTTCTGAAGTGGCCCTTAATTATTTACAATGTCGTGAATTTTAAATTAAATGAAAGTTATATATTATTTGAGTACCCACAAATTTGTCACCAAAAAGCTTCGGAGATATTCGAATTTTGTCGAATATCTTTCGGCATTTGAAAATTTATGTATCGGTGTTTTGAAACGCTTACTGCAGCTGCAATTTTATTACGATTTACACGAAAATTTGTGTGTATCTTAAGAAAGCATTAACGCAGATAACCAATTCCGTTGCAAGCTCCTTTTCCATTGAAAGTAGCAAACAAATTCCATTCTGCTCTCATTCCAAACTCTTTTTCATGGAGCGCCAAATTTATAAAATAGTACTTGTTCTTATACTGTGAAGCAGCACCGTCAGAAAAATAAAAGAACTGTGCAAAACACGGCTAAATGTATGCAATTAAATGTATCATTTGAAGCTTTATAGGATTTAAAAAAAAAAAAAACAAATAAACTAAGAATGGACTTTACACTAACTGTATTTCCTTAAAAACTATATGGTTGCTCAAAAATTTTTGCACATACTTAAACCTAATAACATAATGTACATTATGTAATATAATTGACATTAATATCGCGCAGAGAATGCACTTAAAATTTTATTTGTTTAAAGTATAACGAGCTCAAGACCAGTTGATAATAATTCTTAGTTAATTATTATTATTTGTAATTAGAGGAAAAATTGAAAGCAACAAACATATACAGGCTATAGTTATAGTACTATTTCGAAAACAGCCACGATTTCTCGTCAGACTAATTCGTATAGTTTTTGCTATTTCAGAGGATCTTGTGGAGAATCGAACCCACTCACTCTGATTGCCAGCGCAGCTGCCTAACCCATAGGCTATGCTGCGTGTAGTTTTGCAAGCTGCTTAATTCAAGTTTTCCTCTAATTGTTGTTTGTTATCTTGCCAACGGTATACACAATATTTTGGACATTCTGTCTATATGTAAATCATGCATGCTGGACTTTGTTTTTGTACATTCTTCTTTTCTATTTTTAGAAGATAGTTATTGTACATAACCGCGTGCTCCGGTATAAATTTATTTTGTTGTTGGTTTACGGTCTGTTTATTTTACACATTTTTGTAAGTGTAACGAGCTCAAGACCAGTTGATAATAATTCTTAGTTAATTATTATTATTTGTAATTAGAGGAAAAATTGAAAGCAACAAACATATACAGGCTATAGTTATAGTACTATTTCGAAAACAGCCACGATTTCTCGTCAGACTAATTCGTATAGTTTTTGCTATTTCAGAGGATCTTGTGGAGAATCGAACCCACTCACTCTGATTGCCAGCGCAGCTGCCTAACCCATAGGCTATGCTGCGTGTAGTTTTGCAAGCTGCTTAATTCAAGTTTTCCTCTAATTGTTGTTTGTTATCTTGCCAACGGTATACACAATATTTTAGACATTCTGTCTATATGTAAATCATGCATGCTGGACTTTGTTTTTGTACATTCTTCTTTTCTATTTTTAGAAGATAGTTATTGTACATAACCGCGTGCTCCGGTATAAACTTATTTTGTTGTTGGTTTACGGTCTGTTCATTTTACACATTTTTGTAAGTATAACGAGCTCAAGACCAGTTGATAATAATTCTTAGTTAATTATTATTATTTGTAATTAGAGGAAAAATTGAAAGCAACAAACATATACAGGCTATAGTTATAGTACTATTTCGAAAACAGCCACGATTTCTCGTCAGACTAATTCGTATAGTTTTTGCTATTTCAGAGGATCTTGTGGAGAATCGAACCCACTCACTCTGATTGCCAGCGCAGCTGCCTAACCCATAGGCTATGCTGCGTGTAGTTTTCCAAACTGCTTAATTCAAGTTTTCCTCTAATTGTTGTTTGTTATCTTGCCAACGGTATACACAATATTTTAGACATTCTGTCTATATGTAAATCATGCATGCTGGACTTTGTTTTTGTACATTCTTCTTTTCTATTTTTAGAAGATAGTTATTGTACATAACCGCGTGCTCCGGTATAAATTTATTGTGTTGTTGGTTTACGGTCTGTTCATTTTACACATTTTTGTAAGTATAACGAGCTCAAGACCAGTTGATAATAATTCTTAGTTAATTATTATTATTTGTAATTAGAGGAAAAATTTAAAGCAACAAACATATACAGGCTATAGTTATAGTACTATTTCGAAAACAGCCACGATTTCTCGTCAGACTAATTCGTATAGTTTTTGCTATTTCAGAGGATCTTGTGGAGAAGCGAACCCACTCACTCTGATTGCCAGCGCAGCTGCCTAACCCATAGGCTATGCTGCGTGTAGTTTTGCAAACTGCTTAATTCAAGTTTTCCTCTAATTGTTGTTTGTTATCTTGCCAACGGTATACACAATATTTTAGACATTCTGTCTATATGTAAATCATGCATGCTGGACTTTGTTTTTGTACATTCTTCTTTTCTATTTTTAGAAGATAGTTATTGTACATAACCGCGTGCTCCGGTATAAATTTATTGTGTTGTTGGTTTACGGTCTGTTCATTTTACACATTTTTGTAAGTATAACGAGCTCAAGACCAGTTGATAATAATTCTTAGTTAATTATTATTATTTGTAATTAGAGGAAAAATTGAAAGCAACAAACATATACAGGCTATAGTTATAGTACTATTTCGAAAACAGCCACGATTTCTCGTCAGACTAATTCGTATAGTTTTTGCTATTTCAGAGGATCTTGTGGAGAATCGAACCCACTCACTCTGATTGCCAGCGCAGCTGCCTAACCCATAGGCTATGCTGCGTGTAGTTTTGCAAACTGCTTAATTCAAGTTTTCCTCTAATTGTTGTTTGTTATCTTGCCAACGGTATACACAATATTTTAGACATTCTGTCTATATGTAAATCATGCATGCTGGACTTTGTTTTTGTACATTCTTCTTTTCTATTTTTAGAAGATAGTTATTGTACATAACCGCGTGCTCCGGTATAAATTTATTGTGTTGTTGGTTTACGGTCTGTTCATTTTACACATTTTTGTAAGTATAACGAGCTCAAGACCAGTTGATAATAATTCTTAGTTAATTATTATTATTTGTAATTAGAGGAAAAATTTAAAGCAACAAACATATACAGGCTATAGTTATAGTACTATTTCGAAAACAGCCACGATTTCTCGTCAGCCTAATTCGTATAGTTTTTGCTATTTCAGAGGATCTTGTGGAGAAGCGAACCCACTCACTCTGATTGCCAGCGCAGCTGCCTAACCCATAGGCTATGCTGCGTGTAGTTTTGCAAGCTGCTTAATTCAAGTTTTCTTCTACTTGTTGTCTGTTGTCTTGCCAACGGTGTACACAATATTTTAAACATTCTGTCTATATGTAAATCATGCATGCTGGACTTTGTTTTTGTACATTCTTCTTTTCTATTTTTAGAAGATAGTTATTGTACATAACCGCGTGCTCCGGTATAAATTTATTTCGTTGTTGGTTTACGGTCTGTTCATTTTACACATTTTTGTAAGTATAACGAGCTCAAGACCAGTTGATAATAATTCTAATAATAATAATTAACTAAGAAGAGACCAGTTGATAATAATTCTTAGTTAATTATTATTATTAGAATTATTATCAACTGGTCTTGAGCTCGTTATACTTACAAAAATGTGTAAAATGAACAGACCGTAAACCAACAACAAATTGTTTAAAAAAAAGATATAAACAAATTAGTATAATTAAATAAAATTAATTAATGCTTTTTTATACCAACAATTTTTGTTGATTTACGGCCTGTATATTTTCAAGTATTTATGAAACGAGATCAAGGCCAAGAATAATAATTTTCACTTTTTGAATTTTTATGAAAATTATTATTGTTTTTATTTTTTAATAATCATTTTTAGTTAATTGTTAAAATTTTTTTTTTTGATAGAATAGAGTAGGAAAAATGTTTAGAGACAACCGCCATAGCTTTTCTTATAGATCCATTTCGGAAGCTGCTAAGCTTCTTCATCAGAGAAATTTTGGCACGCATTGCTAACCATTAAGCTAACAATACGCTGACTTGATGTCATCTAAACTCCTAGTTCTATTCTTCTTTACAATATGCGTGAACCATTTCCGCCATTTGACAGTTAGTAGTGTGACCATGATGGATTTTTAGACAGATCTGTTTTATCAGCAGAACTGCCGTACCGCGTGCGATAAAAAAAACCGAGAGCACGCTGTAAGACAGTTCTGCTCAAAAAATCACAGTTAGGAATATAAGTGATATTTCTATATTGCTAGTAATGAGTGCAGTTCACCAAACTTTACAGTACAGATCTACTGTGGGGAATAAAATCTAAGTGGCGGCCGTAAAATTTTTAGGTTGACAGGAGAGGTAAACATTTCTAATTTAGGGTTAATGAACTTTACTAATGTCAAATGAGTTTTTAATGGGGAGACAAAAAAATATAAATATATGCAAAAATTTTGTGGATTTTGGGGAAGTAGGCGTGACGCCGCCCACTCTTCAGCATAAAAATTCTGCTATTTTTAAAGGCGAGTGCTTGTAATTTCAACTAAATATTTCAATGAAAATTGGTTAGCTGCTTCGCAATAGTATGTAGTATACTCCTGCCAACAATTAAGCAAATCGGACAACACACAAGCAAAATACTCGGGCATGTAGTTAATACCCCACTGCAGTAGGGAAGTTATATATCTTTTTTAATTTTCATACTTTTCATGAACATGAAATGTTGGTAAGTATGAGAAGAAGAAGAGATGGGCCCATCAATAAGTATACTGAAATAATCAGGACGATGAGCTGAATCGATTTAGCCAGGCCCTTCTCTTCGTCCGCCTGTCTGTCTCTCGGTCTGTCTATTTGAACGCAAATTTTTCAAACATATGCATGTATTGGAATTTTGAAAAAATTTGGTAGGAAGCGGTTGGTAGGGAAGCTAAATATATACAAATAAATTAAAGGCGGCCGCCTAATCAGTACTTTACGTGGAAGTACTCAAAGCCACAAAAAAACAAGCAAGGAACATCTATTACGGCATAGCAATTTACGTAGGTCTATTTTAATACTTTTCAGTTCGTATTATAAATCCATCTGATTGTTTTCAATAAAAACACTTCTGTTATGAGTTTTCAGGAGTTAATTAATAACAACAGGTATATCATCATGAACCTCCTAAGAGATTTTTGCGCCGAGCTTCCGTTCAGATTTGTGATGTGCCGTTTTGAATTTTTTTCTTCAAGTTGGCGAGTTTCTGCTGAGAAGCCTTCCATGGCAGAAAGACACTCGGAGAGTTTGGCAAACCACTGCCGAAGGGCGACCCCGTTTTGGAAAAATTTTTCAAACCACTTTTGATGTTACCTGTCCCAGGACTCGAACCTTGGGCCTTAGGCGTGGTAGGTCGGATGCACTACCGCCACACCACTGCGGCCGCCATTACTTTATTTGCATATAAATAGCTTCCCTACCAACAACTGCTAACCACATCTTTTCAAAATACCAATACATGCACATTTTATGTTTCAAAAATTTGTGTTCAAATAGACAGACGGACGTGGAGACGGACATTGCTAAATGGACTCAGCTCATTGTCTTTACTGTTTCAGTTTACTTATTGCTGGACCCATCTCTTCTTCTTCTCATACTTACAAACATTTCATGTTCATTAAAGATATGAAAATCAAAAAAAGGTATATAACTTACCTATTGCAGTGGGGTATTAACATCTTGCCCGAATATTTTACTTGTGTACTATCAGACTTGCCTAGTTTTTGGCAGGAGTATACTATACACTATTGGGAAGCAGCTGACAAATATTGATGGAAATATCTAGTTGAAACTACAAGCAATCGCCTTTGAAAATAGCACAAATTTTATGTTGAAAAGTGGGCGACGCCACGCCTACTTAACCAAAATCCACACAATTTTTTTGCGGTCAAGTTTTGCTTAAACATCTTATTATGTGTGCAAGATCTTCTTTATATAGCTTGCATGGTCATAGAAATATCGCGTTTTACATTTTACAAACAAATTTTTTAAAACTATGTTAAAAAACTGGGCGTGGCCGATGACCGATTTCACCTATTTAAAAAAAACAGGTAGCTTACCATATTCAACATTTTCCCCAAATATCGTTTCGATAAATTAATTTTTGCCGGAGTAATGGCATAAAAAGTTTTGTGAAATAGTCCACTATTAAAGGGCCGGGGCCACGCCCATTTTCAAAAACTTATATTTTTCGACTTTCTTCGTTCACGCACACTTTGAAAATTAAATAGTTATGATATAAAGCTTTTGTACGCAAAGTTATTGCCTATTAAATATATCTATGATCCTTTTCAAAACCTTTCATATAAAAGTTGGCGTTGGGCCTTAACCGATTTATTCATATTCATATTTTTCGATTCGATATCTTGACTTGTTTCTGATTTGTGATTTATATAATTTCCAAATTTGACTTAGTCAAAAGTGGGCGGCGCCAGGCCCATTTTAAAAAATTTATTTAGATTTATTTTTTGCCTTAAGTTAATGTACACGCCAAATTGTATCCTTATAAGTGTATCATGTACTGAATAATCTTTTTTTTTTTTGTATTTTCGAAATTATTCTATACATAAAAAGTGGGCGTGGCTATTATCCCATTTCGGCCATATTAAATAGCGCTTGGAGATGAGTGCGAATCAACCTGTATACCAAATTTCAATAAGGTATCTCAAAATTTACTAAAGTTATCGTGTTAACAGACGAGCGGACGGAAGTGGCACAATCAATTTATTTTTAACTCCTGAACATTTTGATATATATAAGTCAATATCTATCTAGGCCCGTGTATGCCGTTACATACCACCGTTTGGCGACTAAAGTTAATATAAATTGTGTGCGTAGCACTACTAGGTATAAAAAGCTGTGTGCACCTATTAATTTGTTCATAAGTGTGTTTTTCATGTTATAGACAACTGTCTCTCAAATTTTCCGAACCAGTTAGCTTGCCTGCCCCTTCCCACTATTCCGGTTTACTTTTACCCACAATGGGTTAGTATTTTCGAAAACGGTTGAGATATCGTAACAAAATACAATCTTTTATGAAACCTTCAATAACACTTTTGTTTGAAACATAGTTTGCGGGTACCTTGATCCGGATTCGGCTCAGCAGCTCTGGGGTTTTGCGATGCAGAAAAAAAACCTTTCAGAATATATCTTTTAATTTTACGATTAATTATAGCTAGCTCTAGGTGGGAAGAAGATAAAATAACGTGTTTTAATGCACCTGACCTAGAGCCAGCTATAATTACCCGTAAATTACAAACCATAAAGGTCGCAAAAAATCTGATATTTGTTGATATATCTTTTATTTATATGGATACTCTTTTATTGTTTCTCTTACCAAGCTCATTTGCGTATGATTCGTTTCTCTGTCCCATGGTATATAGCGATTGTTGCGGGCAGTAGGGGTGCTCCACTGGTGCAATATCAATGAATTTCGACTGTCGCTATTTATGTTGGAACTCAGGTTCATCTGGTTTGTTTTTTTAGGAATTTCTGTAACAGCGTTTTTATTTATCTTCTTACTAAGAATACAAAAACGCTTTCGGTGAAGGAAACCACAGAAAGCCGCACCAGCGAACAAAGACCCACACAAAACAACTATAAATGGAATTATGAGAGACTTCATCGAATAGCTCTTTAATAAAATTTTCTCAGACGCGTTAGCGTTAACATGATTTAAGGACAGCTGCTCTTCAAAATCTAGCACCAAGTTTTTATGCTCGTTTAGACTAGCATTGCTAACAATTGATTGATCATTGATCGCAGTTTTATTCTCAATGGCTACCGGCTTTAGTTGAATGCGATCAATAGTCGGTTGAGACGTCGTCGTTAACGCTTTTGAATTCGGAATATAATTTCCGTCAGTAGTAGCACTAGGAGCAGGTACAAAATGCTGATGACTTCTATCAAGATTTGATTGCAAAGGGTCCATGAGCGCTTTGTTGAGATGTTTATTTCTGACTGACTTCACTTCCGGAAGAATGTCAAATGGGGGAAGAATTTCAGAAATATTTTGTACAATACTGGTAATTGATGGTGAGGTGCGGTATTTTAACAATTTACTGTTCTCCTTTGACACAATGTTAACAAAAACTTCATTCTTCGCAGTTAAATCTCCGTCAGAAACAGTGATGTAAAGAAAAAAATTTTCGCCACCCTAAAATGTTCAGAAAAAAAAATTGTTTACTATATTAATATGTGCCCAAGACAAAAATGTAAAAAGTAAGCGATACAACAAATTAAGCCAAAGGAATTAAAATAATCTTAAGATAACCAGGAATATCCAAAAAATCGGGAAATATATACACATTTCACAACAACGACGTCAACGGGTTTTACCATTCTACGTTTTTAAGTTTTACTCCTGGGCGTGGCATTTAAAACCGTTTAAAGTGGAAAAATCTTATTCATTATTCAGCATTTAGATTTTTAAACTCCCTTAAAAGAGAAAAAGCTTCAACTCTCATTTTAAAATCAGGTTAGTCAACTAAAAATAAAAACAAACTTTATTTTAATATGGGGGCAGCGATTACGAGTATCTTTTCACTTCAGCAAAGAACGTATAACATGAAAAATGTTCAACGCGACGAATAGTGAGAAACTTTAAACCATCAATACGTGTGTAGGTAATTAAAAAATTAAGATGAATGTCGAAAGAACTAAAAATTTGCATTAAAAAAAACTTTTGTTCGCCATAACTCCGTCACTTTAACGTCGATTTGAATTATTTTTGCTTTGGTGGAAATGGTATTTCATCCTCTCAAATTGAAATGAAAT
Source organism: Merzomyia westermanni (assembly GCA_949987695.1). Classification (NCBI taxonomy): domain Eukaryota; kingdom Metazoa; phylum Arthropoda; class Insecta; order Diptera; family Tephritidae; genus Merzomyia; species Merzomyia westermanni. The sequence continues at coordinate 95,175,422 of OX465288.1, forward strand.
AACAAATGGTAATGGCGGAGCTATTGACAGATTAGTAATCCTACTTTTTTTCCTCAGCTCAAAAGCTGAAATTTCGAAATATCTCGAAAACAGTTCTACTATTAAACTATCTGATTACATATTTGGGATCGACAGAAAATTCTACATAGGAATCATGTGTCAAATGTCGAGGATAATTTTTTTGTCGGGTAGTGCAATTATTCAGCGTATTAGGGTCTACTTCGCACTCAGTCTTTTTCTTGCCTTGTACTCGTATGCTAAGATTTTTCATGTTGCGCCATAAGTCTTTCGATGAAAGCGACGGACAATAAATTTGATTGGCTTTCCTGGTAACAGTGGTGGCTTTACTAGGAGCGGTTTTGTATTGCGACCACGCGATGTCAGTGTTGGTATTTTTCCAGACCTGACTCTGCTGTTGTACAAGGTGGCGCAAAAGTAATCCTCCTATCAGAAAATGCTATAAATTTTGCGATTGGCCCCTAAAGTCAGTTCTGTTTTGACATTTGTGTAGTAAACACATGCGAAACACACGTTAATAAACAATGTTACGCTACACTGCTCCAGAACGCGGAATATTGCTGACTATTTAGTTACTGTGAATGGTGAGCGCTACAGAGCAATGATCAACGAGTTCTTTTTGCCGCAACTTGATGAATTGGGATTGGAAAACATGTGGTTCCAACAAGACGGTGCAACAGCACACACTGCACGTGCCACAACCGATATGCTGAACATCGGAAGCTTACTTTTGCGCCACCTTGTACAAGGGCAAGTGTTATTCATAACTCGAGCTTTGCATGAAGGGACATGGGAGTCAAATAGTTCATATAAAGTTTTGTTTAAAAAGTCAAGTTTCTCGTTGACACTAGCACTATACCAACACAAAGACCAATAAACACATGAAAACGAACAGCTCATCAACATTCAGTATCAGCAGGACAATTGAGCTTTACATCTAATGTACAAAACATAAGGTCATGGTCGTAGATAAAGGAAGTTTGGTCACGGTACACAGTATTAACAGTATCAGCAGGACACTTAAGCTTTACATCTAATGTACAAAACATAAGGTCGTGGTCGTAGATAAAGGAAATTTGGTCAAGTAAAACAATGTGGTCAGGAATTGACGAAATAATGAGGTCCACCAAGCTTGGGATTGAGTTGTGTGCGTATCTTGTTGGTATACTTTTGTTGACTACAGTAAGACCAGCGGCAGAGACATGGTCAACCAATTTATTTGCATACGAGTCATTTATGAGAAGATGGACAAATTACAAAAGTCTTAAAATCTAGCAAGAACAGTGATAACTCATAAAAAAATTTGTCTAACAGGTAACACTTATGCAGGTTGTACACACAGGTCACTAATACTTTTGTTGTATTGTCAGATAGCTATAATGAACGCCGTATCAGTGTTGGTTGATACTGATAAAATACCGATTTTTTTTTTTCGATCAACACGCGTAAGACTATAGTCAGGGATACCATAATGAGCATTTGGGATATCCTGAGAAAACCAGGTTTCTGATAAGCAAATAACGTCAACTTCCGGATCGGGAAATATATTCCTAACATAGTCCAGTTTATCACCATTTAGACAACGTGCATTAAAGTGTACTACGCTAATCCCGTCGTACTGTTTGCGTAAGATATTGGTTAGCTTCTTGTGGCTTAATTGAAGGCATAAATCCTACAGGGGTCCATCAGGATATGATGGAACGACTACAAAATATGTTAGCTATATGAAAATCACAATAGCAGTATAGATGCGTGAGATAACAGCGAAATACAATAAGCAAAACGTATGAACGAATTAAGAAATGGAGATGTAAACAAATATCTAATTCAAGTAGGTTGAAACTTGAAGAAAAGAGAATGAATAAGTTTGAATGAATAAGAGAGTTAAGAAAAGAGGGAAATTTAAGAGCATCACTTAAAGGTAACATCGAACGCAAATTAGAAGATAATATATACATATATACTAATATTTTATAAAGTACCTCTGCGCTCAACATCCGACAACAGCATTCACCTGGGCTATGCTGCTTACCAATTTGGCCTCTTCACCTTGCTTGAGTTTCACGAAAACTCTGCCGCGAATTAAGAACACTGACGATAACTTTTTCTGCCTGAAGCATGTGCCATCACCTCGCGCAACCTCTTTGGCAAACTTTCATGCAAATAGAAAGAACCGTAACCCGGGAAATCAATATCAGAGAGCGCAAGCAATCTCTTTTTTGATTTACGCAACACAGCGACAGATTTCAGCAGTTGATTGCGATCAGGTGCAGAGAACAATTTGACAACGATGGGAGAGGAATTGTTTGGCTTTTTGAGTTGTTTGTTGCCTCTTGTCTTTCTCAGCCGAAAAGCGTCTCGCACTGGTGGTGGTTTGTGCTCAGCCGCTCTACAAATTTTTAAGAATATTTCAGGTAAACACTCACTTTCTGTTGAAGGGATGCCAGTTATAATCAAGTCTGTCTCGACAGCGCTGCTTTCGAGTGCATTACGTTGGGCTTGAGCTGCCATAACATCACTTTGAAGAATGATAGTCCAATTACCCACCGACGTGTGTAACGTACGCTTACATATCCCGTACATACGTACGTTTGAGGGAATCTTATGCCCGTGGCGCCAACGGAGAAATCAACCATTTTCTGTTGTTTACATTCATACAATGTTGCCATTGATCAGCTTTCATGCACTCAGTTTTCATAACTCAAACGTGAAGTTCCATATAACAGAAGCAGTTCCGGTAGCAAGTCCAGTGCGACTGATGAGTTTAGCGAAGAAAAAATATATTATATTGCGTAAGTCATTATAGCAACGTAATGCCAATATTTTACCTGGATACAAAAAAATTACTCAAGCCAAGAAAGAAGCAGTTCCTCTAAGGCCCAAAATAGCCGAAGTATCAGCTGAAATTGAGCTAAAAAACCTAATGGATCATACGTCTACACGACTCCTTCAAAGTTTTACTGAAGAAAAGTTGAAATCACTGCCAAAGGTGCTAGCATTGATAACTAAGTGGGGCTGTGATGGATCATCAGGACAAAGCGCATATAAACAAAGAATAAACGTAGACGATGAAACAATTACAGATAGTAATATGTTTATGGCTTCTATTGTTCCATTACGACTAAAAGATGAAGCTTCAGAATATTGGAAAAATCCACGTCCGTCAACAACTATATTGTGCCGCCCGATATTATTTAAATGCGAGAAGGAGTCTTCCGAACTCATAAAAGCTACAGTGAGTGATATAAAAAATCAAATTGCTAAATTAGAACCAACAATAGTTGAAATTGAAAAGGGGAATGTCATTACAATAAAGCATGATTTTCTTCTAACAATGGTCGATGGAAAAGTTTAGAACTTAATAACAAATACGACATCTACAATTTGTAAGAGCTAAAAGGACTTTGAAAATCTTGATGATTCAATAACTGACGAACTAAATTATGAGTATGGAATATCTCCTTTGCATGCTAGGATAAGATGTATGGAACTTGTTTTGAATCTGGCACACTGAATACACTACCACAACAAGGAGAAGTTTTCGACGACAATACAACATGTAAGGAGAAACAAAACAGGAAAAGAAATAATTCAGGATGCATCCTATAAAGAGATTGACCTTAGAGTTGACTGTCCAAAGTATGGATAAGGAAATACAAATGATGGTAACTCCTCAAGTAGATTTTTTGAAAACGATTGAAGTGACTGCTCGCATAAAAGGAGTTGATAGAGATATTGTGAAAAGATTGGGAGTAATTTTAAATATTTTAAACTGCCATGAACCAGTTAATGGACCCAAATTTGGAGAATATGCATCTAAAACTACAGAGTTGCTGCATCAAAAGTATCCTGAGAAGAAACTTACACCAACGGTACATACAATTTTAGCACATGGAACAGATTTAATAGAGTACCAGTGCTTACCATTAGGAGAATTGTCAGAAGAAGCTCAAGAATCTAAGAACAAGGACTACAAAAGATATAGATGTATGAACACCTTTTCAACATGTTAGCTATCTCTTCTGATCCAGTCATATCATCTATGAGGTATGAAAGAACACAAAAAGATCTTACAGATGCGTATAGCTCAGAAATGGTTGCTTTGTTAGATATATGTTCCAGTGACGATGACTATGTTAAGATAAAATAAGTTTCTCAGTTCTTATCACAACAATGAAAAAGAGATTTACTAATCAATTTTGTTACTTTATTGAAAAATAAGATATCTATGTACAAGTTAATTTTTGATTTCAAATAAAAGACTTAATTAATTTAGTAATTTATAAATACATACTTTTCGTTATTGCATTTCTCTAAAGTTTATCAAATTTATTTTAAAGCTTAGGCATTTCGCCTTCAAACGAGTATTAAATTTTTATAGAAATGAATACTTCTATCGAGTTTGGTACAAATTGGTATTGCCTTTTAAAAGAAACATTACGTCTATCGATTTTGGTAGTTATTGATTACGTGACTACTTAGATACAACTTTTTGTCATAAGTGGGCAGTGCCACGCTATCTTATCAAAATCATTAGTTTATCTTATTTAATGCTTAAATACGTCATTATAAGACAAATCTCATTTAATTTTTTTATTTTTTACTAAAAACATTTTGTTTTTGCATTTTTCTAAATATTTTCGACTTTGACGAATTTTTTAGAAGCACCCTGTATTTGTGACATTCTGAGATTTCACTCAATAAAACTTCAAATAATTAGCTTTCATTTGCATTTTATTATATCTTCATTGGCTCAAAAGTTATGATTTTTGCAAAGAAAAAACTCAAAAGGCGCCACTGTGCGTCGGTGAGTGTTCGTTTACATGGCACTCTCATAAGACAGCTCGTGTCAGCTGACACGTACTACGTACGTGCGTCGGTGGGTAATTGCACTATGAGGGTGTCAGCGCACGCGTTCTCAACTGTACTCACTCTCTTTTCTATCGCGGTAATAGTTAGCTTCAAATGTTGTGCCCATCACAGCAGTCAACTGTTGTCTCTCAGCTTTTCAAATCTCTTATCCAGCATTGTCGATGTAGGTGTGAGAGGGGTTTTAGGGGCGGAAGCCGCTCCTCTAATTGGATTTCTCCGCGACATTGTTGTTGTTTTTATTTTTATTTATTTTCTTTTTTAGCTTTTGGTTAAAAATAGTATTTTTTATTATTTCCGAGGATATATACAATTGGCTTAGAGTGCACAGAAACTCGTCCTACTCAGTTGACATGTAATATGTATAGTAGGCCGAGTCGATTTGTGGGGAGGCAAAAAAAATCGCCCATTGCTCTGTGAAAATCATATTCTAGGGATCAAAATAAGAAACTTTGCCGAAGGCACCATACCTCTAAAACGAATTCTGATGTCCCCCAATTTGGGTCGAACTTTTGGGTAGGAGCAAATTTTGATAAATCCCACTTTGACCCATTTAGAGTGCTCCAATCGAGTCCAAATGTATGACCGACCCCCACTAACTTTGGAGGCCCGATCCACCGATGCCAGTGGCACACCCCCTGGAACCCCCTTGGGGGTTCACCATACAAACATTTAAAAAAATCGCCGGGTTTGCACTTTACATGAAAAAATCAGCGAAATGCCCATGTTTTTTCTTTATTTTTATTTATTTATTTATAATAATAAGTATTCATGAAACGAGCTCAAGGCCAAGAATAATAATTTTTCACTTTTGGAATTTTTATGAAAACTATTATTGTTTTTATTTATTAATAATCATTTTAATTAATTATTAAAAGTTTTTGGATTGAATAGAGTAGGAAAAATGTTTAGAGACAACTGCCATAGCTTTTCTTATAGATCCATTTCGGAAGCTGCTAGACTTCACTCATCAGAGAAATTTTGGCACGCATTGCTAACCATTAAGCTAACAATACGCTGGTTTTGATGTCATCTAAACTCCTAGTTCTATTCTTCTTTTTACCATATGCATGAACCACTTCCGCCATTTGACAGTTAGTAGTGTGATCATGATGGATTTTTGACAGATCTGTTTTATCATCAGAACTGCCTTTCCGTGTGCTCTCGGTTTTTGTTATTGCTTTTTATGCCAACAATTTTTGTTGACTTACGGCCTGTACATTTTCAAGTATTCATGAAACGAGCTCAAGGCCAAGAATAATAATTTTTCACTTTTGGAATTTTTATGAAAATTATTATTGGTTTTATTTATTAATAATCATTTTAATTAATTATTAAAAGTTTTTGGATTGAATAGAGTAGGAAAAATGTTTAGAGACAACTGCCATAGCTTTTCTTATAGATCCATTTCGGAAGCTGCTAGACTTCACTCATCAGAGAAATTTTGGCACGCATTGCTAACCATTAAGCTAACAATACGGTGGTTTTGATGTCATCTAAGCTCCTAGTTCTATTCTTCTTTTTACCATATGCATGAACCACTTCCGCCATTTGACAGTTAGTAGTGCGATCATGATGGATTTTTGACAGATCTGTTTTATCATCAGAACTGCCTTTCCGTGTGCTCTCGGTTTTTGTTATTGCTTTTTTATACCAACAATTTTTGTTGATTTACGGCCTGTACATTTTCAAGTATTCATGAAACGAGCTCAAGGCCAAGAATAATAATTTTTCACTTTTGGAGTTTTTATGAAAATTATTATTGGTTTTATTTATTAATAATCATTTTAATTAATTATTAAAAGTTTTTGGATTGAATAGAGTAGGAAAAATGTTTAGAGACAACTGCCATAGCTTTTCTTATAGATCCATTTCGGAAGCTGCTAGACTTCACTCATCAGAGAAATTTTGGCACGCATTGCTAACCATTAAGCTAACAATACGGTGGTTTTGATGTCATCTAAGCTCCTAGTTCTATTCTTCTTTTTACCATATGCATGAACCACTTCCGCCATTTGACAGTTAGTAGTGCGATCATGATGGATTTTTGACAGATCTGTTTTATCATCAGAACTGCCTTTCCGTGTGCTCTCGGTTTTTGTTATTGCTTTTTTATACCAACAATTTTTGTTGATTTACGGCCTGTACATTTTCAAGTATTCATGAAACGAGCTCAAGGCCAAGAATAATAATTTTTCACTTTTGGAATTTTTATGATTAGATGACATCAAAACCAGCGTATTGTTAGCTTAATGGTTAGCAATGCGTGCCAAAATTTCTCTGATGAGTGAAGTCTAGCAGCTTCCGAAATGGATCTATAAGAAAAGCTATGGCAGTTGTCTCTAAACATTTTTCGTGCTCTATTCAATTCAAAAACTTTTAATAATTAATTAAAATGAGTATTAATAAATAAAAACAATAATAATTTTCATAAAAACTCCAAAAGTGAAAAATTATTATTCTTGGCCTTGAGCTCGTTTCATGAATACTTGAAAATGTACAGGCCGTAAATCAAAAAAATTGTTGGCATAAAAAAGCAATAACAAAAACCGAGAGCACACGGAAAGGCAGTTCTGATGATAAAACAGATCTGTCAAAAATCCATCATGATCACACTACTAACTGTCAAATGGCGGAAGTGGTTCATGCATATGGTAAAAAGAAGAATAGAACTAGCAGTTTAGATGACATCAAAACCAGCGTATTGTTAGCTTAATGGTTAGCAATGCGTGCCAAAATTTCTCTGATGAGTTAAGTCTAGCAGCTTCCGAAATGGATCTATAAGAAAAGCTATGGCAGTTGTCTCTAAACATTTTTCCTACTCTATTCAATCCAAAAACTTTTAATAATCAGTTAAAATGATTATTAATAAATAAAAACAATAATAATTTTCATAAAAATTCCAAAAGTGAAAAATTATTATTCTTGGCCTTGAGCTCGTTTCATGAATACTTGAAAATGTACAGGCCGTAAGTCAACAAAAATTGTTGGCATAAAAAGCAATAACAAAAACCGAGAGCACACGGAAAGGCAGTTCTGATGATAAAACAGATCTGTCAAAAATCCATCATGATCACACTACTAACTGTCAAATGGCGGAAGTGGTTCATGCATATGGTAAAAAGAAGAATAGAACTAGGAGTTTAGATGACATCAAAACCAGCGTATTGTTAGCTTAATGGTTAGCAATGCGTGCCAAAATTTCTCTGATGAGTGAAGTCTAGCAGCTTCCGAAATGGATCTATAAGAAAAGCTATGGCAGTTGTCTCTAAACATTTTTCCTACTCTATGCAATCCAAAAACTTTTAATAATTAATTAAAATGATTATTAATAAATAAAAACAATAATAATTTTCATAAAAATCCCAAAAGTGAAAAATTATTATTCTTGGCCTTGAGCTCGTTTCATGAATACTTGAAAATGTACAGGCCGTAAATCAACAAAAATTGTTGGTATAAAAAAGCAATAACAAAAACCGAGAGCACACGGAAAGGCAGTTCTGATGATAAAACAGATCTGTCAAAAATCCATCATGATCACACTACTAACTGTCAAATGGCGGAAGTGGTTCATGCATATGGTGAAAAGAAGAATAGAACTAGGAGTTTAGATGACATCAAAACCAGCGTATTGTTAGCTTAATGGTTTGCAATGCGTGCCAAAATTTCTCTGATGAGTGAAGTCTAGCAGCTTCCGAAATGGATCTATAAGAAAAGCTATGGCAGTTGTCTCTAAACATTTTTCCTACTCTATTCAATCCAAAAACTTTTAATAATTAATTAAAATAATTATTAATAAATAAAAACAATAATAATTTTCATAAAAATTCCAAAAGTGAAAAATTATTATTCTTGGCCTTGAGCTCGTTTCATGAATACTTGAAAATGTACAGGCCGTAAATCAACAAAAATTGTTGGTATAAAAAAGCAATAACAAAAACCGAGAGCACACGGAAAGGCAGTTCTGATGATAAAACAGATCTGTCAAAAATCCATCATGATCACACTACTAACTGTCAAATACCGGAAGTGGTTCATGCATATGGTAAAAAGAAGAATAGAACTAGGAGTTTAGATGACATCAAAACCAGCGTATTGTTAGCTTAATGGTTAGCAATGCGTGCCAAAATTTCTCTGATGAGTGAAGTCTAGCAGCTTCCGAAATGGATCTATAAGAAAAGCTATGGCAGTTGTCTCTAAACATTTTTCCTACTCTATTCAATCCAAAAACTTTTAATAATTAATTAAAATGATTATTAATAAATAAAAACAATAATAATTTTCATAAAAATTCCAAAAGTGAAAAATTATTACTCTTGGCCTTGAGCTCGTTTCATGAATACTTGGAAATGTACAGGCCGTAAATCAACAAAAATTGTTGGTATAAAAAAGCAATTTATAATAATATTTATTATTTATTTATAATAATATCTATTTTTTCTCTTAAGAAATTTATTTAGTCAGAATGTAAATGAAAAAATTTATTTAAGTGAGTTATAGAAAAGAAACTAAAAAAAATTATTGTTTGAAGTCTTTTTTACTTTCAAGTCTGGGCAATTTCGCACGGCTCTCTAATGTCGTCGCCATAACAGCCTCTACATTTTCCGGTATAACCCGTTTGGAAACGCTATCTAGCAATTGAACATGTCGTTCCGTTCCTTGTATGTGTGATGGAATTTTTGGATCATTAAACGGGGCATCATCTTGATTTAAATATTCTTTCAATGTATCGTACGGAATGCTTCGAGTGAATGGTGGTTCAAATACGATATTTATATCATTCAAATTGATCATTTCCGTATAACTTGTGCAATTAAAGTTTATATCTGGTTTTTTATAAACTCTAAGGGCCGGTTTCACCAGCGCGACTAAGACTAAAACTAAGTCGTGACTTAAGTTAGCACAGATTCGAGACTAACTTAATTTTGGGTTTCACCAACTGAGCGACTTAAATAATTTTGAACACAACAACCCGATCAGCTGTTTTATGCATAGTAGTATTTTTTCATACCAGACAACTCTGCGCATCCCAATACCCCAGTGCGAAATGGGCATGTATGGCCAGACACGAAGGAATGTATTGATCTTACACCCATTTCTCTTTAGTTGGAAGGTACTAAAATTAGCTTTTAATTGAAAACTATAGTTTCGTAATGGTTGCATGCTTGAAAACAGGCGTTTACATGCATCTACGCTTACCCCGTTAAAGTCAAGCATGATGAAGTTTCCGACTGGGACGTTGCACAAAACAAATTAGCAACATTACTGACATTATGGTTTCGAACCACAGCAACACTGCTTAGTCGAGGATAAGTCAGCTGGCAAGTTGACTAAGTTGTGACTTAGCTAAGTTAGGTGGTGCAACTGAAAAAGTGAAAATCGCGACTTAACTAAGTTAAGTCGAGTTGGTGAAACCGGGCCTAAGTTCCATTGGGTCGTCAACATCGGTTCGATAACGTAGAATTTTCTTAATGGCACAGTCGCGCTTTTCTTTCCTATCATCAAACAACATTGATAACAAGATTTTTTCCGAATGCGCATAATATGAATTATCTTTAATTACTTGAGTGACAATTTTGCGTAAACGAGGTCGTAGAAATCGTGACCAACCAATGAACTTGAAAAAAAATGCACTGCCGTACACGACAGAGCTGTAATACGTGATATTGAAGTACATTGGCACATAAAATTTAATTATAAATTCAACCAGAATTCTTAAATTTGCATCTGGATTTTCCGTTGTCACATATAATCGCAAGAATCTAGCGGCCTTGGTGAGCCACCGATAATGTACAATTTTCCCTGGTTTGATGTTAGCCAGATCCACCGGAACCACGCCGCTAGAAATTGCATGGGCCATGTCGTATAAGTCCTTCGAATCGGTGGAAAATTCAATTTTTTCTGGAGCAGGGGGCATATTTTGCAACTCAATTTTGTGAAAGCCGTCCACCACCTGAAAATATATAATAATAAAATAATTAAAAACGGTTGACAATTATAATAAATGAGTGATAGCAATAACTTACCGGAAGAGTTTCACAAGTTTCGATTTGACGGCTCAGTTTTCCGGTTACCGATCTTGGTCCAGTGCTGGTTGATTTATCCAAAGCTTCAAACAAATACCGAAACGGAAGTTCGTTGAAGTGTAGAAGGCAAACGAACCAATGCAATGGTCTCTTTAACAGCAATTCGAATCGTCGTATAATTCCACCGTGTGGGCCAGTGTTTGTTACCTCACCGTCAGTGCATATTCCAATTAATGCATCCAGTGATATATTTTTATCGTTGAAAAAACCATTTATTTTTTTTTTATTCAGCGGTTTCATGTTCCAGTCTTACGTAACCAATCAATTCAGAATTGGGTTCTCTCAAAATAACAAGATGAGGTTCTTTTACCATCCTAGTATGATACTTCTCATCAATTTTATCTATCGTTAAAGTATCATCTTTTCTGCCATCGAATGAAAACGCTAACAAATTGGTATCATCTAACCGTTGGCGAAGCACTTCTTGTCTGCATTTCTCTTTTTCTCTGCGAACTTTCGATTTATCCATGATAAGAGGTTTCCCATGCATGATTTTAAAATCTTGCAAAAGAGCGGTTCCCAATGTCCGTGTTCAAACACAGATACAAATTGACGTCAATTAGTTGCGGTTTTGCTTTTTGTGGGAGAGAGAGCAACGATGGAAGGGGACGGGTACCGAGTTGCTTGTGCTCGCGAAACACGCTTTTTGTTGCCGTTCGTCTCAATTATGTTATGTTGGGCGCAGTTCAATTGTGACATTTTCCTTCAAACGTTTTTTTACATTCGCATGCACACATATTAATACACGACATAAAAGTAATTGTATCAACAGATTTTCAATGTTTATTTCCAAGAAAATTATACAATTATATTAATTTGAGCTAAAACATATTTTTTCATTCGAAATATTCCTACAACGCAGTAAAAAATTTCTTAGTACATATGTATGTATTGAGAGAATGTCAGTACAAAACATAATCAACCAAAGCAATTCCTTTCCGTGTTTGAACAACATCGGAAACACTTGAGCAACACCAAAAGATAATTGCCGATAAAAGCAACTCCGAGTTTCTCTGTTTGAACACGGACAATGCTGATGCTACTCTGTCAGGCACACCAAATCTGTCACATACCAAGGCAAAGTTAAAACAATCGTATCTCTCTGTGTATTGTGAACTTGTGCTTCTATCCATATCTTCTTGAACCGGTGGCGGTGCGTATGTTGAATCATCGGGATCTTGGTATGCTGGCATTGATGACATAGACGTTGCTCGTTGCTCTTCAGTTTCCATCATAACTGCATCCATTGTTAGTCTTCTCTGATTAAGTTGATCGTGCATGAACTCTTTGAGGCGTTCGGGAACCCAGCCGCATGCACATGGAGCTGCCTTTAAATCGCATTTACATGTTCCAATGTAAAAAATTGTCGACGCCATAAGCAGTTCCAACAAACTCTGTTTTAGGTACTAACCACCATCAGTAAATCCATCGTTTGACGGTCTTACTCTTGGTCCTAAGACATCTACAACTGGTAATGGAGAACGGGGTCTTTTGTTTGGTTTGTATAATTTTTCCACTACTGATTCAATATTTTCCTGGGTATGAATAGATTCGTCTGCAGTTTGATCTAGTTGCGTTTGAGCCAGCTCTTCGGTTGACACTATTGGGTCATCAGTTGGGTTTAAGCTAATATTGCTTGTGCTCATAGCTACATTTATTCCGCCCATAAATGATGAGGAGTCCAATTCTTGTAAGCAATCATGTATCATGGCATCGTCATCAGGCTCGATTTGGTCGCAAATATAATCCGGATCTGAGATACTGTTATCTGAGTCCTCAAAATCGTCGTCGATTTCAACTGAATCCATTAGGGCTTCAATTTCGGAATCACTCATTGTAGAGAGGTTTATTTTTTTTTGAAGCGACATTTTGTAGTAACAGCGATAAACAGCAAGCAAACACGTGCCTTAATAAAAAAGAAATGGTTGTTATCGAACAAATATTGTAACCACTCAAAGCATTTGACATAACATTTATGCAATTTTTTTCGCGTAAGCCACTAAGCCCGTCTACAGACGGCCTTCACAAATCGGTCAATAACAAAAAACCCCGGCACCACAAATTCAAAAAATATACGCAGTACTGAAGCAAAAGATATAGCAACTTACCAGAAAATTATTCAAGACAATTAAGTTTATCAGAATGATTATATTACAATTTGAATATGCAAAAAATTCTCAAGTTATTTTCGCGTCACAATCTGCAAATTTTTCCAAAGAAATAGCTGTCCCTGCCACAAAAATAATTTAAGAGCTTTCAGAAAAGCTTTATTTGAAAGCTCATTTCATGCAGAGTTATCGTTTAAGCGCACAAGATGAAAATTACGTTATATTTAATATTATTTTGATTTAAGTGATGCCCGTCTGTAGACGGTGTTAGTGGCTTAAGGGATATTGACTAAGTGACACATATATCCAAATTTCATTAATTTAGAACAAAATACTTCGGAATTATGACGAATTGAAACTTTATATAGCCCGGGGGCGTGGCTCCGCCTACTTTTCTAATACTATATATTGTCTATGCTGTACCCAGTGAACCCAAGTATATATTGTGAAAATTTCATAAAGATCGGTTGAGTTCTTTGGCGTTTATAAAAGACACCCTTTTTTATATCTATTTTTGTTACGCACACAAGGTATATTACTTCATCCGACATAAACGAATCGAGATATATATTTATTAATGTATATCAAAACCTTCAGGATGAAAAGTAAAATATCCGTGCAAGTAGTTAATACCCCACTGCAAAATCGAAGTTGTATATCATTTTGATATTCATTCCTTTCATGAACATGAAATGTTTGTACGTATACTGAAATGATCAGGAGGATGAGCTGAGTCGATGTAGCCATCCGTCTTTCGATACGTCTGTCTGTCTGTTCGTCGGTCTATTTGAACGCAAATACGAACTGAAAGTATTAAAATAGACCTGCGTAATTTGGGATGACATAATAGATCACTACTAGGTATATAATGTTCGGTTCCACCCAAACTTAGACTTTCTTACTTGTTATATCTATTTTTGTTACGCACACAAGGTATATTACTACATTCGGCATAAACGAATCGAGATATATATTTTTTAATGTATATCAAAACGTTCAGGATGAAAAGTAAAATATCCGGGCAAGTAGTTAATACCCCACTGCAAAAACGAAGTTGTATATCTTTTTTGATATTCATACCTTTCATGAGCATGAAATGTTTGTACGTATACTGAAATGATCAGGAAAGTGAGCTGAGTCGATGTAGCCATGTCCGTCTCTCGATACGTCTATCTGTCTGTCCGTCTGCCTATTTGAACGCAAATACAAACTGAAAGTATCAAAATAGACCTGGTATATAATGTTCGGTTCCACCCGAAATTAGACTTCCTTACTTGTTATTTATAAGATTGCCCACATGGTAGTAGAAAAAGTTTAAAACCACTATAGGTCATAACTCCACAACAATTTACCACGACCACTTATACAGAACTGGATATTTAATGTTCGGTTCCACTCGAACTTAGACTTCCTTACTTGTTATTTATAAGATTGCCCACATGGTAGTAGAAAAAATTTAAAACCACTATAGCTCATGACTCCACAACAATTTACCACGACCACTTATACAGAGCTGGGTATTTAATGTTCGGTTCCACCCGAACTTAGACTTCCTTACTTGTTATTTATAAGATTACCCACATGGTAATAGAAAAAGTTTAAAACCACTATAGGTCATAACTCCACAACAATTTACCACGACCACTTATATAGAGCTGGGTATTTAATGTTCGGTTCCACCCGAATGAATGTCCTTACTTGTTATTTATAATACGAGTATAATAACCTAGGAAGCTCAGAGTTTCTGCATCCTCAAATTGTCATCCCTGGAGCAATTCCTTGCAGCGAGGTTGCTTCATATTGTCCGGACCAAGAGATGGGAACTGCTGCGTTTGCTGTAGGTGTTTTGGAAAACCACCTATCATCAGTAGTAGCAGCTCAACCTGAAAAGCTTCACGACCACGATGAACTTTTGGCATCAACAGTGGAAATCTACAATAACATATACATCACATTGAAGCCCAAAAGGTCAGAGGAGCAGAAACTTCCACAATTATGCTGCAGACATGAGGCTAAATTCGGTCTCAGTACCCATATTTGATGGTTCACCAGTCACTGGTTGTTCTTCAAAGATATGTTCGAGTCTCTCGTTCATAATTGAGCAGATCTAAATTCGACCTATAAACTTGACAAGCTCCGCCAATACATGAAGTCAGATAGTGTTTTGTGCTTGGAGATTTATATACGGGTGGATATGAAGACATTTGGACCGAGGTTAAACGCTGTTTTTTACAATCCTCGCATATTGTCACAAATCCATGACCAGCTTCTGCTGGACCTGCCAAACCAACCGATCGAATCGCAGAAGGCAGCATTGAGCAGCATTGTTGGCTGCGTATGCAACACATTTCAAGCCCTAACAGCAATGAAGGTGCTAGTCAGAAAGTGGGACGCTCTGCGTTTGTTAACCAAGTTACCTACTGGCACTAGTGTCCCAGTTCCAATACCATCACGCACTGACTATTGTACGTCAAGGAATGTATTCGTTAAGAACTATGTAGTGGAAATACCATCATGACAATATTGGAAGAATAGACAATATGCCGTCCCGGGTGCCATCAACATATTCACCGAGGACTCTATGCTTGAAGGGAAGGTGGGCGGAGGCATCTTTTCACCGGATCTGGGTTAAGAAGTCTGTTTTCGCTTTCCTGATCAGTGTAGTGTATACCAAGCGGAAATGCTGGTAATACACAGGGCTGTGAGTCATCTGCTGCCTATGCCTAAAGATGGCAAACGGGGTTTTATCTTCTCAGCCCGCATTAGAATCATTCTCAAATCTCTTAACGAAATGGCTCAGCACTTCAGTGTGAGCCTAATATCGGTACCTGGACACAGTGATATTGAAGGCAACTACAGAGCATACTAGCTGGCCAGGACCATATTCTCCCGGGAAATGACTCGGTAGGTATACTTATGGCCAGATTCAGGCTTCGTGTAAACACAAGCACCATAAGGAAGGCAAATGTACTATGGTCAGCCATCTCATCGGGTGAGACATCCAGGATAACTTGGCCTTCATATGATAAATGACATACAAAAGCGTTTCTAAAAAATTTTCATTGATAACTGAAATTTAAGACACAATGGCTAGAGGCTTCGCCTATGCCCATTCATTCATACGTGCATATGCTTTGCTTACCGTAATATATTTCTTGTCTACTCGTTTATTTCATGGGGTATTTATGATTTATTACAATTCAAAAACTATACTGACTAACTAATATTTACTGACTTAACTAATTGGTGTGTTATATACTTCAGTTTTTACACATTGAACATATCTACATGTTTTTTACGCGTACATATATTTAACACGTCAACAAAATCTTATTATTTATAAGGTGAGTTTTAATCTTTTTTGCTCAACACAAATTTTTTCAATTACTTCTTGTCTTGCAATGGGCACATATTTATGTACCGCCAACGTCGTTAAATCATTTAACCCTTCTTTAATTGTATAAAAAGAAGGGATAAATAAAATGGGATATTCAAGAATTGTAAAGCATAACGTACATATCAATATTATAATTACTTTAGAGTTTTTTACCTGGTGTTTAGGCCACCGGCCTAAATATTAAGGCACACCCTAATACTCCGAGCTGTGCGGTTAGAACTGATAACCGTTTACCCCGCCGGATAATAGCGTGAGCTAAGATTCGGCGGTCGCTACGAATTGATATATTAATTTGCACTTCACTTCGTTTTCGAGCGTCGAAGAACCCGCCAGCAGCCAAGTTACCAAAGGTAAGTATTGTCCATCCAACTGCATTTAAATTCCACACCATTTAAATAATTTCAATAGTTTTGCATTTCCACAACTTTGAATTAAATAAACACTGTTAATCATTGTTATTATATATGAACTAAGGAGTTTTTTATTTCTTTCCCTCTTGCACTTTATTACGAGCGACTATAACTTGGTATTCGAGATACCAAGCGACAAGCCGCCGTAGCATTTTGGTCCATCTCGCCAGGAAAACCAAATTCGAGGATTAATCATCTCAAAATATTATTTCAACAAAATACCAGCGCCAATATAATTAAAATTCACCGAGATCAACAAATAAATAACGAGACACATGCAAAATTCAGCCAATATACAAAACCTTGCGAAAAGCCATAGTAGCGAGTGGCAGCAACAAGCAGACAGAGACAGTCATATACAATCGCATCATATCACCAGACAATCACATCCTACAGTTCATTAAAATAACAAATCATCACACATCACATCATCAACACATCCCATACATCACATCATGAACATACCGTCATACGTCACATCATCAGCGTATACAGTAACACGTCATATCACACATCACATTAGTGGCACATATTAAACCTGTAAGGGCTGCTCACCGGATTTTAATTGACGTATTTTGCATGGTTAGCTTTCAAATTAATCGCCGATTAGGCTTAACCGGCCTTTATGAAAGTGGCCCTAAAGCTCATCAAGGTAAGTGGTTGATTTTAGTGCACAATTTTTTTAAGTACGCATTAACGTCAGGGAAAGTGTGATATAGCTTTGTAGATTATAGTAAGTGGAAGGTCTTTGTGTTTGAAAAACACACTTATCGCCTTTTGACTATCGAGAAGTTCCCCCCTCCAGTGGTAAGGGCTCCTCGAGATAGCTCAAGGCAGACAGGCAGTGGCTCAACGTCTTTTTTATACCTTTCATGAACATGAAATGGTATATTAACTTTGGTCCGATGATTGTAACGTTTAGAAATATAAGAGATAGACCCACCATTAAGTATACCAAATTGATCAGGACGATGAACTGAGTTGATACAGCCATGTCCGTCCGTCCGTCTGTTTGAACGCAAACTAGTCCCTCAATTTTTGAGATATCTCGATGAAGTTTGGCACACGGATGTATTTTAGCATTATATTAGACATTTGTCGGATCCGGTATAATCGGGTCACTATAGCATATATCTCCCATACAACCGATCGTTCAAATAAGAGGATTATGACCATTTCTCCCTCATTTTTAAAGATTAAAACTTGAAACTTGGTGAGATATTTTCTTATGGATAGCAAAAGATTTCGTAAAAAAATCACCAAGATCGCAGCTATATATAGTATATATCCCATACAACCGATCGTTCAGATAAGAGGATTATGGCCATTTCTCCCTCATTTTAAAAGATGAAAACTTGAAACTTGGTGAGATATTTTCTTATGGATAGCAAAAGATTTCGTAAAAAAATCACCAAGATCGGAGCTATATATAGTATTAAAGAACTAAACTTCATCTACTTGAACATCAGTAGCATTGTCGCGAATAAATGTGAATTACGGAAACCACATTTGATTTTATGTTCAGAGACATGCACCACTGAGGACATAGCAAACCAAGAGCTGCGGGTTGAAACATAGAAAGTTTTACGTGTGATTACCATAGTTGACACACTGGTGGGGTGCTAGTATACATACGAGTACGTGACTCCATTGAATACAAAACAATTTATAACTATACATTCAACAATAACATCTGGTGCATAATAATCAAAGTTAAAAATGTTTTCCCGCAATACCAAATAGTCCTGATATATCACTCGCCTAGCTCGAGCGATACAGAATTTATTGCATGCAGGCAAGACATATTGATAACAGGTGCTTAACACATGATAAGATCATATTTATTGGTGATTTCAATATAAATCTTTATAAAAATACAACATATAGTAAGCAGTTACTTGACTTGTTTCATTCTTTTGCTATGGACCAAAAAATTGACTTTTATACACGAAAAGGGACCATCACTGAAACATTGATTGATCTTTTATTTACGAACAGTGAGTCCATCTCTTGTAAAAGACTAGATGAACATCGTATAACAGATCACGAAACCATTTACTTCAGTGTCAAATTAGATAAGATGTTTCAAATGAGAGTCAAACAAATCTTAACGTCTTGGGAAAACTATGCAAGTGATAATCTCGTTAGTCAATTTCGACAGTGCGATTATATTGAGTTTGAGAACCAGAGTATTGAAAATAAGGTTGTGTTATTACAAAACAATATATCAAGTGCTATGAGCTATCTGACATACCCAAAAGAAGTCTGCGTTAAGCTTATGAATAAGTGGTACGACGCAGAACTGGCAAATCTTAATAAACTTAAGCTAAGGCTCTATAACATCGCTCTAGAGACAGGTATATGGGATGATTATCAGACTACCCGACATAAATATAAAAATTAAGATCAAAAAGGCCAAATACATGGAGCATAAAATTACAAATAATATAGGTGACAGCAGGGAAATGTGGAAGAACTTAAAAAATTGCATATCATTGTCTAAGGAGTGCAATATTATTAACAAAATATGGATCAAAGATCGACTTTTCACACGTGAGTATCATAGAAATTATCCTAAGTATTACTGCTAGTAGTGATGTCAGTATGGACATTGAACAAAGTAGTCTCGCATTTCAGTTTCGAAAAGTCACTACAACCGATATACTGGATATAGTTAAAAAATTCAAAAATAAAATAGGAGGGAAGAGACTGTTATCTGAAGGAGTTGTCAAAGACTCCATTACATATACTGGATACTTTTATACTCAAATCGTCAATGAAAGTTTAGAGAAAGGTATAGTACCAGACCCCTGGAAAACTTCTGTAGTAGTGTCAATTGAAAAAGTCAAAAATACTCTGAGAGCTGATGAGATTAGGCCCATTAATACGCTACCATGTGAAGAAAAGATACTTGAAACAGTGGTAAAAAACCAACTAGTAAAGTATTTAGAAGATAATAAAATTATTATTCCGCAGCAGTCTGGATTTCGTAAAAAGCATTCATGTGAAAGTGCCCTAAATGTAGTTATTGCTAACTGGAAAGAAGACTTGAGCAGGAACAAACATATTATAGCCGTATTCCTGGATTTAAAGCGAGTCTTTGAGACAATTGACCAAAATTTGCTTTTGAGAAACTTAAACAACATAGGTATTTCTGGAACCGAGCTGGACTGGTTTGAAAACTTTGTTAAATTGGATGATATATATCAGAGAAAAGACTGTTGGACTACCACAAGGCTCCGTATTGGCTCCTATATTGTTGAACATTTATATCAATGATATCGCAAAATGCATGCAGTATAGTGACATTAAGTTATTCGCAGATGATACATTACTGGTGATTAGTGGCGAAAATGTCAATGAAATGTACGCGAAGTTACAAAATGACTTAAATAGAGTCAACGATTGGTTATGCTTAAACAAACTGAAATTAAACGTGACGAAAATTTTCATGGTTATATCAAGACGCAATTTTAGTAACACAGATTTGCAACCATTAAGTATAAGCAATGAATCTATAGAAAGAGTCAACCAATTCAAATGCCTAGGAATAATAATCGATGGAAAATTGAATTTTAACCAGCACGTTGATTACACGGTCGGGAAAATTGCTAAAAAATTGTATTTCACACAAAGAACCTGTAGATACTTAAATAAAAGGTACAAAGTAATGGTCTACAGATCAATTATCGAACCTCACTTTATCTACTGTCCAACTATATTTTTTATTATGAGAGATAGTCAAATTTATAAATTGCAAAAGCAACAAAACCGGGCAATGAGATTTATTCTTAGTAAACGCAATGATACACCTATAGGAAATAAAAATATTTATTTCCTATTAAAAATATTCAAAAATTATTTTTATTTTATTTATTTTTATTTTGTCACTTCAGAAACAGAAAAAGTTATTGACTCCCTCAACTATGAAAACTTGTTGAATAATAAAAATTACATATTCGTTGCTAAGCAACATACCAAGTTCTAAACACCTGAACCGCATCGCCACACTACCCCCCTTGGTAGAGGATTTGGCTACAGATCCAAAATTTCACGAAAACGTACTTTCCTGCCGGACCGAGTCGCGTATTCTGGAACTCGTGCAATTTTAGGAACAGGAACAGGTATAGACGTTGAAACCGGAACAGATGTAGAAGTAGGAATAGGTGTTGAAACAATATCATCTTGAATAACAAAAGCTGGTTTTACACGATCTATAGATACTTTAGTTGGTTCATTTCGAATTTTGAGTGTGACTGTATTTTCATCGCGATTAATTATTTCATACGGGCCGGTGTATGGAGGCTGGAGTGCCTTAAGAAATGGTCCAACTTTGAGAAAGGCATGACTACATTTCGATAGTTCTTTGAAAACAAAAACTCCAGGTTGACAGTGTCTTGATGCTGGAAGTGGACGTAAGCGCGACATAAATTCACGTAAACTTGAAAGAAAGCTGCTTGGATCATCGGAAATTTCATGTCCAAGACTTGAAGAAAGAAACTCAAATGGCAAACGAATCGTTTCACCATAAACCATTTCAGAGGCAGTAGCCTTGATATCTTCTTTAAAAGCTGAACGAATTCCAAGTAGAACCAAGGGCAAGGCCTGAACCCAGTCAATGTCGGAATGAGCCATGATTGCGGCTTTCAAGTGACGATGTAATCGTTCGACTAAACCATTTGCAGCAGGATGCCAACTTGTAGTGAAGTTATGCCGAACTCCGAATCGTGTAACAAAAATTTTGAAGAGATGAGAAGAAAATTGAGCTCCACGATCTGAGGTTATAATTTCAGGAACACCAAAACGAGATATCCAGCAATCCAAAAGTGCATGAGTTACAGTATCTGCAGTTATGTTCTGCAAAGGACATACCTCAGGCCATCGAGTATAACGATCGATGACAGTCAAACAATATCGAAAAGAACATGCAAGTGGAAGTGGACCAATCAGATCAATGTGAATGTGGGAAAATCTCTTTGTTGGAGTTTCAAAATTTCCAAGTGAAGCGTGAACATGGCGTGAAATTTTTGATCGTTGACAATCATTACAAGCACGAGCCCAATTTCGACAGTCTTTATTCATTGACGGCCACACAAAACGATCGCTGATTAATTTGAGTGAAGCATTGGCACCTGGATGGCTCAGGTTATGAAGCTGATCAAAAACAGAACGACGAAACGGTAATGTGATGTATGGCCGTGCTTTTCCCGTTGATGTATCACAAAACACAGTAAGTGAAGAACCAGGAATTGGCACCCGCTCGATGCAGAGAGAAGAATTTTCTCGGGTAATTCTCGTAAGTTCATCGTCTTCTTCTTGAGATCCAACCAACAACTCGTAATCCAATGGAGCAGAAACAGCTTCAATTCGTGAGAGTGTATCAGCAACGACATTATCAGCTCCTTTGATGTGTTGGATATCCGTTGAAAATTCTGCAATGAATGAGAGTTGCCTGAGTTGAACCGGTGGAAGTTTTTCACGTTTTTGTTGACAAGCGTAAATCAATGGTTTATGATCTGTGTAAATCGTGAACGAATGTCCCTCCAAAAAATGACGAAAATGCTGGATTGCTGCGTAGATAGCAAGAAGTCCACGGTAGAAAGCAGGCCAAGAGCATTCTTTTGAGGACATTTTCTTCGAGAAGAAAGCAAGAGGTTGCCACACGCCATCGACAAGCTGTTGTAAACATGCACCAACTGAATGGTTTGAAGCGTCTGTAAACAAACCAAGAGGCGCACCAATGCGAGGATGAACCAGAAGTGAAGCAGAAGAGATACAGTTTTTGCAGGTTACGAAAGCTTCTTCCAGCTCAAACGTCCAGTTGATTGGTTGAGATCCTTTCAAAAGTGGATTGCTGATTGCATCATTCAATGGAGCTTCGTATTCAGAAACATGCGGAATGAATCTGCGGTAGAAGTTTAACATTCCAAGAAAACGTCGAAGACCTTGTGCTGTTTTTGGCAACGGAAAGTCTTTGATTACCTGGACACGCTCTTCTGGAGCTTGTACGCCAGCAGCAGAGATGATATAACCAATAAAAGGAATTTCAGGAACTCCAAAAATGCACTTTTTGACGTTAATCACCAATCCATATCTTGCTAGACGCTCAAAAATGATTTTAAGATGGCGTTCGTGTTCTTCTTTGGAACGAGAAAAAACGAGAATGTCATCCATATAAACGAAACAAAACTCTAAACTTCGCAAAACTTCATCCATAAACCTTTGAAAGGTCTGGCCAGCATTTCGAAGTCCAAACGTCATGAATGGAAATTCGAAAAGGCCAAAGGGAGTAATAATAGCAGTTTTGGAAATGTCTTCTTCGGCTACAGGAATTTGTTGATAAGCTTTAACAAGATCAATTTTCGAAAACACCGTACAACCATCGATAAAGTGAGTGACGTCGTGAATGTGGCGGACAGGATACCGATCTGGGATAGTCCGAGCATTCAATGCACGAAAATCTCCACAGGGGCGCCAAGTTGAATCACTTTTTGGTGCCAAGTGTAAAGGCGATGACCAAGAACTCTCTGAGGGACGAGTTGTACCAGCTTGTAACATAGCGTCGAATTCTTGTTTAGCTATTTTTAATTTCTCAGGATTTAAGCGTCGTACTTTGCTTGTCACCGGTGGTCCAGGAGTTGTACGAATGTGATGAACAACCTCATGTTTTATATTTCGAGGTAAACCTGGTGGACGAGTAATTTCAGGAAATTGAGAAATGAGAAAACCAAAAGTCGACGAATCCTGAACTGCTTTAACACTGGTTTGCGAGGAAGGCTGAGAAAAACCGTGTACATGAAGACCAGTGGTGACGTCGACGATGCGTTTTGTACGACAATCCGGTAAAAGGTGATAATGAGCAAGCAAATCAGATCCAATTATTGGTAGATCAACATCAGCAACGATAAATCTCCATGGAAAATCACGAAGAAGTCCTAAGTTAAGATTCAAGTTTAAAAAACCATATGTTTTGATTTTGCTTCCATTTGCAGCACACAAGTCGTAATTGACAGGAGAACGACGATCACGTAATAGACGTCGAGGAAAGCAACATAAGTCAGAACCAGTATCGACGAGAAAGCGATGTTTAGATATTCTATCAGTGACAATTAGGCGGCTACTGGTTGACAAGCAGTCTGATGCCGCATTCACAGACTGCTTTTTCCGTTTTCCAAATAATCACAGGGACTTATACATTTCTTCGCTTTGTCCTGGAATTTTTTATGGTACCAACAAATTTGTTGGTTAGAGTTGCTTCGATTTCGAGATTTGCTACGACGTCGAAAGCTGTTGGACGAACCATGGGAATGATTAGGGCACGAACGAGAAACCGACAATTCGGCCACTTGCTTTTGTAGATCAGCAATCGCATTTAACAGATTGCTTTCGATACTTTTATCGCTGAGCGCTGCATTTACAGCGAAAGTCGGCGAGCTCGGTGAGACTTCGACAATCTTGTCAGCAAGCTCCGCAATGTTGTCGAGCTGCAAATCAGATTGTGTCGCAAGGATAGCCTGGACGTTGGACGGAAGACGTTTAAGCCAGAGTTGACGAAGGAGACTATCCTGCACGATAGTTGAACCAGCGAGAGAGCGTAAGTGGCGTAGAAACTGCGATGGTTTGCGATCGCCGAGCTCTTCCTCACTGATAAGTTGGCGGACTCGTTGTTCCTCAGACGCAGACAAACGATCAATCAATTTTGTGCGCAAAAATGTGTTTGGATTCAGCGGAGGAGGATTCTCTATAACATCCTCGATCTCAAATGCGACACGTGCATCCAGTTGCGAAACAACATAATGGAACTTTGTTACCTCATTTGTTATATCGGACAACGTAAACTGCGAATCAGCCTGTGAAAACCATAGTCTTGGTTTGTCGGACCAAAAAGGCGGCAGTTTTACTGCAACACGATGAACTGCAGGGCGATGGCCGGCGAAGTTAGTGGCAAAATCATAATCTCGCTGCTGCTGCCATTGTCGTGGTTGCGGTGATGGTGGCTGCTGCTGCTCATACTCCAATTGATGGTTGTGTTGTTGTTGCGTTTGCTGGCGTAATTCGTCCATCTGTCGTTGAAGCTCCTCATTTTCTCCGCGAAGGGCAACGAGCTGATCTTCATCTCGAAGCATCTTATGGAATACACGTTATACACTTTTTGATCACGTCGGGGTCACCAATATAGGAAATAAAAATATTTATTTCCTATTAAAAATATTCAAAATTATTTTTATTTTATTTATTTTTGTTTTGTCACTTCAGAAACAGAAAAAGTTATTGACTCCCTCAACTATGAAAACTTGTTGAATAATAAAAATTACATATTCGTTGCTAAGCAACATACCAAGTTCTAAACACCTGAACCGCATCGCCACACACCTATACGAGATATGATTGGGGCTCTAAATTGGCTAAGCGTTAAACAACAGCTATTTTACTATACCATGAAGCTCATTAAGAATATAATAGAGGGCAACCTGCCCGATTATTTGAAAAATAACATTAAATATGTCAGAAATATGCATTCCGTAAACACTCGAAATAGAAATGATTTCAATTTACCTTCTTATAGAACAGAATCAGATAAATGTAACTTATATTATAAAGGCCTAAAATGTTACAACGAACTTCCAAATGATGTAAAATTATGTAATATGAATCAATTCAAACAAAAACTGTATGATTACTGTAAAACATTACCAATTTAGTGCAGAATGGGCAGCCCTTCAAAATATCGTGCAAAGTGCGTGCGAACGAAGTACTTCCAGATGTACAGCCACATGTTCACGTGCAGAAAGTTGCCTAAACTTATACTGAAACGCATCACTATTCCATCAGTGCTTTGCCGTTCATATATTGTCTTCGCGCTTTACTTGCGTAGATGGCCTGTTATCTGCATCCAACTGGTTCTACCCTTGTATTGGTATGTTCCGAAGGACTGCCCATGCTTAGCACTAAAAAGTGGCAACCAAATTGTTACTGTAATTTTTCCATTTATAATCTAAGTAAGATTATAAATGAAATACTGGAAATAGGTATAAGCTAGGCTAAGTTTAAGCTGTAAGAAATAAATAAATAAATATCCCATACAGCCGATCGTTCGGATAAGAGTATTATGGCCATTTCTCCATCATTTTAAAAGCTTAAAACTTGAAACTTGGTGAGATATTTTCTTATGGATAGTAAAAGATTTTGTAAAAAAGTCAGCAAGATCGGAGCTATATATAGTATATATCCCATACAACCGATCGTTAAGATAAGAGGATTATGGACATTTATTCCTCATTTTGAAATATTAAAACTTGAAACTTGGTGAGATATTTGCTTATAGATGAAAAAAGAAAATTAAATGTATTGCTGACAAAGTTTTAGAGAACTTTAAACAATGCGTATTTAAGTTTGCACGTATTCATGAGAGGTATAAAGCCTTTGGCACAGCCGAAGACAGCGCCGTCCTTACTTGTTTTTATTTTTTTTAACACATTACCACAGCACTGTACAGTCTCTATTCCTTCTAATATTAATTTCCATTTTTTGTATATTTTCAACAAAAATTTACACTTACACTTGGTTGATGCACTTGCAAATAAATACCACGATATTCACTCACTTAAATACTGTCGTAAACCGCATACAATACGTGCCACTACAAAATTATCACTTGCGTTTGGTGGCTAGTGGTCATTAATTCACTTAGTTCAAACGATATATATAAACTTTGTTTGCCAGTAAATCATTTAAATAAATAATCCACTTAAACGTATTTACACTGTATTTATTGAGTTCATTTGATTTTAAACACCTTGGTTTTGGCTATTCGGCGTTTGACACTTTCATTTACTCTTTGATAAAAGACACATTAAATCCGTATCCAAATTTCTATCTGCGTCACACATACTTTTCCACGATACAGTAGATCCTCACAAAGATTTCTATCTGGTTCACTTTGGATATTTTCACATATATTCAAAGCAATTATTTCTCACATTCAGTACAGTCCGCTATTGTTTCACTGTAAAAAATCAAAATTTTTAAAATCATCAAAAAAATGGAGACATACATATATTCGACTCTCAGATTGCATAGTAGAGTTTGATCAAGGCTTCAGCCCTCAAGACCAATATAAGGACACCCTTACCATTCAGAACGAGGAGCTAAGGTCATTGTGGAAGAAGACAAAAGCTGCCTATGAAAGTCTTCTGAGCTCACCAGACCTGTCCAAAGAAGATCTGCCATTCCCACAACAGCCGTTTCTACGTACCGGAATGACTCGGATTTTTACCTCCGACCAAGGGCTGTTATTTCGACTCTACCCTGTCTCACCTGTCATCTTTTCCACTAATATTGTCATCCTCCGAGCAGCTCCTTGCAGCAGGGCTGCTCATAACTCTCCTGCTCCGGGCTGGGCTCGAATCCAACCCGGGTCCAGGAGAATGGATCTGCTGCGTCTGCTGAAAGAAGATTTACGCTAAGCATTCACACTCCGTCCAATGCAATTCTTGTAAAAGATGATTGCACAAAACCAGGTGCTCCGGGCTAAATCTCTCCACACATAGGCCTCCTAGCTTCTACAAAACTTTCGTGGCCCCTTGCTGTTCACGCCCTAGGACGTCCCGTGGCCAACGACGATCCAGTATCGCACCGTCACAAGCTTCTGAAATAGTCTCCATGACCAATAGCACTAATAACGTCCAGCAAGTAGTGTGTAACACCCGCTGCCGCTCACGCCCACAGGCGCCAACACCTCACACAGCCGCTCACAGCTACTTCTTACGTAGCACCTCTGTCTCAGATGTGAGCAATGCCGAGCGACAGCCCACTCCCCTCCAACTTTCAACTTCCCCTTCTCCTTCCAGCACTAGCACAAATTTAAGTCAAAGCCACCAGCTCCTGGTCCCTTACACTCTGTTTGTCGGCTGAGACTATATACACCTGCGACATCAGTCAAATGCAATTCTTGCCTTGGCCTGTGTCACTTGCTTATATTTTCTCAACTTGGAAACAGGAACCTATGGACTGATACGTATGTTGCACCATGTTGTCGAGCTACGCAACCTACAACGTCGACCGATTCGCAACCTTCTGGTGCCTCGGATCCCTCGTCTTCTAGAGTGCGACGCAGTGTGCGACCCAGCCTGCTTCCACCAAGGCATACGCACCAGTCCCTGACTCCCAGCGTGAACACTTCTCCCCCTTCGCACTTTCGCGTCCTACAGCTAAACTGCAACGGCCTAACCAGGAAAGTGTGTGAAATAGTGAGCTTCATGAAGCGACAGAATATCCAGATCGCTGCCATGCAGGAGACGAAGTTAAACGCCCGATCAAATCTTCGGACTTGTGACGGCTATAACATCCACCGACGTGATCGAGAGAGAGGTCTTGGGGGCGGACTCGCCTTCATCACACACCAATCCGTGCAATATCGTCCATTTGAGCCCGACGTCGACCCAAGGGACAACCTCCTGGAACGTCAAGGAATGGTTGTCCGGACGGGCGACGTCGACCTCGAAATCATTAAGATCTATATACCTCCTGCCACCTGCTGTCCGAGAGATTACCACCCTGACATCAGTGCGTTATTAAGAGGCGATAATCGTGTAATCCTCGTAGACTTCAACGCACACCACGATCTGTGGCACTCAAGCCTACAGGCCGATGGCAGAGGACAGGAATTGGCTGAACAAATGGACGACTCGACGTTTTGCACTGTGAACGGGGACGACCCCACGAGAGTTGCGGTAAATTGTTCCAGTTCGCCAAACCTCACAATTGTCAGCGCAGGTCTCATAAACTGCGTTGAATGGCGACCAATGCTTACTCTTGCATCTGACCATTTGCCGATAGTCCTCTCAATCGATCGCCTCAATGACTTCGTTACTTCTGAGAAGCGCACCTTCACTAACTTCAGTAAAGCTGACTGGGTTGGTTTTCTTAATTTAACTCAGAGCACCTTCGCTGCTCTTCCCATCCCGTCTGACGAACGAGAAGGGGAAAAAGCGTTTCGCTTGGTCATAGCTTCAGCCTCCAATCAATATATTCCGTCAGGTAAAATTAAGGAGATACGTCCGTACTTCCCCGCAGAGGCAGCGGCCCTGGCTAATGAACGTGACCACGTGCGACGCTTGATCCCTACGGATCCTCAAATTCAAGATCTCAATGCGGAAATCAGACGGCTAGTTGATCAACACAAATGCGCCAAATGGGAGGAGCACCTAAGGTCCTGTAACCTCTCTGCTGGTGTTGGTAAATTATGGTCCACTGTTAAATCCTTGTCTAATCCGACCAAACCGAACGACAAAATATCCATCACCTTTGGTGATAAGGTACAGTCGAAACCAAACAGATGCGCGAGCGCTTTCTGCCGGCAATTTGTACTGCATCCTCCGGTTGACAAGGAAGCGCACAAACGCCAAAACAACCAAGCGCCCATTGCCATCACCACCACAGAGGTTCGGGAGGCCATGCGGGGGTCCAAAAACCCCAAATCTATTAGCCCAGACGGTATATCCATGCTGATGCTAAAACATAAGGTACCTAACAACCGTCTTCAATCTGTCCATGACCACCTTTGTCATTCCAGAAAGATGGAAACAGGCCAAGGTGGTGGCACTACTAAAGCCCGGCAAGCCGGCTAACGTGCGGGAGTCATATCGACCGATATCACTCCTCTCGCCAGTAGTGAAGACCCTGGAGACGGTCTTGCTCCCTTACTACACCGATAACCTACGATTAGCCGAACATCAGCATGGATTCCGCCAAATGCATAGCACTACCACCGCGCTAAACGCCATCACCACACAGATAAGTGTCGGTCTCAACCAATCTCGCCCAAACGACAGGACAGTGCTAGTTGCGCTTGATTTGTCGAAAGCTTTTGACACTGTTAATCACGCACAACTCATTAACGACCTGGAAGATTCAAACCTTTCCCCCTGTCTAAAGCGTTGGACCGCCAACTATCTCAGTGGCCCGCAGTCATCGGTGGAATTTAGAGGCGAATGATCAAAACCACGTATAATTAAGCAAGGGGTGCCACAGGGTGGTATCCTATCCCCGCTTCTGTTTAATTATTACATATAGAGGCTCCCTTCCCCACCAGAAGGCGTCTCGATCGTCTCCTACGCCGATGACTGCACGATCCTGGCGACTGGACCCTCCGTCGATGAGCTCTGCTCGAGAATTAATTCTTACCTGCCAACCCTTTCCCGTTTCTTCACTGCACGGAACCTGACATTGTCACCGACCAAATCCTCGGCCACCTTATTTACGACGTGGACATCGCAGGCGAACATGGAATTAGACGTCTACGTCGACGGCATTAAGCTTCCGACTGTCACACACCCCAAAATCTTAGGGGTCACGTTTGATAACATGTTAAAATACGGTGCTCATGTAGCCGCGATTGCCACCAAAGTACAAAGCCGTAACAAAATCCTCAAGCCACTAGCTGGCAGTACTTGGGGGAAAGGCAAAGAAACGTTACTGGCAACGCACAAGGCAATCGGCCAGCCGGTTCTGAGCTACGCGACGCCAATATGGTCGCCGGGGTTAGCAGACACACATTGGAGGAGGCTGCAGGCCTGCCAAAACACCGCACTCAGAACTGCCACGGGGTGCCTCCTCATGTCTCCTGAGCACCATCTTCATAATGAGGCAAAAATGCTCGATGTCAAAGAGCACTGCGAGATGTTGACCAGACAATTCCTGTTCAACTGCCATAAACCGCAGCACCCGAACAGGAACCTGCTCAACGAAAATCCGCCTCCCAGGAGAATAAGGAGTCACCTCCGTAAGCACTATGACGAGATCCGGCACCACATTTTCTCGCCGTTTGATCCAAAGGTTCACCGGCGGGCCCTCAACCTCATCCACACGGAGTCGGTAAACTCCTTTGTCAGGTCATGTCCAGTGAATGCAGTCCTACAGGCACAAGCTCCACCTGTTGCCGACGAGGAACGCGAACTGCCCAGGGAGACAAGAGTCACGCTGGCTCAACTTCGTTCTGGATACTGTAACAGACTAAACTCTTACCTATCCAGACTGAACCCTGACATGTCAAATGTCTGCCCGGCATGCGGCGTGTCTCCCCACGATACTAACCATCTGTTCATCTGCTCAACTGAGCCCACTCTTCTAACACCAATTTCACTCTGGTCCACCCCTGTTGAA
Source organism: Merzomyia westermanni (assembly GCA_949987695.1). Classification (NCBI taxonomy): domain Eukaryota; kingdom Metazoa; phylum Arthropoda; class Insecta; order Diptera; family Tephritidae; genus Merzomyia; species Merzomyia westermanni. The sequence continues at coordinate 95,206,473 of OX465288.1, forward strand.
GCCGCGAGGTTTCTTGGACTTCCGTTAGCAGAGCCTGATGACAGTGTTAGATGGGGGGTGACATCCTAGGCAGGTTAAGTAGTCGCTACAACAACAAGGAAGATCTGCTGCCCTTGAGACAGAAAAATAAGAGTTGCTTCGCATGTTACGCTAAAGGCATGGTTGCACCTAATGCTGAAATTGAAAAGCTAACAGTGCAAGCAACACCCACAGCTAAAGTTTCTGAAACCTCCAGCCGTGAACAAAACATTCGACTTCCACCTTGTGACCGATGTGTTTAAGGGCGACTACCTATCCTGGCCAACCTTTACGGACTATAAAAACAACGCAGCGGATAGACACAGACCAGAACGAAGCTAAGCATTGAAAAATGGCAGAACGCCGAAACCGGTTTGTCACAAAACCAAACTTGACAAGGGATGACGGAAAATCGTTCCAACAAAAATCAGCTTACTACCCTGTCGGAAGATCAACACAACAAAATAAATCCTTTACGGACATGTTAACGGCCATATACATATTAAATAAACGCCTTACCCCGGTTGAAAAACTATACCACCTCAACCATAAAACACAAGGGGAAGCGAGGGAAATTGTACGAAGGTGACCCCTAACAAACGAAGGTTTTACCACAGCCTGGAAAAGTTTAAGTGATAGGTATGAGAATAAGCGTATCCTTGTTAATACGCAATTGAAATCGCTATTTATTTTCACGTCAGTCGAACAAGAATGCGCAACAGCAATCAAAAAGCTTCAACGCGACATAAATAATTGCATCTCGGCACTTCAGTGTCGTCGAATTGACAAATCCAACTGGGATGAAATTATCACATATCTATGTTCTACAAAACTTCCCGAATGTACTCTGGCTTTATGGGAACAAACCATAGAAAACAAAACAGAGACGGCTGCGAAACTTGGAGTAAGCCAAGCCAGCATCCCAAAAGCATCGTGCAAAATGTGCAGCAGCGAGGAGCACAAATTACGAAATTGCCAAAAATTCCAAGGGCTAACCATTGCAGATAGAATAGCCTTCATCAAGAACAACAGTTGTTGCTTGACCTGCCTGTCGGCTGTACAAACTGTGACACGATGCACTAGTTCATTTAACTGTAGTTCGTGTCACGCAAGGCCCAACACCTTACTCCACCTGGCAACAGCTCAGCCAAAAGCAACGACCCAGAGGTGGTGTCAAAACACCGCAGATGACAGAGCCTCGACCTCACAGCAGGCTAGGTAAAGGCTGAAATCTGCAAACAGAAACGATACTGTAAGTAATGTCTCATCATGCCACGCAAATACAACTAAGGGGGTATTATTAGGAACGGCACGGGCCAACATTAACCATAACGAAGTCAGTTTCTCGGCCAGAGCTCTGATTGACTCCGGCTCGGAGTGCTCTTTCATAACAGAAAGAATTAAAGAAAAGAATAAACCTGCAATCAAAACGCATACATGTCCCAGTTTCGGGCATCAATAATACGCCATCAGCGCAGGTCAAAGAGTGGTGTCACATCCAATTAGGTTCCCTCACAGACCCCTTAGTGCGTATTGACACAGTTGTCCTTGTCCTACCACAACTTACAGGGGATCTTCCGACTTGTCAGGTAAGCGCAAAGACCCGTCAAGCATTCCCTGACTTAATACTGGCGGATAAAAGATTCTTCATTAATGAACCAGTTGACCTCATCCTAGGAGGCGACATTTATCCCCAAATTGTTCTGAACGGTTTACGGAAAAATGTTCTAAATACGCTTCTCGCCCAAGAAACCGTCTTCGGTTGGATTATAACCGGTCGTGCGGACGCACATCACCCAATCAATACGCGGGTATCATTTTTCAATGAGATAGCCCTTAACAAACAGTTAACATCGTTCTGGGTATTGAAAAATGTGCCAAAGAGAAGGGCATTTAATGAAGATAATAATGTCAAAGACTCCATTACATATACTGGATACTTTTATACTCAAATCGTCAATGAAAGTTTAGAGAAAGGTATATTACCAGACCCCTGGAAAACTTCTGTAGTAGTGTCAATTGAGAAAGTCAAAAATACTCTGAGAGCTGATGAGATTAGGCCCATTAATACGCTACCATGTGAAGAAAAGATACTTGAAACAGTGGTAAAAAACCAACTAGTAAAGTATTTAGAAGATAATAAAATTATTATACCGCAGCAGTCTGGATTTCGTAAAAAGCATTCATGTGAAAGTGCCCTAAATGTAGTTATTGCTAACTGGAAAGAAGATTGAGCAGGAACAAACATATTATAGCCGTATTCCTGGATTTAAAGCGAGTCTTTGAGACAATTGACAAAAATTTGCTTTTGAGAAAATTAAACAACATAGGTATTTCTGGAACCGAGCTGAACTGGTTTGAAAACTTTGTTAAAAACAGATATCAAAGGACAGTAATTGGATGATATATATCAGAGAAAAGATAGGTACCTGTTGGACTACCACTAGGCTCCGTATTGGCTCCTATATTGTTGAACATTTACATCAATGATATCGCAAAATGCATGCAGTATAGTGACATTAAGTTATTCGCAGATGATAGATTACTGGTGATTAGTGGCGAAAATGTCAATGAAATGTTACAAAATGACTTAAATAGAGTCAACGATTGGTTATGCTTAAACAAACTGAAATTAAACGTGAAGAAAATTTTCATGGTTATATCAAGACGCAATTTTAGTAACACAGATTTGCAACCATTAAGTATAAGCAATGAATCTATAGCAAGAGTCAACCAATTCAAATACCTAGGAATAATAATCGATGGAAAATTGAATTTTAACGAGCACGTTGATTACACGGTCGGGAAAATTGCTAAAAAATTGTATTTCACACAAAGAACCTGTAGATACTTAAATAAAAGGTACAAAGTAATGGTCTACAGATCAATTATCGAACCTCACTTTATCTACTGTCCAACTATATTTTTTATTATGAGAGATAGTCAAATTTATAAATTGCAAAAGCAACAAAACCGGGCAATGAGATTTATTCTTAGTAAACGCAATGATACACCTATACGAGATATGCTTGCGGCTCTAAATTGGCTAAGCGTTAAACAACAGCTTTTTTACTATACCATGAAGTTCATTAAGAATATAATAGAGGGCAACCTGCCCGATTATTTCAAAAATAACATTAAATATGTCAGAAATATGCATTACGTAAACACTCGAAATAGAAATGATTTCAATTTACCTTCTTATAGAACAGAATCAGATAAATGTAACTTATATTATAAAGGCCTAAAATGTTACAACGAACTTCCAAATGATGTAAAATTATGTAATATGAATCAATTCAAACAAAAACTGTATGATTACTGTAAAACATTACCAATTTAGTGCAGAATGGGCAGCCCTTCAAAATATAGTGCAAAGTGCGTGCGAACGAAGTACTTCCAGATGTACAGCCACATGCTCACGTGCAGAAAGTTGCCGAAACTTATACTGAAACGCATCACTATTCCATCAGTGCTTCGCCGTTCATATATTGTCTTCGCGCTTTACTTGCGTAGATGGCCTGTTATCTGCATCCAACTGGTTCTACACTTGTATTGGTATGTTCCGAAGGACTGCCCATGCTTAGCACTAAAAGGTGGCAACCAAATTGTTACTGTAATTTTTCCATTTATAATCTAAGTAAGATTATAAATGAAAGACTGGAAATAGGTATAAGCTAGGCTAAGTTTAAGCTGTAAGAAATAAATAAATAAATAAATATCCCATACAACCGATCGTTCAGATAAGAGGATTATGGCCATTTCTCCATCATTTTAAAAGATTAAAACTTGAAACTTGGTGAGATATTTTCTTATGGATAGTAAAAGATTTTGTAAAAAAGTCAGCAAGATCGGAGCTACATATAGTATATATCCCATACAACCGATCGTTAAGATAAGAGGATTATGGCCATTTATTCCTCATTTTGAAATATTAAAACTTGAAACTTGGTGAGATATTTGCTTATGATGATAAAAGAAAATTAAATGTATTGCTGACAAAGTTTTAGAGAACTTTAAACAATGCGTATTTAAGTTTGCACGTATTCATGAGAGGTATAAAGCCTTTGGCACAGCCGAAGACAGCGCCGTCCTTACTTGTTTTTATTTTTTTTAACACATTACCACAGCACTGTACAGTCTCTATTCCTTCTAATATTAATTTCCATTTTTTGTATATTTTCAACAAAAATTTACACTTACACTTGGTTGATGCACTTGCAAATAAATACCACAATATTCACTCACTTAAATACTGTCGTAAACCGCATACAATACGTTCCACTACAAAATTATCACTTGCGTTTGGTGGCTAGTGGTCATTAATTCACTTAGTTCAAACGATATATGTAAACTTTGTTTGCCAGTAAATCATTTTAATAAATAATCCACTTAAACGTATTTACACTGTATTTATTGCGTTCATTTGATTTTAAACACCTTGGTTTTGGCTATTCGGCGTTTGACACTTTCATTTACTCTTTGATAAAAGACACATTAAATCCGTATCCAAATTTCTATCTGCGTCACACATACTTTTCCACGATACAGTAGATCCTCACAAAGATTTCTATCTGGTTCACTTTGGATATTTTCACATATATTCAAAGCAATTATTTCTCACATTCAGTACATTCCGCTATTGTTTCACTGTAAAGAATCAAAATTTTTAAAATCATCAAAAAAATGGAGACATACATATATTCGACTCTCAGATTGCATAGTAGAGTTTGATCAAGGCTTCAGCCCTCAAGACCAATATAAGGACACCCTTACCATTCAGCACGAGGAGCTAAGGTCATTGTGGAAGAAGACAAAAGCTGCCTATGAAAGTCTTCTGAGCTCACCAGACCTGTCCAAGGAAGATCTGCCATTCCCACAACAGCCGTTTCTACGTACCGGAATGACTCGGATTTTTACCTCCGACCAAGGGCTGTTATTTCGACTCTACCCTGTCTAACCTGTCATCTTTTCCACTAATATTGTCATCCTCCGAGCAGCTCCTTGCAGCAGGGCTGCTCATAACTCTCCTGCTCCGGGCTGGGCTCGAATCCAACCCGGGTTCAAGAGAATGGATCTGCTGCGTCTGCTGGAAGAAGATTTACGCTAAGCGTTCACACTCCGTCCAATGCAAGTCTTGTAAAAGATGGTTGCACAAAACCAGGTGCTCCGGGCTAAATCCCTCCACACATAGGCCTCCTAGTTTCTACAAAACTTTCGTGGCCCTTTGCTGTTCACGCCCTAGGACGTCCCGTGGCCAACGACGATCCAGTATCGCACCGTCACAAGCTTCTGAAATAGTCTCCACGACCAATAGCACTAATAACGCCCAGCAAGTAGTGTGTAACACCCGCTGCCGCTCACAGCTACTTCTTACGTAGCACCTCTGTCTCAGATGTGAGCAATGCCGAGCGACATCCCACTCCCCTCCCACTTTCAACTTCCCCTTCTTCTTCCAGCACTAGCACAAATGTAAGTCAAAGCCACCAGCTCCTGGTCCCTTACACTCTGTTTGTCGGCTGAGACTATATACACCTGCGACATCAGTCAAATGCAATTCTTGCCTTGGCCTGTGTCACTTGCTTATATTTTCTCAACTTGGAAACAGGAACCTGTGGACTGATACGTATGTTGCACCATGTTGTCGAGCTACGCAACCTACAACGTCGACCGATTCGCAACCTTCTGGTGCCTCGGATCCCTCGTCTTCTAGAGTGCGACGCAGTGTGCGACCCAGCCTGCTTCCACCAAGGCATACGCACCAGTCCCTGACTCCCAGCGTGAACACTTCTCCCCCTTCGCACTTTCGCGTCCTACAGCTAAACTGCAACGGCCTAACCAGGAAAGTGTGTGAAATAGTGAGCTTCATGAAGCGACAGAATATCCAGATCGCTGCCATGCAGGAGACGAAGTTAAACGCCCGATCAAATCTTCGGACTTGTGACGGCTATAACATCCACCGACGTGATCGAGAGAGAGGTCTTGGGGGCAGACTCGCCTTCATCACACACCAATCCGTGCAATATCGTCCATTTGAACCCGACGTCGACCCGAGGGACAACCTCCTGGAACGTCAAGGAATGGTTGTCCGGACGGGCGACGTCGACCTCGAAATCATTAAGATCTATATACCTCCTGCCACCTGCTGTCCGAGAGATTACCACCCTGACATCAGTGCGTTATTAAGCGGCGATAATCGTGTAATCCTCGTAGACTTCAACGCACACCACGATCTGTGGCACTCAAGCCTACAGGCAGATGGCAGGGGACAGGAATTGGCTGAACAAATGGACGATTCGACGTTTTGCACTGTGAACGGGGACGCCCCACGAGAGTTGCGGTAAATTGTTCCAGTTCGCCAGACCTCACAATTGTCAGCGCGGGTCTCATAAACTGCGTTGAATGGCGACCTTGGCTTACTCTTGCATCTGACCATTTGCCGATAGTCCTCGCAATCGATCGCCCCAAGGTCTTCGTTACTTCTGAGAAGCGCACCTTCACTAACTTCAGTAAAGCTGACTGGGTTGGTTTTCTTAATTTCACTGAGAGCACCTTCGCTGCTCTTCCCATCCCGTCTGACGAACGAGAAGGGGAAAAAGCGTTTCGCTTGGTCATAGCTTCAGCCTCCAATCAATATATTCCGTCAGGTAGAATTAAGGAGATACGTCCGTACTTCCCCGCAGAGGCAGCGGCCCTGGCTAATGAGCGTGACCACGTGCGACGCTTGAACCCTACGGATCCTCAAATTCAAGATCTCAATGCGGAAATCAGACGGCTAGTTGATCAACACAAATGCGCCAAATAGGAGGAGCACCTAAGGTCCTGTAACCTCTCTGCTGGTGTTGGCAAATTATGGTCCACTGTTAAATCCTTGTCTAATCCGACTAAACCGAACGACAAAATATCCATCACCTTTGGTGATAAGGTACAGTCGAAACCAAACAGATGCGCGAGCGCTTTCTGCCGGCAATTTGTACTGCATCCTCCGGTTGACAAAGAAGCGCACAAACGCAAAAACAACCAAGCGCCCATTGCCATCACCACCAAGAGATTCGGGAGGCCATACAGGGGTCCAAAACCTCCAAATCTATTGGCCCAGACGGTATATCCATGCTGATGCTAAAACATCACGGTGATGAGGGAGTAAGGTACCTAACAACCGTCTTCAATCTGTCCATGACCACCTTTGTCATTTCAGAAAGATGGAAACAGGCCAAGCTGGTGCCACTATTAAAGCCCGGCAAGCCGGCTAACGTGCGGGAGTCATATCGACCGATATCACTCCTCGCGCCAGTAGTGAAGACCCTGGAGACGGTCTTGCTCCCTTACTACACCGCTAACCTACGATTAGCCGAACATCAGCAGGGATTCCGCAAAATGCATAGCACTACCACCGCGCTAAACGCCATCACCACACAGATAAATGTCGGTCTCAACCAATCTCGCCCAAACGACAGGACAGTGCTAGTTGCGCTTGATTTGTCGAAAGCTTTTGACACTGTTAATCACGCACAACTCATTAACGACCTGGAAGATTCAAACCTTCCCCCCTGTCTAAAGCGTTGGACCGCCAACTATCTCAGTGGCCCGCAGTCATCGGTGGAATTTAGAGGCGAATGATCAAAACCACGTATAATTAAGCAAGGGGTGCCACAGGGTGGTATCCTATCCCCGCTTCTGTTTAATTATTACATATAGAGGCTCCCTTCCCCACCAGAAGGCGTCTCGATCGTCTCCTACGCCGATGACTGCACGATCCTGGCGACTGGACCCTCCGTCGATGAGCTCTGCTCGAGAATTAATTCTTACCTGCCAACCCTTTCCCGTTTCTTCACTGCACGGAACCTGACATTGTCACCGACCAAATCCTCGGCCACCTTATTTACGACGTGGACATCGCAGGCGAACATGGAATTAGACGTCTACGTCGACGGCATTAAGCTTCCGACTGTCACACACCCCAAAATCTTAGGGGTCACTTTTGATAACATGTTCAAATACGGTGCTCATGTAGCCGCGATTGCCACCAAAGTTCAAAGCCGTAACAAAATCCTCAAGCCACTAGCTGGCAGTACTTGGGGAAAAGACAAAGAAACGTTACTGGTAACGTACAAGGCAATCGGCCAGCCGGTTCGGAGCTACGCGACGCCAATATGGTCGCCGGGGTTAGCAGACACACATTGGAGGAGGCTGCAGGCCTGCCAAAACACCGCACTCAGAACTGCCACGGGGTGCCTCCTTATGTCTCCTGAGCACCATCTTCATAATGAGGCAAAAATGCTGGATGTCAAAGAGCACTGCGAGATGTTGACCAGACAATTCCTGTTCAACTGCCATAAACCGCAGCACCCGAACAGGAACCTGCTCAGCGAAAATCCGCCTCCCAGGAGAATAAGGAGTCACCTCCGTAAGCACTATGACGAGATCCGGCACCACATTTTCTCGCCGTTTGATCCATAAGTTCACCGGCGGGCCCTCGACCTCATCCACACGGAGTCGGTAAACTCCTTTGTCAGGTCACGTCCAGTGAATGCAGTCCTACAGGCACAAGCTCCACCTGTTGCGGACGAGGAACGCGAACTGCCCAGGGAGACAAGAGTCACGCTGGCTCAACTTCGTTCTGGATACTGTAACAGACTAAACTCTTACCTATCCAGACTGAACCCTGACATGTCAAATGTCTGGCCGGCATGCGGCGTGACTCCCCACGATACTAACCACCTGTTCATCTGCTCAACTGAGCCCACTCTTCTAACACCAATTTCACTCTGGTCCACCCCTGTTGAAGCCGCAAGGTTTCTTGGACTTCCGTTAGCAGAGCCTGATGACAGTGTTAGATGGGGGGTGACATCCTAGGCAGGTTAGGTAGTCGCTACAACAACAACAACAAGGAAGATCTGCTGCCCTTGAGACAGAAAAATAAGAGTTGCTTCGCATGTTACGCTAAAGGCATGGTTGCACCTAATGCTGAAATTGAAAAGCTAACAGTGCAAGCAACACCCACAGCTAAAGTCTCTGAAACCTCCAGCCGTGAACAAAACATTCGACTTCCACCTTGTGACCGATGTGTTTAAGGGCGACTACCTATCCTGGCCAACCTTTACGGACATGTTAACGGCCATATACATATTAAATAAACGCCTTACCCCGGTTGAAAAACTATACCACCTCAACCAGAAAACACAAGGGAAAGCGAAGGAAATTGTACGAAGGTGCCCCCTAACAAACGAAGGTTTTACCACAGCCTGGAAAAGTTTAAGCGATAGGTATGAGAATAAGCGTATCCTTGTTAATACGCAATTGAAATCGCTATTCAGTTTCACGTCAGTCGAACAAGAATGCGCAACAGCAATCAAAAAGCTTCAACGCGACATAAATAATTGCATCTCGGCACTTCAGTATCATCGAATTGACAAATCCAACTGGGATGCAATTATCACATATCTATGTTCTACAAAACTTCCCGAATGTACTCTGGCTTTATGGGAACAAACCATAGAAACCAAAACAGAGACGGCTGCGAAACTTGGAGTAAGCCAAGCCAGCATCCCAAAAGCATCGTGCAAAATGTGCAGCAGTAAGGAACACAAATTACGAAATTGGCAAAAATTCCAAGGGCTAACCATTGCAGATAGAATAGCCTTCATCAAGAACAACAGTTGTTGCTTGACCTGCCTGTCGGCTGTACAAACTGTGACACGATGCACTAGTTCATTTAACTGTAGCTCGTGTCACGCAAGGCCCAACACCTTACTCCACCTGGCAACAGCTCAGCCAAAAGCAACGACCCAGAGGTGGTGTCAAAACACCGCAGATGACAGACCCTCGACCTCACAGCAGGCTAGGTAAAGGCTGAAATCTGCAAACAGAAACGATACTGTAAGTAATGTCTCATCATGCCACGCAAATACAACTAAGGGGGTATTATTAGGAACGGCACGGGTCAACATTAACCATAACGAAGTCAATTTCTCGGCCAGAGCTCTGATTGACTCCGCCTCGGAGTGCTCTTTCATAACAGACAGAATTAAAGAAAAGAATAAACCTGCAATCAAAACGCATACATGTCCCAGTTTCGGGCATCAATAATACGCCATCAGCGCAGGTCAAAGAGTGGTGTCACATCCAATTAGGTTCCCTCACAGACCCCTTAGTGCGTATTGACACAGTTGTCCTTGTCCTACCACAACTTACAGGGGATCTTCCGACTTGTCAGGTAAGCGCAAAGACCCGTCAAGCATTCCCTGACTTAATACTGGCGGATAAAAGATTCTTTATTAATGTACCAGTTGACCTCATCCTAGGAGGCGACATTTATCCCCAAATTGTTCTGAACGGTATACGGAAGAATGTTGTAAATACGATTCTCGCCCAAGAAACCGTCTTCGGTTGGATTATAACCGGTCGTGCGGACGCACATCACCCAACCAATACTCGGGTATCATTTTTCAATGAGATAGCCCTTAACAAACAGTTAACGTCGTTCTGGGTATTGAAAAATGTGCCAAAGAGAAGGGCATTTAATGAAGATAATGCCGATTGCGAGGTACTCTTCAAGGCCACAACGACCAGAAACTCCGACGGAAAATATTCAGTCGCCCTCCCCTTCAAACAGGATTTTCCAACAACATCTGCTTAGGGCCTTCTCTAAAGGGCGTTTGTTCTCAATTCTACCGGAATTTGACGCGCTTATCAAAGACACCGGCCCCACAGACAGAGTACAATAGGGTAGTATCGGAATACGAGACATTAGGACACATGTCAAAAGCTCCTACGCTCATACCACCCCAGTCTACTGATTGCGACTTCTTGCGCTGCCATGCAGTTATAAAGGAAGAAAGTACCACCACCAAAGTCCGAGTGGTATTCAACGCATCCTGTCCTACCGCCAATAGCACAAGCTTGAGCACCGTGCTACATACAGGTCCCGTTCCCCCGGCCGATTAAACAATTCTATTACTGCGCTGGCGGTTCTTTAAATATGTTTTCAACAGCGACATAGAAAAGATGTACCGACAGATATGGGTAGAGTCCAATCATACAAGATATCAAAGAATCGTTTTTTGTACCAATCCCAAGGATCCGATCAGCGTCTACGAGCTGAAGACGGTAACCTTTGGTGTGAATTATGCCGCATATCTAGCGAAAAGGACACCGCACCAACTAGAAGATGACATGGAGCCTTCGTTACCAATAGCTGCAAATATCCTGCGAACAAGAATGTACGTCGACGACGTCTTGGCAGGAGGTCACAGCATCGCTTCGGCGATTAAAGGCCGAGATGAAATCACGCGAGCACTGCAGTCAGAAGGATTTCCAAATGGACTTCAAATTGCAGTAAAATACTCAAGGGACTAAACATCTGCTAAATGAAGATTTTCTGGAGTTCGAAGACTCCAGTACTGTAAAAACCCTGGGCAAACGTTGGAATGCCCATTCTGACTATTTCTACTTCATAGCGAAACCAATCGAGAATCGAGATATTTTAACCCCAACCATCATCGTAGCAAAAATCATCATGCAAAACATCTAGCTACCTTGGAACGGTGGCAAACCTTTATGCAGGATTATCCCGCAATTGACCACATACGAATACCACGATTGGTATATTTTACGCCTACAAACGACGTGGAAATACATGGGGTTTGCAACGCATCGGAGAAGGCTTATGGAGCTACAGTCTACCTACGGGCAAACGTAAAGGATCAGATGCACGGCAATCTTTTAATAGCGAAAACCAGAGTATCGCCCGTGAAAACAATTTCATTACCAAGACTTGAGCTATGCGGGGCTGTCTTGTGGCCGAAACAATAGAATCCGTGCGCGAAACCCTGAGCTTAGGAAATGTTAACATATATCTATGGACAGACTCACCGATTGTTCTAGCATTGATCAAAAAACCCCCTTGCGCCTGGTCGACCTTCGTCGCGCACGAAACGAAAATCGTAGAGAAAATTGGAAGCAAAGCTTGGCACCATGTCGAGTCCGCATACAATCCTGCAGAGGACTTTCAGCGAAGGATTTAGGCGACAACGCTCTGTGGTGGTAGGGACCTTCTTGGTTACAAGAAGACAAGACAAAATGGCCTACCCAAGAAAAGGAGTATAGGACAAACATCGAGGGAAATAGGATACAAATTCACGCAACTACCCAAGTCAACGATACAGAGGACATCCTCGATAGATTTTCGGATTTCGCCAGGGCTTTGAGAGGTATATCGTATGTCATGAGGTTCTCTCAAAGAACTAATTCTAGAACCAACTCTTCGTTCAAAGCGCAGTCGTACCCCATTTCGCCTGACGAAATTAAGGCAACGACTCGACGTCTAATAGAAATTTATCAAAGGAAACATTATCCTGAAGAATTGGTTACCATAAAATCTGGGAAACCCATCGGGACAAAACGTGACGTCCTTACCCTCGACCCCTTCGTCGACAACCATAACATTTTGAGGGTGGGCGGTCGTCTTGCCGCATCCCATGACAGCACCTACAACGAACGCCACCCGATCATCCTCCCCTACGCTTGTCGGTTCACTCGTTGTTGTTGTTGTTGTGGTAACGACAAAAACACTCCCCGAAGGTTTTGGGGAGCTTTGTCGATTTAACACTCCTTAGCCGGATTTGAACCCGGTACGCTCCGGTACTGCCCGACTGTCGTGGTAGCGATTCATGACCAGTGAAATCTTCGAGGTCATGGCACCCCTCCTTCCGTAAGAAAGGATAAGATGGGTAATGAGAGGTGAGAGGCATCATATCCGTAGATCAACCATCGGGCATATTCTAAACCCCTAACCCGCAGGGGTTCACTCGTCTTTTCATCCAGTTTGTCCACCAGATAGCCCTTCACGACGAAAACCAGCTTGTGTTGCGTCTCATACGCACGCGGTACTCGATCCCAAACCCAACTTATGGGGAACCTTCCGCGGGAACGGACTACCTTTTCCCGAGCATTTACGAATGCCGGCGTAGATTTTGCCGGACCTTTCCACATAAAATGAGAACGCAAACGTCAAGCTGTGTAGTTCTGTTTATATTTTTCTCTGTGATTATATTTAATAAATTAATAATATCTTTTATATTCTAAAGTTAAAATTAAAGTTAATAGAGATAAATATCTAATTGTGCTTCACTACTTGGTGTGAATAGTGTTAAAAAGTTTTGATAGTGATTCATTATTATAAATTCATTTTGTTGAATTTGTGTGTGCCGAGTTCTTTGCATATTTTATTTGTTGCTATTGAAAGGCTTTATTTCATATTGCAATTGTTGTTGTGCTCTGACTTGCTTTTCTTATTTCTTTTTCGTTACAGCTGTTTTGCGTGGTTTGTTGAACGTCAGATACAGTGTGTTTAAAACTGTTCGCTCAGTACTGTGTCATTTAAACTGTCAGGGTTGCTTTTCTTTAATCCGCTAAATTTTTTTTCTTAACTTATAATTTTTATTATAAATTTATATAAGTATATATATGAAAATGTCGTGCATGATAGCAAACTGCCAGTTAAAAAGCGAGTCCGAACGCTTTGTAGCTTGCTGGCTGTGTGATGGACTTGTCCACGCCAAGTGCACTGGGTTAACCGGTAGAATAGCTGACCTGCTTAACGAAGGAAAAGGCCTGCGCTGGTCGTGTTCCAAATGCCGGTCGACGGAAGTTGATCTGTGTAAAATCTTTAGGCATATCAGAAACGGTTTTTCTGAAATAAGCAAAGATTTTTCATTGCTGACTGAAAAGTTCCAAAAATATGAAATTATTTTCAAAACCTTGGAAACTTTGGAGAATTCGCCTCATTTGGAATGCCATGATCATCGCGAAAACAAGCGCAGGCGTACGGATGATCGGCCTACTACCTCAACAGTCCCGAACTTGCCTCAACCCCTTGAACTTATAGATTTGGCTTCTCCAGTTCCTAGTACGGTTGTCCGAGCAACGTCGAAGAACGCCCCTTCAAAAATGTCCACTAGGAAAAACCAGGAAATTCCAACTATTGCAATGGAGTCTGAACCAATCGTTGGTAAGCTGGTTGTGGTTCCTCGCAAAAAATCTATTTTTGTGTCTAGGTTCCATCCAGACACTACCGAGGATGATTTGTTGTACCATATTTCTTCTAAAGTTAAAGATCAAAGCGTAACTGTTAGAAAATTTAATTTCACATATCAAAGAAGTATGTCTTCGTTTAAGATTGATGTATCTGGGAAAGATTTCGATACTCTTTTGGACAGCTCTTTTTGGCCTCCCGGGGCTCTTGTGCAGGAGTTTGAATACAGACCGAATAGGAATGTTCAAAATGTAGCGAAAATTTCTCGTAATAACGTTGAGTCAAAAAACTGAGCACTAAATCCGTGAATATCTTTTATCAAAATGTCAGAGGTCTAAATACCAAATTAACTGATCTCTTTTTGAAATCTTTTCATTGTAATTATAACGTAATTGCTTTTACCGAAACTTGGCTAAAACCTCATGTTTTCAATTCAGAGTTTTTATGTAATGAATATCAAGTATATAGAAATGATCGCTTGAACAGAGTCGGGGGTGGTGTTCTACTTGCCGTTCATTCCTCCATCCCTTCAGAAGAGGTTAATATTCCTAACATCGATTTCATTGAGTTCAAGTGCATCCGCCTTCAGCTAGACAACGTCTCTATGTACTTATATGTTTGCTACATCCCTCCAGCATCAGATTTTTCAGTCTACATGCAACATGTCTCTCTGCTCAAAACTGTTAACCTTATGACCAAAGCTTCAGATTCAATTATTGTTTTGGGTGATTTTAACTTACCTCATATATCGTGGAACATATCTGATGGTAACATTATTCCAAATCCGTCCAAACTGGGGTTCAATGACTTTTTAGATGGAATTTCCGATCTTTGCCTTAATCAAATAAATGTTACCGCTAACAAGTTTGGGAAAGTCTTAGATTTAGTGTATGTTAATGATATAAACCAATTTTCTGTAAATCGTTGTGATCCGTTGGTTTTACCAGAAGACCTTTACCACCCTTCTATAGAAATAGTCTACGAAACCATAAGTAATGGCCGAGGCACTCAATGCTACTCATGTAGTAGCTTTGATTATAACTTTTCCAAAGCAAACTACAAGAAATTAAATAAAGAACTGTCTAAATTAACTTGGCCTGAATTTGGTTGTGATATCGATCTAAACGTCTCACATTTCAATCACACTATTTACTGCCTACTGTATTCCATTCTACGTCAGAAGTACATAGATTTAAATAAAAAGTGCTATAAAGCTTATATCTCTAAAACGAAAAGAGACATTATTCTCAATCCTAAGTCATTTTATGGTTTCGTAAATTCTAAACGTAAAGTATCAGGGTTTCCCTCAGCCATGAAATATCAAGACATTATATCTAGCGATAATCAATGTATCGCAAATTTTTTTGCTCAATTTTTCACTTCTAACTATTCTGCTGTCACCAATTCAAACTTTCAAAACTATCCCTATAAGCTACACGGGACAAATTCAATTAATTCACCAATTATATGCGCCAAAGATGTTCTAATTTACCTTAAACCCTTAAAAGAATCTTTTAAATATGGTCCTGATAGGATTCCTACATGTTTCTTGAAAAAGTGTGCGAACCATATTTACCAACCCCTTACCAATTTGTTCAATCTATCACTAAAGTGTGGTGTTTTTCCAACTGCGTGGAAAGAATCGTTTCTTCTACCGCTGCATAAAAGCGGGAGTAGGTCTTCTATAGAGAACTATCGTGGCATCGCAAAGCTTTCTGCCATCCCAAAATTGTTTGAAGCTATTGTTACAAATGAACTTACGGGTCCGATCTCTATTTTGATAGCTGACTGCCAACACGGGTTCAGTAAGGGAAAGTCCACAGTTACGAATTTACTTGAGTTTACCAGTCATGTCTCAAATGGCTTTAGAAAAAATCTGCAAACCGACGTTATTTATACGGATTTCAGCAAAGCTTTTGACAAAGTGTGTCACTCATTACTTATTCATAAACTCGATCAGTTGGGCTTCCAGCCGGGTCTCAATCGCTGCATCTCTTCTTACCTTAGTGACAGGACACAAAAGTAATGTTTAAAAATTTAGTATCCGATGTCATTTATGTGTCTTCGGGGGTTCCTCAAGGAAGCCATCTTGGCCCGATTCTGTTCTTGTTGTTTATAAATGATATTTCTACAATAATAAAATTTTCAAAAATGTTAATGTATGCCGACGACGTAAAGCTTTTCATGTCATTGGCGTCATTTGAAGATAGAAATAAGCTACAATCAGATCTAGATGCACTAGTTACTTGGTGCGATTTAAATTATATGCCACTTAACCTTAAAAAATGTAAACACATGGGTTTTTCGCGTGGAATTTCTCAGCCGGCTTCCTATACAATTAAAAATTATAGTCTTGAGCAAGTGTATGATTTTGTTGACCTGGGGGTTACTATGGACTATAAACTCAGTTTCAACCGCCATATTAATACAACAGTCAATAAGGCTAGAGGTGTCCTAGCATTCGTTAAACGATGGTCTAAAGAATTTAGAGACCCTTATGTAACTAAAGCCCTCTTCACTACATTAGTCAGACCGATACTTGAATATGGTTCTATAATTTGGAACCCGCGTTACCAGGTTCATGTAGATCGCCTTGAATCAGTTCAAAAACAATTTTTACTATTTGCCTTAGGAGATTTTCATTGGGATCCCTCGTACAATCTGCCACCCTATACGAATCGTTTAAAACTCATTAATCTACACACACTTTCTAGTCGGAGGGAAATGCTTGGAATTATTTTTATGATTAAATTGCTAAATGGTTCACTATCCAGCCCATTTCTTCTAAGTGAAGTGAACTTCAGTGTACCGTCTCGTCCTTCAAGGCATTTTAAACCTCTAGTCTTAAAACAGTGCCGAACCAATTTTCAGTTAAATGAGCCTTTTCGCTGTTTGTGTCAAGATTATAACTCTCTTTCTGGTAGATTTGATATTTCAGACTCGCTTTTCAGCATAAAAAAATCAATTCTTTCTGTCCTAAATTCATAGCTACTAATTGTTTTTTATTCTTTGACTTCTATTTTAACTTTTAACAATAATTTTATTCTGTTAACTAGTTATTTCTTAATGTATAATCTATCCTATATCTACTTTACTTAGCTGATGAGGTTTTCTCTGTAGCTGAGCAGTTTTAGATCTCGACGATTAACAAACCAAAGCCTTTCAACGACTCGGCACGAACGAATAATCCGCGCGTTATGCGGATGCGCCCCTCGCGCCGGTCGGGCGGGATATGGTGGGTAATCCGTTGGGAATTATTAAAAAAAATCCTACAGAGGTAGAGGATGTCGTCTTTCAAAGGGCTACGTTTGCTTCTTTGTATGTTTTTCTACCAAGGCTAGTCATTTAGAGGCCACCAGCGACCAGAGTACTGCCTCTTTTCTGGCAGCCTTCGATAGTTTCGTTGCCAGACGGGGATGTTCGAAGAACATCTACTCCGACAACGGAACTAACTTTGTCGCAGCATCCAGGCGCTCCGTTGAGAGCTTTAAGCCTTTCTAGCGGACGCCCGCAACCAAACCCTATCCAAATACTGCCAGAAAACCATGACATGGCATTTCATCCCAGCAGGCTCTCCTCACATGGGCGGATTATGGGAGGCAGGGGTCAAAAGTTTCATGCATCACTTCAAAAGGATCGCGTTGGATCACAAATTTACTCTTGAAGAGTTCAGCACCCTACTTTGTCGAATTGAGTCGTGCCTCAATTCTCGACCATTAAGCCCCTCCTCCAATATTCCGTCTAACTTGGAGCCACTCACTCCAGGACATTTTCTCATTGGCGGGCATTTATTAGCCCCACCCGAGATCGACGTCAGTGAGAATCGTGCCTCACTCGTTAACCGCTGGGAAAAGCTGAAAGCCCTACATCAGGGGTTTTGCAAACAGTGAAAATCCGAATATTACAGAAACGCGTCAAGTGGAAACTTTTACAACCAAATTTGAAACAAGGGGACCTAGTCGTCATCAAGGAGGATAACTTGCCTCCCAACGAATGGAGATTGGGAAGAGTCATCCTGGTTCGTATAATCGAGTGCGAGTCGTCGACCTCGACACCGCAAGGGGCCAAACAAGCAGACCAATTGCGAAATTGGTTCTACTGCCACCCACTGGTAAAGACGGAGCGAAGCAGTAGTACTCCACTTCTCTCTCTCTACCTACGCCCACTGCGAATTCCATCGAGTGCTACTTAACGAGGTAGGGAGTTCAGCTCCCGCCTTTATACCGAAATTAAAGCATGCGAGCGGCAGCACACAACCACTCTTAGCAACCAAACTCCCTAATTCACACGTTAACCCATGCCGAAGACAACTAGAAGAGCCTGACGCAAAAGGGCTAACCTATCGGTCACACAGAACATAAACGAAATGCCACAATGGCATTTTTGTTAGCCTAATGCAGGTAAAAGGTTTGTTATATGGACGCATCCTTTTTTTAAGTCATTTATCATTTTTAGGCGCGTGTGAGGTTAAAATCGGTAAGTGCTTTCATTCCATTTATTTCTCGGCGTTGTAGTCCAAAAAAATCTGTGAACATAAATGGTATATCTGTACCAAAAGCACCAGGAATAGCTCAAATGCTTAAGGATGGAGCGCGGATGTACAGTGGTGTGGAGGAGGCCGAGTACCGCAATATCACCGCTTGAAAAGAATTTGCGCAGACAATGCGTTCCGCCTACGGACCGAATGGCATGAACAAAATCGTAATCAATCACATTGACAAGCAATTTGATTACGGGCAGTCAAATGCAGGATGCTGAAGGGGGTGATGGTACCAACTTTGTGGTTATCTTTGCTAGTGCGCTGCTCGAAGCTGCCAAAGAATTGTTACGTTTGGGAATCACCACCTCAGAAATCGCTGACGGTTATGAAAAAGCTTTGGATATAGCACTAGAAATATTACCCACACTTGTTTGTCACAGTTGAAGATTATCGTGATGTGAACAAAGTTAATGATTGCCTCAAAGCAGCTATAATGTCGAAACAATATGGACAGGAAGAATTCCTTACCGACCTAGTTGCTAAGGCGTGTGTTTCCATCTTACCAGATCAAGGTACATTCACTGTGGATAATATACGTGGTTGCAAAATTTTAGGAAGCGGTTTGAACAAGTCAGAAGTTGGGCATGGTGTCTGCGTCGTCTGGGTCGTATATCACCGGGCACATCTTCACATCACAAAGTGTTTTGACGCAGAAAACGTTTGAAACGAGTAAATGCAAATAGGCATGGTGATCATTATAAATATACAAATTGGGGTACCCAAAAATCTTACAAAGGAACAAAAAGCATTGTTAGAGGAATAGGAAATAGGCCCACCGGGACAGTATAACCAGACGAAACGATGAATCCAAGCGACAAGCCGCCGTAACATTTGGTGCACCCGCTGCACACAACAGTACTGGGGTTATGGTGATATGCAAGGCTTTGGCAGTGCTCAACAGCAGTGGGCTAACGCCGACCCCAGACAACAGCAAGAGTGCTTAGCTTGGTGGCAGCAAAATCAACAAGCCGGTGTGAGCGGTGATGCCAACCAATACACAGTCACAATATTCGTACCAGACATCAGCGTCTGGCAATGGTGATGTGAAAAAGTGAAGAACTTTATTCGATTTCACTTTTGCGTTTATTTTATTAGTACATACATACGCATTGACTTGGACACGTTATGGCCAGAAAGGGGCGACAAACTTCGTACGTTTTATTGCATACAAGTTGTTTTAGAAAAATTATCAGGAAAGATAACTGAACTCTTACCAGGGATTATTTTAGTATATTAAAGCTAAGAAAAGTGACGCCCAGCATACGAAATGTTAATTTCTTTTCCTTCATTTAAATGCATGCAAACTGAAAGTGTGCAATAATAATTTTCTATACGCTTAAATGGCAGATTTTTTTGACCGCATAGGAATACATTATATTCCATTGTAAGAACGAAATCTCCTGAAAGATGACTCTTAATGTTACTATAAAAAATAATTATTGCTTTTTTATACCAACAATATTTGTTGATTTACGGCCTGTATATTTTCAAGTATTCATGAAACGAGCTCAAGGCCAAGAATAATAATTTTTCACTTTTTGAGTTTTTATGAAAATTATTATTGTTTTTATTTTTTAATAATCATTTTTAATTAATTATTAAAAGTTTTTTTATTGAATAGAGTAGGAAAAATGTTTAGAGACAACTGCCATAGCTTTTCTTATAGATCCATTTCGGAAGCTGCTAGACTTCACTCATCAGAGAAATTTTGGCACGCATTGCTAACCATTAAGCTAACAATACGCTGGTTTTGTTGTCACCTAAACTCCTAGTTCTATTCTTCTTTACCATATGCATGAACAAACCCCGCCATCTGGCAGTTAGTAGTGTGATCATGATGGATGTTTTGACAGATCTGTTTTATCAGCAGAACTGCCTTACCGTGTGCTCTCGGTTTTTTATTATTGCTTTTTTATACCAACAATATTTGTTGATTTACGGCCTGTATATTTTCAAGTATTCATGAAACGAGCTCAAGGCCAAGAATAATAATTTTTCACTTTTTGAGTTTTTATGAAAATTATTATTGTTTTTATTTTTTAATAATCATTTTTAATTAATTATTAAAAGTTTTTTTATTGAATAGAGTAGGAAAAATGTTTAGAGACAACTGCCATAGCTTTTCTTATAGATCCATTTCGGAAGCTGCTAGACTTCACTCATCAGAGAAATTTTGCCACGCATTGCTAACCATTAAGCTAACAATACGCTGGTTTTGATGTAATCTAAACTCCTAGTTCTATTCTTCTTTTTACCATATGCATGAACCACTTCCGCCATTTGACAGTTAGTAGTGTGATCATGATGGATTTTTGACAGATCTGTTTTATCATCAGAACTGCCTTTCCGTGTGCTCTCGGTTTTTGTTATTGCTTTTTTATACCAACAATTTTTGTTGATTTACGGCATGTACATTTTCAAGTATTCATGAAACGAGCTCAAGGCCAAGAATAATAATTTTTCACTTTTGGAATTTTTATGAAAATTGTTATTGTTTTTATTTATTAATAATCATTTTTAATTAATTATTAAAAGTTTTTTTATTGAATAGAGTAGGAAAAATGTTTAGAGACAACTGCCATAGCTTTTCTTATAGATCCATTTCGGAAGCTGCTCATCAGAGAAATTTTGGCACGCATTGCTAACCATTAAGCTAACAATACGCTGGGTTTGTTGTCACCTAAACTCCTAGTTCTATTCTTCTTTACCATATGCATGAACAAACCCCGCCATCTGGCAGTTAGTAGTGTGATCATGATGGATTTTTTGACAGATCTGTTTTATCAGCAGAACTGCCTTACCGTGTGCTCTCGGTTTTTTATTATTGCTTTTTTATGCCAACAATATTTGTTGATTTACGGCCTGTATATTTTCAAGTATTCATGAAACGAGCTCAAGGCCAAGAATAATAATTTTTCACTTTTTGAGTTTTTATGAAAATTATTATTGTTTTTATTTTTTACTAATCATTTTTAATTAATTATTAAAAGTTTTTTTATTGAATAGAGTAGGAAAAATGTTTAGAGACAACTGCCATAGCTTTTCTTGTAGATCCATTTCGGAAGCTGCTAGACTTCACTCATCAGAGAAATTTTGGCACGCATTGCTAACCATTAAGCTAACAATACGCTGGTTTTGTTGTCACCTAAACTCCTAGTTCTATTCTTCTTTACCATATGCATGAACAAACCCCGCCATCTGGCAGTTAGTAGTGTGATCATGATGGATTTTTTGACAGATCTGTTTTATCAGCAGAACTGCCTTACCGTGTGCTCTCGGTTTTTTATTATTGCTTTTTTATACCAACAATATTTGTTGATTTACGGCCTGTATATTTTCAAGTATTCATGAAACGAGCTCAAGGCCAAGAATAATAATTTTTCACTTTTTGAGTTTTTATGAAAATTATTATTGTTTTTATTTTTTAATAATCATTTTTAATTAATTATTAAAAGTTTTTTTATTGAATAGAGTAGGAAAAATGTTTAGAGACAACTGCCATAGCTTTTCTTATAGATCCATTTCGGAAGCTGCTAGACTTCACTCATCAGAGAAATTTTGCCACGCATTGCTAACCATTAAGCTAACAATACGCTGGTTTTGATGTCATCTAAACTCCTAGTTCTATTCTTTTTTTTACCATATGCATGAACCACTTCCGCCATTTGACAGTTAGTAGTGTGATCATGATGGATTTTTGACAGATCTGTTTTATCATCAGGACGGCCTTTCCGTGTGCTCTCGGTTTTTGTTATTGCTTTTTTATACCAACAATTTTTGTTGATTTACGGCCTGTACATTTTCAAGTATTCATGAAACGAGCTCAAGGCCAAGAATAATAATTTTTCACTTTTGGAATTTTTATGAAAATTGTTATTGTTTTTATTTATTAATAATCATTTTTAATTAATTATTAAAAGTTTTTTTATTGAATAGAGTAGGAAAAATGTTTAGAGACAACTGCCATAGCTTTTCTTATAGATCCATTTCGGAAGCTGCTCATCAGAGAAATTTTGGCACGCATTGCTAACCATTAAGCTAACACTACGCTGGTTTTGTTGTCACCTAAACTCCTAGTTCTATTCTTCTTTACCATATGCATGAACAAACCCCGCCATCTGGCAGTTAGTAGTGTGATCATGATGGATTTTTTGACAGATCTGTTTTATCAGCAGAACTGCCTTACCGTGTGCTCTCGGTTTTTTATTATTGCTTTTTTATACCAACAATATTTGTTGATTTACGGCCTGTATATTTTCAAGTATTCATGAAACGAGCTCAAGGCCAAGAATAATAATTTTTCACTTTTTGAGTTTTTATGAAAATTATTATTGTTTTTATTTTTTAATAATCATTTTTAATTAATTATTAAAAGTTTTTTTATTGAATAGAGTAGGAAAACTGTTTAGAGACAACTGCCATTGCTTTTCTTATAGATCCATTTCGGAAGCTGCTAGACTTCACTCATCAGAGAAATTTTGGCACGCATTGCTAACCATTAAGCTAACAATACGCTGTTTTTGTTGTCACCTAAACTCCTAGTTCTATTCTTCTTTACCATATGCATGAACAAACCCCGCCATCTGGCAGTTAGTAGTGTGATCATGATGGATTTTTTGACAGATCTGTTTTATCAGCAGAACTGCCTTACCGTGTGCTCTCGGTTTTTTATTATTGCTTTTTTATACCAACAATATTTGTTGATTTACGGCCTGTATATTTTCAAGTATTCATGAAACGAGCTCAAGGCCAAGAATAATAATTTTTCACTTTTTGAGTTTTTATGAAAATTATTATTGTTTTTATTTTTTAATAATCATTTTTAATTAATTATTAAAAGTTTTTTTATTGAATAGAGTAGGAAAACTGTTTAGAGACAACTGCCATTGCTTTTCTTATAGATCCATTTCGGAAGCTGCTAGACTTCACTCATCAGAGAAATTTTGGCACGCATTGCTAACCATTAAGCTAACAATACGCTGTTTTTGTTGTCACCTAAACTCCTAGTTCTATTCTTCTTTACCATATGCATGAACAAACCCCGCCATCTGGCAGTTAGTAGTGTGATCATGATGGATTTTTTGACAGATCTGTTTTATCAGCAGAACTGCCTTACCGTGTGCTCTCGGTTTTTTATTATTGCTTTTTTATACCAACAATATTTGTTGATTTACGGCCTGTATATTTTCAAGTATTCATGAAACGAGCTCAAGGCCAAGAATAATAATTTTTCACTTTTTGAGTTTTTATGAAAATTATTATTGTTTTTATTTTTTAATAATCATTTTTAATTAATTATTAAAAGTTTTTTTATTGAATAGAGTAGGAAAAATGTTTAGAGACAATTGCCATAGCTTTTCTTATAGATCCATTTCGGAAGCTGCTAGACTTCACTCATCAGAGAAATTTTGGCACGCATTGTTAACCATTAAGCTAACAATACGCTGGTTTTGTTGTCACCTAAACTCCGAGTTCTATTCTTCCTTACCATATGCATGAACAAACCCCGCCATCTGGCAGTTAGTAGTGTGATCATGATGGATTTTTTGACAGATCTGTTTTATCAGCAGAACTGCCTTACCGTGTGCTCTCGGTTTGTGATTATTGCTTTTTTATAACAACAATATTTGTGGATTTACGGCCTGTATATTTTCAAGTATTCATGAAACGAGCTCAAGGCCAAGAATAATAATTTTTCACTTTTTGAGTTTTTATGAAAATTATTATTGTTTTTATTTTTTAATAATCATTTTTAATTAATTATTAAAAGTTTTTTTATTGAATAGAGTAGGAGAAATGTTTAGAGACAACTGCCATAGCTTTTCTTATAGATCCATTTCGGAAGCTGCTAGACTTCACTCCACAGAGAAATTTTGGCACGCATTGCTAACCATTAAGCTAACAATACGCTGGTTTTGTTGTCACCTAAACTCCGAGTTCTATTCTTCTTTACCATTTGCATGAACAAACCCCGCCATCTGGCAGTTAGTAGTGTGATCATGATGGATTTTTTGACAGATCTGTTTTATCAGCAGAACTGCCTTACCGTGTGCTCTTGGTTTTTTATTATTGCTTTTTTATACCAACAATATTTGTTGATTTACGGCCTGTATATTTTCAAGTATTCATGAAACGAGCTCAAGGCCAAGAATAATAATTTTTCACTTTTTGAGTTTTTATGAAAATTATTATTGTTTTTATTTTTTACTAATCATTTTTAATTAATTATTAAAAGTTTTTTTATTGAATAGAGTAGGAAAAATGTTTAGAGACAACTGCCATAGCTTTTCTTATAGATCCATTTCGGAAGCTGCTAGACTTCACTCATCAGAGAAATTTTGGCACGCATTGCTAACCATTAAGCTAACAATACGCTGGTTTTGTTGTCACCTAAACTCCGAGTTCTATTCTTCTTTACCATATGCATGAACAAACCCCGCCATCTGGCAGTTAGTAGTGTGATCATGATGGATTTTTTGACAGATCTGTTTTATCAGCAGAACTGCCTTACCGTGTGCTCTCGGTTTTTTATTATTGCTTTTTTATAACAACAATATTTGTTGATTTACGGCCTGTATATTTTCAAGTATTCATGAAACGAGCTCAAGGCCAAGAATAATAATTTTTCACTTTTTGAGTTTTTATGAAAATTATTATTGTTTTTATTTTTTAATAATCATTTTTAATTAATTATTAAAAGTTTTTTTTATTGAATAGAGTAGGAAAAATGTTTAGAGACAACTGCCATAGCTTTTCTTATAGATCCATTTCGGAAGCTGCTAGACTTCACTCATCAGAGAAATTTTGGCACGCATTGCTAACCATTAAGCTAACAATACGCTGGTTTTGTTGTCACCTAAACTCCTAGTTCTATTCTTCTTTACCATATGCATGAACAAACCCCGCCATCTGGCAGTTAGTAGTGTGATCATGATGGATTTTTTGACAGATCTGTTTTATCAGCAGAACTGCCTTACCGTGTGCTCTCGGTTTTTTATTATTGCTTTTTTATACCAACAATATTTGTTGATTTACGGCCTGTATATTTTCAAGTATTTATGAAACGAGCTCAAGGCCAAGAATAATAATTTTTCACTTTTTGAGTTTTTATGAACATTATTATTGTTTTTATTTTTTAATAATCATTTTTAATTAATTATTAAAAGTTTTTTTATTGAATAGAGTAGGAAAAATGTTTAGAGACAACTGCCATAGCTTTTCTTATAGATCCATTTCGGAAGCTGCTAGACTTCACTCATCAGAGAAATTTTGGCACGCATTGCTAACCATTAAGCTAACAATACGCTGGTTTTGTTGTCACCTAAACTCCTAGTTCTATTCTTCTTTACCATATGCATGAACAAACCCCGCCATCTGGCAGTTAGTAGAGTGATCATGATGGATTTTTTGACAGATCTGTTTTATCAGCAGAACTGCCTTACCGTGTGCTCTCGGTTTTTTATTATTGCTTTTTTATACCAACAATATTTGTTGATTTATGGCCTGTATATTTTCAAGTATTCATGAAACGAGCTCAAGGCCAAGATTAATAATTTTTCACTTTTTGAGTTTTTATGAAAATTATTATTGTTTTTATTTTTTAATAATCATTTTTAATTAATTATTAAAAGTTTTTTTATTGAATAGAGTAGGAAAAATGTTTAGAGACAACTGCCATAGCTTTTCTTATAGATCCATTTCGGAAGCTGCTAGACTTCACTCATCAGAGAAATTTTGGCACGCATTGCTAACCATTAAGCTAACAATACGCTGGTTTTGTTGTCACCTAAACTCCTAGTTCTATTCTTCTTTACCATATGCATGAACAAACCCCGCCATCTGGCAGTTAGTAGTGTGATCATGATGGATTTTTTGACAAATCTGTTTTATCAGCAGAACTGC
Organism: Merzomyia westermanni; assembly: GCA_949987695.1. Taxonomy (NCBI): domain Eukaryota; kingdom Metazoa; phylum Arthropoda; class Insecta; order Diptera; family Tephritidae; genus Merzomyia; species Merzomyia westermanni. Next base: position 95,232,968 of record OX465288.1, read on the forward strand.
CTTACCGTGTGCTCTCGGTTTTTTATTATTGCTTTTTTATACCAACAATATTTGTTGATTTACGGCCTGTATATTTTCAAGTATTCATGAAACGAGCTCAAGGCCAAGAATAATAATTTTTCACTTTTTGAGTTTTTATGAACATTATTATTGTTTTTATTTTTTAATAATCATTTTTAATTAATTATTAAAAGTTTTTTTATTGAATAGAGTAGGAAAAATGTTTAGAGACAACTGCCATAGCTTTTCTTATAGATCCATTTCGGAAGCTGCTAGACTTCACTCATCAGAGAAATTTTGGCACGCATTGCTAACCATTAAGCTAACAATACGCTGGTTTTGTTGTCACCTAAACTCCTAGTTCTATTCTTCTTTACCATATGCATGAACAAACCCCGCCATCTGGCAGTTAGTAGTGTGATCATGATGGATTTTTTGACAGATCTGTTTTATCAGCAGAACTGCCTTACCGTGTGCTCTCGGTTTTTTATTATTGCTTTTTTATACCAACAATATTTGTTGATTTACGGCCTGTATATTTTCAAGTATTCATGAAACGAGCTCAAGGCCAAGAATAATAATTTTTCACTTTTTGAGTTTTTATGAAAATTATTATTGTTTTTATTTTTTAATAATCATTTTTAATTAATTATTAAAAGTTTTTTTATTGAATAGAGTAGGAAAAATGTTTAGAGACAACTGCCATAGCTTTTCTTATAGATCCATTTCGGAAGCTGCTAGACTTCACTCATCAGAGAAATTTTGGCACGCATTGCTAACCATTAAGCTCACAATACGCTGGTTTTGTTGTCACCTAAACTCCTAGTTCTATTCTTCTTTACCATATGCATGAACAAACGCCGCCATCTGGCAGTTAGTAGTGGGATCATGATGGATTTTTTGACAGATCTGTTTTATCAGCAGAACTGCCTTACCGTGTGCTCTCGGTTTTTTATTATTGCTTTTTTATACCAACAATATTTGTTGATTTACGGCCTGTATATTTTCAAGTATTCATGAAACGAGCTCAAGGCCAAGAATAATAATTTTTCACTTTTTGAGTTTTTATGAAAATTATTATTGTTCTTATTTTTTAATAATCATTTTTAATTAATTACTAAAAGTTTTTTTATTGAATAGAGTAGGAAAAATGTTTAGAGACAACTGCCATAGCTTTTCTTATGGATCCATTTCGGAAGCTGCTAGACTTCACTCATCAGAGAAATTTTGGCACGCATTGCTAACCATTAAGCTAACAATACGCTGGTTTTGTTGTCACCTAAACTCCTAGTTCTATTCTTCTTTACCATATGCATGAACAAACCCCGCCATCTGGCAGTTAGTAGTGTGATCATGATGGATTTTTTGACAGATCTGTTTTATCAGCAGAACTGCCTTACCGTGTGCTCTCGGTTTTTTATTATTGCTTTTTTATACCAACAATATTTGTTGATTTACGGCCTGTATATTTTCAAGTATTCATGAAACGAGCTCAAGGCCAAGAATAATAATTTTTCACTTTTTGAGTTTTTATGAAAATTATTATTGTTTTTATTTTTTAATAATCATTTTTAATTAATTATTAAAAGTTTTTTTATTGAATAGAGTAGGAAAAATGTTTAGAGACAACTGCCATAGCTTTTCTTATAGATCCATTTCGGAAGCTGCTAGACTTCACTCATCAGAGAAATTTTGGCACGCATTGCTAACCATTAAGCTCACAATACGCTGGTTTTGTTGTCACCTAAACTCCTAGTTCTATTCTTCTTTACCATATGCATGAACAAACGCCGCCATCTGGCAGTTAGTAGTGTGATCATGATGGATTTTTTGACAGATCTGTTTTATCAGCAGAACTGCCTTACCGTGTGCTCTCGGTTTTTTATTATTGCTTTTTTATACCAACAATATTTGTTGATTTACGGCCTGTATATTTTCAAGTATTCATGAAACGAGCTCAAGGCCAAGAATAATAATTTTTCACTTTTTGAGTTTTTATGAAAATTATTATTGTTCTTATTTTTTAATAAGCTTTTTTAATTAATTATTAAAAGTTTTTTTATTGAATAGAGTAGGAAAAATGTTTAGAGACAACTGCCATAGCTTTTCTTATAGATCCATTTCGGAAGCTGCTAGACTTCACTCATCAGAGAAATTTTGGCACGCATTGCTAACCATTAAGCTAACAATACGCTGGTTTTGTTGTCACCTAAACTCCTAGTTCTATTCTTCTTTACCATATGCATGAACAAACCCCGCCATCTGGCAGTTAGTAGTGTGATCATGATGGATTTTTTGACAGATCTGTTTTATCAGCAGAACTGCCTTACCGTGTGCTCTCGGTTTTTTATTATTGCTTTTTTATACCAACAATATTTGTTGATTTACGGCGTGTATATTTTCAAGTATTCATGAAACGAGCTCAAGGCCAAGAATAATAATTTTTCACTTTTTGAGTTTTTATGAAAATTTTTATTGTTTTTATTTTTTAATAATCATTTTTAATTAATTATTAAAAGTTTTTTTATTGAATAGAGTAGGAAAAATGTTTAGAGACAACTGCCATAGCTTTTCTTATAGATCCATTTCGGAATCTGCTAGACTTCACTCATCAGAGAAATTTTGGCACGCATTGCTAACCATTAAGCTAACAATACGCTGGTTTTGTTGTCACCTAAACTCCTAGTTCTATTCTTCTTTACCATATGCATGAACAAACCCCGCCATCTGGCAGTTAGTAGTATGATCATGATGGATTTTTTGACAGATCTGTTTTATCAGCAGAACTGCCTTACCGTGTGCTCTCGGTTTTTTATTATTGCTTTTTTATACCCACAATATTTGTTGATTTACGGCCTGTATATTTTCAAGTATTCATGAAACGAGCTCAAGGCCAAGAATAATAATTTTTCACTTTTTGAGTTTTTATGAAAATTATTATTGTTTTTATTTTTTAATTATCATTTTTAATTAATTATTAAAAGTTTTTTTATTGAATAGAGTAGGAAAAATGTTTAGAGACAACTGCCATAGCTTTTCTTATAGATCCATTTCGGAAGCTGCTAGACTTCACTCAACAGAGAAATTTTGGCACGCATTGCTAACCATTAAGCTAACAATACGCTGGTTTTGTTGTCACCTAAACTCCTAGTTCTATTCTTCTTTACCATATGCATGAACAAACCCCGCCATCTGGCAGTTAGTAGTGTGATCATCATGGATTTTTTGACAGATCTGTTTTATCAGCAGAACTGCCTTACCGTGTGCTCTCGGTTTTTTATTATTGCTTTTTTATACCAACAATATTTGTTGATTTACGGCCTGTATATTTTCAAGTATTCATGAAACGAGCTCAAGGCCAAGAATAATAATTTTTCACTTTTTGAGTTTTTATGAAAATTATTATTGTTTTTATTTTTTAATAATCATTTTTAATTAGTTATTAAAAGTTTTTTTATTGAATAGAGTAGGAAAAATGTTTAGAGACAACTGCCATAGCTTTTCTTATAGATCCATTTCGGAAGCTGCTAGACTTCACTCCACAGAGAAATTTTGGCACGCATTGCTAACCATTAAGCTAACAATACGCTGGTTTTGTTGTCACCTAAACTCCGAGTTCTATTCTTCTTTACCATATGCATGAACAAACCCCGCCATCTGGCAGTTAGTAGTGTGATCATGATGGATTTTTTGACAGATCTGTTTTATCAGCAGAACTGCCTTACCGTGTGCTCTCGGTTTTTTATTATTGCTTTTTTATACCAAAAATATTTGTTGATTTACGGCATTTATATTTTCAAGTATTCATGAAACGAGCTCAAGGCCAAGAATAATAATTTTTCACTTTTTGAGTTTTTATGAAAATTATTATTGTTTTTATTTTTTAATAATCATTTTTAATTAATTATTAAAAGTTTTTTTATTGAATAGAGTAGGAAAAATGTTTAGAGACAACTGCCATAGCTTTTCTTATAGATCCATTTCGGAACCTGCTAGACTTCACTCATCAGAGAAATTTTGGCACGCATTGCTAACCATTAAGCTAACAATACGCTGGTATTGTTGTCACCTAAACTCCTAGTTCTATTCTTCTTTACCATATGCATGAACAAACCCCGCCATCTGGCAGTTAGTAGTATGATCATGATGGATTTTTTGACAGATCTGTTTTATCAGCAGAACTGCCTTACCGTGTGCTCTCGGTTTTTTATTATTGCTTTTTTATACCAACAATATTTGTTGATTTACGGCCTGTATATTTTCAAGTATTCATGACACGCGCTCAAGGCCAAGAATAATAATTTTTCACTTTTTGAGTTTTTATGAAAATTATTATTGTTTTTATTTTTTAATAATCATTTTTAATTAATTATTAAAAGTTTTTTTATTGAATAGAGTAGGAAAAATGTTTAGAGACAACTGCCATAGCTTTTCTTATAGATCCATTTCGGAAGCTGCTAGACTTCACTCATCAGAGAAATTTTGGCACGCATTGCTAACCATTAAGCTAACAATACGCTGGTTTTGTTGTCACCTAAACTCCTAGTTCTATTCTTCTTTACCATATGCATGAACAAACCCCGCCATCTGGCAGTTAGTAGTGTGATCATGATGGATTTTTTGACAGATCTGTTTTATCAGCAGAACTGCCTTACCGTGTGCTCTCGGTTTTTTATTATTGCTTTTTTATACCAACAATATTTGTTGATTTACGGCCTGTATATTTTCAAGTATTCATGAAACGAGCTCAAGGCCAAGAATAATAATTTTTCACTTTTTGAGTTTTTATGAAAATTTTTATTGTTTTTATTTTTTAATAATCATTTTTAATTAATTATTAAAAGTTTTTTTATTGAATAGAGTAGGAAAAATGTTTAGAGACAACTGCCATAGCTTTTCTTATAGATCCATTTCGGAAGCTGCTAGACTTCACTCATCAGAGAAATTTTGGCACGCATTGCTAACCATTAAGCTAACAATACGCTGGTTTTGTTGTCACCTAAACTCCTAGTTCTATTCTTCTTTACCATATGCATGAACAAACCCCGCCATCTGGCAGTTAGTAGTGTGATCATGATGGATTTTTTGACAGATCTGTTTTATCAGCAGAACTGCCTTACCGTGTGCTCTCGGTTTTTTATTATTGCTTTTTTATACCAACAATATTTGTTGATTTACGGCCTGTATATTTTCAAGTATTCATGAAACGAGCTCAAGGCCAAGAATAATAATTTTTCACTTTTTGAGTTTTTATGAAAATTATTATTGTTTTTATTTTTTAATAATCATTTTTAATTAGTTATTAAAAGTTTTTTTATTGAATAGAGTAGGAAAAATGTTTAGAGACAACTGCCATAGCTTTTCTTATAGATCCATTTCGGAAGCTGCTAGACTTCACTCCACAGAGAAATTTTGGCACGCATTGCTAACCATTAAGCTAACAATACGCTGGTTTTGTTGTCACCTAAACTCCGAGTTCTATTCTTCTTTACCATATGCATGAACAAACCCCGCCATCTGGCAGTTAGTAGTGTGATCATGATGGATTTTTTGACAGATCTGTTTTATCAGCAGAACTGCCTTACCGTGTGCTCTCGGTTTTTTATTATTGCTTTTTTATACCAACAATATTTGTTGATTTACGGCATTTATATTTTCAAGTATTCATGAAACGAGCTCAAGGCCAAGAATAATAATTTTTCACTTTTTGAGTTTTTATGAAAATTATTATTGTTTTTATTTTTTAATAATCATTTTTAATTAATTATTAAAAGTTTTTTTATTGAATAGAGTAGGAAAAATGTTTAGAGACAACTGCCATAGCTTTTCTTATAGATCCATTTCGGAACCTGCTAGACTTCACTCATCAGAGAAATTTTGGCACGCATTGCTAACCATTAAGCTAACAATACGCTGGTTTTGTTGTCACCTAAACTCCTAGTTCTATTCTTCTTTACCATATGCATGAACAAACCCCGCCATCTGGCAGTTAGTAGTATGGTCATGATGGATTTTTTGACAGATCTGTTTTATCAGCAGAACTGCCTTACCGTGTGCTCTCGGTTTTTTATTATTGCTTTTTTATACCAACAATATTTGTTGATTTACGGCCTGTATATTTTCAAGTATTCATGAAACGAGCTCAAGGCCAAGAATAATAATTTTTCACTTTTTGAGTTTTTATGAAAATTATTATTGTTTTTATTTTTTAATAATCATTTTTAATTAGTTATTAAAAGTTTTTTTATTGAATAGAGTGGGAAAAATGTTTAGAGACAACTGCCATAGCTTTTCTTATAGATCCATTTCGGAAGCTGCTAGACTTCACTCCACAGACAAATTTTGGCACGCATTGCTAACCATTAAGCTAACAATACGCTGGTTTTGTTGTCACCTAAACTCCGAGTTCTATTCTTCTTTACCATATGCATGAACAAACCACGCCATCTGGCAGTTAGTAGTGTGATCATGATGGATTTTTTGACAGATCTGTTTTATCAGCAGAACTGCCTTACCGTGTGCTCTCGGTTTTTTATTATTGCTTTTTTATACCAACAATATTTGTTGATTTACGGCATTTATATTTTCAAGTATTCATGAAACGAGCTCAAGGCCAAGAATAATAATTTTTCACTTTTTGAGTTTTTATGAAAATTATTATTGTTTTTATTTTTTAATAATCCTTTTTAATTAATTATTAAAAGTTTTTTTATTGAATAGAGTAGGAAAAATGTTTAGAGACAACTGCCATAGCTTTTCTTATAGATCCATTTCGGAACCTGCTAGACTTCACTCATCAGAGAAATTTTGGCACGCATTGCTAACCATTAAGCTAACAATACGCTGGTTTTGTTGTCACCTAAACTCCTAGTTCTATTCTTCTTTACCATATGCATGAACAAACCCCGCCATCTGGCAGTTAGTAGTATGATCATGATGGATTTTTTGACAGATCTGTTTTATCAGCAGAACTGCCTTACCGTGTGCTCTCGGTTTTTTATTATTGCTTTTTTATACCAACAATATTTGTTTATTTACGGCCTGTATATTTTCAAGTATTCATGAAACGAGCTCAAGGCCAAGAATAATAATTTTTCACTTTTTGAGTTTTTATGAAAATTATTATTGTTTTTATTTTTTAATAATCATTTTTAATTAATTATTAAAAGTTTTTTTATTGAATAGAGTAGGAAAAATGTTTAGAGACAACTGCCATAGCTTTTCTTATAGATCCATTTCGAAAGCTGCTACACTTCACTCATCAGAGAAATTTTGGCACGCATTGCTAACCATTAAGCTAACAATACGCTGGTTTTGTTGTCACCTAAACTCCTAGTTCTATTCTTCTTTACCATATGCATGAACAAACCCCGCCATCTGGCAGTTAGTAGTGTGATCATGATGGATTTTTTGACAGATCTGTTTTATCAGCAGAACTGCCTTACCGTGTGCTCTCGGTTTTTTATTATTGCTTTTTTATAGCAACAATATTTGTTGATTTACGGCCTGTATATTTTCAAGTATTCATGAAACGAGCTCAAGGCCAAGAATAATAATTTTTCACTTTTTGAGTTTTTATGAAAATTATTATTGTTTTTATTTTTTAATAATCATTTTTAATTAATTATTAAAAGTTTTTTTATTGAATAGAGTAGGAAAAATGTTTAGAGACAACTGCCATAGCTTTTCTTATAGATCCATTTCGGAAGCTGCTAGACTTCACTCCACAGAGAAATTTTGGCACGCATTGCTAACCATTAAGCTAACAATACGCTGGTTTTGTTGTCACCTAAACTCCGAGTTCTATTCTTCTTTACCATATGCATGAACAAACTCCGCCATCTGGCAGTTAGTAGTGTGATCATGATGGATTTTTTGACAGATCTGTTTTATCAGCAGAACTGCCTTACCGTGTGCTCTCGGTTTTTTATTATTGCTTTTTTATACCAACAATATTTGTTGATTTACGGCCTGTATATTTTCAAGTATTCATAAAACGAGCTCAAGGCCAAGAATAATAATTTTTCACTTTTTGAGTTTTTATGAAAATTATTATTGTTTTTATTTTTTAATAATCATTTTTAATTAATTATTAAAAGTTTTTTTATTGAATAGAGTAGGAAAAATGTTTAGAGACAACTGCCATAGCTTTTCTTATAGATCCATTTCGGAAGCTGCTAGACTTCACTCATCAGAGAAATTTTGGCACGCATTGCTAACCATTAAGCTAACAATACGCTGGTTTTGTTGTCACCTAAACTCCTAGTTCTATTCTTCTTTACCATATGCATGAACAAACCCCGCCATCTGGCAGTTAGTAGTGTGATCATGATGGATTTTTTGACAGATCTGTTTTATCAGCAGAACTGCCTTACCGTGTGCTCTCGCTTTTTTATTATTGCTTTTTCATACCAACAATATTTGTTGATTTACGGCCTGTATATTTTCAAGTATTCATGAAACGAGCTCAAGGCCAAGAATAATAATTTTTCACTTTTTGAGTTTTTATGAAAATTATTATTGTTTTTATTTTTTAATTATCATTTTTAATTAATTATTAAAAGTTTTTTTATTGAATAGAGTAGGAAAAATGTTTAGAGACAACTGCCATAGCTTTTCTTATAGATCCATTTCGGAAGCTGCTAGACTTCACTCAACAGAGAAATTTTGGCACGCATTGCTAACCATTAAGCTAACAATACGCTGGTTTTGTTGTCACCTAAACTCCTAGTTCTATTCTTCTTTACCATATGCATGAACAAACCCCGCCATCTGGCAGTTAGTAGTGTGATCATGATGGATTTTTTGACAGATCTGTTTTATCAGCAGAACTGCCTTACCGCGTGCTCTCGGTTTTTTATTATTGCTTTTTTATACCAACAATATTTGTTGATTTACGGCCTGTATATTTTCAAGTATTCATGAAACGAGCTCAAGGCCAAGAATAATAATTTTTCACTTTTTGAGTTTTTATGAAAATTATTATTGTTTTTATTTTTTAATAATCATTTTTAATTAATTATTAAAAGTTTTTTTATTGAATAGAGTAGGAAAAATGTTTAGAGACAACTGCCATAGCTTTTCTTATAGATCCATTTCGGAAGCTGCTAGACTTCACTCATCAGAGAAATTTTGGCACGCATTGCTAACCATTAAGCTAACAATACGCTGGTTTTTTTGTCACCTAAACTCCTAGTTCTATTCTTCTTTACCATATGCATGAACAAACCCCGCCATCTGGCAGTTAGTAGTGTGATCAAGATGGATTTTTTGACAGATCTGTTTTATCAGCAGAACTGCCTTACCGTGTGCTCTCGGTTTTTTATTATTGCTTTTTTATAACAACAATATTTGTTGATTTACGGCCTGTATATTTTCAAGTATTCATGAAACGAGCTCAAGGCCAAGAATAATAATTTTTCACTTTTTGAGTTTTTATGAAAATTATTATTGTTTTTATTTTTTAATAATCATTTTTAATTAATTATTAAAAGTTTTTTTATTGAATAGAGTAGGAAAAATGTTTAGAGACAACTGCCATAGCTTTTCTTATAGATCCATTTCGGAAGCTGCTAGACTTCACTCATCAGAGAAATTTTGGCACGCATTGCTAACCATTAAGCTAACAATACGCTGGTTTTTTTGTCACCTAAACTCCTAGTTCTATTCTTCTTTACCATATGCATGAACAAACTGCACTCCACAGAGAAATTTTGGCACGCATTGCTAACCATTAAACTAACAATACGCTGGTTTTGTTGTCACCTTAACTCCGAGTTCTATTCTTCTTTGCCATATGCATGAACAAACCCCGCCATCTGGCAGTTAGTAATGTGATCATGATGGATTTTTTGACAGATCTGTTTTATCAGCAGAACTGCCTTACCGTGTGCTCTTGGGTTTTTATTATTGCTTTTTTATACCAACAATATTTTTTGATTTACGGCCTGTATATTTTCAAGTATTCATCAAACGAGCTCAAGGCCAAGAATAATACTTTTTCACTTTTTGAGTTTTTATGAAAATTATTATTGTTTTTATTTTTTACTAATCATTTTTAATTAATTATTAAAAGTTTTTTTATTGAATGGAGTAGGAAAAATGTTTAGAGACAACTGCCATAGCTTTTCTTATAGATCCATTTCGGAAGCTGCTAGACTTCACTCATCAGAGAAATTTTGGCACGCATTGCTAACCATTAAGCTAACAATACGCTGGTTTTGTTGTCACCTAAACTCCTAGTTCTATTCTTCTTTACCATATGCATGAACAACCCCCCCCAACTGGCAGTTAGTAGTGTGATCATGATGGATTTTTTGACAGATCTGTTTTATCAGCAGAACTGCCTTACCGTGTGCTCTCGGTTTTTTATTATTGCTTTTTTATAACAAGAATATTTGTTGATTTACGGCCTGTATATTTTCAAGTATTCATGAAACGAGCTCAAGGCCAAGAATAATAATTTTTCACTTTTTGAGTTTTTATGAAAATTATTATTGTTTTTATTTTTTAATAATCATTTTTAATTAATTATTAAAAGTTTTTTTATTGAATAGAGTAGGAAAAATGTTTAGAGACAACTGCCATAGCTTTTCTTATAGATCCATTTCGGAAGCTGCTAGACTTCACTCCACAGAGAAATTTTGGCACGCATTGCTAACCATTAAGCTAACAATACGCTGGTTTTGTTGTCACCTAAACTCCTAGTTCTATTCTTCTTTACCATATGCATGAACAAACCCCGCCATCTGGCAGTTAGTAGTGTGATCATGATGGATTTTTTGACAGATCTGTTTTATCAGCAGAACTGCCTTACCGTGTGCTCTCGGTTTTTTATTATTGCTTTTTTATACCAACAATATTTGTTGATTTACGGCCTGTATATTTTCAAGTATTCATGAAACGAGCTCAAGGCCAAGAATAATAATTTTTCACTTTTTGAGTTTTTTTGAAAATTATTATTGTTTTTATTTTTTAATAATCATTTTTAATTAATTATTAAAAGTTTTTTTATTGAATAGAGTAGGAAAAATGTTTAGAGACAACTGCCATAGCTTTTCTTATAGATCCCTTTCGGAAGCTGCTAGACTTCACTCATCAGAGAAATTTTGGCACGCATAGCTAACCATTGAGCTAACAATACGCTGGTTTTGTTGTCACCTAAACTCCTAGTTCTATTCTTCTTTACCATATGCATGAACAAACCCCGCCATCTGGCAGTTAGTAGTGTGATCATGATGGATTTTTTGACAGATCTGTTTTATCAGCAGAACTGCCTTACCGTGTGCTCTCGGTTTTTTATTATTGCTTTTTTATACCAACAATATTTGTTGATTTACGGCCTATATATTTTCAAGTATTCATGAAACGAGCTCAAGGCCAAGAATAATAATTTTTCACTTTTTGAGTTTTTATGAAAATTATTATTGTTTTTATTTTTTAATAATCATTTTTAATTAATTATTAAAAGTTTTTTTATTGAATAGAGTAGGAAAAATGTTTAGAGACAACTGCCATAGCTTTTCTTATAGATCCATTTCGGAAGCTGCTAGACTTCACTCATCAGAGAAATTTTGGCACGCATTGCTAACCATTAAGCTAACAATACGCTGGTTTTGTTGTCACCTAAACTCCTAGTTCTATTCTTCTTTACCATATGCATGAACAAACCCCGCCATCTGGCAGTTAGTAGTGTGATCATGATGGATTTTTTGACAGATCTGTTTTATCAGCAGAACTGCCTTACCGTGTGCTCTTGGTTTTTTATTATTGCTTTTTTATACCAACAATATTTGTTGATTTACGGCCTGTATATTTTCAAGTATTCATGAAACGAGCTCAAGGCCAAGAATAATAATTTTTCACTTTTTGAGTTTTTATGAAAATTATTATTGTTTTTATTTTTTACTAATCATTTTTAATTAATTATTAAAAGTTTTTTTATTGAATAGAGTAGGGAAAATGTTTAGAGACAACTGCCATAGCTTTTCTTATAGATCCATTTCGGAAGCTGCTAGACTTCACTCATCAGAGAAATTTTGGCACGCATTGCTAACCATTAAACTAACAATACGCTGGTTTTGTTGTCACCTAAACTCCGAGTTCTATTCTTCTTTACCATATGCATGAACAAACCCCGCCATCTGGCAGTTAGTAGTGTGATCATGATGAATTTTTTGACAGATCTGTTTTATCAGCAGAACTGCCTTACCGTGTGCTCTTGGTTTTTTATTATTGCTTTTTTATACCAACAATATTTGTTGATTTACGGCCTGTATATTTTCAAGTATTCATGAAACGAGCTCAAGGCCAAGAATAATAATTTTTCACTTTTTGAGTTTTTATGAAAATTATTATTGTTTTTATTTTTTACTAATCATTTTTAATTGATTATTAAAAGTTTTTTTATTGAATAGAGTAGGAAAAATGTTTAGAGACAACTGCCATAGCTTTTCTTATAGATCCATTTCGGAAGCTGCTAGACTTCACTCATCAGAGAAATTTTGGCACGCATTGCTAACCATTAAGCTAACAATACGCTGGTTTTGTTGTCACCTAAACTCCTAGTTCTATTCTTCTTTACCATATGCATGAACAACCCCCCCAACTGGCAGTTAGTAGTGTGATCATGATGGATTTTTTGATAGATCTGTTTTATCAGCAGAACTGCCTTACCGTGTGCTCTCGGTTTTTTATTATTGCTTTTTTATAACAACAATATTTGTTGATTTACGGCCTGTATATTTTCAAGTATTCATGAAACGAGCTCAAGGCCAAGAATAATAATTTTCAGTTTTTGAGTTTTTATGAAAATTATTATTGTTTTTATTTTTTAATAATCATTTTTAATTAATTATTAAAAGTTTTTTTATTGAATAGAGTAGGAAAAATGTTTAGAGACAACTGCCATAGCTTTTCTTATAGATCCATTTCGGAAGCTGCTAGACTTCACTCATCAGAGAAATTTTGGCACGCATTGCTAACCATTAAGCTAACAATACGCTGGTTTTTTTGTCACCTAAACTCCTAGTTCTATTCTTCTTTACCATATGCATGAACAAACTGCACTCCACAGAGAAATTTTGGCACGCATTGCTAACCATTAAACTAACAATACGCTGGTTTTGTTGTCACCTTAACTCCGAGTTCTATTCTTCTTTGCCATATGCATGAACAAACCCCGCCATCTGGCAGTTAGTAATGTGATCATGATGGATTTTTTGACAGATCTGTTTTATCAGCAGAACTGCCTTACCGTGTGCTCTTGGTTTTTTATTATTGCTTTTTTATACCAACAATATTTTTTGATTTACGGCCTGTATATTTTCAAGTATTCATCAAACGAGCTCAAGGCCAAGAATAATAATTTTTCACTTTTTGAGTTTTTATGAAAATTATTATTGTTTTTATTTTTTACTAATCATTTTTAATTAATTATTAAAAGTTTTTTTATTGAATGGAGTAGGAAAAATGTTTAGAGACAACTGCCATAGCTTTTCTTATAGATCCATTTCGGAAGCTGCTAGACTTCACTCATCAGAGAAATTTTGGCACGCATTGCTAACCATTAAGCTAACAATACGCTGGTTTTGTTGTCACCTAAACTCCTAGTTCTATTCTTCTTTACCATATGCATGAACAACCCCCCCCAACTGGCAGTTAGTAGTGTGATCATGATGGATTTTTTGACAGATCTGTTTTATCAGCAGAACTGCCTTACCGTGTGCTCTCGGTTTTTTATTATTGCTTTTTTATAACAAGAATATTTGTTGATTTACGGCCTGTATATTTTCAAGTATTCATGAAACGAGCTCAAGGCCAAGAATAATAATTTTTCACTTTTTGAGTTTTTATGAAAATTATTATTGTTTTTATTTTTTAATAATCATTTTTAATTAATTATTAAAAGTTTTTTTATTGAATAGAGTAGGAAAAATGTTTAGAGACAACTGCCATAGCTTTTCTTATAGATCCCTTTCGGAAGCTGCTAGACTTCACTCATCAGAGAAATTTTGGCACGCATAGCTAACCATTGAGCTAACAATACGCTGGTTTTGTTGTCACCTAAACTCCTAGTTCTATTCTTCTTTACCATATGCATGAACAACCCCCCCCAACTGGCAGTTAGTAGTGTGATCATGATGGATTTTTTGACAGATCTGTTTTATCAGCAGAACTGTCTTACCGTGTGCTCTCGGTTTTTTATTATTGCTTTTTTATAACAAGAATATTTGTTGATTTACGGCCTGTATATTTTCAAGTATTCATGAAACGAGCTCAAGGCCAAGAATAATAATTTTTCACTTTTTGAGTTTTTTTGAAAATTATTATTGTTTTTATTTTTTAATAATCATTTTTAATTAATTATTAAAAGTTTTTTTATTGAATAGAGTAGGAAAAATGTTTAGAGACAACTGCCATAGCTTTTCTTATAGATCCCTTTCGGAAGCTGCTAGACTTCACTCATCAGAGAAATTTTGGCACGCATAGCTAACCATTGAGCTAACAATACGCTGGTTTTGTTGTCACCTAAACTCCTAGTTCTATTCTTCTTTACCATATGCATGAACAAACCCCGCCATCTGGCAGTTAGTAGTGTGATCATGATGGATTTTTTGACAGATCTGTTTTATCAGCAGAACTGCCTTACCGTGTGCTCTCGGTTTTTTATTATTGCTTTTTTATACCAACAATATTTGTTGATTTACGGCCTATATATTTTCAAGTATTCATGAAACGAGCTCAAGGCCAAGAATAATAATTTTTCACTTTTTGAGTTTTTATGAAAATTATTATTGTTTTTATTTTTTAATAATCATTTTTAATTAATTATTAAAAGTTTTTTTATTGAATAGAGTAGGAAAAATGTTTAGAGACAACTGCCATAGCTTTTCTTATAGATCCATTTCGGAAGCTGCTAGACTTCACTCATCAGAGAAATTTTGGCACGCATTGCTAACCATTAAGCTAACAATACGCTGGTTTTGTTGTCACCTAAACTCCTAGTTCTATTCTTCTTTACCATATGCATGAACAAACCCCGCCATCTGGCAGTTAGTAGTGTGATCATGATGGATTTTTTGACAGATCTGTTTTATCAGCAGAACTGCCTTACCGTGTGCTCTCGGTTTTTTATTATTACTTTTTTATACCAACAATATTTGTTGATTTACGGCCTGTATATTTTCAAGTATTCATGAAACGAGCTCAAGGCCAAGAATAATAATTTTTCACTTTTTGAGTTTTTATGAAAATTATTATTGTTTTTATTTTTTAATAATCATTTTTAATTAATTATTAAAAGTTTTTTTATTGAATAGAGTAGGAAAAATGTTTATAGACAACTGCCATAGCTTTTCTTATAGATCCATTTCGGAAGCTGCTAGACTTCACTCATCAGAGAAATTTTGGCACGCATTGCTAACCATTAAGCTAACAATACGCTGGTTTTGTTGTCACCTAAACTCCTAGTTCTATTCTTCTTTACCATATGCATGAACAAACCCCGCCATCTGGCAGTTAGTAGTGTGATCATGATGGATTTTTTGACAGATCTGTTTTATCAGCAGAACTGCCTTACCGTGTGCTCTTGGTTTTTTATTATTGCTTTTTTATACCAACAATATTTGTTGATTTACGGCCTGTATATTTTCAAGTATTCATGAAACGAGCTCAAGGCCAAGAATAATAATTTTTCACTTTTTGAGTTTTTATGAAAATTATTATTGTTTTTATTTTTTACTAATCATTTTTAATTAATTATTAAAAGTTTTTTTATTGAATAGAGTAGGGAAAATGTTTAGAGACAACTGCCATAGCTTTTCTTATAGATCCATTTCGGAAGCTGCTAGACTTCACTCATCAGAGAAATTTTGGCACGCATTGCTAACCATTAAACTAACAATACGCTGGTTTTGTTGTCACCTAAACTCCGAGTTCTATTCTTCTTTACCATATGCATGAACAAACCCCGCCATCTGGCAGTTAGTAGTGTGATCATGATGAATTTTTTGACAGATCTGTTTTATCAGCAGAACTGCCTTCCGTGTGCTCTTGGTTTTTTATTATTGCTTTTTTATACCAACAATATTTGTTGATTTACGGCCTGTATATTTTCAAGTATTCATGAAACGAGCTCAAGGCCAAGAATAATAATTTTTCACTTTTTGAGTTTTTATGAAAATTATTATTGTTTTTATTTTTTACTAATCATTTTTAATTGATTATTAAAAGTTTTTTTATTGAATAGAGTAGGAAAAATGTTTAGAGACAACTGCCATAGCTTTTCTTATAGATCCATTTCGGAAGCTGCTAGACTTCACTCATCAGAGAAATTTTGGCACGCATTGCTAACCATTAAGCTAACAATACGCTGGTTTTGTTGTCACCTAAACTCCTAGTTCTATTCTTCTTTACCATATGCATGAACAACCCCCCCAACTGGCAGTTAGTAGTGTGATCATGATGGATTTTTTGACAGATCTGTTTTATCAGCAGAACTGCCTTACCGTGTGCTCTCGGTTTTTTATTATTGCTTTTTTATAACAACAATATTTGTTGATTTACGGCCTGTATATTTTCAAGTATTCATGAAACGAGCTCAAGGCCAAGAATAATAATTTTCAGTTTTTGAGTTTTTATGAAAATTATTATTGTTTTTATTTTTTAATAATCATTTTTAATTAATTATTAAAAGTTTTTTTATTGAATAGAGTAGGAAAAATGTTTAGAGACAACTGCCATAGCTTTTCTTATAGATCCATTTCGGAAGCTGCTAGACTTCACTCATCAGAGAAATTTTGGCACGCATTGCTAACCATTAAGCTAACAATACGCTGGTTTTGTTGTCACCTAAACTCCTAGTTCTATTCTTCTTTACCATATGCATGAACAAACCCCGCCATCTGGCAGTTAGTAGTGTGATCATGATGGATTTTTTGACAGATCTGTTTTATCAGCAGAACTGCCTTACCGTGTGCTCTCGGTTTTTTATTATTGCTTTTTTATACCAACAATATTTGTTGATTTACGGCCTGTATATTTTCAAGTATTCATGAAACGAGCTCAAGGCCAAGAATAATAATTTTTCACTTTTTGAGTTTTTATGAAAATTATTATTGTTTTTATTTTTTAATAATCATTTTTAATTAATTATTAAAAGTTTTTTTATTGAATAGAGTAGGAAAAATGTTTAGAGACAACTGCCATAGCTTTTCTTATAGATCCATTTCGGAAGCTGCTAGACTTCACTCATCAGAGAAATGTTGGCACGCATTGCTAACCATTAAGCTAACAATACGCTGGTTTTGTTGTCACCTAAACTCCTAGTTCTATTCTTCTTTACCATATGCATGAACAAACCCCGCCATCTGGCAGTTAGTAGTGTGATCATGATGGATTTTTTGACAGATCTGTTTTATCAGCAGAACTGCCTTACCGTGTGCTCTCGGTTTTTTATTATTGCTTTTTTATACCAACAATATTTGTTGATTTACGGCCTGTATATTTTCAAGTATTCATGAAACGAGCTCAAGGCCAAGAATAATAATTTTTCACTTTTTGAGTTTTTATGAAAATTATTATTGTTTTTATTTTTTAATAATCATTTTTAATTAATTATTAAAAGTTTTTTTATTGAATAGAGTAGGAAAAATGTTTAGAGACAACTGCCATAGCTTTTCTTATAGATCCATTTCGGAAGCTGCTAGACTTCACTCATCAGAGAAATTTTGGCACGCATTGCTAACCATTAAGCTAACAATACGCTGGTTTTGTTGTCACCTAAACTCCTAGTTCTATTCTTCTTTACCATATGCATGAACAAACCCCGCCATCTGGCAGTTAGTAGTATGATCATGATGGATTTTTTGACAGATCTGTTTTATCAGCAGAACTGCCTTACCGTGTGCTCTCGGTTTTTTATTATTGCTTTTTTATACCAACAATATTTGTTGATTTACGGCCTGTATATTTTCAAGTATTCATGAAACGAGCTCAAGGCCAAGAATAATAATTTTTCACTTTTTGAGTTTTTATGAAAATTATTATTGTTTTTATTTTTTAATAATCATTTTTAATTAATCATTAAAAGTTTTTTTATTGAATAGAGTAGGAAAAATGTTTAGAGACAACTGCCATAGCTTTTCTTATAGATCCATTTCGGAAGCTGCTAGACTTCACTCCACAGAGAAATTTTGACACGCATTGCTAACCATTAAACTAACAATACGCTGGTTTTGTTGTCACCTAAACTCCTAGTTCTATTCTTCTTTACCATATGCATGAACAACCCCCCCAACTGGCAGTTAGTAGTGTGATCATGATGGATTTTTTGACAGATCTGTTTTATCAGCAGAACTGCCTTACCGTGTGCTCTCGGTTTTTTATTATTGCTTTTTTATAACAACAATATTTGTTGATTTACGGCCTGTATATTTTCAAGTATTCATGAAACGAGCTCAAGGCCAAGAATAATAATTTTTCACTTTTTGAGTTTTTATGAAAATTATTATTGTTTTTATTTTTTAATAATCATTTTTAATTAATTATTAAAAGTTTTTTTATTGAATAGAGTAGGGAAAATGTTTAGAGACAACTGCCATAGCTTTTCTTATAGATCCATTTCGGAAGCTGCTAGACTTCACTCATCAGAGAAATTTTGGCACGCATTGCTAACCATTAAGCTAACAATACGCTGGTTTTGTTGTCACCTAAACTCCTAGTTCTATTCTTCTTTACCATATGCATGAACAAACCCCGCCATCTGGCAGTTAGTAGTGTGATCATGATTGGTTTTTTGACAGATCTGTTTTATCAGCAGAACTGCCTTACCGTGTGCTCTCGGTTTTTTATTATTGCTTTTTTATACCAACAATATTTGTTGATTTACGGCCTGTATATTTTCAAGTATTCATGAAACGAGCTCAAGGCCAAGAATAATAATTTTTCACTTTTTGAGTTTTTATGAAAATTATTATTGTTTTTATTTTTTACTAATCATTTTTAATTGATTATTAAAAGTTTTTTTATTGAATAGAGTAGGAAAAATGTTTAGAGACAACTGCCATAGCTTTTCTTATAGATCCATTTCGGAAGCTGCTAGACTTCACTCATCAGAGAAATTTTGGCACGCATTGCTAACCATTAAGCTAACAATACGCTGGTTTTGTTGTCACCTAAACTCCTAGTTCTATTCTTCTTTACCATATGCATGAACAACCCCCCCAACTGGCAGTTAGTAGTGTGATCATGATGGATTTTTTGACAGATCTGTTTTATCAGCAGAACTGCCTTACCGTGTGCTCTCGGTTTTTTATTATTGCTTTTTTATAACAACAATATTTGTTGATTTACGGCCTGTATATTTTCAAGTATTCATGAAACGAGCTCAAGGCCAAGAATAATAATTTTCAGTTTTTGAGTTTTTATGAAAATTATTATTGTTTTTATTTTTTAATAATCATTTTTAATTAATTATTAAAAGTTTTTTTATTGAATAGAGTAGGAAAAATGTTTAGAGACAACTGCCATAGCTTTTCTTATAGATCCATTTCGGAAGCTGCTAGACTTCACTCATCAGAGAAATGTTGGCACGCATTGCTAACCATTAAGCTAACAATACGCTGGTTTTGTTGTCACCTAAACTCCTAGTTCTATTCTTCTTTACCATATGCATGAACAAACCCCGCCATCTGGCAGTTAGTAGTGTGATCATGATGGATTTTTTGACAGATCTGTTTTATCAGCAGAACTGCCTTACCGTGTGCTCTCGGTTTTTTATTATTGCTTTTTTATACCAACAATATTTGTTGATTTACGGCCTGTATATTTTCAAGTATTCATGAAACGAGCTCAAGGCCAAGAATAATAATTTTTCACTTTTTGAGTTTTTATGAAAATTATTATTGTTTTTATTTTTTAATAATCATTTTTAATTAATTATTAAAAGTTTTTTTATTGAATAGAGTCGGAAAAATGTTTAGAGACAACTGCCATAGCTTTTCTTATAGATCCATTTCGGAAGCTGCTAGACTTCACTCCACAGAGAAATTTTGACACGCATTGCTAACCATTAAACTAACAATACGCTGGTTTTGTTGTCACCTAAACTCCTAGTTCTATTCTTCTTTACCATATGCATGAACAACCCCCCCAACTGGCAGTTAGTAGTGTGATCATGATGGATTTTTTGACAGATCTGTTTTATCAGCAGAACTGCCTTACCGTGTGCTCTCGGTTTTTTATTATTGCTTTTTTATAACAACAATATTTGTTGATTTACGGCCTGTATATTTTCAAGTATTCATGAAACGAGCTCAAGGCCAAGAATAATAATTTTCAGTTTTTGAGTTTTTATGAAAATTATTATTGTTTTTATTTTTTAATAATCATTTTTAATTAATTATTAAAAGTTTTTTTATTGAATAGAGTAGGAAAAATGTTTAGAGACAACTGCCATAGCTTTTCTTATAGCTGATTTTTGTTGGAACGATTTTCCGTCATCCCTTGTCAAGTTTGGTTTTGTGACAAACCGGTTTCGGCGTTCTGCCATTTTCAATGCCTAGTTTCGTTCTGGTCTGTGTCTACCCGCTGCGTTGTTTTTATAGTCCGTGGGTGCTGTGGCAGGTAATGTCAATCTATGTGTTCGTGGTAGATAACGTTAATATGCGTGTGTGTGTGCGCGGTATTGATACGTCCGAATTGTTATCTGTCCCAAGGGTTGTTTTTGTAGGTATGTAGACATACCGCTTGTTAGCTAAGCGGTAGGTTGAGGTAGATAGAAATCGGTGATTTTTGCAGTTTGGTTCATATTTCGTTTTTGCTTGTTCATTGTTACGTGTTTCGTTGCTGTACCTGCTGGCTTGTGCTGTTTTTTGTAAAATAATTTTAAGGGTTCAAATATTTCGTCAGAGATAGTGTTGGTTTGTTCGTTTATGATCCTGCCGTCAAATGTTTTTAACTTGTATATCTCCATGTTCTCAAGTACATTAAGCCGCCGGCCTTTTCCTTGTACGTGAAGTATTCGAGCCGTTGTTTTTATGTTAGCTGGGGTGCAGTTGTTCTCGAACATGTGGTTCGCGAAATTAGATTCTGGTATTATGGTGGGTTTTCGTGTTTTTTTGTTGTAGTCCCTGATATGCTCTCGGAATCGTGTGCTTATTTTTCTTCCTGTTTGTCCTATGTAGCTGTATTGACATTCACAAGTAAGCCTATACACTCCGTGTCTGTTGAATGGGTCATCAGAATTAGTGTCGGTTCTTAGTTTTTGTCCGACGTTGTTAGATGTTCTGAATGCTGTGTTGATGTTATATCTTTTAAAGAAGTTTGCTAATTTGTACGTCGTTTTTCCAGTGTATGTCATTGCCGTCCAAACCTTTGGATTTTCCTCTACGTTTACTCTTTTTTGTGTTCCATGGCTACTTCTGAGTTTATCCACAAGTGCTTTCTTGTATCCATTATTTGCCGCTATGTTATATATTGTATTAAGCTCTCTCCAGTATGCTTCCTGTGTGAGCGGCGTTCTCTGAAGCCTATCCACTAAGTGCCTCAATGCTGCATTTTTTGTGCTGTTGCGGATGGTTTGATGTAGAGTGTATTATGGTGTCCGTGGCAGTCGGTTTTCTATAAATGCCGTAGTTGAACCTATTTGTTATTTTGTCAATCCCTATAGTTAGGTCCAGGTAGTTCATTATTCCATCTTTTTCTACTTCCATTGTGAACTCTATGTTGCTATGTTGCCTGTTGAGGAACTCTAGTATTTGCCCTTCGTTATCGTCATTTAGGATGCAGATGATGTCATCCACGTATCTAGCGTAGAATGCCACGCCTAACTTGGTTTTTAACTCCTGTATATATTTTCCTTCCAAGTTTTGCATGAATGTTTCCATGAGAATGGCCGATGTTGGGTTACCCATTCCTAGTCCGTTTGTCTGTCTATATATTTTGTTGTTGAACCGGAAAGTATACAATACGCTGGTTTTGTTGTCACCTAAACTCCTAGTTCTATTCTTCTTTACCATATGCATGAACAAACCCCGCCATCTGGCAGTTAGTAGTGTGATCATGATGGATTTTTTGACAGATCTGTTTTATCAGCAGAACTGCCTTACCGTGTGCTCTCGGTTTTTTATTATTGCTTTTTTATACCAACAATATTTGTTGATTTACGGCCTGTATATTTTCAAGTATTCATGAAACGAGCTCAAGGCCAAGAATAATAATTTTTCACTTTTTGAGTTTTTATGAAAATTATTATTGTTTTTATTTTTTAATAATCATTTTTAATTAATTATTAAAAGTTTTTTTATTGAATAGAGTCGGAAAAATGTTTAGAGACAACTGCCATAGCTTTTCTTATAGATCCATTTCGGAAGCTGCTAGACTTCACTCCACAGAGAAATTTTGACACGCATTGCTAACCATTAAACTAACAATACGCTGGTTTTGTTGTCACCTAAACTCCTAGTTCTATTCTTCTTTACCATATGCATGAACAACCCCCCCAACTGGCAGTTAGTAGTGTGATCATGATGGATTTTTTGACAGATCTGTTTTATCAGCAGAACTGCCTTACCGTGTGCTCTCGGTTTTTTATTATTGCTTTTTTATAACAACAATATTTGTTGATTTACGGCCTGTATATTTTCAAGTATTCATGAAACGAGCTCAAGGCCAAGAATAATAATTTTCAGTTTTTGAGTTTTTATGAAAATTATTATTGTTTTTATTTTTTAATAATCATTTTTAATTAATTATTAAAAGTTTTTTTATTGAATAGAGTAGGAAAAATGTTTAGAGACAACTGCCATAGCTTTTCTTATAGCTGATTTTTGTTGGAACGATTTTCCGTCATCCCTTGTCAAGTTTGGTTTTGTGACAAACCGGTTTCGGCGTTCTGCCATTTTCAATGCCTAGTTTCGTTCTGGTCTGTGTCTATCCGCTGCGTTGTTTTTATAGTCCGTGGGTGCTGTGGCAGGTAATGTCAATCTATGTGTTCGTGGTAGATAACGTTAATATGCGTGTGTGTGTGCGCGGTATTGATACGTCCGAATTGTTATCTGTCCCAAGGGTTGTTTTTGTAGGTATGTAGACATACCGCTTGTTAGCTAAGCGGTAGGTTGAGGTAGATAGAAATCGGTGATTTTTGCAGTTTGGTTCATATTTCGTTTTTGCTTGTTCATTGTTACGTGTTTCGTTGCTGTACCTGCTGGCTTGTGCTGTTTTTTGTAAAATAATTTTAAGGGTTCAAATATTTCGTCAGAGATAGTGTTGGTTTGTTCGTTTATGATCCTGCCGTCAAATGTTTTTAACTTGTATATCTCCATGTTCTCAAGTACATTAAGCCGCCGGCCTTTTCCTTGTACGTGAAGTATTCGAGCCGTTGTTTTTATGTTAGCTGGGGTGCAGTTGTTCTCGAACATGTGGTTCGCGAAATTAGATTCTGGTATTATGGTGGGTTTTCGTGTTTTTTTGTTGTAGTCCCTGATATGCTCTCGGAATCGTGTGCTTATTTTTCTTCCTGTTTGTCCTATGTAGCTGTATTGACATTCACAAGTAAGCCTATACACTCCGTGTCTGTTGAATGGGTCATCAGAATTAGTGTCGGTTCTTAGTTTTTGTCCGACGTTGTTAGATGTTCTGAATGCTGTGTTGATGTTATATCTTTTAAAGAAGTTTGCTAATTTGTACGTCGTTTTTCCAGTGTATGTCATTGCCGTCCAAACCTTTGGATTTTCCTCTACGTTTACTCTTTTTTGTGTTCCATGGCTACTTCTGAGTTTATCCACAAGTGCTTTCTTGTATCCATTATTTGCCGCTATGTTATATATTGTATTAAGCTCTCTCCAGTATGCTTCCTGTGTGAGCGGCGTTCTCTGAAGCCTATCCACTAAGTGCCTCAATGCTGCATTTTTGTGCTGTTGCGGATGGTTTGATGTAGAGTGTATTATGGTGTCCGTGGCAGTCGGTTTTCTATAAATGCCGTAGTTGAACCTATTTGTTATTTTGTCAATCCCTATAGTTAGGTCCAGGTAGTTCATTATTCCATCTTTTTCTACTTCCATTGTGAACTCTATGTTGCTATGTTGCCTGTTGAGGAACTCTAGTATTTGCCCTTCGTTATCGTCATTTAGGATGCAGATGATGTCATCCACGTATCTAGCGTAGAATGCCACGCCTAACTTGGTTTTTAACTCCTGTATATATTTTCCTTCCAAGTTTTGCATGAATGTTTCCATGAGAATGGCCGATGTTGGGTTACCCATTCCTAGTCCGTTTGTCTGTCTATATATTTTGTTGTTGAACCGGAAATAGTTTTGCCGCGCTAAGAACAACGCTGCGGCAAAACTATTTCCGGTTCAACAACAAAATATATAGACAGACAAACGGACTAGGAATGGGTAACCCAACATCGGCCATTCTCATGGAAACATTCATGCAAAACTTGGAAGGAAAATATATACAGGAGTTAAAAACCAAGTTAGGCGTGGCATTCTACGCTAGATACGTGGATGACATCATCTGCATCCTAAATGACGATAACGAAGGGCAAATACTAGAGTTCCTCAACAGGCAACATAGCAACATAGAGTTCACAATGGAAGTAGAAAAAGATGGAATAATGAACTACCTGGACCTAACTATAGGGATTGACAAAATAACAAATAGGTTCAACTACGGCATTTATAGAAAACCGACTGCCACGGACACCATAATACACTCTACATCAAACCATCCGCAACAGCACAAAAAATGCAGCATTGAGGCACTTACTACCCTGTCGGAAGATCAACACAACAAAATAAATCAATTTTCTTATAGATCCATTTCGGAAGCTGCTAGACTTCACTCCACAGAGAAATTTTGGCACGCATTGAATAGAGTAGGAAAAATGTTTAGAGACAACTGCCATAGCTTTTCTTATAGATCCATTTCGGAAGCTGCTAGACTTCACTCCACAGAGAAATTTTGACACGCATTGCTAACCATTAAACTAACAATACGCTGGTTTTGTTGTCACCTAAACTCCTAGTTCTATTCTTCTTTACCATATGCATGAACAACCCCCCCAACTGGCAGTTAGTAGTGTGATCATGATGGATTTTTTGACAGATCTGTTTTATCAGCAGAACTGCCTTACCGTGTGCTCTCGGTTTTTTATTATTGCTTTTTTATAACAACAATATTTGTTGATTTACGGCCTGTATATTTTCAAGTATTCATGAAACGAGCTCAAGGCCAAGAATAATAATTTTTCACTTTTTGAGTTTTTATGAAAATTATTATTGTTTTTATTTTTTAATAATCATTTTTAATTAATTATTAAAAGTTTTTTTATTGAATAGAGTAGGAAAAATGTTTAGAGACAACTGCCATAGCTTTTCTTATAGATCCATTTCGGAAGCTGCTAGACTTCACTCATCAGAGAAATTTTGGCACGCATTGCTAACCATTAAGCTAACAATACGCTGGTTTTGTTGTCACCTAAACTCCTAGTTCTATTCTTCTTTACCATATGCATGAACAAACCCCGCCATCTGGCAGTTAGTAGTGTGATCATGATTGGTTTTTTGACAGATCTGTTTTATCAGCAGAACTGCCTTACCGTGTGCTCTCGGTTTTTTATTATTGCTTTTTTATACCAACAATATTTGTTGATTTACGGCCTGTATATTTTCAAGTATTCATGAAACGAGCTCAAGGCCAAGAATAACAATTTTTCACTTTTTGAGTTTTTATGAAAATTATTATTGTTTTTATTTTTTACTAATCATTTTTAATTGATTATTAAAAGTTTTTTTATTGAATAGAGTAGGAAAAATGTTTAGAGACAACTGCCATAGCTTTTCTTATAGATCCATTTCGGAAGTTGCTAGACTTCACTCATCAGAGAAATTTTGGCACGCATTGCTAACCATTAAGCTAACAATACGCTGGTTTTGGTGTCACCTAAACTCCTAGTTCTATTCTTCTTTACCATATGCATGAACAACCCCCCCAACTGGCAGTTAGTAGTGTGATCATGATGGATTTTTTGACAGATCTGTTTTATCAGCAGAACTGCCTTACCGTGTGCTCTCGGTTTTTTATTATTGCTTTTTTATAACAACAATATTTGTTGATTTACGGCCTGTATATTTTCAAGTATTCATGAAACGAGCTCAAGGCCAAGAATAATAATTTTCAGTTTTTGAGTTTTTATGAAAATTATTATTGTTTTTATTTTTTAATAATCATTTTTAATTAATTATTAAAAGTTTTTTTATTGAATAGAGTAGGAAAAATGTTTAGAGACAACTGCCATAGCTTTTCTTATAGATCCATTTCGGAAGCTGCTAGACTTCACTCATCAGAGAAATTTTGGCACGCATTGCTAACCATTAAGCTAACAATACGCTGGTTTTGTTGTCACCTAAACTCCTAGTTCTATTCTTCTTTACCATATGCATGAACAAACCCCGCCATCTGGCAGTTAGTAGTGTGATCATGATGGATTTTTTGACAGATCTGTTTTATCAGCAGAACTGCCTTACCGTGTGCTCTCGGTTTTTTATTATTGCTTTTTTATACCAACAATATTTGTTGATTTACGGCCTGTATATTTTCAAGTATTCATGAAACGAGCTCAAGGCCAAGAATAATAATTTTTCACTTTTTGAGTTTTTATGAAAATTATTATTGTTTTTATTTTTTAATAATCATTTTTAATTAATTATTAAAAGTTTTTTTATTGAATAGAGTCGGAAAAATGTTTAGAGACAACTGCCATAGCTTTTCTTATAGATCCATTTCGGAAGCTGCTAGACTTCACTCCACAGAGAAATTTTGACACGCATTGCTAACCATTAAACTAACAATACGCTGGTTTTGTTGTCACCTAAACTCCTAGTTCTATTCTTCTTTACCATATGCATGAACAACCCCCCCAACTGGCAGTTAGTAGTGTGATCATGATGGATTTTTTGACAGATCTGTTTTATCAGCAGAACTGCCTTACCGTGTGCTCTCGGTTTTTTATTATTGCTTTTTTATAACAACAATATTTGTTGATTTACGGCCTGTATATTTTCAAGTATTCATGAAACGAGCTCAAGGCCAAGAATAATAATTTTCAGTTTTTGAGTTTTTATGAAAATTATTATTGTTTTTATTTTTTAATAATCATTTTTAATTAATTATTAAAAGTTTTTTTATTGAATAGAGTAGGAAAAATGTTTAGAGACAACTGCCATAGCTTTTCTTATAGATCCATTTCGGAAGCTGCTAGACTTCACTCCACAGAGAAATTTTGACACGCATTGCTAACCATTAAACTAACAATACGCTGGTTTTGTTGTCACCTAAACTCCTAGTTCTATTCTTCTTTACCATATGCATGAACAACCCCCCCAACTGGCAGTTAGTAGTGTGATCATGATGGATTTTTTGACAGATCTGTTTTATCAGCAGAACTGCCTTACCGTGTGCTCTCGGTTTTTTATTATTGCTTTTTTATAACAACAATATTTGTTGATTTACGGCCTGTATATTTTCAAGTATTCATGAAACGAGCTCAAGGCCAAGAATAATAATTTTTCACTTTTTGAGTTTTTATGAAAATTATTATTGTTTTTATTTTTTAATAATCATTTTTAATTAATTATTAAAAGTTTTTTTATTGAATAGAGTCGGAAAAATGTTTAGAGACAACTGCCATAGCTTTTCTTATAGATCCATTTCGGAAGCTGCTAGACTTCACTCCACAGAGAAATTTTGGCACGCATTGCTAACCATTAAGCTAACAATACGCTGGTTTTGTTGTCACCTAAACTCCGAGTTCTATTCTTCTTTACCATATGCATGAACAAACCCCGCCATCTGGCAGTTAGTAGTGTGATCATGATGGATTTTTTGACAGATCTGTTTTATCAGCAGAACTGCCTTACCGTATGCTCTCGGTTTTTTATTATTGCTTTTTTATACCAACAATATTTGTTGATTTACGGCCTGTATATTTTCAAGTATTCATGAAACGAGCTCAAGGCCAAGAATAATAATTTTTCACTTTTTGAGTTTTTATGAAAATTATTATTGTTTTTATTTTTTAATAATCATTTTTATTAATTATGAAAAGTTTTTTTATTGAATAGAGTAGGAAAAATGTTTAGAGACAACTGCCATAGCTTTTCTTATAGATCCATTTCGGAAGCTGCTAGACTTCACTCATCAGAGAAATTTTGGCACGCATTGCTAACCATTAAGCTAACAATACGCTGGTTTTGTTGTCACCTAAACTCCTAGTTCTATTCTTCTTTACCATATGCATGAACAAACCCCGCCATCTGGCAGTTAGTAGCGTGATCATGATTGGTTTTTTGACAGATCTGTTTTATCAGCAGAACTGCCTTACCGTGTGCTCTCGGTTTTTTATTATTGCTTTTTTATACCAACAATATTTGTTGATTTACGGCCTGTATATTTTCAAGTATTCATGAAACGAGCTCAAGGCCAAGAATAATAATTTTTCACTTTTTGAGTTTTTATGAAAATTATTAACTTTTAATAATTAATTAAAAATGATTATTAAAAAATAAAAACAGTAATAGGGCAAATGTCTATGAGTAGGCAAATATAACAAATGGCATGTACGATGGAGCCTTCTCCAATGGTTGGTTTTTTATTTGGTTCAGTTATTTACAATTTAATTCACACGTTTATTACGTTCTTTATTGCTATCGAAACTAATCCGTATGAATATATACATATATTGTTTTAGTTTTCTTTTTCACGTATGAGTATATGCATTGGTAAGGTTGGTTTAAAACAATGCTAAATTCACTAAGTAAGCAAATTACTTATTGTAATTTCTAAATGTTACATTAACGGAATATAGTCGGTAAAGTGTAAATTTGGATTTAATTTTAATTGCACTTGTAATTCTTTTTCACAAAGTATATGAGAAATAATAAAAGCCGGTGTAAAACAATAGCAATGCAACGATAATGCTAGATATGCTTTGTGTATACAGAAAAATGATACTCCTTTGTTCGTTTGCTGAGGCGGTTAAAGTGGTATTACATGTTTCAGCAGTAAGAACCCAAAAGTTTGTTTTAAATATATAGGTATATTTAACACCTGACAGATTCGCATTAACACACTTGCAGTATGATGTCTTAAAATATTTGATCATGCAACTTTAATAGCGTTTATTTACATCCGCACTTGGCTCGAAGGACCATTAGTTAATTTGGGTAGTACTCACGGTTGGTGGCGGGCGGTCCTGATCCACAGATGATCTACTATTTTTCGGTATTGTTGTGGTTCGCTGCTCCCGATAGCTGCCGTACCTCAAGCTGCGCACTAACTTTTATTGAATAAAGGTAAATTTGCAATCTTCTCGAATTGAGTTTGATGTATATATGCAATTTTATACACGTAATTTGTTCCCGAAACAAACTTCCCACATTATATTCGTATTTAAAATCTAGCACCAATATTTGATTTCGAAACCTTTAATATTCTCAGACGGATTAAGGTGTATAAAATATAGGAATCTTCCTTGATTTATTTAATTGCCACTGCACATTTGCAAAATTTACACAAAATATATGAAAAATGATAAAAGCCGGTGTTTGCAAAAAAGAGAACAATGACAATATGAAAAAAAGTAAAAATGATGGCCGACCAGCTATCAGCTGTGCGGCGAATTGGTGTGGGGTGATTTATGCGTGGTTGCTACACGTCCCAAATCGTTCCAATTTTAACACTTAAATCTAAAGGTGAGTTCATAAGTTGTGATGAGTAAATAATGTAATAATAATAAAATATAATGTAATCCATGCGTTATAATGATATTATATACAATTCATGACAAATATGTGTAACGAGTATTATTTTATGTACAATTCAGGAAATATGTTTATAATGAATACGAGGTGTGTTCAAAAAGTATCGCGAATTTTATGTTTTTTCAAAAATTATTTATTTATTCATGAATATCTATTTTGTCCCCTTCAAAGTAATCCCCATGAGATATTATACACTTGTGCCAACGGTTTTTCCAATCTTCGAAGCACTTCAAAAAATAATTTTTTTGTATCTTGTTCAGCTCCTTCTTCGATGCCGTCTTTATCTCGTCAAGAGAAGCGTAACGTCGTCCTTTCATGGGCCTCTTCAGTTTAGGGAACAAGAAAAATTCACAGGGGGCCAGATCTGGGGAATACGGTGGCTGCGGCATCATTAGTGTGTTGCTTTTGGCCAAAAAGTCGCGCACAAGCAACGATGCGTGAGCAGGGGCGTTATCGTGGTGCAAAAGCCAATTTTTGTTCTTCCACAAATCCGGGCGTTTCTGGCGGATTGCTTCGCGCAAATTGCGCATAACTTGCAGGTAATATTCCTTATTGACCGTTCTTCCCTGTGGCAAGACCTCATGATGCACCACGCCCCTGCAATCGAAGAAAACTGTCAGCAAAACTTTCACATTCGACCGAACTTGGCGCGCTTTTTTCGGTCTTGGTTGGTGCGGCAGCTTCCATTGAGATGATTGAGCTTTGGTTTCCACGTCATAACCATAAATCCACGATTCGTCACCAGTTATGACCCTCTGGAGCAAATTTGTGTCGTCGCGGACAGAGTTTAACATCTCATTAGCAATGTTCATGCGATGCTGTTTTTGGTCACAATTGAGCAATTTTGGTAAAAAAATAGGTAAAAATCGAAGACGATCCAAAACACGTGCAAGCAAAGCAGCTCTCAACAATTAACTGAACATTCAAAATGGCCGAGCTTGTCGGCATAAGTGAGAGACATGAGTACCAACATAACGCCACAAAAAATTCGAAATTCGAATATACGTATCCAGCGAAAATTCAAAGTTCGCGATACTTTTTGAACACACCTCGTATTATGGGTTTGGGATTGGGACGTGTGGCTACCGATGTCGCGTAAACACAGGCCGTAAATCAACAAATATTGTTGGTATAAAAAAGCAATAATAAAAAACCGAGAGCACACGGTAAGGCAGTTCTGCTGATAAAACAGATCTGTCAAAAAATCCATCATGATCACACTACTAACTGCCAGATGGCGGGGTTTGTTCATGCATATGGTAAAGAAGAATAGAACTAGGAGTTTAGGTGACAACAAAACCAGCGTATTGTTAGCTTAATGGTTAGCAATGCGTGCCAAAATTTCTCTGATGAGTGAAGTCTAGCAGCTTCCGAAATGGATCTATAAGAAAAGCTATGGCGGTTGTCTCTAAACATTTTTCCTACTCTATTCAATAAAAAAACTTTTAATAATTAATTAAAAATGATTATTAAAAAATAAAAGCAATAATAATTTTCATAAAAACTCTAAAAGTGAAAAATTATTATTCTTGGCCTTGAGCTCGTTTCATGAATACTTGAAAATATACAGGCCGTAAATCAACAAATATTATTGGTATAAAAAAGCAATAATAAAAAACCGAGAGCACACGGTAAGGCAGTTCTGCTGATAAAACAGATCTGTCAAAAAATCCATCATGATCACACTACTAACTGCCAGATGGCGGGGTTTGTTCATGCATATGGTAAAGAAGAATAGAACTAGGAGTTTAGGTGACAACAAAACCAGCGTATTGTTAGCTTAATGGTTAGCAATGCGTGCCAAAATTTCTCTGATGAGTGAAGTCTAGCAGCTTCCGAAATGGATCTATAAGAAAAGCTATGGCAGTTGTCTCTAAACATTTTTCCTACTCTATTCAATAAAAAAACTTTTAATAATTAATTAAAAATGATTATTAAAAAAATAAAAACAATAATAATTTTCATAAAAACTCAAAAAGTAAAAAAAATATTATTCTTGGCCTTGAGCTCGTTTCATGAATACTTGAAAATATACAGGCCGTAAATCAACAAATATTGTTGGTATAAAAAAACAATAATAAAAAACCGAGAGCACACGGTAAGGCAGTTCCGCTGATAAAACAGATCTGTCAAAAAATCCATCATGATCACACTACTAACTGCCAGATGGCGGGGTT
This sequence comes from Merzomyia westermanni, assembly GCA_949987695.1. Classification (NCBI taxonomy): domain Eukaryota; kingdom Metazoa; phylum Arthropoda; class Insecta; order Diptera; family Tephritidae; genus Merzomyia; species Merzomyia westermanni. The sequence continues at coordinate 95,264,970 of OX465288.1, forward strand.
TGTTCATGCATATGGTAAAGAAGAATAGAACTAGGAGTTTAGGTGACAACAAAACCAGCGTATTGTTAGCTTAATGGTTAGCAATGCGTGCCAAAATTTCTCTGATGTGTGAAGTCTAGCAGCTTCCGAAATGGATCTATAAGAAAAGCTATGGCAGTTGTCTCTAAACATTTTTCCTACTCTATTCAATAAAAAAACTTTTAATAATTAATTAAAAATGATTATTAAAAAATAAAAACAATAATAATTTTCATAAAAACTCAAAAAGTGAAAAATTATTATTCTTGGCTTTGAGCTCGTTTCATGAATACTTGAAAATATAAAGGCCGTAAATCAACAAATATTGTTGGTATAAAAAAGCAATAATAAAAAACCGAGAGCACACGGTAAGGCAGTTCTGCTGATAAAACAGATCTGTCAAAAAATCCATCATGATCACACTACTAACTGCCAGATGGCGGGGTTTGTTCATGCATATGGTAAAGAAGAATAGAACTAGGAGTTTAGGTGACAACAAAACCAGCGTATTGTTAGCTTAATGGTTAGCAATGCGTGCCAAAATTTCTCTGATGAGTGAAGTCTAGCAGCTTCCGAAATGGATCTATAAGAAAAGCTATGGCAGTTGTCTCTAAACATTTTTCCTACTCTATTCAATAAAAAAACTTTTAATAGTTAATCAAAAATGATTATTAAAAAATAAAAACAATAATAATTTTCATAAAAACTCAAAAAGTGAAAAATTATTATTCTTGGCCTTGAGCTCGTTTCATGAATACTTGAAAATATACAGGCCGTAAATCAACAAATATTATTGGTATAAAAAAGCAATAATAAAAAACCGAGAGCACACGGTAAGGCAGTTCTGCTGATAAAACAGATCTGTCAAAAAATCCATCATGATCACACTACTAACTGCCAGATGGCGGGGTTTGTTCATGCATATGGTAAAGAAGAATAGAACTAGGAGTTTAGGTGACAACAAAACCAGCGTATTGTTAGCTTAATGGTTAGCAATGCGTGCCAAAATTTCTCTGATGAGTGAAGTCTAGCAGCTTCCGAAATGGATCTATAAGAAAAGCTATGGCAGTTGTCTCTAAACATTTTTCCTACTCTATTCAATAAAAAAACTTTTAATAATTAATTACAAATGATTATTAAAAAATAAAAACAATAATAATTTTCATAAAAACTCAAAAAGTGAAAAATTATTATTCTTGGCCTTGAGCTCGTTTCATGAATACTTGAAAATATACAGGCCGTAAATCAACAAATATTGTTGTTATAAAAAAACAATAATAAAAAACCGAGAGCACACGGTAAGGCAGTTCTGCTGATAAAACAGATCTGTCAAAAAATCCATCATGATCACACTACTAACTGCCAGATGGCGGGGTTTGTTCATGCATATGGTAAAGAAGAATAGAACTAGGAGTTTAGGTGACAACAAAACCAGCGTATTGTTAGCTTAATGGTTAGCAATGCGTGCCAAAATTTCTCTGATGAGTGAAGTCTAGCAGCTTCCGAAATGGATCTATAAGAAAAGCTATGGCAGTTGTCTCTAAACATTTTCCCTACTCTATTCAATAAAAAAACTTTTAATAATTAATTAAAAATTATTATTAAAAAAATAAAAACAATAATAATTTTCATAAAAACTCAAAAAGTAAAAAAATTATTATTCTTGGCCTTGAGCTCGTTTCATGAATACTTGAAAATATACAGGCCGTAAATCAACAAATATTGTTCGTATAAAAAAACAATAATAAAAAACCGAGAGCACACGGTAAGGCAGTTCCGCTGATAAAACAGATCTGTCAAAAAATCCATCATGATCACACTACTAACTGCCAGATGGCGGGGTTTGTTCATGCATATGGTAAAGAAGAATAGAACTAGGAGTTTAGGTGACAAAAAAACCAGCGTATTGTTAGCTTAATGGTTAGCAATGCGTGCCAAAATTTCTCTGATGAGTGAAGTCTAGCAGCTTCCGAAATGGATCTATAAGAAAAGCTATGGCAGTTGTCTCTAAACATTTTTCCTACTCTATTCAATAAAAAAACTTTTAATAATTAATTAAAAATGATTATTAAAAAATAAAAACAATAATAATTTTCATAAAAACTCAAAAAGTGAAAAATTATTATTCTTGGCCTTGAGCTCGTTTCATGAATACTTGAAAATATACAGGCCGTAAATCAACAAATATTGTTGTTATAAAAAAGCAATAATAAAAAACCGAGAGCACACGGTAAGGCAGTTCTGCTGATAAAACAGATCTGTCAAAAAATCCATCTTGATCACACTACTAACTGCCAGATGGCGGGGTTTGTTCATGCATATGGTAAAGAAGAATAGAACTAGGAGTTTAGGTGACAAAAAAACCAGCGTATTGTTAGCTTAATGGTTAGCAATGCGTGCCAAAATTTCTCTGATGAGTGAAGTCTAGCAGCTTCCGAAATGGATCTATAAGAAAAGCTATGGCAGTTGTCTCTAAACATTTTTCCTACTCTATTCAATAAAAAAACTTTTAATAATTAATTACAAATGATTATTAAAATATAAAAACAATAATAATTTTCATAAAAACTCAAAAAGTGAAAAATTATTATTCTTGGCCTTGAGCTCGTTTCATGAATACTTGAAAATATACAGGCCGTAAATCAACAAATATTGTTGTTATAAAAAAACAATAATAAAAAACCGAGAGCACACGGTAAGGCAGTTCTGCTGATAAAACAGATCTGTCAAAAAATCCATCATGATCACACTACTAACTGCCAGATGGCGGGGTTTGTTCATGCATATGGTAAAGAAGAATAGAACTAGGAGTTTAGGTGACAACAAAACCAGCGTATTGTTAGCTTAATGGTTAGCAATGCGTGTCAAAATTTCTCTGATGAGTGAAGTCTAGCAGCTTCCGAAATGGATCTATAAGAAAAGCTATGGCAGTTGTCTCTAAACATTTTTCCTACTCTATTCAATAAAAAAAACTTTTAATAATTAATTAAAAATGATTATTAAAAAAATAAAAACAATAATAATTTTCATAAAAACTCAAAAAGTAAAAAAATTATTATTCTTTGCCTTGAGCTCGTTTCATGAATACATAAAAAATAATTTTTATTTTTTTTACTTTCAAAAGTTAAAAAACTATGTACCTAAAGCCCCCATAGCAATCCAGAACAAATAAAAAGCATTTGTAATCGGTTTATTCTTTACTAAGAAATATTTTTTTTTTGTAATTTTTTAACGAAACTAAATATTTTCTTCAAACAACTGTTTGCGTCTGTTTTCAGCTTTTAAGGGTTTTGTTTTATAAGAAGTTTAGTTCGAATTGCCTGGTGCATATGTATTCGTAGATTTTTTTTATAACAACGAATATCCGCCGAAACATCAGAGTTTTTCACATATAATTCTCGATATTGCAATTCTTGGCCGGCGCTTTGACCATGCCAGCTGCAAACACACTCCAAAGAACATTTGTCAAACTCAATTAGTAGAAACTTTGCAAATAAAAGCCAATCGCCATCATGAGCAAGGATATATACTACTCATATAAATATTCTGATGAAAAATTTGAACATAGACATGTGTTGCTGCCAAAAGAGTTTTCAACATTAGTGCCAAAAACTCATCTAATGACGGAAGCGGAGTGGAGAGCGATTGGGGTGCAACAATCATGCGGCTGGATTCATTATATGATACATAAACCGAAACGCTATTACGTTTATACAGTCTTTTCTTAACATATTCGTTACAAAAACAATAATTTTTTTATATTCAATTCACTGCTTTATGTTAATGAAAAACTCACCTTACTTGTCTGATGCTGTCAAAATACGCACGCAGAAATAGCGTGATTTTGTGTATCGATAGCATGAACTGCATTATCGACTCCCTATCGCACCATACTTGTGATGCTGATTTTGGCATAAACGGGTACCGAAACCCCGATCTGTCAAAATCGGTATGGGCTACCCATTACAAATCACACTAGAATAATTATTCGGTCGTATTTTACCATCATGTAATATTGTGTTAGATTTATATCAGTCTTTGGTATACTAAATACACGTGTCAAACAAAATCTGTCGACTTTAATGCTCTATGCTTATTTATATGTACATTTGCACCCTTCATATCAAGGGGCAGCATCTTATTGCTATGCATATAATAAAGTCCTATTAGCAACTGCTGCATAACCGTCTTGATTTCACCGATACTAGTTTTCCCACTCAAAGATAATGACAAAATCCCCGAACTGAAAACCTTAATGTTAATGCGTGGACCAGCGTCGTTACTTATTTTCGGTTCCATTTCTTTCGGGTGGTTTTCCAACAACAACAAGCATACCAAAGTAACATTTTTCCTGTAAAGGCAAATTAAATTCAAGAATCCGAATACAGAACTATGAGTACTTTCTTGAAAATCCATTCTTTTGTACAGTACTAGCACCTGTTGCGAAGAGTTCTACTCGCCCTTGGAATCCGAATACTGTGGTATGAGTACTTTTTTTACAATTCTTTCTTTTGTACAGTACTAGCACCTGTTGCGACGAGTGCTACTCGTCATTGGAATCCGAATACTGTGATATGAGTACTTTCTTGAAAATAAAGTCTTTTGTACAGCACTAGTACCCGTCAGCGACGAAACAGGTTTGTATGTGAGCATAGGTATAATGATATGAGCAGATACCCAAGACACCCTGCCGTGCCGTACGCCACTTAGACGGTCGGCAAAGATGTTCTGTTGAGCATGAATACCGAAATATACCGAACAGAATTTGTGCACGAATAAGCCAAAACCAAATATATATGTATGTGAATGACCCATAAGCCACCCGACATACGGAAATCTCCATCCGTAACAAATTAATACTCCACAACTTAATATTCTAGAATGACTGGTTTCAGCGTCAAACGCAACCAAACTGAGACACGGGGCACAACATTCACCATTCCGTACCGCCTTTTTCAAAAGTCGCACAGCATTTGGCTGTGCCCAATTTATCGGGGCATGTCAAACATAGAGCGACTCAGGGTGGTCATCGACGCGCGGTACTGTACTAATTGTTTGTCGCCCTTTCACCAGAGGAAGTCATGCCCCAACGAAGACCGTTCCCACCGGTGCAACGAACAGCAACATACCTCGACGCACACCGACGAGGCACCACCAATTACCAACGACGACGATGAATTCAGTTCGGATGGGGCGCTCTCCATCCACGTTGAGGAGAAAACCAATACATGGGCGGAACAGGTAGCGGACGAAGAAGTCAATGGATGGGAAGACATCACCGCACTAGCGTCACGGGTTAAACAGGTCGCGTCGGGGCCTCGCCGTTTTCGACCACTATCACAACACGAGAAGTCCTCAAATTAGCAACGTGGGGATGGCGCGGAGACTCCTTTCTGCCCATCGCACCGTACTACCGGAGGGCGCCGTGGTGATACGGAACCGCGTCCGTCCCGCTTCTTCTGGTCTTCAGGTAGGGCGGCCCCGTATCAGTCACGTGCCCAAAGCACCACTCTCGCGCTTTACAATATCGCTCCTTCCGGCTTCAGAACCGGACGCTTGAGGGAGGCGCCCTTACCGACCACTATAACGCGAGCCTTCGTCGCTCTGGGGGGGTGGACTGCACATGGTGCGCGCGCTCATGGATTCCTGCGTCCCAAGCTCCATCATCGACGCGAACCTCGCTAAAGACCTCCATTTGGAGCGTACCGGCACGTCCTTCGCGGAAAATATGGAGTAAATGGAGAGGTGAGGACCCAGGCTACAGTGGGGGCTCGATATTCACGGCTTAGTCCGACCACCTGGCTAAATCCGTCAGTAGCTATGCAGTTTCAAGTAAAGTGCACTAAAGTTAACACACGTCCATTACTACTAACCGCTTCTTTTCACCCACAGGACCCGCATACAGGGAAACTGCGCAGGGGTGATGATCCGAAATAGGCATCCACGTAGTTTTAAGTTCTAGATATAATTTCTTGCCTTTACGGGACTTGGCTGCTGAGCGCGTTTGGAGATTGCTTGCCGCAAGGGGTGGTTATGTTTAGGCCCCCGGCCCAAATATTAAGGCACACCCTAATACTCCGAGCTGTTCTTGTAATTTATCTCGGTTAGAACCGATAACCGTTTACACCGCCGGATAATAGCGAGAGCTAGGATTCGAATAAAAAAAACTTTTAATAATTAATTAAAAATGATTATTAAAAAAATAAAAACAATAATAATTTTCATAAAAACTCAAAAAGTAAAAAAATTATTATTCTTTGCCTTGAGCTCGTTTCATGAATACATAAAAAATAATTTTTATTTTTTTTACTTTCAAAAGTTAAAAAACTATGTACCTAAAGCCCCCATAGCAATCCAGAACAAATAAAAAGCATTTGTAATCGGTTTATTCTTTACTAAGAAATATTTTTTTTTTGTAATTTTTTAACGAAACTAAATATTTTCTTCAAACAACTGTTTGCGTCTGTTTTCAGCTTTTAAGGGTTTTGTTTTATATGAAGTTTAGTTCGAATTGCCTGGTGCATATGTATTCGTAGATTTTTTTTATAACAACGAATATCCGCCGAAACATCAGAGTTTTTCACATATAATTCTCGATATTGCAATTCTTGGCCGGCGCTTTGACCATGCCAGCTGCAAACACACTCCAAAGAACATTTGTCAAACTCAATTAGTAGAAACTTTGCAAATAAAAGCCAATCGCCATCATGAGCAAGGATATATACTACTCATATAAATATTCTGATGAAAAATTTGAACATAGACATGTGTTGCTGCCAAAAGAGTTTTCAACATTAGTGCCAAAAACTCATCTAATGACGGAAGCGGAGTGGAGAGCGATTGGGGTGCAACAATCATGCGGCTGGATTCATTATATGATACATAAACCGAAACGCTATTACGTTTATACAGTCTTTTCTTAACATATTCGTTACAAAAACAATAATTTTTTTATATTCAATTCACTGCTTTATGTTAATGAAAAACTCACCTTACTTGTCTGATGCTGTCAAAATACGCACGCAGAAATAGCGTGATTTTGTGTATCGATAGCATGAACTGCATTATCGACTCCCTATCGCACCATACTTGTGATGCTGATTTTGGCATAAACGGGTACCGAAGACCCGATCTGTCAAAATCGGTATGGGCTACCCATTACAAATCACACTAGAATAATTAGTCGGTCGTATTTTACCATCATGTAATATTGTGTTAGATTTATATCAGTCTTTGGTATACTAAATACACGTGTCAAACAAAATCTGTCGACTTTAATGCTCTATGCTTATTTATATGTACATTTGCACCCTTCATATCAAGGGGCAGCATCTTATTGCTATGCATATAATAAAGTCCTATTAGCAACTGCTGCATAACCGTCTTGATTTCACCGATACTAGTTTTCCCACTCAAAGATAATGACAAAATCCCCGAACTGAAAACCTTAATGTTAATGCGTGGACCAGCGTCGTTACTTATTTTCGGTTCCATTTCTTTCGGGTGGTTTTCCAACAACAACAAGCATACCAAAGTAACATTTTTCCTGTAAAGGCAAATTAAATTCAAGAATCCGAATACAGAACTATGAGTACTTTCTTGAAAATCCATTCTTTTGTACAGTACTAGCACCTGTTGCGAAGAGTTCTACTCGCCCTTGGAATCCGAATACTGTGGTATGAGTACTTTTTTTACAATTCATTCTTTTGTACAGTACTAGCACCTGTTGCGACGAGTGCTACTCGTCATTGGAATCCGAATACTGTGATATGAGTACTTTCTTGAAAATAAAGTCTTTTGTACAGCACTAGTACCCGTCAGCGACGAAACAGGTTTGTATGTGAGCATAGGTATAATGATATGAGCAGATACCCAAGACACCCTGCCGTGCCGTACGCCACTTAGACGGTCGGCAAAGATGTTCTGTTGAGCATGAATACCGAAATATACCGAACAGAATTTGTGCACGAATAAGCCAAAACCAAATATATATGTATGTGAATGACCCATAAGCCACCCGACATACGGAAATCTCCATCCGTAACAAATTAATACTCCACAACTTAATATTCCAGAATGACTGGTTTCAGCGTCAAACGCAACCAAACTGAGACACGGGGCACAACATTCACCATTCCGTACCGCCTTTTTCAAAAGTCGCACAGCATTTGGCTGTGCCCAATTTATCGGGGCATGTCAAACATAGAGCGACTCAGGGTGGTCATCGACGCGCGGTACTGTACTAATTGTTTGTCGCCCTTTCACCAGAGGAAGTCATGCCCCAACGAAGACCGTTCCCACCGGTGCAACGAACAGCAACATACCTCGACGCACACCGACGAGGCACCACCAATTACCAACGACGACGATGAATTCAGTTCGGATGGGGCGCTCTCCATCCACGTTGAGGAGAAAACCAATACATGGGCGGAACAGGTAGCGGACGAAGAAGCCAATGGATGGGAAGACATCACCGCACTAGCGTCACGGGTTAAACAGGTCGCGTCGGGGCCTCGCCGTTTTCGACCACTATCACAACACGAGAAGTCCTCAAATTAGCAACGTGGGGATGGCGCGGAGACTCCTTTCTGCCCATCGCACCGTACTACCGGAGGGCGCCGTGGTTATACGGAACCGCGTCCGTCCCGCTTCTTCTGGTCTTCAGGTAGGGCGGCCCCGTATCAGTCACGTGCCCAAAGCACCACTCTCGCGCTTTACAATATCGCTCCTTCCGGCTTCAGAACCGGACGCTTGAGGGAGGCGCCCTTACCGACCACTATAACGCGAGCCTTCGTCGCTCTGGGGGGGTGGACTGCACATGGTGCGCGCGCTCATGGATTCCTGCGTTCCAAGCTCCATCATCGACGCGAACCTCGCTAAAGACCTCCATTTGGAGCGTACCGGCACGTCCTTCGCGGAAAATATGGAGTAAATGGAGAGGTGAGGACCCAGGCTACAGTGGGGGCTCGATATTCACGGCTTAGTCCGACCACCTGGCTAAATCCGTCAGTAGCTATGCAGTTTCAAGTAAAGTGCACTAAAGTTAACACACGTCCATTACTACTAACCGCTTCTTTTCACCCACAGGACCCGCATACAGGGAAACTGCGCAGGGGTGATGATCCGAAATAGGCATCCACGTAGTTTTAAGTTCTAGATATAATTTCTTGCCTTTACGGGACTTGGCTGCTGAGCGCGTTTGGAGATTGCTTGCCGCAAGGGGTGGTTATGTTTAGGCCCCCGGCCCAAATATAAAGGCACACCCTAATACTCCGAGCTGTTCTTGTAATTTATCTCGGTTAGAACCGATAACCGTTTACACCGCCGGATAATAGCGAGAGCTAGGATTCGGCGGTCGCTACGAACTGATTTATTAATTTGCACTTCACTTCTTTTTCGAACGTCGAAGAACCCGCCAGCAGCCAAGCTACCAAAGGTAAGTCTTTTTCATCGCCATCCAATTTCGTTTAAATTCCACACCATTTAAATAATTTCAATAATTTTGCATTTCCACAACTTTGAATTAAATAAACATTGTTAATCATTGTTATGATATATGAACTAAATAGTTTTTTATTTCTTTCCCTCTTGCACTTTATTACGAGCGACTATCACCCCTATCATGCAGTTCGACTTGGATTGAAATTTTCTCCGTTTGGCAACTTTGGTATCATGCGTTCCGTTTCCGTTCAGTTAAACTTCGAAATTTACAATTCTGCCTATTATGCACTTCGATCTTAGCTCCGTTTTTCTAAGTTGCAATTTTGATGGCGGAGAACTTTTTGTTTTTTTATTTTGCTGTCAAAATTTTATTAATTTGCGTGATTTTTTTTTAAATTTTTTTAAAATGTAAGTAAAACTTGTATTTAAAAGTTGTAAAACTCACGATATTTCCAGTTTTTGCGCTCTAATGATGTTTTTTGATATGCTTTCAGGTCAAAAACAACAACACAAGAGCAATATGGAAAATTGTCTATTTTAAATTGTCTAAGAAACGTACATATATAACTAAATACCTAACAGCCATGTGTTCCTTTCACCTTCACGATATCGTCGTTCCATATAGCACCTCAGCTTGCTCAATCCCCATACATGAGCGTCGTGATTGCATCCAGGATACCTAGCGTCAATGCTTCTTATTCGTAATTTGTGATCGCACACCTAAAAAATTAATTTTCAATTATGGAATTAATTTCATGAAATACAGTCCTCACCACCATAGCATTGATGCTATAAAATCCTTTCTAGTGTAACAAAGAAAGGGTCCATCGGATGGCTTGGTTATTTTTATGTGCGTGCCATCAATGCACATGATAACACCTGAGAAACCAGCCTTCGTAAAAAAATCTTGTTTTGCTTCCTGCTTTTCTATTTCATTTTGCTCGAATTTTATTCACTGTGGGCATAGCTTTCGCTGCATTATTTCGAGAAAATTTGACAGCCACTTTGACACGGTTGACTTTGCCATTCCAACATTGTAGTCTGCGCCAACTCCATGCTGGTAACTGCCTTCCGCAAAAAATCTTAAAGCGGATACTACAATGTTAAGCGGAGATAAAGAGGACAAAGTACTTGCCGTCGTTTCTTCCGCAAACGTATCTAGGACATACTTGAATGCGTCCTTATTCAGACGAAAGCTTTTTTTGAATCTGAATAAGTAAACAAATTGTAAGAAAATTGTCTACTTTCACGTGCAATTACTTACAGCCCGTCATCTGGAAGGGATCGCACATATCTCGTAATCTTCTCCTTTCAATTCTCACCCCAGCATTCTGAGATGCGCTGCTCTCCTCCTCAACCAGTAATATCGCCGCGGATAAGGATTCCATACTTACGTTTAATAAAAATAATAACAATAGAAACATTTTACTTTTATTTATTTTTTTTGAACAGCATTAATTTGTGTATTTTTGCTTTGTTATGTTCCAGTTTCACACATTTCAAGGCAAACAGCTGATTTCGAAAGAGTTATAGCTCTTCCTCTTCTTCTTTCAATCTAATTGCAACGAATTATACCTACTTTCGACTCCGGCGGAGCGTAGAGCGGGAACGTAATCGAAATGCATGATAGGGGTGTATAACTTGGTATTTGTTTCGAAAATAATAAATATTTGTTTACAAAAAGAAATGGATTTGGAAATTTTAAATACTGCAACAAATTGCTTGCTAAATGCTTCTGTTTTACTAACAGTTTTAAAAGAGAAACGCAAAAAGAAGAAATATTGATCGCACTATGAACTCTATTTATCAGGTGAAGTACATACGCGTCTTTGCCATTTAAGCTTCATTTTTAGTTCGAGCACAAAAAATATCAAAATCAAATCTTTCAGTTTAATTTTTTATTTGTTTATTTTTAAATTTGATTTTCGTTAAGCTTTCAACTAAACGTCGACCCAATTGACATTACAGGCACTGTTTGTCGCCCTTCAACTACCTTGAAATTGTTTTTGCAATTTGATTTTCGATAGGTTTTCGTCAGTATTTCAAACAAAAAATACAGCAAAAATACAAGAAAAATGCGTAGTGTCATACGGGCATTACATGCTTTCAGATATTGAGTAGATTTGTATCAGTTCTTACTGATTTCAATATCCGTGTCGTTTGCGCTTTTCACAAGTACGGAACAATTTTTCAAATTATTGTTCATTGGAACGATTGAGTAAGGGCCTTTAGATTTGTGTTAACTAAAATGCCAGTAGACTGCGTTTATTATTTAAAAAAAAAAAAAACAGTTTATTATACTAAGCAATAGAGAAAATGTAAAAATTTTATAAATTTTTTCGCCTTTCGAATAACAAAACTGACACCATAAATTTATTTATTTACTTAGTCTATGGACATCACTAATATTCTTACAGACTATGGGAAATTTATCAATAAATGCCCATAATTGGCAATCTTTTTTGCCAACTTCACCCTGGCACTTTATAAAAATACTTAAATTTAATAGGTAATAAAACTGGTATCCACGTGTCACCCAGGCAGATTCAAGACAACCAAGTTTTATGAATTCACTTTAACGACTGTTTTAATTTGACAATTTTAAAAGAACAAGAATTATGAGAGAATGAGTAAAAGAACATAATGTTACAAAGTAATAAAAATATTGTATGTAGATAAACAGTGATGCCAATTGATCTGAAATTAGCGATGACAACTCGGCCTCTCCTGACATTAACTCATCCCGAGTTATCGCGCATCATCATCTCCTTCAGGATCATCATCATCGTCAATTTCCGCGATCAGTGCACACCACGGCTTCATTTTGTCTGACGTGACAATTGTAGTGTATTTTCGTTGCGAGCGCTGCATGCCTCCCATATCTTCGATGACATATCGGTTGAATCGCAGTACCTTCGATACGATGTACGGGCCCTTATACTTAGGCTGCAATTTACGAGATTCGCCTGTGCTTAGTGGTGGTGCTTCAATGAGGACTAAAGACCCTTCCTCATACGGCACCGGCTTTTTATGTCGAGCGTCGAATTTCTCTTTCCATTTTATTCTTTCTGCCTCGATATTTCTTGGAGGGCTGCCAATATTTTATTTCCGCGGAGGTCACGGACGGGGAAATCGGAAACTAAATCAATAGGCGCAAACTCCGTAGTGGCATTAACCTTTGTGTTAAGCTACCACTGCAACATACGGATGTGTGTATCCCAGTCTTTCGCATCGCTGCTCGATGTCCTCAAATAAGCTAATACAGCTTGATTCACGCGCTCTGCCAGGCCATTCGATCGTAGAGTTCGCACTGCCACCTTAATGTGCTGAATATTATTTTCCCGACAAAAAGAACTGAATGCAGCCGAAGTAAACGCCGTACCTCGATCCGACACAACTCTTTGTGGTAGGCCAAAATAAAGAGTCAGTTGGTTTAATGCATCAACCACAGGTTTAGTGTTAGTCGAACGTCTTGGGCAAACCATCGTATACCTCGTAAGTGCATCAACAACAATAAGCACATACTCATAACAAATGGTCCCAGGTGGTCTACGTGGAGTGTTTGGAATGGGAACATTCGATGCATGATTTGATAAAAACCCTTGACAGAGTTTCGTAACCTCGGAAACCAGAAATTTTGTGCAACTCTCTTAACCGTTCCATCATCCCCAGGATGCCCAACGTCATCATGGCACAGTTTGAGTATACGCCACCTCATACCCTTGGGAATAACCAGCAACAGACGCTCATGTTCATCCTTCCGATACAATCGATTTTCCTTCAAACAAAAATTTGTAATGACGTCATACCGTCGACCACCAGTTTCATTTTTCAAAATGTTTGTAATTACGCTTAGCTTAGCGTCTTGTCTTTGCATGGTGCAAACCCAATCATCGTTGGTCACTGTTAGTACCTTAGCGCTGACATCTTCTACCTGATATGCCCCCTCAATGGGCGAACGACTCATGGCATCGACGTGAGCCATTGATGATCCGACCCGATGTACTATCTTACAATCGTATTCTATAAGTCTCATGAGCCACCGCGCTACCCTCGGTTCCATTGGTGTCGACGTTTTTGCTGTAGTGATTGCTTGACAATAGTAAAATCTTTTCCTAGCAAAAACATTCTTAATCGATCGCACGCTTCTACCACTGCCAGCACTTCGAACTCGTATGTATGGTAGTTTACTTCCTGTGACGTACATGCTCGACTGTAATATGCTACTAGTCTCAAATCATCACCCTCTCTTTGCAAAAGTATCGCTGCAATGCCAACACTCGACGCATAGGTATGAAGCTCGTGCTCCTTTGCGACATCATCAATTGTTAGGACTGGTGATCGGGTAATCAATTTAATCAATAATCTAAATGCATCTTCACAGCCCGAAGTCCATTCGAATTCTTCCGTCTTCTTCGTAAGATCTGTGAGGGGTTTAGCGATGTGAGCATACCCAGGTACAAACTTCCTAAAGAACCCAGTCAACCCCAAGAACCTACGAACTTCTAACTGACTGCATGGAGTTCGGTACGCCTCCATGGCAGACGTTTTTATTACACCTGGCCTAATACCATTCGCATCGATTTGATGCCCCAAGAATGTCACCTCATTTTTCAAAAATGAACACTTTGACAATCTGAGCGTTAAACCCTCTCCCTGAATAAGCTTCAAAAATTCTTCTAAGTAAAATAAATTTTCTTCTGCCGTGTTCGTGGCGATAATCACTTCGTCCACATAGCTAACGACTGCTTTGTTCAAAGGTTCGATTAGTTGCGACATCATTCTCTGGAAAGCACACGGAGCATTTTGCAAGCCAAATGGCATTCTGTTAAACTCAAAATGTCCACTCGGCGTTACGAATGTGGTATACGGTTTGGATCTCTCTTCCACTTCAATCTGGTAAAATCCAGACATCAGATCTAAAGTGGTGTAAAACTTCTTTCCAGACAATGTTGCCAAAACCCCGTCCACTGTGGGCATCACCCAGGGCTGTTTTTCGGTTATTGCATTCAGCCTGCGAAAATCTACGCAGAGTCTATCTTCACCATTCTGCTTACGAACCAAAACGACAGGTGATGCATACATTGAATTTGATCTTCTAATGATACCCAAATGCAACAACTCTTCAATTATTTTCTCAACTACGCGCTGCTTCGGGATAGGAATGTTGTATGGTCTCTTAACTATCGCCTCTTGGACGTTAATTTAATGTCCATCTTAAATGTTTTCGACTTTCCTAATTCAGGCAGCTTTTCTCCGAAGCAGTGCGCATATGCATTAACCAAATCAATCAAGTCTTGCCCCACATCATTCTTTAAAGAATTACCAACATCCAAGAGATTGCTGTTAATCGCCATGACTCTACATGTACCATCTTCAATTACCACTTTGCCATTGGATAGCACGTCGATTCCGATAAGCGCATCATGCATCATCACGGAATCATTAATGATTAACAACTCAACCATACGTATAACTTCGTCGAGCCTGGCGCGAACTAAAATCTTTCCGTGGCATACAACTTCACCACCAGCAAAACCCGTCAGCTTTTCATTACACGCAATGATACATGAACCGCACTTTTCTGCAATCGACTGCTTTACCAAGGACTTGCTGCTACCCGAATCAATGAGTGCCTTACACTTCACCTCTGTTACACCTATAATTGCAATTTGTTTACACAATTCCGTACACAATTTTTTGTCAACAATCTTATTTATTACTGTCTCGCTTTCTACACCGTTCTTACCTTTATCCAGTTCTTCACTAGATATGCCTATCTGTTGCACACGCTCAACTTGCTTTGCTCCAATCTTCTTTCTTTCTTTCACACAATTCCTTTCCCTACAATTGTAGCATATTGGTCCATTTCCACTTTTATTGTCACTAGTTTTGTGTACATTACCCGATATATGCGAAGCCTGCTGCATTGGAATTCTTTCATTTCCATGCTCATAACTGCTAGATAAATTTAAAAGAGATTGCAACAAATCTGCACATCTTACAAACTTCATTGCATTCAATGTTTTCCGTAAATTATCATCGGCTATTCCGTTTATGATATACCTAATTATTGAATTATCATCAATATTATCTCTACGGCCTATTTCCAGCATGTTATAATAATACTCAACCAATGTTTCAGCATCAGCATCAGCCCAACGCTTTGCAACCCCACTCAACCTACTGAGCACCGCGAGAATTACGAATGTATCATCCCAGTGGTACATTTCTCTCAACTGCTCAACTCTCTCGATGAATTGTATTGATGAATATGCATCGTCAATAGGGTTAAAAATTGGCTAAATCACTGCTAATTCACTAGGTTTCTGTGCATATATGTTTGTCCTCAAGTACGAGCGTCTCTCTCTATCTGTCGGTTGTGTTGCATCTTGCACAAAACGTGTTACATTCGGCATGCCCGAACTTGAATATGATGAAATTGGCTGCTGCGCAATATGATACGTAGACTGAGGCGGTTGCCACGTTGACGCGCAGTCGGATATGGCAAATATGACTATTGCGCCGTTGAATACGCAATAAATGGTGACTGCGACGTCGGCACCATGTACGAATACTGCGGCGTGAATGGATAATTACGCTCCACTGGCACTGAAAACGACGTAGGCACCGCTGTGGACGCTGGCGTTGCTATTGACGCTACTTGTCGAGCAAACGCTACTGGCGCCTGTGTGGCTGCATGCGGAGCCGTAGCGACTGTTGCGCTATACAAATCAATGTAATTACCTGTACTTAGCTCTGGAGCACTCAATCCTTCTGGACGAATGGTCTGCAACCGTGCATTTAGCGAATCTATAGCACCACATAGCGCGCTAACATGCCCCTCTAGCTGCGTCATGACCCCTGCGTCACCTCCGGACAGCTCCTCACTCTGCTTCTGATGTGTATTACCTGCCTGTGCTACTGCTGCACCCGCTTGCATATATGGCTCTATGATAGCCGTCAATACTGCTGATTCTACTCCTTGTAGCCTGCTGACCAATTCTGTTTTCGATCCACTTGTTTTTATGCAGTATTTCTTTTAATTCTGCGACTGTTAAACGATTCAGGTCCTTCCCACTTCTGACTACTGTCACCCAGACAGATTCAAGACAACCAAGTTTTATGAATTCACTTTAACGACTGTTTTAATTTGACAATTTTAAAAGAACTAGAATTATGAGAGAATGAGTAAAAGAACAGAATGTTACAAAGTAATAAAAATAACGCGCGGATTATTCGTTCGTGCCGAGTCGTTGAATGGCTTTGGTTTGTTAATCGTCGAGATTTAAAACTGCTCATGTACAGAGAAAAAGTAAAGTAGATATAAGATAGATTATACATTAAGAAATAAAAGAATAAGAAACAATTAGTAGTTATGTATTTAGTCTTTCTGCCAATTGGAAACATCACGGGATCACAAATCGGGCTCCACTTTGTCCTTAAATCAGAGTTGTGGTCTCCCTATTCCTCTGGGTGCCGATAAAAATACTTTATGGACCGGAACACCTTCATTCATTCACACAACATGGCCTGGCCAATTAACACGTTGGGTTTTAATTCGTTGGACCAAGTCGGTGTCTGCATATAGCTCATCATTAAATCTTCTTCGGTACTCGCCGTCGCCAAAGCGTAAGGGTCCTTAAATCTTTCGAGGAATCTTTCTATCGAATACTCCCACAGCTGCCTCATCAGATGTTGTCAGGGTCCAAGCTTCTGACTTATTTATTTTCGTTCTTCGAGAGAGGACTTTAGAGGTCAGAAGTAGCACTTGTTTGCGCGAGTTATTCTTCGTTGGATTTCTTTAATGACATTATTGTTGGTGTTAATGCTGGTTCCCAGATAAAAAACTCCAAAGAAGTTAAAAACTTATCTAAGAAAGAAGTTAAAAACTTATCTCTACCGGAGAAGTTATTAAAATATTGATATGTACATTATGCTGCACAATTGTTGAATATCCTATATTATTTATCATTTCTCTTTATACAAGAAGATTAAACTTTATAAGTACTAATATTTTGTTGGGGACTTCTGTATTTTCCTCAATACAAGGTTTTGAAGGCAATTTCTTTTATATGTGTAGCGGGTTAATCTGCGACACAGTGCCATCTATGTATCAATGGCACGTAACGTTCGAAGCAGCTGATGTCTGGCAGCGCTTATATTTGACATTCTTTTGTATTCCTATTCTTTGATTTTTATTATTGCCATGGTCGTTCTGAACTGCCTGCTTTCTGCAGCACAATTACATTTTGTAAAGTTTACATCTAGTATCACTTCGCTTTTATACGTCGTCGCGTAGAGTCGGCAAAAATATCCCTGCATCTCAACCAAATTATAAAAAACAGACTGTACTTTTGGTTGAGATGAAATTTTTGGACCTGAGGGATATTTTTTGCTTTCTCCAAAAAGTATTTTCGTTATACTAAAGTATCAAATAACTCAACATAGGAAATGAATCCTATATATTTTAATAAAATTTCGACTTAACAAAAAAATTCAACAAAACTGTATATCCGAGATAACGGTTCTCAGCAAAAACGGGAATCTTCAAACGGAAAATTAATTATATGGGGTGATAGCCTCCATAACCGCGTGGAAGATATATAACCAAAAATTGTTTGGTGTCGTTTTAAATTAAAGATCGTTTCAGTGTAAATAACTAATTATTTAACATACTTTGAAAAGTACATTTGTAAAGTGTAATAATTGCATTAAAAAATAATACAATTGGACAATAACCTGGCTTATGATACGTATCTGATACGTCTGCCATTGAACCTAACTCAAAAAAAAGAGTATAAAATATAAATAACACAAAGACAAATAATGAACTATATTTTATTTAAAATACCACAATCACGTGAAGCTGGTGCACAAGGTTCTGGCCAATGGTATTACCACGTATGCAGTAGCCGAGCGTCAAACAAACACACAGAATCAAGTCAAGCCTGGATCACATCATACTTGGAGGAACAACCTGAATTATAGGTTCCAGTGGGAACCTCTTCATTACACCAAAATCCAAAAAAAAAAAAAATACATCTAGTATTATAATTAATAAATGGTTGTAGCTATATTAAATATTGAGTTGTTTCACTACAATATGACGGAACAACCAAAGTGGTGACCCCGACGTGATTATTCAAAGCAGAAATAAAGTCTGACAAATTCAGCCATATATACGCAACGAATCACCAGTTTTCGCATAACGGCAGTTCTGCTTAATGCCAGGTGCCCGTTATAATTTGCGCTCCTTAGCTGAAAACGAAGACGCCAAAATGTCTGAAACTGAAAAAGAACTGGCACAAAAACTGCGTACACGTATTGGAGTGCCAACGTCTTCAGAATATGTACGAACAGCTACAAAGGGATTTGCAGCGACCACATGGTACCGAAGTTCAATAAAAGCAATCCGCACTTGTAATCGCGCAACTTAAACGATCGTTTCGTTTGTACAAAGTACAGAATGACGACGACAAATTCGATTTTGTGACCATCCATCTCGAGGAGGAGATAACATCATTTGTTGAAGACCTCATAACAAAGCCACCACAAACAAATAAATACGTCGTTTGTTACAGGGAGGTGGCACAGTAGGCATGAAACCAACAGAAAATCTGGCATATATGCGTCGGCCAGCTCCCGATCCCGGCAGCGAGGCCATCATCCATAGGCTGTTTATCGGAGAAATCTCGCAATCCATTCGTCCTGTACTAAGCGTTTGGGAGGAGAAGGACATCAAAACTCTTGCAAAAATAGTAGACAAAATGCTCGAAGCATACTAGTAGCATACTGGCAACGCAAACATCTGTGGATAACTCAATTCAGGCAGTATCTGACACGATGTCCTTATCTGAAATGAGTGCAGCGTTGTTGTTGTTGTTGTTGTTAACAGTGCTTCGCCCTGCCCCAGATTGGACAGGGTTACACTGAAATAACAGCCCTTGGCCGGGTGAAAAAACCCGGGTCATTCCGGTGCGATAGAACCGGCTGTTGTGGGAGTCGCTTACCTCAAAGGTAAGTACTATAAGTATCGAATTAAAAGCTTTCAAGTCTTGCAGAAGTTGAAGTAATTCTCGTCAGAGAACAACGAAAACGTCATCAAATAGAAGTTGGGTGATAACGCAAAAAAGTGTCGCCCTAACTGCTCGCGCTACAAGTCGTCAAACTAAAACGGCTGTCGCCAATAACACTGTTAGGAAATAGCCGTGCAGTTAACAGCGTAAATAAATCAGTTGTTTGCACCAAATTTTAAACCAACCAACCCACTAAGGCAAAAACAAACAACACTTCTATAGCAAACAAACAAACAAGAGTAAGCAGGCAAATGAGAAGCGGTTATATGTCTGCGACACGAAATCAAATTTCAACTTTCTTATTGATTCCGGATCGGTGGTGTCTGTTTTGCCACGCTCTTCAGTAAATAGTAAAATAAAAGAATGTGCCTTGTAATTGTATGCAGCAAATCAAACGGTCATACAAACCTACGGCAACCAACCAATGGAAGTCGATTTGGGTTTACGGCGATCGTTCAGCTGGATGTTCACAATAGCTGACGTTGAAAATGCAATTATAGGTGCCGACTTTTTAGTGTATTTTAAATTACTATTCGATTTAAATAATAAGCATCTTATTGACACTACAACAGGCCTCACAACTACTGGCGCGATCGGTAAGGCAAGTATTTTTGCAGTATCAACGCTTAACAAAGCCAACCAGTTCTACAATGTTCTGAATGATTTTGTTGATATCAGGAAGCCAATTTCGGAATTCGATAGTAGCAAAGTTGTCCATTCAGTTCGACAGCACATCAAAACCTCGGTAACACGGTGGCCAGTAGACCACGGCACCTCACTGGCGAAAGGCTTGAAGTCGCTAAGGCAGAAGTTAACTTTTTGCTGCAACAAGGCATATGTAGGATTTCAAAAAGTTCGTGGTCTAGCCCACTACATATGGTAGCCAAAAAATGCGGTGGTTGGCGTGCGTGTGGTGACTATCGAAATTTAAATTCAATAACTGTCCCGGATCGTTATCCAATCGCCAACGTTCATGACTTCGCCAACAAATTACACGGTAGTAAAATTTTTTCAACCCTAGATTTGGTGCGAGCATACTACCAAATACGTATGGCGGAGGAAGACGTTAAGAAGACCGCTGTCATGCCTTTCGGCCTAAAAAATGCGACGCAAACATTTCAGAGGTTTATGGATGAAATATTCAGAGGTGTCGAATTCGAATTTTGCTACATCGATGACATTCTCATCATGTCCAATACGCCGGAGGAGCATAAAGAATACCTTCGAATAGTTTTATCAATTTGACGAAAAAATGGCCTTAGCATAAACGTCAACCAAGACCAATTTGCGCAATCCGAAATATCTTTTTTGAGCTATTTAATAAATAATGATGGCATCAGACCATCTCACATTCACGTAAAGGCAATATCTGAGTTGACGAGACCAGAAACCTTGTCAAGCTTGGTCGTTTTTTGGGTATCATAAACTATTACCGACGTTGCATACCGCGCGCTTTTGAAATGCAAGCACCATTGAGCGACTTCATTCGTAATATTAAGAAACGTGGACCAAAGATACAATCAGCGCGTTTGAAGCTTGTAAACAAAGCGTTATCCACGCAGCGATCCTAGCTCATCCAGCACCCAACGCCAATTCAGCCATTGTCTGCGATGCATCAAACGTGGAAATTGGAGCAGCTCTCGAGCAGCAAGTGAATAATAAGTGGCAGCCTATAGGCAAAAGCCGGAAAAGGCATCACCGCGGCAACAACGTCACTTAGATTTTATATCTCAGTTTTCGACTGCAATAGTTCACGTTAAAGGCAGTGAAAACACTGTTGCTGATGCTCTTTCATGATTAGAGACAATTTCAATGCCATCGGCTATAACCCTGGCTGACGTCGAGAAATCGCAGGCAAGCGACGAAGAGTTGATTGCGATTTTGCGTGGGGACACATCTCTAAAGTTACAATCCGTGCAATTTGACAACTGTAAAATCAACTGCGATATATCAACGGGCCAAGTGAGACCATATATTCCGCAACACCTACGGTTTTTTTCAGCTGGACATGGGCTATCACACCCGAGTGGGAGATCTACAAGTCAGTAAGTAAGGCTAAAGTATGTTTGGCCGTCAATGAAGAAGGACATAACTCAGTGGGCGAAAAGTTGCATCCCGTGCCAACGTGCGAAAATTCATCGCCACAACAAACTGGTACCGCAAAAAATAGATGTGCCTGACAACAGATTTGACTACGTCCACTTGGATATAATTGTTATGGCACATTCACACGGATTTCGCTACTGCCTCACCATGATCGATCGGTTCTCTCCCTGGCCCGAAGCAAAACCATTGCGAGATATTACGGCTGAAACAGTTACGAAAGTTTTTTGGGTTCATTGGATATCCGGGTTTATATGTCCAAAAACGATCACCGCCGACC
Organism: Merzomyia westermanni; assembly: GCA_949987695.1. Taxonomy (NCBI): domain Eukaryota; kingdom Metazoa; phylum Arthropoda; class Insecta; order Diptera; family Tephritidae; genus Merzomyia; species Merzomyia westermanni. Next base: position 95,286,891 of record OX465288.1, read on the forward strand.
AAGGGACAATTCGAATCTGCGTTGTTTAACAATTTGAGTAAACTTGTTGGTGACCAACACATGCACACCACAGCATACCACCCGCAGTCTAATGGGATGATAGAGCGATGGTATCGTTCTTTAATGTGCAACACACAAATTCCTTGGCCAAAACTTCTGCCACTGGCACTTGCTACAAAACCGATCTTAAGGCTTCAGCAGCGGAGATGCTATATGGTTCGACCATACGTATTCCAAACGAGTTGGTAGCAGATATTGATGGACCTTCCGACCCTCAGATTTTCGTTGACAAATTCAGATTTTATATGCGAGCCATATGACCAACAGCAGTTAGTGGAAAAGGTGACAGGTCAGACAGGGTAGAGTCGATGAGCTCTGCTCGAGAATTAATTCTTACCTGCCAACCCTTTCCAATTTCTTCGCTGCACGGAACCTGACATTGTCACCGACCAAATCCTCGGCCACCTTATTTACGACGTGGACAGCGCAGGCGAACATGGAATTAGACGTCTACGTCGACGGCATTAAGCTTCCGACTGTCACACATCCCAAAATCTTAGGGGTCACGTTTGATAACATGTTCGAATACGGTGCTCATGTAGCCGCGATTGCGACCAAAGTACAAAGCCGTAACAAAATCCTCAAGTCACTAGCTGGCAGTACTTGGGGTAAAGACAAAGAAACGTTACTGGCAACGTACAAGGCAATCGGCCAGCCGGTTCTGAGCTACGCGACGCCAATATGGTCGCCGGGGTTAGCAGACACACATTGGAGGAGGTTGCAGGCCTGCCAAAACACCGCACTCAGAACTGCCACGGGGTGCCTCCTTATGTCTCCCGAACACCATCTTCATAATGAGGCAAAAATGCTCGATGTCAAAGAGCATTGCGAGATGTTGACCAGACAATTCCTGTTCAACTGCTATAAACCGCAGCACCCGGACAGGAACCTGCTCATCGAAAATCCGCCTCCCAGGAGAATAAGGAGTCACCTCCGTAAGCACTATGACGAGATCCGGCACCACATCTTCTCGCCGTTTGATCCAAAGGTGCACCGGCGGGCCCTCAACCTCATCCACACGGAGTCGGTAAACTCCTTTGTCGGGTCTCGCCCAGTGAATGCAGTCCTACAGGCACAAGCTCCACCTGTTGCCGACGAGGAACGCGAACTGCCCAGGGAGACAAGAGTCACGCTGGCCCAACTTCGTTCTGGATACTGTAACAGACTAAACTCTTACCTATCCAGACTGAACCCTGACATGCCAAATGTCTGCCCGGCATGCGGCGTGTCTCCCCACGATACTAACCATCTGTTCATCTGCTCAACTGAGCCCACTCTTCTAACACCAATTTCACTCTGGTCCACCCCTGTTGAAGCCGCGAGGTTTCTTGGACTTCCGTTAGAAGAGCCTGATGACAATGTTGGATGGGGGTGACATCCTAGGCAGGTTAAGTAGTCGCTACAACAACAACAACAACAACCAACAGCAGTTGCACATCACAACCGTAATAAGATGTTCCAGCTAAAGAATTTGGATGATTGCACCCATGTTCTTCTTCGACTGGATGCAAAACTGACTCTTGAACCACCATATACAGGGCCGCATGAGGTGGTAAGCCGCGAATCCGATAGAGTTTTCAACAATCGATTAAACGAAAAAGACGTAGCTAATATTTGACATTCTTTTGTATTCCTATTCTTGGATTTTTATTATTATCATGGTCGTTCTGAACTGCCTGCTTTCTGCAGCACAACTACATTTTGTAAAGTTTATATCTAGTAATTAATAAATGGCTGTGAGCTATATTAAATATTGAGTTGTTTCACTACAATACGACGGAACAACCAAATATGAAAGAAACAACTTTAGCTCTTCGGAAGAAAAAATTGCCTAAAATCAGCCTTAAGCTTGATCCATTACTGAATTAAAATTTAATGAACTGCAAAACTGCGTACTCCAAAAAATTCCTAAAATTCTGAAAAATATGTAAGACTTTGATAAATTTTGCGTACATTTTTAAAACCAAATTTTATTGTGTGGTTATATTTTTTTTCCCCCGCCCCCCTTCCCAAAATCCTGGCTACGCCACTGCTTACAAACATTTCATTTTCATTAAAGGTATGAAAATCAAAAAAGGTATATAACTTCCCTATTGCAGTGGGATATTAAAAACTGGCCCGGATATTTTATTTGTGTGTTAACTGATTTACCTAATTTTTGGCAAGAGTATACTGCATACTATTAGGAAGCAGCTGACCAATTTTGATTGAAATATCTAGTTGAAACTACACTCAATCGCATTTGAAAGTAGCGGAATTTTTATGCTGAAAAGTGGAGGGTGCCACGCCTACTTCCCCAAAATCCACAAAACTTTTTTTGTGATCGAGTTTGCTTAAAAAGCTTATTATGTGTGCAAGATCTTATTGATATAGCTGACATATTTATAGAAACATCGCGTTTTAACTTTACAAACAAATTTTTTAGAACCATGCTAAAAAACTGGGCGTGGCCGTAGACCGATTTCGCCCATTTTTACAACAAACAGTTACCCTTAGATATTGAACATTTTCGTCAAATCTCGTTTCGATAAATCAGTTTTTTCCGGAGTTATGGGATAGGAAGTTTTCTGTAATAATCCACTATAAAAGGGGCGGGGAAGCACCCATTTTCAAAAATTTACATTTTTCGACTTTGTTCTTTAACGGACACTTTGAAAGTGAAATGGAAATGATATAAAGCTTTTGTACGCAAAATTTTATTGCCTATTAAATGTATCTATGATCCTTTTCAAAATCTTTCGAATAAAAGTGGACGTGAACCTTAACCGATTTCGCCCATTTTAATAAAAATATGTGTGCCTAATTTCGTTTCAATATCTTGAACGGTTTTTGACTTATGACTAATATTATTTCTAAATTTGCCATGCCCATTTTCAAAGATTTCTTGAACAGTTTATGTTCTGCTTTAAAGTGAATGTACACACCAAATTTTATCTTTATAAGTGCATTATGTACTGAATAATCACTTCTTTTGTATTTTCGAAAGTATTCTGTATATATAAAGTGGCTATCATCCGATTTCACTTTAAATAGCGCTCGGAGATAAGTGCCAAGGAAGCTGCATACCTAATTTTATTAAGATATCTCAAAATTTGTTGAAGTTACGGACGGACGGAAGGACGGGCATGACTTAATCAATTTCTTTTTTCGATCCGTTTATGCCGTTAAATACCACCGTAAGGCGACTAAAGTTAATATACCTTGTGTGCGTAGCACTACTGGGTATAAAAATAGTAGAGCAAGTATCCGGTGAGTCCAATATCTACAAGATGGCGCAAAAGTAAGCTTCCGATGTTCAGCATATCGGTTGTGGCACGTGCAGTGTGTGCTGTTGCACCGTCTTGTTGGAACCACATGTTTTCCAATCCCAATTCATCAAGTTGCGGCAAAAAGAACTCGTTGATCATTGCTCTGTAGCGCTCACCATTCACAGTAACCGCTTGGCCCCGACCGATTATTGGTCAAATAAATAGCAATATTCCGCGTTCTGGAGCAGTGTAGCATAACATTGTTTATTAACGTGTATTTCGCATGTGTTTACTACACAAATGTCAAAACAGAACTGACTTTAGGGGCCAATCGCAAAATTTATAGCATTTTCTGATAGAAGGATTACTTTTGCGCAGTAACCGTTCTTCACCGACCGATTATTGGTCAAATAAATAGTCAGCAATATTCCGCGTTCTGGAGTAGTGTAGCGTAACATTGTTTATTAACGTGTGTTTCGCATGTGTTTACTACACAAATGTCAAAACAGAACTAACTTTAGGGGCCAATCGCAAAATTTATAGCATTTTCTGATAGGAGGATTACTTTTGCGCCACCTTGTACATATATGGTTGTTGAGACCGTAATGAGCAATGACGATGCAACAGCATATCCCAATGAATCTCCAAACTCTTTAGAGCTTTTAGGGATACCTTCCCACAAAATGGAATTAAAAGTGGTGGTACCAGTTATACTAATGCATAACTTGGATGTACCAAGATTGTGCAAGGGCACACGATTGCAAATTACAGCGCTAAAAAAAGGATTTTACAAGCCACCATTATCACTGGAGGGGCCAAGGGAGAATCGGTATTAATCCCAAGAATACCTATTATTCCAACCAACAAGCAATTTCTGTTTGAACGTCTACAGTTTCCCACACAAAAAATAGCTGTCGACGGCTAGAGGTACTGTAAATCAACACCCCCGTCACTTCAGCATTTTACGCTTGCGGGTAAGACTACGGCAAAGAGCAAACACGCGAAAAACAAAGAACGGATGGCAGATAAGGCCTCTCCAACCCGTCAGACAGTGGTATAATAGGGAGAGTCTGATTGAACTATATCAGAGCGAATTTCGGTTTGAAAACATAAGCGTTCGAAGGAACAGATTGAATACCCTGCCTCTCCAACTTTATTTTACGGTAGTGGAAGCAAATGCGAGAGTGCTTGATGGAAATGAATATCTAAAAAAAGATCCCCAGCTTAGAACTGAAATGGAAGTACAGCAACGCGGACGAACAGACGTCCCACAACAGCCGGTTCTACGTACCGGAATGACTCGGATTTTGACATCCGACCAAGGGCTGTTATTTCGACTCTACCCTGACTAACCTGTCACCTTTTTCACTAATATTGTCATCCTCCGAGCAGCTCCTTGCAGCAGGGCTGCTCAAAACCCTCCTTATCCGGGCTGGGGTCGAATCCAACCCGGGTCCAGGAGAATGGATCTGCTGCGTCTGCTGGAAGAAAATCTACGTTAAGCGTTCACACTCCGTCCAATGCAATTCTTGCAAAAGATGGTTGCACAAAACCAGGTGCTCCGGGCTAAATCCCTCCACACATAGGTCTTCTAGTTTCTACAAAACTTTCGTGGCCCCTTGCTGTTCACGCCCTCGGACGTCCCGTGGCCAACGACGATCTAGTATCGCACCGTCACAAGCTTCTGTAACAGTCTGCACGACTAATAGCACAAACAACGCCCAGCAAGTAGTGTGTAACACCCGCTGCCGCTCACGCCCACAGGCGCCAACACCTCACACAGCCGCTCACAGCTACTTTCTACGTAGCACCTCTGTTTCAGAAGTGAGCAATGCCGAGCGACAGCCTACCCCCCGCCCACTTTCAACTTCCCCTTCTTCTTCCAGCACTAGTACAAATGTAAGTCAAAGCCACCAGCTCCTGGTCCCTTACACCTTGTGCTCTGTTTGTCGGTTGAGATTATATACACCTGCGACATCAGTCAAATGCAACTCTTGCCTTGGCCTGTGTCACCTGCTTATATGTTCTCAACTTGGAAACAGGAACCTATGGACTGATACGTACGTTGCACCATGTTGTCGAGCTACGCAACCTACAACGTCAACTGATTCGACACCTTCTGGTGCTTCGGATCCCTCGACTTCTAGAGTGCGACGTAGTGTGCGACCTAGCCTGCTTCCACCAAGGCATACGCACCAGTCCCTGACTCCCAGCGTGAATATTTCTCCCCCTTCGCACTTTCGCGTCCTACAACTAAACTGCAACGGCCTAACTGGGAAAGTGAGTGAAATAGTGAACTTCATGAAGCGTCAGAACATCAAGATCGCTGCCATTCAGGAGACGAAGTTAAACGCCCGATCAAGTCTTCGGACTTGTGACGGCTATAACATCCACCGACGTGACCGAGAGAGGGGACTTGGGGGCGGACTCGCCTTCATCACCCACCAATCCGTGCAATATCGTACATTTGAGCCTGACGTCGACCCGAGGGACAACCTCCTGGAACGTCAAGGAATGGTTGTCCGGACAGGAGACGTCGACCTTGAAATTATAAACATTTATATACCTCCTGCCACCTGCTGTCCGAGAGATTACCACCTTGACATCAGTGCGTTACTCAGGGGCGATAACCGTGTAATTATCGGAGACTTCAACGCACACCACGATCTGTGGCACTCAAGCCTACAAGCCGATGGTAGGGGACAGGAATTGGCTGAACAAATAGACGATTCGACGTTTTGCACTGTGAACGGGGACGCCCCCACGAGAGTTGCGGTAAATTGTTCCAGTTCGCCAGACCTCACAATTGTCAGCGCAGGTCTCATAAACTGCGTTGAATGGCGACCAATGCTCACTCTTGCATCTGACCATCTGCCGATAGTCCTCTCAATCGATCGCCCCAATGACTTCGTCACTTCTGAGAAGCGCACCTTCACTAACTTCAACAAAGCTGACTGGGTTGGTTTTCTTGGTTTCACTGAGAGCACCTTCGCTGCTCTTCCCATCCCGTCTGATGTACGAGAAGGGGAAAAAGCGTTTCGCATGGTCATAGCTTCAGCCTCCAATCAATACATTCCGTCAGGCAGAATTAAGGAGATACGTCCGTACTTCCCCGCAGAGGCAGCGGCCCTGGCTAATGAACGTGACCACGTGCGACGCTTGAACCCTACGGATCCCCAAATTCAAGATCTCAATGCGGAGATCAGACGGCTAGTCGATCAACACAAACGCGCCAAATGGGAGGAGCACCTAAGGTCCTGCAACCTCTCTGCTGGTGTTGGCAAATTATGGTCCACTGTCAAATCCTTGTCTAATCCGACCAAACCTAACGACAAAATATCCATCACCTTTGGTGATAAGGTACAGTCGAAACCAAAGAGATGCGCGAGCGCTTTCTACCGGCAATTCGTACTGCATCCTCCGGTTGACAAGGAAATCAGGCGCGCCATCAGGGAAGCGCACAAACGCAAAAACAACCAAGCGCCCATTGTCATCACCACCACAGAGGTTCGGGAGGCCATACGGAGGTCCAAAAATTCTAAATCCATTGGGCCAGACGGTATATCCATGCTGATGCTAAAACATCTCGGCGATGAGGGAGTAAGGTACCTAACAACCGTCTTCAATCTGTCTATGACCACCTTTGTCATTCCAGAAAGATGGAAACAGGCAAAGGTGGTGCCACTACTAAAGCCCGGCAAGCCGGCTAGCGTGGGGGAGTCATATCGACCGATATCACTCCTCTCGCCAGTAGTGAAGACCTTGGAGGCGGTCTTGCTCCCTTACTATACCGCTAACCTGCGATTAGCCGAACATCAGCATGGTTTCCGCAAAATGCATAGCACTACCACCGTGCTAAATGCCATCACCACACAGATAGGTGACGGTCTCAACCAATCTCGCCCAAATGACAGGACCGTGCTAGTTGCGCTTGATCTGTCGAAAGCTTTCGACACTGTTAATCACGCACAACTCATTAACGACCTGGAAGACTCAAACCTTCCCCCCTGTCTAAAGCGTTGGACCGCCAACTATCTGAGTGGCCGGCAGTCATCGGTTGAATTTAGAGGCGAAAGATCAAAACCACGTATAATTAAGCAGGGGGTGCCACAGGGTGGTGTCCTATCCCCGCTTCTGTTTAATTACTACATATCGAGGCTCCCTTCCCCACCAGAAGGCGTCTCGATCGTCTCCTACGCCGATGACTGCACGATCCTGGCGACTGGACCCTCCGTTGATGAGCTCTGCTCGAGACTAAATTCATATCTTCCAACCCTTTCCAGTTTCTTCGCTGCACGGAACCTGACACTGTCACCGACCAAATCCTCGGCCACCCTATTTACGACGTGGACAGCGCAGGCGAACATGGAATTAAACGTCTACGTCGACGGCATCAAGCTTCCGACTGTCACACACCCCAAAATCTTAGGGGTCACGTTTGATAACATGTTCAAATACGGTGCTCATGTAGCCGCGATTGCCACCAAAGTACAAAGCCGTAACAAAATCCTCAAGTCACTAGCTGGCAGTACTTGGGGGAAAGACAAAGAAACGTTACTGGCAACGTACAAGGCACTCGGCCAGCCGGTTCTGAGCTACGCGACGCCAATATGGTCGCCGGGGTTAGCGGACGCACATTGGAGGAGGTTGCAGGCCTGCCAAAACACCGCACTCAGAACCGCCACGGGGTGCCTCCTTATGTCTCCTGAGCATCACCTTCATAATGAGGCAAAAATGCTCAATGTCAAAGAGCATTGCGAGATGTTGTCCAGACAATTCCTGTTCAACTGCCATAATCAGCAGCATCCGAACAGGAACCTGCTCAACGAAAATCCGCCTCCCAGGAGAATAAGGAGTCACCTCCGTAAGCACTATGATGAGATCCGGCATCACATCTCGCCGTTTGATCCAGAGGTGCACCGGCGGGCCCTCAACCTCATCCACACGGAGTCGGTAAACTCCTTTGTCGGGTCTCGTCCAGTGAATGTGGTCCTACAGGCACAAGCTCCACCTGTTGCCACCGAGGAACGCGAACTGCCCAGGGAGACAAGAGTCACGCTGGCTCAACTTCGTTCTGAATATTGTAACAGACTAAACTCTTACTTATCCAGACCTGACCCCGACATGCCAAATGTCTGCCCGGCATGCGGCGTGTCTCCCCACGATACTAACCATCTGTTCCTCTGCTCAACCGAGCCCACTCTTCTAACTCCAATCTCACTCTGGTCCACCCCTGTTGAAGCCGCGAGGTTTCTTGGACTTCCGTTAGAAGAGCCTGATGACAATGTTGGTTGGGGGTGACACCCTGGACAGGTTAAGTAGTCGCTACAACAACAACAACAACAGACGTTGAGACTGGTGCTCAAACCTAACGGTAGTACCGGGGGGATCTTTACAAAACGTTAGGAGTTTTAGTGCTGGTTTAAGTCCCACACTGACATTAAAGCTGTCGATGCTTTCTGCTCTGAAAAAGAAAATATGAAAAAATGTGCATAATCGCAGCCACAATAAATGTACTACTTCTTCTCTTATAAAAATCTCATGTACTGTATAGCATACCAAAATATAAAATGGTTTAAGAGGAGCTTAGGGCAGTCTTGAAATATACTTCGCGACTTATGCTAAGTTTCAATATAGCAGCAGAAACAATTCAAATCTTTTTATTTGAGTCTTTAGCCTAATCACACGTAAACAATCCAAACCATAGGACGGTGCTCGTGGCACTTGACCTTTCTGAAGTTTTCGACGCGAACAATCACTCCACAATCCTTAGAGACCTGGAAGAGACACCGCTCCCTGCCGACCTAAAATGGTGGAACGCTAACTCCTTCAAAGGTCGGCAGGCGTCAGTCAAATTTAGGATCAAGGAATCTAGACCACTAATAATTAACAAGGTGTGCTGCAGGGAGGTGTCCTATCCACCCTTTTGTTAAAATTTTATATTTCGAAGCTTCCTCCCCACCAGAAGGAGTCTCCACTGCTTCTTACGCTGACGACTGCACGATTATGACCTCAGGTTAGGGCGCCTCCATTGACGAACTCTGTAATAGGATTAACTGTTACCTCCGAGCTCTTTCGAGCTTCTTCACCGAGGAAAATCTGACCCTGTCTCCGACTCAATCTTTTTACGGATACGTGCGGAAGAAATCCGGCACTATGGAGAGATCCGGCACCATATTACCTTGCCGTTTAATCTGTGTAACCATAGGTGGGTTCTAAACGACCTCCACACTGAGTCGGTAGATAGATCACTCAGATCTCGGCCTGCGAAACCTGTTACTGACATTCAACCACCTGAAATAGCTTGATATTAGCGCTTACTTCCGAGGGAGACTAGAGTCATGCTAGCACAACTTCGTTCTGGATATTTTAATAGGTTAAGGTGATCGGACCTATTAGGCAGGGCGAAGCACTGTTAAAAACAACAAGAAGCACAACTTGTTATAATATATAAGCAGGTTGTTGCGAAGTACCCAGGGTTCTAGGATGACAGGTCACGATTAATGGCAACGTGCAGGTCAGCAGTTTTATCCCGAGGGCTTCACATATAGAGCTGGATATCATCTGCGTATGCATGTATTTTCGTATAGCGACAAACATTGAATATGTCTTTTACAAAAAGGCTAAGGAGCGTGGGCCCAGGCTAGACCGAATTTAAAAGTAACTTTTACACGATGAGACCTTCCTTCCAGGTAACTCCGCATTAATGGCACCGTACACTCACTAGACCCAGTTTGGAGCACATAAGCTCATGGTTTATAGAATCGAAGGCCTTTTAGATGTCTAGTAAGCACAGCAATATAATATGTTTCTTATTAAACAGTAAGCGTATGTCATCAAGGATTTAAATATTGGCGGTTGAACAACTGTGTTTAGCTCTAAAACCATACTGGAACGGGAAAAGCAAGTTAAATCTTTCCAGGTATGAGGTAATTTGCTCAGACACCAATGACTCAAAAACTTTAGATAGAGCGGGCAAATTATTGATAAGACGGGTGTAATAACTGCAACCTTCCAATCATCAGGGAAGCAGGATAATATTTAGGAATTTGATAGGAAGACCATCATTGTCAACCGCATTAGATCGTAAATTTAGCACACATCTTGCTACATCTAGCTCAGGGAATTCACAGAACTCAAACAGCTGACTAGCGAAGTCTACTGGACATGTACAAGTCGGAGGAAGGGAAGACGAGCAATCAGAAAGGACACGACTGACAAATGTATCATTAAGAGCATTGGGATCGAGGGGGCTGTCTAGGTTGTTACTGGTATGAATACAAATGTTTTTCTAATTTCGCCGCAGGAAACTACACGGCAGCATAGGGTTGAACTTTTCCGTAACGAACTTTAGGTTTCCTCGTTTAATGCTTAAGGTTCCATTGTTCCTAGGACGCACACCAATTTTGGTTAGTTCTATTCCTCTTCCAAGCAGTGTATACCTTGTTGCGTTCTTGCATTCTAAATAGCCCTGATAAACCCAGCGCAAAAGGGAGTATTGGTATTGCTTACTCTAACTGGAACGTGGGCCCTAAAAGCAGTGAAAATATTTAAAGTTAAAAAACTAAGCTTTTCATTAACCGAACTCATTCTCCAACAGAGATTCTAGTTGATATTGGAGATTTCAGCAGCACGTAACTCAATATTCACCTTTACTATGCTATTTATTTTGCGAAAACTTGCTCTGAAACTATTTTTTTTATACTTAGTAGTGCTACGCACACAAGGTATATTAACTTTAGTCGCCTAACGGCAGTACGTAACGGCATAAACTGATCGAGATAGATATAGACTTCTACATATCAAAATGTTCAGGACGAAAAGAGAAATTGATTAAGCCATGTCCGTCCGTCCGTCCGTCCGTCTGTGAACACGATAACTTGAGTAAATTTTTAGATATCTTAATGAAATTTGGTGTGCAGGTTCCTTGGCACTCATCTCCGAGCGCTATTTAAAATGGGCGAAATCGGATGATAGCCACGCCCACTTTTTATACATAGAATATTTTCGAAAACACAAAAAAAGTGAATACTCAGTACATAATACACCTATAAGGATAAGATTTGGTGACTACATTGAGATTGTGGCACAAAATAAATTTTTGAAGAAATTTTTGAAAATGAGCGTGGCACCGCTTACTTTTTAATAAGTCAAATTTAGAAATAATATTAATCATAAATCAAAAACCGTTCAAGATATCGAAACGAAATTCAGCATTCAGGGGTCCAGGTATGCAAGAAATGCTCCAGAAAAAAATGGGCGGGATCGGTTAAGGTCTACGCCCACTTTTATATGAGAAAGAGCATCGTAGATATATTAAATAAGCAATAACTTTGCGTAAAATAGCTTTACATCATTTATATTTCACTTTTAAAGTTTCCGTAAACAAAGAAATCCAAAAACTTAAAATTTTCGAAAATGGGCGTGGCCCCGCCTTTTTTATAGTGGACTATTCCACAAAACTTTTTATGCCATAACTCCGCCAAAAATTTAGTTGTCGAAACGAAATTAGGTGATAATGTTCTATATATAAAGGTAACTGTTTGCTGTAAAAATGGGCGAAATCGGTTGATGTCCACGCCCAGTTTTTTAACAGAGTTCTGAAATTTTTTTTTGTAAAATTTAAAAAGCGATATTTCTACAACTAAGCAAGTTATATCAATCAGATTTTGCACACATAATAAGCTTTTTAAGAAAAACTCGGCCGCAATCGCTTATAATTCAATTTTGATATTTCAATGAAAATTGGGCATCTGCTTCCCAGTAGTATGTATTATACTCCTGCCGAAAACTAGCCAAATCGGAAAACACAAAAGCAAAATATTCGGGCACGTATTAATAGCCCACTGCAATAGCGAAGTTATATATCTTTTTGATTTTCATATCTTTCATAAATATTAAATGTATCTAAGTATGAGAAGAAGAGAAAAATTCACTTAAATATTCAGCACGATGAGCGGAGTCGATTAAGCCATGTCCGTCTCTCCGTCCGTCTGTCTGTCCGTTTGTCTATTTGAACGCAAACTAGTCTCTCAGTTTTACAAAAGAATGCTGAAATTCGTTGTTTGCTTTCGCCATTTTATAATATACTAGCAAACCCGGTAGACGTTGTTTTGACGTTTTGATAGATAGAACACATCTATATATAAAACGTCATTAACTTGAACCAAATAAACTCCTAACTACACCGAACTGCAGCTTTATATAACCTGGGGGCTTTTCCAAAAGCTATATACGGACTGTGTCATGCCCAGCGAACTCCTGAACCTATCGTGAAGGTTCGAGAGCAAAACAAAACCCAAAATATGTGGGCGTGGCACCGCCTACTTTTGAAAAATTATGTAGATTTTGACTAAGTGACACATATATCCAAATTTCATTAATTTAGACCAAAAAAGTTCGAAGTTATGACGAATTGAAATTTTATATAGCCTGAGGGCGTGGCTCCGCCTACTTTTCCAAAATAAAATTTTGAGTCGTTGTCGTGAACGGACGTGTTTCTTTGTGCTGTTGGTTGCGCGCTTAGTTTACACATCCAATTAACAACGAAAAGAGAAAAAAATAAAATTTATTATAAAAATAAGTAAAGAGAACGAAATCACTAAAAACTCATCTAAAATAAACGTGTGAATATTAACATAAAATCGTTTTAATTATATTTACAAACGTATCCACATACATATCCCCATAAAAACATTTACTGAACATGAACTGTGTAGTATGCAAAGAAAAGGTTGATCGCTATTATCCTACCAAAGTTGAGTGCGTTGAATGCAATTGCATTTTCCACGGTTTGTGTGTGAAAATGACCACCGCAAAAATTGAATTCATGAAATCGAAAAATGTTAAGTATCGTTGGAATCCGTGTTCGTCTGCACGCAGAAGTTCGTTACACCGAGACGCGTTGTCTCCGGGTCAATTAATACAACAACAAAGCAAGCCGCCACTTGCTAACCAACAGAGCAAAGCAAAGCCAAAATCTTCAACGACAACCGGTTTACCATCTGAGCTGCAGCAACAACAAATCACTATGCGCAGTAGCAATACTGATATGCCAAATAGCAGTGGTACGGTAAATGCAGGGGAGGCTGATCAAGCTATAACTCTCCAACTCTTATACAAAGAAATAATGAACCTCAAAGCTCTCAACATGGACTTTTTGGAAACAATAAACATTCTGAAGGGGGAGAACAATGCACTGCAGGAGAAGGTCGTTAAACTGGAGCGCCAAGTAAATTGGAGTGAGCAGAAACAGCTGGAGAGGGATATTGAAATTGTTGGTATCCCTAATATGAGCAATGAAAAAATCAGCGAGTGCGTTGAGAAGGTAATTGTTGACGCGTTAGGCGTTTCTGTGTCACCAGATCAAATTGAGAGATGTTATGTTAAAAACCGCAAGGCTCTTCTTCTTTGTCGCACAAAATTCTTTGTTTACGGTTCTCTTCACTCGATATAAAGCGTAAGGTGATGACTGCGAAAGCTCGGTCAAAGAAGAAACTAAATACCCATCTTTTTTCAAGCGACAGTAGCAAACAAAATATTTACATTAATAACAGCTTAACATTTTACTTTAGAGCTCTGTATGCTGCTGTTGTTAAAATGAAAAAGGAAAAGCGATACAAATATGTATGGTTCAGTAATTCGACAATTATGTTAAGAAAAGCTGATAATGATGTTGCTGTTGTTGTCCGATCATTTGATGATCTGCCCGGGATTCCAGACTAGTTTTTTTCGTTTTATATATTGTTATTTTTTTTAATCAAAATTTATGGAACTAAATGATCTCAACATCGACAACCCCATCATTATCAGCCCTTTAAATAATGAAAATCAGCTTGTTTCTAGAAAAAATGATCTTTTTATATTACATCAAAATATACGTAGCTTGAGACAGAACTTCGATTCATTACTTTGTAATATAGAAGTATTTCCAGTCTACCCAGATATCTTGTTTGTGACGGAAATATGGATATATTCCAATGAGAGTAATCTTTATGATATCCCGAATTATAACTTTTTTGCAAATAACAACGACGAATATTCTGCAGGTGGTGTGGGAGTTTTTGTGCGCAATACATTTGATTGCGAAATTTTTAGATTCAATTTGTCGAGTGCAGATATTTTAAAGGTATTGGTAAAAAATGGTAACAAAAACCTATCCCTAATTTGTGTATACAGGTTTCACTCTGAATCTGCTCAGGCCTTTCTGGAGGAATTTTCAAACTATTTGGATAGTGAAAAGACAAGTGATGCAGTTATACTAGGGGATCTGAATTTAGATATAATGCAGTTAAATGCGACATCTGAGAGCTATTTCTCGCTAATGTCCGATCACGGTTTTACCTCTTATTTAAATCAACCGACACGGATAATTTCATGCACTTGTCTTGATCATATTTTTTGCCGATTTAGTAGCTTATGTACTTGCACCGCCATTAATCTGGAACTAAACATAACAGACCATAACATGACTGGTGTCAAGCTGGGATTTCTCTCTCAAGTAAAGAAGAAAACGAAGATTGAAAAAACTAAAATCATTAACTATGCGCTACTAAACGAAAAGTTGCTTAACGAAGATTGGGTTGAAGTTTACTCGGAGAGGGATATTTCAAAGGCGTACTCCATTTTTTTAAATACATTGCACAATTATATACATCTTTCTAGTTCTTACCGTGTCCCACGTAAACCTAAGACCAAACTCAAGCCTTGGATAAGCTTTGAACTTATGAGAAAAATCAAGCTGAAAAACAGGCTAGGCGCTAAGTGTAGGAAGCATCCATGCAACTGGGAGCTTCGCTCTCGTTATAATAAGTTGTGCAAGCAATTAAATAAAGACGTCAAGATACAGCGAGATAATTATTTTCGAAGTAGGTTTTTAGAATGCCGGGGTAACACCAAAAGGGAATGGGATGTTGTTAATAGTATAATAAACAGGAACAGCAGCGGAAGTGAACAGACTATTACTTTGAATGATTGTGACCGCCGTGGTGTGGAGGTAGTGTTGCCGGCCTACCACACCGAAGGTCCATGGTTCGAGCCCTGGTACAGGTAACATCAAAAGTGATTTGAAAAAAGTTTTTCAAAACGCGGTCGCCCCACGGCAGTGGTTTGGCAAACTCTCCGAGTGTATTTCTGCCATGACAGGCTTCTCAGCAAAAATTCATCTCCTTTGTAGATGCCGTTCGGAGTCGGCCAAAAACTGTAGGTCCCACCAATTTGTAGGGAAAATTCAAATCGGCACACCACAAATTGGAAGAGAAGCTTGGCGCAAAAATCTCTTAGGAGGTTTATGATGATATACCTGTTGTATATCGCGCCATAAAGAGAAGAGAGATTGTGACAATGTCATTGATGACCCTTCTGTAGTTTCTGACACATTTAACAATTTTTTTGTATCAGTTGGTCAGTCTAATATTTCTCTATGCAAGTGTGTTATGTCTGGTTGCGACACATCCAGCTTAAGTAGCAGCTTTATGTTTGAACCTTTCACAGTCTCTGAGGTCCTAATAATAATAATAAATCTAAGTAACTCTGGTTCATGTGGATATGATGGTAATTCCAATAAAGTTCTTAAAAAAGTAGCCCTTAATCTGCTGGATGTCTTGAAGCATCTATTCAATTCTAGTGTTTATTCGGGAACTCTTCCCGAAGACTTGAAATGTGCAATTATTGTCCCCTTATTTAAAAAGGGTACAAAAGAGATAAAAATACCTATAGGCTGATTTTTTTTTCTATCATCTATATCCAAGGTTTTTGAGAAAGCACTTAAAATTCGAATTGTGCAATTTCTGGAAATCAAGTGTTTCTTTAGTCCAAGGCAGTTTGGTTTTAGAGCTAAGCGCTCGACCGAAGATGCTCTTCTAGAATTTTTCACAGTCGTATATCAAGATTTGGACAATAAAAAAACATGTGCGGGACTTTTCGTTGATATTACCAAAGCATTTGCCACGGTGGATCATACTATTATGCTAAACAAATTATACTATGCCGGCTTTCGAGGTTTAATACATAAATGGTTTGAATCGTATCTTACAGGTAGGGTCCAGCGCGTCAGAGTTTGCGGAAGTCTTAGCAATTCTAATCCAATTACAGTCGGCGTTCCACAAGGTTCCGTTCTAGGTCCCATTTTGTTCTTAGTTTACGTTAACTCAATTTTTGACATGCCTTAGGAAAGGTCACTGCATTTGCTGATGACCTTGCGGTCGCGTATGGTTCGCCGAATATTTTTTACTTATTGAGTAGTATAAATCATGATGTACATCTCTTAAGAACCTGGTTTGCTAAACATAAGCTCGTTGCCAGCAATAAAACCAAATTAATGTTTTTTAGTTTAAATACCCGGAAATTTCCAGACCGAAGTATTGCTTTTCATTCTGGAAATTGCGAACGTTTTGCACTACTGTCGATCAAAATATGAACTGGGGTAACCACATAGCTTATCTAAAAAAACATCTCCAATCTACCTTACGTTGTTTCTACAAGGTGGCGCAAAAGTAAGCTTCCGATGTTCAGCATATCGGTTGTGGCACGTGCAGTGTGTGCTGTTGCACCGTCTTGTTGGAACCACATGTTTTCCAATCCCAATTCATCAAGTTGCGGCAAAAAGAACTCGTTGATCATTGCTCTGTAGCGCTCACCATTCACAGTAACTTTGGCCCCGACCGATTATTGGTCAAATAAATAGTCAGCAATATTCCGCGTTCTGGAGCAGTGTAGCGTAACATTGTTTATTAACGTGTATTTCGCATGTGTTTACTACACAAATGTCAAAACAGAACTGACTTTAGGGGCCAATCGCAAAATTTATAGCATTTTCTGATAGGAGGATTACTTTTGCGCAGTAACCGTTTTTCATCGACCGATTATTGGTCAACCAAATAGTCAGCAATATTCCGCGTTCTGGAGCAGTGTAGCGTAACATTGTTTATTAACGTGTATTTCGCATGTGTTTACTACACAAATGTCAAAACAGAACTGACTTTAGGGGCCAATCGCAAAATTTATAGCATTTTCTGATAGAAGGATTACTTTTGCGCCACCTTGTATTTACTCAGAACTTGCTGCTCCTATAACACCCTTAAAATAGTTTATTATGCGCTTTTCCATTCCAAATTATTGTACGGTATCAGCTGTTGGGGTGGCGCCTCAACAAAATTCAACCTATACTAGTATTGCAAAAATGTGTTATTCGAAAAATGTATAATTTTAATCGGCTGCATCCCTCAAGGGAACTATTTAGAAAGCTGGAGATTCTTCCAGTAAGGGATCTGTACTACTTTAAAGTTTTAAACATTTTTTTCATCAGGTGTAGATACCTGCACAGTATGAGACCAGAAGCCTATAACCTGAGGGCAAATTCGCATCCTTCAGTTGTTGTACCTTCTTCGAGAACCACACATGCTAGCAAGTTTTATACTAATATACTATAGTTTATAGTATCTTCTTCAACACACTTCCTCCTGATATTCGTGCCTTAAGGAATTTGCAGCACTTCACGAAAAGTGTGAAGTTCTTCTTTCTAGGCCTCTCTCATAATGAGATCGAGGTTTTTCTCCGTCCTAATACATAAATAAAAGTTATAAATTGTTATACTTAAATATACTGGAATTTTTGTTGTTAGTTTTATTATTTTAACTTTCATGCATAATTAATTGTAAATTACTATTTTTATCAGTGCACCCCAATGTATTACTTTATTTCTGAAATGACATTTGACACTATGTTAAGCTTAACATATAAAATGTCTTATCTTTTCTTATATCTTTATGTACTAAATAAGTTGTACTCTTAAGATAAATTTATATTTTATTTTGCAAAAGATTACTTTTCTTGTAGATGCATAGATATAATTAAATGATCAATAAATGAATGAATAAACTATATATTGTCTATGCTGTACCCAGTGAACCCAAGTATATATTGTGAAAATTTCATAAAGATGGGTTCAGTTCTTTGGCGCCTATGAAAGACACCCTTTTATATCTATTTTTGTTACGCACACAAGGTATATTATTTCATCCGGTATAAACGAATCCAGATATATATTTATTAATGTATATCAAAACATGAACACGAAATGTTTGTACGTATGAGAAGAAAAAGAGATAGTCCCATCAAAAAGTATACTGAAATGATCAGGAGGATGAGCTGAGTCGATTTAGGCGTGTCTGTCTTTCGATACGTCTATCTGTCTGTCTGTTTGAACGCAAATACGAACTGAAAGTATTAAAATAGGCCTGCGTAAATTGGGATGCCATAATAGGTCACTACTAGGTATATAATGTTCGGTTACACCCGAACTTAGACTTCCTTACTTGTTTTGCATGGCTTGTGCACTGATTTGAAAAATATGCTCTTGAAGAGTTCTTGGAAGCGAGAATACTGACGCTTTCACAATCTGTCCAGTACATCGGAAGTTATTGAAATTTGATAAAAAAAAGGAAAATTTTTTGAATGGTCATAAAACAAAGTAAACCATTTTTTTGCAAAAATCAAAGATAACATGTTTGTATTATCAATAGCCACCAATGTCAATGATACCAAATAAAATAAAATTTTTCAATATTAAGTAATCCGTTTCAGAAATTCTTACCCTGGTATAAGCATAAAACGAGATATAGGGCCAACGAAGCTGCATCAGTTCACTATTACGAGTACATGCGATTTTCACAGCAGAAGTGCTTCTATCCTTTCCAACATGCACATAACCTAGCACCGTATGCGCAGCCAAGAGAGTTCCGTCACGCTTTAATTAGTGACCTCATGCAATAAAAGCCGACTATCTTGGGTGAGACTCTCATATACTCGTATGTCGACACTTCCTTCTATACCAATACTGTTAAAGGAGACTGCAGCTTTCATTAGCCCTCGGTATTCCCCAATGTGCGTTTTGGAAATAGAATTTTAACTATAGACTGTATATGTTTCTTGCTTTTAAAATTTTCCTTAAACATCATAAATAACTTATTTGAACTGGCTCGTCAAACTTATGAAATAACTGTGAAATCTTTATATATATTTTTTCGCAAACATCAAGTTGGGTAGCTGTGTTTTTATTTTGCTCTGTGCTTTTCTTTGACAAATTAATCATATCTTTAATATTTTAAATATTTTCAGGGATAATTAAAACTAAAAGAGATAAAACACTTAATGTGCTTCACTACTTGGTGTTGAAATTGTTCAAATTTTTGAACCGTGCTTAATTTTTTTAAATTCATGCTATTGAATTTATATCATTTGTTGATTTTGAAAGGCTTATTTTTATACCTAGTAGCGCTACGCACACAAGGCATATTGACTTTAGTCGCCTAACGGCAGTACGTAACGGCATAAACGGATCGAGATAGATATTGACTTATATATATCAAAATGTTCAGAACGAAAAGAGAAATTGATTAGGCCATGTCCATCCGTCCGTCCGTCTGTGAACGCGATAACTTGGGTAAATTTTGAGATATCTTAATGAAATTTGGTATGCAGGTCCCTTGGCACTCATCTCCGAGTGCTATTTAAAATGGGCGAAATCGAATGATAGCCACGCCCACTTTTTATATATAGGATATTTTCGAAAACACAAAAAAAGTGATTACTCAGTATATAATACACCTATAAGGATACAATTTGGTGTATACATTCAGATTGAGGCATGAAATAAAATTTTCAAGAAATTTTTGAAAATGGGCGTAGCACCGCCCACTTTTGATTCAGTCAAATTTAGAAATGTTATTAATCATAAATCAAAAACCGCTCGCAGGTTTTCAGGTGTGCAAGGAATGTCCGGGGGGAAAATGGGTGAAGTCGGCCATAAGGTCCACGACCACTTTTATCTGAAAGATTTTGAAGATGATCGTAGATATATTAAATAGGCAATAACTTTGCGAAAAATAGCTTTACATATCACTTTCAAAGTTTCCGTAAGCTAAGAAATCCCAAAAATAAAAATTTCCGGAAATAAGCATGGCCCCGCCCTTTTATAGTGGATTATTCCACAAAACTTTAAAAGCCATAACTCCGCCAAAAATTGACTTGTAGAAACGAAATTTGGTGATAATATTCTATATATAAAGGTAACTGTTCGTTATGAAAGTGAGCGAAATCGGGTAATGTCCACGCCCAGTTTTTTATATAGCTCCAAAATTTTTTTTTTAATTTAAGAAGCGATACTTCTAAAACTAAGCAAGTTATATCAATTAAATTTTGCACACATAATAAGCTTTTTAAGAAAAACTCGGCCGCAAAAAAATTTTGTCAATGTTGAAGAAGTAGGCGTGGCGCCGCCCACTTTTCAGCATACAATTTCAGCCATTTTCAAAGGCAATCGCTTATAATTCAGCTTGATATTTCAATGAAAATTGGTCAGCTGCTTCTCAGTAGTATGTAAAATTAGCCAAATCGGAAAACACACAAGCAAAATATTCGGGCACGTATAGCCCACTGCAATAGCGAAGTTATATATCTTTTTTGATTTTCATACCTGTTACGAACGGTCTGGCAGCTTTACCGCCGAAAGCTTTTCTGAACGAGAAATACATAACGTAAGCTGAGTGACAAAGGGGAGACGTCCGTAATTATTAATATGCTATCGGCCAACAGCTCAGAAAAGGGAGAACGATTTTTCATTGGGAACGAACACGTGAAACGGGCAGCAGCAAAATGAAAATTTTTTAACCTGCGGCAAATTTATCAATGATAAAAAAAGTTTACTAAATTCGTAAATCGTTTGTTTTTAAAAAGGCCGGGTTCAAGAAAGTTAGTTTTCTTTTTTGTTTTTTAACAAATAAAAAAATGTTTTACTGCGGTCCCCGTTTGTCGTGTACGCTTTTTATGAAGAGGAACATGGATTCGGCGAGTCAACCATCAGGAGACACCGCTGCCAAGCATGCAGCTTTGGTTAATGCAGCTCGAGAGTTGGAAGTTCACGACGAAATAGATAGTAATTTGGGCGCCGAAGCAAGTGTTGCTGCTAATCTCGCAGCTCCGAATAACATTTTGTCAAGTGAACTTCCAAGAGAAATTTCAATGGATACAAACATCAGTGCGCAAGCACCGCTACCCGTTACTACCATGGGTGCTACCAGCAAAATCCTCAGGGCACGTTTTCAGGGCATATTAAATAAAACGAGCGCTTTCAGTTCATATGCGCCACCGTTGTCCAACAATCGGCCTATAAGTCCTAGTGGCTCAGTATCTTCCAGTAGTTCGTACACAGGGAATAATATGGCGCAAGATTATAGACGCCGAGCTGAACTGATAAAAGAACAGGGCGAGATACTTAGGCAGAGGGAAGTACTTTTGATTCAAGAACGCGAGCTATTAGATCGCATCGAAACAATGCGCTTAGATGATCATTCTAATGGTGTACCCGCGTATCCTCGCGAATGTTCGACATTGATCCCAATAAATGTTGTTGCTGAATGTTGCAATGTCGTTGTCCCAATAGAGCGTGCATCCAACAGTAATCGTTCGAACGTAGATAGGGATTTGAATCCAGAAACGCTCAGGGGCCAGCCGAATGTTGCAACTCCATCAGTGGCTAATATACAGACATTACTAAATAGAATAACGTGTTTAGAACAACAACTACAAACATCGTCAACCTTGAATCAGACATGCTTTCCTCTGCAGGCTGCCGTTGCACCTCCACCTGATCTTCAAACGACCATGCCATGTTCCCTACCCTTCAGCGTCGATTAACTAGGGAGCAGATTGCCGCCGTGGTGTGAAGGTAGTGTTGCCGGCCTACCACACCGAAGGCCCATGGTTCGAGCCCTGGTACAGGTAACATCAAAAGTGATTTGAAAAAAGTTTTTCAAAAAACGGGGTCGCCCCTCGGCAGTGGTTTGGCAAACTCTCCGAGTGTATTTCTGCCATGACAGGCTTCTCAGCAAAAAATTCGTCTCCTTTGTAGATGCCGTTCGGAGTCGGCAAAAAACTGTAGGTCCCACCAATTTGTAGGGAAAAATTCAAATCGGCACACCACAAATTGGAAGAGAAGCTTGGCGCAAAAATCTCTTAATAGGTTTATGATGATATACCTGTTGTATATCGCGCCATAGATAGATAGATAGATTGCCGCTAGAAATAGGCTCGCTAAACAGCTACCAAAGTTCGATGGCATGCCATCAGAATGGCCAGTATTTTAAGCTACTTTCAATCAGAGCACCGAGCTCTGTGGATTTTCGGACGCAGAAAATCTCTTGAGCCTCAGAAAGTCACTTGAGGGCCCAGCACGCAACGCTGTTAAAAATCTATATTTCCATTCCTCTAGTGCACCACAAATTATATCAACATTGCAAATGAGGTTTGGCTGTCCAGACCTAATAATTAGTGAACTTCAGCAAAAAATGTGTCAGTTGCCACTTCCGTCAAAGAGTCAGCTTGAAACCTTCGTCCATTTTGCCATCGCTGTCCAAAATATATGCGCAACTATGAAAGGATCAGGTCTGGAAAATCATCTTGGCAATCCGGATTTCGAACAAAAACTCGTGTCGAAGTTGCCTGGACTACTGCGCCTTACTGAGGTATGCATAAACAAGGGTTAACAAACTGCAATTTGCAGGTCTTCACTGATTGGCTCTTCCAACTGTCGCAGGGGGCCAATTGCGTGCTCGTACTAGCGGAGCAAACGAAGATGCGAAGACGCGGTGCTATTAATCACCACATGAAATCGGTAAGATGTATCGTTTGCAACGAAAACTGTAACTCTTTGTCTAGTTGCGGATATGTCTCGGAATCAAAGGTGGGGCTCTGTACGCTGGCAGAAGTTGTGTTACAAGTGTTTGAAATGGCATCCGATTGCTGAATGTAAATCTAACAACTCATGTAACATAAATGGCTGCTCGCGTTACCACCACCCTTTATTTAATATCACAAACAACACGGAAGCGGCTAATATTAACGCTCACAAGTAAAATGAAGGGAGTCAACATATGCCTTTATAGACGACGGATCCTCCGTCACTCTCATCGACGAAGAGATGCTTAAAAAACTCTTTGTCTACGCTGGACTGGTGACGCGGACCGATATGAGGATGATTCAATCATGGTCGACCTAACCATATCATTCAAATATGGCAAAGAGCAATTGCCGTTGAAGCTCGAATTGCCTACGCAATCTCTCGACGCTGAAAAACTTCAATCAAAGTTTAAGTATTTAAGGGGCATATTATTGCACTCATACTACAAAGCAGTGCCGCAGTTGTTAATTGGGCTAAATAACGCTGCCCTCGGCTCTGTTATATAGACTTAACAAGTGGGTAACAGTTCACCTATTGCCGAGAAAACTAAACTCGGATGGACAATCAAAGGCAGCGCGCCGACATCACTACAAGGCACAGCGCAATCTGTTTATCATATATGCGATTACTCCGAACACAAAGAATTGTTACAAGTCGTTAAATCATTTATTTGACTCGATAATTTAGGGGTGACAGTTAACGACGCAACCTTGATGCCCAAAGATGACCAGCTTGCAACTCAGCAGCTAGAGCAACACACTGTTCGAAAAGGTGATTGCTTCGAAACCGCATTGTTGTGGAAACATCCTAATATGCAGCTACCAGACAGCCTACCTATAGGAAAATATCGCGCCAAATGTGTATTGAAGAAAATGCAACATGATCCCGAATTTTCTGAGCTTCTGGGTTCTAAAACCACTGACTACCTTCGTAAGGGCTATGCAAGGCGTATGACATCTGAAGATATTAATACTTGCCTGTGTTCACAGTGAGTAATGCTAATAAGCCGGGCAAAATTTGGCTAGTATGGGACGCGGCTGCTAAAGTAAATGGCATATCACTTAATTCTATGTTGTTTGCCGGCCTAGATTTGACAACATTACTGGTATCAGTACTATTTAAGTTTCGTCAAAAACGCATAACCATTACAGGCGACATAGAAGAAAAGTTCCATCAAGTTCGGATCCGTTCTGAAGATCGAAATTTTCTTCTCTTTTTATGGTACGAGCGCAATGCTTCGGAACCAGTTACGTTTATCATGTCAGTAATGTCTTTTGGGTCCAAACGTTCGCCTAACTGTGCCCAATTCTTGTAAAATAAAAAGGCAGCACAGTTTCTAAATGAGCTCTCCAATGCTGCACGATGTATACTGGAAAATCATTACCTTGACGATATGATACTCAGACCAAGTTCTAAAGGCGCTGGGTGCGAAGTCAAATGAGTCTCTTTGCCTAAGTTTGGAAACCGAACTACCAACTGAAAAGGTGCTCGGTATATGGTGGATCGCCTCGACAGACCATTTCGCTTTTAGAGTCTCAGCCAAGTACAGAAAATCGGAGCTGCTGCTTCATCAGTGCCGACCAACCAAGCGTGAAGTACTAAGCCTTGTAATGAACATTTATGATCCATTCGGGTTAATCGGATTCTACGTAGTATTTGCTAAAATAATTATGCAGGAAGTATGGAGATCGGGTTGCAACTGGGATGAACGAATTGCCGATGATCAGTTCTCAAAATGGCTTCGATGGCTACGCCTCGTTCCACAAATCGAAAAGATGCGAATTCCACTTCACTATTCCTCCGCGGACTTCAAAAGCCCGCCTCAAATAGAGTTGCACACATTTGTGGATGCTAGTGAGACGAGCTATGCAGCTGTTTGCTATATGTGTTTTTCAGATGGCCGAACTGTTGAGTGCGCTGTTATTTCTAGTGAAACTAGAGTGGTGTCACTTAAAGTACTGTCTATTCCCCGACTTGAATTAAAAGCTGCAGTATTAGGAGCTCGTCTTGCTTTGCACATCAAAGAATCACATTCTATTCCAATTATCACTTCCGTGTTTTGGTCTGACTCGCGTACAGTGTTGGCCTGGCTACATGGGGATCCTCGGCGATACAAACAGTTCGTAGCTTTTCGGACCAGCGAAATTTTAGACTTGACCAACCTGAACGAGTGGCGATAGGCTCCAACAGCGGATAATGTTGCAGACGAGGCAACAAAATGGCATGACGACCCAGACTTTTCCAGTGAAAGCCGCTGGCTGAAAGGGCCTCCATTTTTGAGGCTAAGCCGAGACGAGTGGTCAATCCAATGCAAACAGAATCAGAGGGAAAAAGCTGATGAACTTCGCCCAAAATATGCTGGCCAACACCATGAGTTACAACCAGCCATCCTGAACTGTTTTCAGCATGGCATCGCCTTCTCCGCGCCACTGCAAATACCATTGAATGTGCGCAGGTTTGGGAAAAGGGCCCAAATTGACGCATTCGCAGACGAGATAGCTTCGCTGTTAAAAGGAAACCTCATAGAAGTCTAGCGATATATTTAAAGTATCTCCATATCCTGTCAGCGATTATGTAATGCGAGTAGATCGAAGAATAAAAATTGTTGGCCGACAGGATCCTGTGTTGCTGCCACGGAATTATCGTATTACAAGCTTGATTCTTAATGAGTTTCATATCAAGTATCATCATGGATGTTTAGAAACCGTCGTTAATGAAGGCCGGCAATATTATTGGATTCCCGAACTTATAATTTCTGCCAATAAAACTCGTCGCAGCTGTCAGTTTTGCAAGAACCGCAGTGTTGAGCCCCGAATTCCGAGAATGGCTCCTTTACCTGATTTAGCTGATCACTGTCGACCATTTTCTTATACAGGAGTGGATTATTTTGGTCCGTTTTTGGTGACAGTAAAGAGAAGCAAGTAAAAAAGATACGCCGTTTTATTCGCATGCCTTACTATAAGGGCGGAAATAGTCCCCGGAACTGCTGGCCAAAGTGGTTGGAGTACGGAAAAGTCCGGATGGGAGAGTAAGAAGTGTAACGATTAAAATTATGAGTGGCGTGTATGAGCGACCTGCTGCCAAAATCGCTGTTCGAGATCTAAACTTGGTACACCCTGATGACCAGGTTATACCGGGGGGGAGTGTTACGAACCGTCTGGTAGCATCACCGCCGAGAGCTTTTCGGAACGACAAATAAAGCACATCACGTGTTGTTCGCTGATTAGTTGAAAAAATAAGCTAATCGACAAATGGGGAGAGTCCGTAATTATTAATATGCTACCGGCCAACAGCTCAGAAAAGGAAGAACGATTTTTCATTTGGAAACGAACGCGTGAAACGGGCATCAGCAAAACTAAAATTTTTTAACTTGCGGCAAATTTATCAATGATAATAAAGTTTACTAAATTCGTAAATCGTTTGGTTTTTAATAAGGCCGGGTTTAAGAAATTTATTTTTTTTTAACAATACCTTTTATAAACATTAAATGTATGTAAGTAAAAGAGAAGTGAGAAGAAGAAGAGAAAAGTTCACTAAAATGATCAACACGATGAGCGGAGTCGGGTTGGACAGGGTTACACTGTTAACAACAACAACAACAACATGAGCGGAGTCGGTTTAGCCATGTCCGTCTCTCCGTCCGTCTGTCTGTCTGTCCGTCTGTCTATTTGAACGCAAACTAGTTTCTCAGTTTTACAAAAGAATACTGAAATTCGTTATTTGCTTTCACCATTTTATAATATACTAGCAAACCTAATAGACGTTTTGATACATAGAATACATCTATATATAAAATGTCATTAACTTGAACCAAATAATCTCCTAACTATACCGAACTGCCTGAGGGCTTTTCCAAAAGCTATATAAAGACTGTGTCGTGCCGATCGAACTCCTGAACCTATCGTGAAAGTTCAAGAGCAAAAACAAAACCCAAAATATGTGTGTGTGGCACCGCCCACTTTTCCAAAATTATGTAGACATTGAATAAGTGGCACATATATCCAAATATCATTAATTTAGACCAAAAAAGTTCGGAGTTATAACGAATTGAAACTTTATATATCCTGGGAGCGTGCCTCCGCCCACATTTCCAAAACTATACCCAGTGAACCCAAGTATATATTGTGAAAATTTCATAACGCACACAAGGTATATCAGGATGAAAAATAAAATATCCGGGCAAGTAGTTAATACCCCACTGCAAAAGCGAAGTTGTATATCTTTTTTGATTTTCATACCTTTCATGAACACGAAATGTTTGTACGTATGAGAAGAAAAAGAGATAGTCCCATCAAAAAGTATACTGAAATGATCAGGAAGATGAGCTGAGTCGATGTAGACATGTCCGTCTCTCGATACGTCTATCTGTCTGTCCGTCTGTGTATTTCAAGGCAAATACGAACTGAAAGTATTAAAATAGACCTGGGTAAATTGGGATGCCATAATAGATCACTACTAGGTATATTATGTTCGGTTTCACCCGAACTTAGACTTCCTTAGTTGTTTATATTACAATTTTTTTTGTTTTTTATTACAGCTTTTTGCGTGGTTTGTTGAACGTCAAATACAGTGTGTTTAAAACAGTTAGCTCAGTGCTTCACATATCAGAAAAGTATGTTTCGTTTAGAATTTATGTCTCTGGAAAAGATTTCAATGCTTTTTGCACAGCTCGTTATGTCCTCCCTGGGCTCTTGCGCGGGAGT
The DNA here is from genome assembly GCA_949987695.1 of Merzomyia westermanni. Classification (NCBI taxonomy): domain Eukaryota; kingdom Metazoa; phylum Arthropoda; class Insecta; order Diptera; family Tephritidae; genus Merzomyia; species Merzomyia westermanni. The sequence continues at coordinate 95,314,637 of OX465288.1, forward strand.
TTTAATACAGCCCAAATAGGAATGTTTCAAATGTAAGGATAATTTCTCGTAATAACGTTCAGTCAAAAACCAACACCAAGTCCATGCATATCTTTTACTATCCAAATTAACCGATTTTTATTTAAATCTTTTCATTGCAACGTTATTGCTTTTGCCGGAACTAAACCGGAACCGGCTAAGACCTCACTTTCCAATTTATGTAACGAATATAAAGTTTATAGAAATGATCGCTTAAACAGAGTGGGGGATGGAGTTCCTTCATTATTCCTTTAGAGGAAGTTAATATACCTTTCAGCGATTCCATTGAACTCAAATGCATCCGCATTCAGCTAGAGAACGTCTTTATGTACTGTATGCATCAATTCAGCATCAGAGTTTTCAGTCTATATGCAAAGTGTCTCTACTCAAAACTGTTAACATTTTCACTAAACCTTCTAATGCAATGATTGCTTTGGATGATTTTAACCCATCTCGTAGAACATAACTGGTGGAAACATTGTTACGAATCTATCCAAACTGGGCTACAATGACTTTTTGGATGTAATTTCCGATCTCTGCCTTAAATAACTCAATATTACCGGTAACAAGTTTGGCAAAGTCTTAGATTTAGTTAACGTTGATGATAAAAACATATAACTCAGCATTAATTGTGCATAGTACGTACCGAAAAAATTGGTCATGCAAAGTTAATAAGAAGAATCTAAAATATCTATTGAAAATTATTTCAATGTTTATTAAAATGTGGTTTTGAAAAATATGATTTGTTAAATAAATGTAATTTGTAATGAATTGTTATTTATATAATATGTCAGGCGTTGGTCGCTGCTAATTTCCAACTGACCTTTGTTAACCCGTTGCTCTTTTATGTAATTGGTATCGTTGCACACTTCTATCGTTGTTGTATGGTAATCATCTAATGTCGACAGCTCGGCCACTCCTAATAGATCGTCTCCCCGGGACGATTCCTCGATGTCGTCGGCGTTGCCTTCAATGTTTGCGTCACAAGAAACGCTCTTTATCGTAGTCGTCATCTACTACACTGATGGCACAGTATGGTTTAATGTTTCCGTTGGTAAAAACCTCTGCGTTTCGCATACTTTTTTTGGTATACCTGGCATATCTTCGACCACGAAGCGATCATAGGGTAAAACCCTCGTTATTAGTTAAGGACTTTTATATGCCGGGATCTACCAGTTGGTCGAGGTACCTACTAGATCTCCTTCTTCGTATTGCTTCGGTTGCCTATGTTTTGCAGCAAAACGTTTCTTTCATTTAGCCCTCTCAGCGTTGATACGCTCGGGGGCTAGATTCAACCTGATGTCTTCATGTTGTTCATCATCGTTGTTGTTGTCATCGGTGATTGCTTGAATCAATTGATTATTGTGACGTAGTTTGTAATTAAAATTAAGGCCCATAATCATATTCGTTGCGTAACACGCGTTTTAATTTCAATTTTGATACAATTTGGTATTTAGTAAGATGTCTCACATATCTGGTCTCAAAAGCAGAGTCGCTAATTTTTCAGCTGGTTTCAGGCAGGTCGGAAACAGTAAAATATTAGGTTAAAAATTAAAAAATGTTAAAAAATAATAAGTTTTAAGTGTAGAAACATTTATGTATTTTAAAAAAATATATTTAATTAACAAAAATAAATAAAAAATTAAAAAATAAAATAAATTGTCCGCTAACTTGGGTTCGAAACTTCGTCTCACACTATGTACTCGATACGCTTACTACCTGGGATATCGCGATATACAGGGTGGCGCAAAAGTAATCCTCCTATCAGAAAATGCTATAAATTTTGCGCTTGGCCCCTAAGGTCAGTTCTGTTTTTACATTTGTGTAGTAAACACATGCGAAATACACGTTATAAACAATGTGGAGGGTGGGGCCGTGTGCAGAAGTCCACGCAAGTGGGGAAAGTTTCTGATCGCCATTCACCTGGGAATGGCCAGAGCGATTCTTTTGCATGCGGTTCAAGCAGCTCACTACTTCCGGGCTTTGCGCCCAAGTATCCTCTGGGTAACCACCGAACACCCGTTTGGTGGTGAGATAAACGTGAGAAGGCGACAACCTGGTAAGGCCACTCCGACATAATCGGTTTAAGGGCTTGCTGGGGGGTTCAAACAGCAGCGTCTGATCACCAGGTGGTGCGGCTGCAAGCGGGCGTCTGTCTTGGATCAAGCGGCTCGCTATACAAACGTGTAATAGAATTCAACCTCCCGTGAAACGGGTTGTGCGTTGGGTTTGGGACCCACCACATAAAACAACGTTCCAATGAAATTCAACAACGAAGCCTCGGATATGATGGCGAGCTATGTTGGACGGTCAAAATCGCCCAGGCGGTTAGATGACCATTTAAAGAAGAAGAAGAAACAATGTTACGCTACACTGCTCCAGAACGCGGAATATTGCTGACTATTTATTTCGGTCGGTGAAAAACGGTTACTGCGCAAAAGTAATCCTCCTATCAGAAAATGCTATAAATTTTGCGATTGGCCCCTTGTGGTGGTCCTAAGAGGGGTCAGTGCTTTTACTTTTAAGGGAGATCTCTCTGATTGTAAAGGCCGGAGAGATTCGGCCGATCAAATAGGCTATCGGGGAGACAGCCGGAATAAGTTTGAGAAAATAATTTGGTGAGCGTATGGTTCACATCAAATCAAGTCTGAATCTTTATTGACAAATCTTATTCTATTTATACACAAATTTGTTACAGAAAGTGATTTGCTAGACTCCTCCTCTTTCTCGACTTCTATGAAGCTGAATTCAACTTCAGCTTGACAATTACTTGCATTAGCCAATAGAAGCGCTTAGCGTCAGACCAAGCAGAACTCTAGAATGAATGCTGGCTCAGCTAAAGTATTGACATACTTTAAGCAACGCTATTGGTCAAAGGTGTCAAATGCATTTTTCAAATGCGGCTATACAAACAGACATGCATGTAGGTCGTGGCTGTTGCACGCTATGTACATATGTTTGTATGAGTACACTACACCCTAAAGTCAGTTCTGTTTTGACATTTGTGTAGTAAACACATGCGAAATACACGTTACACGTTGGAAAACATGTGGTTCCAAGAAGACGGTGCAACAGCACACACAGCACGTGCCACAACCGATATGCTGAACATCGGAAGCTTACTTTTGCGCCACCTTGTATATATATAGGCGCTGTCAAATGCTGTACGTGCGATGTATGCAAGTGTGTTTTCACCACATATAATTGGTGAACTTTTTGTGATTTTCTCTTACAGAGGCCGTGTGCTAATCGGAAACATTTTGATCAGAGAAAATATGAGGTGGTGTAAAAATAGTTTACATTTTGCGGTGCCAAATGGAACGGTAAATTTTGCCAGTTGTAAATTTTCACATCTCAAAAATGCACGTGCGAAAGCAAATAGTCTGTGAATAAATTTTAAGTTTACGCATTTTTTCTGACATTATGTTTCGTATGTGTTGCGTTAAATTACATTTTACCGTTTAATAACGTATTGGCATATAAATTCATTTGAAATAATCTGATTGGCAATACCGAATGCAATTATGTGTACATGTAGTTTTAAAAATTTTACCTAGCCACATGGGCTAGGGTAAATTCTGACTTTTATATTCACCAGTCAGAATTTTCTTTCGCTTTGTCATAATTTTCAATTTTCAACCGATTGGCACACGCCCAAAATACCGAAATCATCTGAAGTCACAAAAATGTTCTCTAATGAAAAATCTCAAATTTAGTGACTTGAGATAAGACAGACTTACAGAATACAGCTATTAAAGAGACATTTAAAATGTTGGTCAATCATAGTCATATAAAACAATGATTTTAGCTAAAATGGAAAATAACAATAAGTAAAAATTTAGTTGGTTGGTGGTATGAAAACATGTTTTGTGCTTTGCAAGGTCACCCCGTGTCAGCTATTTCATTCACAAACCATAGCATATATGTAGCAACAAGCGAAAAAAGCCAAACTCAAGTTTGAAGTAAGCGATGTCACAAGCACAACCGTAGACGCAAACCGTGATTTTAAAATGTTAAAATGACATTTTCGCCATTTTAAAATTAAAACTCCGTCTTATGTCCGTATGACCCTACATATTTTTCTTGTATTTTTTTATGTATTGCGAAAGAAACGGTCTTGTACAATTTTCATATTGGCGCAAACGGTTGAGCTATGTTAAAAAACTAACGAAATACAACCAAAACACAATGTAGGCAGTTAAAAACAAAAAAGTTTGTATTTTGGGAGCTTTTGTGTTTCGTTAGTTTTTTTTGGCAAATATTTTTGTTTTGAAAATAATAAGTATTTGTTTACAAAAAGAAATGGATTTGGAAATTTTAAATATTGCAACAAATTGCTTGCTAAATGCTTCTGCTTTACTAACAGATTTAAAAGGGAAGCGCAAAAAGAAGAAATATTGTTCGCGCTATGAACTCTATTTATCAGGTGATGTACATACGCGTCTTTGCCATTCAAGCTTCATTTTTAGGTCGAGCACAAAAAATATCAAAATCAAATCTTTCAGTTTAATTTTTTATTTGTTTATTTTCAAATTTGATTTTCGTTTCCACCACACACATCTCCACAATATCAATCAACAAACAAAACATAATGTGGCGATTATTCTCAAGCATGTACCATCCCTAACTCAATTACGCTCCCACCACTAGTTAAACACAACGGAGATAACGGTGGCTACGCTCATGCATGCAAGCCTGTACCAAGCAAGAGGAAGAGAGATCGTGCGAGTGTTTGCGAATACGATGCAAAGAGGAGATGCCAATAAATAACACCGATCCTTCGAGAGCACGAAGAGCGAATAACCAAGAAAGTTCTCGGTGGGTAGGCAAGCACCCTGTCGGACTATATAAGGCAGTGCCCAAGCAAGGCAGGTGGATCAGTTTATTTTCAAGCGTTGAAATGGAGGATGGGGTCGTGTGCAGAAGTCCACGCAAGTGGGGAAAGTTTCTGATCGCCATTCACCTGGGAATGGCCAGAGCGATTCTTTTGCATGCGGCTCAAGCAGCTCACTACTTCCGGGCTTTGCGCCCAAATATCCTCTGGGTAACCACCGAACACCCGTTTGGTGGTGAGCTAAACGTGAGAAGGCGACAACCTGGTAAGGCCACTCCGACATAATCGGTTTAAGGGCTTGCTGGGGGGTTCAAACAGCAGCGTCTGATCACCATGTGGTGCGGCTGCAAGCGGGCGTCTGTCTTGGATCAAACGGCTCGCTATACAAACGTGTAATAGAATTCAACCTCCCGTGAAACGGGTTGTGCGTTGGGTTTGGGACCCACCACATAAAACTACGTTCCAATGAAATTCAACAACAAAGCCTCGGATATGAGAACCCCTTTTTTAGATGACAACACCCGCAAACGAAATAAGGATTATGAGATAAGGGCATGTACCTGGAATGTCCGGTCCCTTAATGGGGAAGGTGCCGCTGCCCGGCTGGTCCGTCACCGAGTACTGTCGTTCACACCCGTGAACGAGCGTCTCGCTGCAATCCGCATAAAAGTACGATTTTTCACCATATCGTTTATCTGCGCTCATGTACCGACGGAAGAGAAGGACGACGTGGAAAAGGATGCATTCTACGAGCGAATGGAAGAAGCATACGAGCGCTGCCCCCGTCATGATATCAAAGTCGTGCTTGGCGACTTTAACGCCAGGGGGGGTAAGGAGGGTGTATTTGGCCCCACTGTCGGGAAGTTCAGCCTCCACGATCAGACTTCGCCAAATGGATTCAGGCTGATCTACTTCGCCGGTGCTCGAAACATGGTCATATCCAGCACTAGGTTCATGCACAAGAAGATCCATCAAGCTACATGGCTGTCCCCCGATCGAAAAACACGCAACCAGATCGACCACGTTGTGATAGACGGACGGCATGCTTCCAGCGTTTTAGATGTTCGCACAATACGAGGACCTAACATCGACCCTGATCACTACCTAGTAGCAGCCAAGCTTCGTACCCGCCTCTGTACGACAAAACAGGTGCAACAAAAAACGCAGGGAAAGCTGGACGTCGAAAAGCTGCAATCGCAACAGACCGCCAATTATTTCGCAGATCGCCTCTCACACCTGCTCTCCGAGAGCACAATTCAACCTAGTGGAATGCATGAGCAGTGGGATCATATCTCAGGAGCACTCCCTACCGCAGCCGAAGAAGTAATTGGATTCCGGCGAACGCGAAGAAACAACTGGTATGATGATGAAGAGTGCCGCGCTGCAACGAAAAGAAAGGACGAAGCCTACAAGGCAACGCTGAGATCGAATGCAACGAGGAGTGTGTGTGAACACTACCGCGAGTTGAAGAGGGAAGCGAGGCGGCTTTTCGGGGCGAAAAAAGAGAGGCAGAAAAGCGTGAAATAAAGGAGCTTGAGATGCTGGCCAACGGGAATAATGCCCGAAAATTCTATCAAAATATTCGGCGAATGACAGAAGGTTTTAAACCCGGGGCAAACTCCTGTAAGAATGAGAACGGCGACCTGGTGGCCGATGTTCAGAGAGCACTCAGAATATGGAGGGATCACTTCTCTGCCCTTTTAAATGGAGAAACTGAGCAAGAAACCAGAGAAGATGCCGAACCCGAGCCCACAATCGAAGATGATGGAATTTACGTTCCACAACCCGACTATAATGAGATGCGAATAGCAATATCCCGATGGAAAAACAATAAAGCAGCTGGCGCTGATGGTTTGGCTGCTGAGCTATTCAAACACGGAGGCGAGGAGCTGGTAAGGCGCATGCATCGGCTTCTATGCAGAATATGGTCGGATGAATGCATGCCTGAAGATTGGAATCTAAGTGTTCTCTGCCCAATCCACAAGAAGGGCGATCCTGCAAACTGCGCCAACTATCGCGGAATCAGCCTTTTGAATATCGCATATAAGGTCCTATCAAGCGTATTGTGCGAAAGACTGAAGCCTGATGTGAACAGACTGATTGGACCTTATCAGTGTGGCTTCAGACCTGGTAAATCTACCATCGACCAAATTTTTACAATACGCCAAATCTTGGAAAAAACCCGTGAAAAGAGAATCGACACACATCATCTCTTTGTTGATTTTAAAGCCGCTTTCGATAGCACGAAAAGGAGCTGCCTATATGCCGCTATGTCTGAATTTGGTTTCCCCGCAAAACTTATACGGCTATGCAAAATGACCTTGAGCAACACCGCCAGCTCGGTCAGAATTGGGAAGTACCTCTCCGAGCCGTTCGAAACTAAACCAGGTTTCAGACAGGGTGACCCCCTATCGTGCGATTTCTTTAATTTAATGCTGGAGAAAATAATACAAGCTGCAGAACTTAACCGCGCTGGAACAATATTTTATAAAAGCGTGCAACTGTTGGCATATGCTGACGATATTGATATCATAGGCCTTAACAGCCGCGCCGTAACTTCTGCTTACTCCAAATTAGAAAAAGAAGCGGAGAAAATGGGATTGGTGGTGAACGAGGGCAAAACGAAGTACCTTCTGTCATCATGCAAAGAGTCAGCGCATTCGCGCCTTGGCAACCAAGCCACTGTTGGCAGCAATAATTTCGAAATAGTAAAGGACTTCGTTTACCTGGGAACCAGCATTAACACCAACAATAATGTTAGCCTAGAAATCCGACGAAGAATTGCTCTTGCAAACAAATGCTACTTCGGACTGAGTAGGCAATTGAAAAGTAAAGTCCTCTCTCGACTAACGCAAATAACACTCTACAAGTCACTCATCGCACCCGTCCTGCTATATGGTGCAGAAGCGTGGACACTAACAACATCTGATGAGGCGGCTCTGGGAGTATTCGAGAGAAAAGTTCTTCGAAAGATTTGTGGACCTCTACGCGTTGGCGACGGCGAGTACCGAAGAAGATTTAATGATGAGCTGTATGAACTTTACGCAGACGCCGACATAGTTCAGCGAATTAAAACACAGCGGCTTCGCTGGCTAGGCCACGTAGTGCGAATTAGCGAAGATGCTCCAGCCCAGAAGGTATTCTTATCGGCACCCGCCGGTGGAAGCAGAGGAAGAGGGAGACCACCACTCCGATGGAAGGACCAAGTGGAGACCGATTTGCGATCCCGCGGTGTTTCCAATTGGCGCCAGTTGGCGCAACGAAGAAACGACTGGCGAGCTATGTTGGACGGTCAAAATCGCCCAGGCGGTTAGATGACCATTTAAAGAAAAAGTTACAATATCTGTGCGTGTGTTTACTTGACTTTATAGTGATCGAACCCAGAATTGATAATCAAGGAATCATCGAATTCGTCACAATTGGTGTCAGAAGCGGTATTGTTAAATAAATACCAGTGGTTGCAAGCATAACAAGGACATGGCTATGTTGAATGAATTAAAGATTCAGCAACTCAAAATTTAGTTGGAACAACGCGGACTAAACACCATAGGCAATAAATACGAGCTACAATCACGACTACGGGTGGCAATGGAAGCGGAAGGAATCAACATTGGCGATTACGGCATCGACGAAAATTTAAGTGAAAAAGGAGCCTTCGAATCCAGTGACAAGTGTGGATACAACCGCGTTGTTGGCTGTATTGACTCAGATGTCGTCAAGCATTTCAACAAAGCTGGAAGAACAGAAGACACACATGGCATCTCAGCTGGAAGAACAGAAGACACACATGGCATCTCAGCTGGAGGAAAAGAAGACACACATAGCATCTCAGCTGGAAGAAAAGAAGACACACATGGCATCCCAGCTGGAAGAAGAAGAATCGCGTATTATATCCAAGTTGGAGGCACGTATTTCCGAAATATCATCACAAAGTTCAGCACAGGTGATATCGAAGATCTCTGCAAAGCTGGAAGAGCAGGAAGCTAGGATGTCATTGAAGCTAAAGGCACGCATGGACGAGAAAATAATGCAGTTTATGGAAAAAATCGAGGCCGAGGTAGATGCGTTAAGGGGCCGTATCCAGGAGTTGCAACTGAACCGTCCATCCGCTTCAGGGAATACTCCCAAGGTAAAATCCCAGTCATTTGATAGTTCTGTTCATTTCCAGGTATTTTAGCTACAGTTTGAGAAGAGAAGCAGTGAATAATTGGGGCACTGAAGACAAAGTTGCTGCACTGTTCGTGTCATTGAAGGATCCTGCAGCCGAAATCTTACAGACGATTCCCGACGGTGAACGCAATAATTATGAAGCATTGATGGGTGTAGTTGAGAGACGCTATGGTGGCAAACATCGTAAACAGATATACCAAATAGAGCTACAGAATCGCTTTCAGAAGGCTAATGAGACATTGCAGGAATTTGCATCGGATATCGGGAGGTTGACCCATCTAGCAAATGCAGACGCACCTGTAGATTATACGGAGAGGGTAAAGATCCAATGTTTAATAAATGGAATACGTGATGTGGAGACGAAGCGAGCCACATATGCAAACGCCAAAAGGGCATTCGCTGAAACGGTATAGAATACTCTGACGAAGGAAACAGCCTCGCTAACCTGCATACAAGGCTCATCGCGTAGAAGTGGACACTCCGGCTTGGGTAGAAAAATTTTGGAAGCGTTAAACGGAGTACAGAAAAAAAGTGATGGTGCCATTAAATGCTTTAAGTGCGGGAAACCAGGTGGACGTAAACGCAAAGCTGAGATGAGATGAGAGAAGCTGAGCAAGATGAATGCCCCATAATCTGTGTGTCACAACTCGAACGGAAAGGGAGTAATGTTACTGTTGAAGGATACGTGGACGGGAAAGAGCGCTTGCTGACTGTGGATACTGGTACATCACATTCCATCATTCGGACTGACTTGGTCAGCGGGAAGGTGAGACGATTGCAGAAAGTTAAGTTGTGGACAGTAACTGGTGAAAGCAAGCAAGTCCTGGGAAAGGTGACATGTAAGGTTGTGATTGGGAATGTGGCTACGTATCACAACTTCTTGGCAGCGAATATTGTCGACGAAGTCATCATTGCCGTCGATTTCTTGGCTGAGCGAGACCTTCACATCAACGTAAGGAATAGGGTTATGACTTACAACGGCCAGGAAGTTCTTCTAGTCTTTGGACACAATAGGGGCTATACTACCAAGGGAGTGATCTTGAATCAACAGAAGCCTCGTAAAGCAGAGGTAACTCCTCGACCAAAGGCTTTCACGGGCAGGTACCTCCTGAAGAAGATTCGGAAAGGCCAGGAGGAAGATCCAGATTTGGCACGTGTATTGAAAGGACTGAAGGAAAACAATCAGCCAAGACGAGAAGAGATGATCGCAGAAAGTTGCATTGCAAAAGCATACTTGGCACAATAGAGTAGTTTGCAGCTAACATCTGGTTGTTTGCATCGGATATGGGAAAGTGAAGATGGCCGGAATCATCGAGCACTTATTATTGTTCCCAAGGCAAGAATTCCAGATGTTATCCAAGCGTCACATAGTTGCCCAGATGGAAGGCACATGGGAATAAAGAAAACAATGCAAGAGGTAAAGCGGCGGGTCTATTGGATTGGTTGCAGACAATTTGTAAGGGAATGGATTAATAAGTGTGCAAAGTATGCTGAGAATAAAAGACGAACATCTGGTGGTCAGGGATCGAGGAAGCAACTAAACTTAGTGGATAAAGTGAAACAGTGCTCTAGGCATGAAAGAAAGGAAAGTAATCCTGAAGAAGTGAGTTGCAGGAATATTTTACAAGTACCACTGGGCACGAAAGTGAAGGCACAAATCTATGCGGGGCCAGATAAAATGGTTGGAATGTGTGACAGTGTAAAGCATTGTGGGAATCTCTGCAGGAAAGCATTGATGTCGGAGTTTCAATCCCTGGAGGAAATGAAGTTTAATAAATCGGTGCCAACCATTGAACGTCTAGCAGCGTTTGGTGGGAAATGTGTCTGATCGGGATGATCAGACTTAGGTGGAGGGCAGTGTGGCGATTATTCTCAAGCATGTACCATCCCTAACTCAATAGCACTCCCACCACTAGTTAAACACAACAGAGTTAACGATGGCTACGCTTATGCATGCAAGCATGTACCAAGCAAGAGGAAGAGAGATCGCGCGAGTGTTTGCGAATACGATGCAAAGAGGAGATGCCAATAAATAACACCGATCCTTCGAGAACACGAAGAGCGAATAACCAAGAAAGTTCTCGGTGGGTAGGCAAGCACCCCGTCGGACTTTATAAGGCGGTGACCAAGCAAGGCAGGTGGATCAGTTTATTTTCAAGCGCTGAACAGTGAACTACTGTGAAGTTGCCAAACTCTTAAATTTGTATTGAGCTTCTTACTAGTAAACAAAACTAGCTATTAGTTACAATATCTGTGCTTGTGTTTATTTGACTTTATAGTGATCGAACCCAGGACTAACAATCAAGGAATCATCGAATTCGTCACAATAAAAATGCGAGCACTGCTCCAACAACAATTACCATAACTATAATTGATACAGTGCGGGTGCATAACAAATAATACGGAAGTGTTGATATGCAAAAAAGCCCTTCAGTATCTAAACTGTTGTATGAACACGCCTAAAAATATTCCACTTTCCTTGAGTTGACATATAAAATATATGTACCAAAGAATGTATAAAAGGAATAAAGTAAATGGCACATTAGAGGAAAAATGCATCGTGACGCTACAGGGCATCGTAGCTTAGTTGTTAGAGTACTCTAACAGCGGTTTTGGTGCAGACACTTGGGTTCGTATTCCAGTGTCCCAGTAGGGGTCTGATGAGAAGTTGAGCACTTCGAAACATGTCATCCCACACCATTGCTGTGCTCACCGTTGTAATATCAATCAATATACTTGTTAAAAGTGAATACTCACTTACTATCTCAATTCCCGAGCCAGGAGAGATGCGTAGGTTTTACAGAGAGGACAATTTTTCGTCGGTTCACACATCCGAAAATTGTCAGCTTGCCGTCATGTTGGGCTGATTTGCTACCAGATTGTAGTATTTTATCAAATTTGGCTTAAACAACTAAAATCTGACAACCATATTTAATATGACTATAAAAAAGTAAACAAATTTTGTTTATTTGGGAAATAAAATAAAGAAACTAAAAATGCTTGCAATTTTTTATGTATATACCGATCGGCTCTTCTTTAGTAAATTTTATGTGTGTAAATAGGCTTTTCCGATCTAAATTGCTATGTGCGAATAAAACTAAATTATTCCACTGTTTTCCCAACGTTTCGCTAATATTTTTAGCATCATCAGGGGAAGTTGATTTATTTAATGTTCTGTTACAAACAAGACGAAAAAACATAAATTAATTAACATTGCAAACACGTAAACAACCAAGAAAAAAACAATTATGTAAATAAATGAACATTTTTAACAAATATCACTTACGCTATTTAGCCATTAAAACATTAAAACTTGCAAAGTTAACATTAAAAACACAATGATAAAAAGATATAGTGACACTTACATAATAACATATAATCAATACCATCTTATCATGGTAGCTTTGTCAATACTAAAAATCTAATTTGGCAAACAAGCAATGTAAGCGGCCGCTATGTTTTCCGTATCTTCGCGCTTATTGATCGTCTTTTCGCGTCTTTCCATAATTCTAAGGCTCTCAAGAGTATATCTCGTTGCTTCTCTCTTTTCTTTGTCGATAATTTTAGTGTTGGTAAAATCAGCTGAGTGTCCACTTGTTAAAATATGTTGTGCCAAAGCTGTACTAGCTTTCTGTTTTCGTATATCCGCTGCATGCTCGCCTAGTCTTATACTCAAAGGTCGCTTCGTGGTACCAATATAAATTTTTCCACATTCGTCGTTTTCATCGCCTTTACATGTTACCTCGTATATGGCATTGTTTTGTTGTTGGTGTTCTAAAGGATGTTTTGTTTTTGTATATATTGTGGACATGGTGTGTGGTTAGGCGAGATGCCTAAAGTCTTAAAAAATGTGCCACCCTAATGTTACTTTAGCGCCCTTCCAATCACTAACACCAACCCCACCCACCTGTGTGGGCATGCATGCATATTCGAGTTTTGTCAGCAAACATATACATGCATGGGGGTGTGCACGTGTGGGTTCCCCTCCCCTTAAAAGCAGAGCATAATTTTCAGGTTCAACGGTTGTTCTCGATTGAAAAACCGTCTACTTCTTCAGCGAACCTCAACGCAGTAACATCGTCACGGCTACCCCAGGATTTTTCACCCCATCAAATATTCTTAAAGATAACCAATTGTTTATAATTATATTTTACACAAATATACGGCCTTTATTATAACGAGGATTTTGGTTTTCTTATTTCTTTTTTCTATCAAAATTACAATTCGACCGCGGTGCTTTCGAGCCACGGCCGCTCCAGCAAAGCAACACTATCGTAATTGTTCATGGTCTATTCTCCCCGTAGAAAAGAAGCCAGCCTGCCTATACAGGCCACAAAACAAACATATATTCACTCGATTTGGATCACATTAACCAGGAGCTGCCACTTAAGGAAGTAGAAAAAACTCAATATTAAACGCACTGCCGCAATTACAAACAACAAACAACTCTGCCATACACTCTGCCGCAATTACAAACAACAAACAACTCTGCCATACACTCTGCCACATACCACTACCAACAACACAAACTATATACAACAAATTCGACCGATCACCACATCAAAGCACGTAAGTTGTATATTTCTGGCCACTTAGTTTTTTTTTGTGTTGCATACAATTGTATACAAGTGCCTCCCGCGAGTGTAATCAAACGTAAGTGCGTTTAGTGAATATTTAATCATAGTGATTTTTTTTGAACAGTTAACTGCTATACTTTTCTTTAAATTTTAAATTAAATTAAACGCTTAAAAATCCTTGTGACTATCCGGATTATCCCCCCACCAGTGGTAAGGTTTTTTGGACACAGCGCAAGGCAAGAGGTAACATAACCTCATTTTCACAATAAGTTCACTTAGCCTTTCGATCTTCAGTTTGTTTTTGTTTTTTCCACTTGTTTTTTTTCCGTAATATATAGAACAGAATTTTAATCGAAGGCCAAGTTATTATTTTCTTATAAAATTCACTATTTTTTATAGCACTTTTCTTTGGTTTTCACATTTTTTCATTTAATATTCACTTTCGCTCGTTTAATACACCGCGCACTATATCTGTGTTTTGTTGTGTATTTCTTTATTGCGGCAACACATACACATATTTATATATACATATTCCCCTTATACGTGTGGGTGGCGAGTAAGTCACAGAGATTTTGTTTAAATTTTTGCTTCTCTAGCAAAGAAATATTCGTCAGACAAATCGGCCAAGTCTGCAACATATGAATAAAATTAACTATAAATAAAAATAATTGAATTAAAATATACATTAATTGAGTTGATTGCAATTTCATTGAGGTGGGTTTTTGATTTTCCTGGGTAAAATACTGCCTTTACCTTTTCTTTTCAGCATTTATCTTGTACGGTTGAGCATATCATCGTACCTTCAGCTATATTTTTTCGGTTTTGTTTTGATTCCACAGATCCTCTAAGTCCAAAATATGGAAAGTTTCATTAGGCTGGCTGATTCGATTTTTGAATCCGAATCAGACTACAATGAATTAGAGGATTCAGTCCACAGCAAGTACACTCTTGGGCTTCAACAAGAGGACTTGAAAGCAATGTGGAGAAAAACCAGAACGGCTTATGACGACTTACTTAATTCACATAAGTTAGAAGCCACTGGTATAGTTTCTGTTACACAGAAGTATAAAAGAGCATATGCAGTATATTTACGCTGCATGTCAGACATGGCTACACGCCAAGCGACATACAACAAACCAGAAAATAAATCTGAAGAAAAGCCCGAATTTAAACACAGTATCCGCCTGCCTCCATGTGATACTGAAGTTTTCAAGGGCGATTATCTGTCATGGCCAACATTTCGTGACATGTTCACGGCCATATATATCTTAAACAAACGCCTAACACCTGTGGAGAAATTGTTCCATCTGAACAATAAGACACAAGGTGAGGCAAAAGATATTGTGAAAATGTGAAACGAATGAGGGATTTGATATGGCCTGGAGAAATTTATGCGAGAGATACGAAAACAAACGTATCTTAGTAAACTCGCAACTCCAAATTTTATTTAACTGGAAAAAGGTAGAGAGTGAGTGTGGTAGTGCGATTAAAACACTTCAGCGCGAAATAGATAATTGCCTTTCGTCCCTGCGAAGTCATAAAATTGACACTTCGAACTGGGATGCAATTATAACGTTTTTGTGTTCGACGAAATTGCCGGAGAGTACGTTTGGTCTATGGGAGCAAAGCATAGACCACAAAGTGGAAATATGCAAGTGGGAGGATATGGACAAATTTTTGTCCAACTGCTTCCAGACACTTGAAACAGTGTCTGGGTTCATAGGGAGTTCTTCGAAAGTGCAAAAACCGCAAAGTAAGCGGAATGCCAACGAAACCCCTGCAAAAAGACTTAGTACATACCAAGCAAATGTGACAAAATTACTGTGCACAAAGTGCAAATCGAATGCCCACAGATTACGAAACTGTCCCCGTTTTCTCAAATTAACTCCGGTGGAGAGAATTAACTTTGTCAAATCCACCAAGGGCTGTTTGAACTGCCTATCCCCAGGACATACTGTGTCGAAGTGCACCAGTTCTTATGACTGCAACAAGTGCCACTCTCGACATAATACGCTCCTGCATGTGGAGTCTCGTCAGACGCAGGCAACCACCAGCCCTAATCAGTATCATGCTGATAATGCTGCCTCAACTTCAAAACAGGCACAAGAGAGACGGGAAGCTGAAAAATCTGTTTCGGCCGTAAACCGAAATGTTAAATCCTGCCATTTGCATTCAAGTGCAGGTGTGCTGCTAGGGACAACTCGAGTAACCATTCATCATAATGGTACAGACTTCCCAGCAAGAGCACTGATTGATTCTGGTTCAGAGTGCTCGTTTATGACAGAACGACTCAAACGCAGAATCAATTTACCGGCAAAAAGGATGCATGCTCAAGTTTCGGGCATCACTAATGCCGTCTCAGCTCAAGTCAAGGAGGCATCCAATATTGAACTCCGTTCACCAGTGGACCCTTGCTTCAGCTCAACAACATCAGTGCTAATTCTAGCCGAACTAACTGGGAATCTGCCATCCTGCCATATCGATGCTACGACTATGCAGGCTTTCCCAGATTTAGTCTTGGCAGATAAGCGATTCTACATCAACGAGGAAGTTGATATTATACTTGGCGGAGACGTATATCCGCAAATTATATTGAGTGGGCTGAAAAAGAATGTACTTGGTACACTTTTCGCCCAAGAAACGGTTCGGTTGGATATTAACCGGGCGCATAGAAGCACCGAATCCAACCAGAAATATAGTGTCCTTTTACAGCGAAGTTGCTTTGGACAAACAGCTTACAGCATTCTGAGAGTTGGAAAATCTGCCCAGAAATAAAAGCCCAAACGCAGATGACAAGTACTGCGAAGATTTATATAGGGAAACTACAAGTCGTAGAGAGGATGGGAGATATGTCGTCTGTCTTCCATTCAGACAGCACTACCCAGATAGGATAAACATAGGAGGGTCTCTTAGGCGGGCGTGTTTACAATTTTTTAGAAATGAAACGCGTTTAGCAAAGAACCCGGAATTAGGCATTGAATATATGAGGGTCCTGTCTGAATACGAGACATTAGGGCATATGCGAAAAGTTAATACCATTGTACCAGCCGATTCGGCGGACAACTATGTTTTGCCCCATCACGCCGCAGTAAAGGCCACTAAGGTACGCGTCGTATTTAATGCGTCAAGCCCAACGGCAAATGGTACAAGTTTAAATGACATTCTCCTGCCAGGCCCAGTACTACAATCAGATCTTCCAGTACTTATACTGCGATGGAGACTATATCGCTTCGTTTTCAATAGTGACATCGAAAAGATGTATAGGCCAATTTGGATGAGCGATGATCACGTCAAATTCCAACCGATTATTTACCGAACATCGCCTCAAGAACCCATAAGCCTTTACGAGCTGAAAACTGTCACTTTCGGGGTTAATTGTGCGCCTTATCTGGCAATTAGAACCTTTTTACAACTAGCAGATGAAGTACAGAGTTCTCACCCTACAGCATCTAGCATACTTAGGGAAGGCATGTACGTAGATGACGTACTATCGGGGGGACACACACTCGCATCGGCCATTAACGCGAGGAATGAGATTCGACAAGTCTTACTATCCGCGGGCTTCCCACTACGAAAATGGACTTCGAATGCTGAGGAAATTCTCAACGACATCCCAATATCGGATGGGCTGACCGAGGACTTTCTGGCATTCGAAGATACCAGCACCGTTAAGGCATTGGGCATAAGATGAAATGGCAATTCAGACCTGTTGTACTTTAAAGCAGGGTCACTGGAAGAAAGTGAAAAGTTGACAAAACGACCGATTCTATCCGCCATCGCCAGACTCTTCGGCCCTTTAGGATGGCTTGCACCAATGGTCATTGTGGCCAAAATTTTGGTGCAGAACATCTGGTTAGAGGGCACCGATTGCGATGAGCCAGTTTCGTCCAATACATTGGAACGATGGCAAAACTTCAGACATCAATAGCACGAAAGCGACAAAATAAAGATACCACGATGGGTTAACTTTTCACCAGAAGATGAGGTCGAAGTACATGGATTCTGCGATGCTTCGGAAAAGGCATACGCTGCAGCTGTCTACATACGAGTCAAAAGCAATGATGATATCTTCGTGAATCTACTCCTTGCCAAAACCAGAGTAGCACCAGTGAAGACCATCTCACTTCCGCGTTTGGAACTTTGCGGAGCAGTACTGTTAGCGGAGATGATGGAATCAATATTCCGAAACATCAAACTGGGACCAGTGAAACAATATCTATGGACGGACTCCACCATCGTTTTGGCATGGATAAGGAGACCACCCTGTTCCTGGTCAACATTCGTCGCACACAAAAATCATCGACCTAGTCGGCAGCAAGGACTTTCATGTCAACTCGAAAACGAATCCAGCAGACTTAGGAAGCAGAGGACTACCGGCATCGGATTGGGTCGACAATTCTTTGTGGTGGCAAAGACTTTCTTGGCTGCAAGAAGACAATTCCCAATGGCCAGTACAAGAAAAGGGGTATAACACATCCGTGGGGGAAACGAGAGCGCAGGCCTACGCAATATCAACGCAAAAAGAGATCGAGATTCTTGACCGGTTTTCGAATTTACCGAGGGCTTTGAGGGTACTATCATATATTATGAGATTCTTTCGAAGAACTCATACCAAGACAAACGCTTTCTTTCAGGAAAAATCGTGCCTAATCTCATCCGGTGAGATCAAGACCGCGACGCAACTCTTGATTAAACTCTACCAGAAGCAACATTATAATGAGGAATATGTAAACTTGAAGAAGGGGCAGGTAATCGATAGGAAACGCGAGATATTGCCACTCAACCCATTCATCGACAAAGATGATATTATTAGGGCGGGTGGTCGTCTTGGAGCGTCTCAAGACCTCGCTTATAACGAGCGCCACCCAATCATACTGCCGTACAATTGTAGGTTGACGCGTCTGACTGTACAAATGATACATTAAATCTCCCTCCATGGGGAAAACGAAATAATGCTCCGTCTCATCCGCACCCAATATTGGATTCCGAATGTCAAGAACATGATTAGGGCCACCATCCATAACTGTAAGGTCTGCACCATTTATAAAAAACGAGCGCAAACCCAACTTATGGGTACCCTTCCTTGCGAACGCACTACGTTCACCCGCGCGTTTACCAATACCGGGGTGGACTTTGCCGGGCCTTTCGATATTAAAAGTTACCTCGGTAGGAGATGTCGATTATCAAAGGGCTATGTTTGCCTCTTTGTTTGTTTCACGACTAAAGCGATCCATCTGGAAGCGACCAGTGATCTTAGCCCCCATCCTTTCTAGCAGCGTTTTCGCGTTTTATCGTTAGACGAGGATGTCCTAGAAACATTTACTCCGACAATGGTACTAACTTTGTCGGCGCTTCACGATCTTTGAGATCTGACTTTAAAGCATTTATCTCGGAAGCCCGAGACACAACTATTTCCAAATATAGCCATCAAGCCATGGCATGGCATTTTATTCCGGCCGGGGCTCCACATATAGGGGGACTCTGGGAGACGGGAGTGAAGAGCTTCAAAAGCCACTTCAAAAAGTTAGCCTCGCCTCATAAATTCACGCATGAGGAATTCCACACACTATTGTGCCGGCCACTTAGTCCAGCCTCAAATGAGCCCGCGGACCTGGAACCCTTGACCCCTGGGCACTTCCTGACTGGAAGTCATCTCCTGGCTCCGCCAGAACCCGAGGTGAATGAGAGCCCTGCCTCCATTATCAATAGGTGGCAGAAGCTCAAGGCTCTTCATCAAACCTTCTGCAGGCGATGGAAAGTGGAATACTTATCCGAACTTCAAAAGCGAGTGAAGTGGAAGCATCCAAAACAAAATATTAAGGTGGGGGATCTCGTTGTCATCAAAGAAGACAACTTGTCTCCAAATGAATGGAGGCTCGGCCGAGCTACCCACGTACACCCCGGCGAAGATAACCGAGTTCGTGCAGTGGACCTCATGACCGATCAGAAGACCGTTGGTCAACCTGATTCTGCTCCCTATGGAGGGAATGCCTGGCGAGAGGCCCGGGGCCTCATCTTAACCATCCCGTTCCATCACCTCCCAGCCGTTTTGACCGCCCCTTTCCCAAAACTCCACCCTTCACTCGCTACCCTTAACGAGGACACCAGAGAAGCCTAACGCAGAAGAAGAATCTTTCTGCCACAGAAAAGGTAATAGCTCTCGAGAACGAGGCTACAGAAACCTAACGCAGAAAGGCGAACCCATCTGCCACTGAAAAGCTATCCATCTGCCACGACAAGTTGGTAGCAGATGGTCCCACCCTCGTATGCATATACATACATATATATATGTTAATTTTTTCAAATATACATACATACATATGAAAAGAAAAAAAAATATTGCAAGATTTCTCGCCGAACACACCTAACGATTGCAGATGATATGCAATTAAATTCAAAAAAATAGAGCAAAGTAAAATTTACAAACGACATTGGATGAAAATTTTGGTAATTGTTCCCTTTAGGAGACAACTACTAAAATACATCCGAAATTATTGGGAAAGGTATCACAAGACGCGTTTTGACCTCGGTAACAATAATCCGGAAGCGGACTTTCGAGTTTTTGTCTCAGTGAAGAGATATTTGAAATCAAAGTTGGAAATTTTCTGCCATTTCATATGGTTGTTGTAATCACAGATTAGGATGTACCGAAAGGTGCAAAAGTGTGTTCTGCGCAGAAATACTGTGGACCGACCAAGGGTTATTTTTTTGAAGCGCGACTGTTTACACCTACTATAACAAATTTCTAGCCAAAATAACCACTAGAACCGTATTTACATGGATCTGGGTGACGATTTTGTAGTTCGGCAGCCGTAATGCATTTATGCGCAGTAAAAAAAAATGCGTATCAATGCCACGCCAATGTTTCACTGTACCACCTGCCATAGCAATGTGTGTTTAAAACCTGAGTTTCTTTTTGCAGCATGTGAATTTGGCCACCACTATCTTATAATTTGTGTAATTACAAAGAAGGCGTTCGATTTCTTGTGATCTTGTAAATTTATTGTTGTTGCGGATGATCGTAAAAAGGTATACTATGCATGTATGGGGTTAGTTAATTCAAATTTGAAGCTAAACACTATTCACGAGACGTCTGTCTGTTATGCACGATTTTATATCTATATATTCTAAATGTTCACCTATGTGCTCTATGCTTATTTAAATATTTTACCCTGATAAAATGTTATCACACAGCACTCGTTAAATGTCAACTCACAGCGAAATTTCATTAAAAATAAATAAAATACAAAGCGAACTCAATAGCTTTTCAAAGAATGTAAACCAAAAACAAAGATATCATAGTTTGACATGAGAAAGAAGAAGACGCTATGTAATCTACAACAACCATATAAATTATTTAATCAAGCTTACAATTTTTAACTCACTTTAATTTATCTTGGGTATGTTTATGCTGCACTTGCAAATATTTTACATCACTCTCCTTCGTACCTGTAAAGGTATGTCGACGGTTTCCATCATCCACCTTGCGCTTCCACATCACGAGCTATGGTTTGTGTAAAAAAAAAAGTAAAAACGTTATTAACCACATCACAGGTCGCTTGTTGACTAAAGCTCACTAATGGACATCACTTATTTCTGACCCTCGGTAAAACTTGTTTTAGTACGCCTTGTTTAACGAAACTAAGTGTAAGAATTTCGTAAAGTACTTTGTACACTTGTAATAAGCAATGCGCGTCCAAAGCCGCATACACGATTTGATCGCAACGCAATGGTCGATTAGCCCAATTTGAACATTGATTTGACTTGTCCAACTTTTTACCCAAGCATAATTCAGTTAATGCACACAAACTTTCCCCCAAACTCAACCCAGTATCAAATGGAAATTGATTTTGTAAGTACATACTTCACACATCGCCTTTTTCCGATATGAACAAATCAATATTCTTATTTGATAATGTAAAAATTTCCAGGCAGTAAAGAGTTGCTGCTAAGAAGCTAGCGAAAATTGAACACCTGAAAAGAAAGAAAACCATTAGAATTTGCATAGAACTATATGTACATATATGCATATACATACAAAATGTGTCTCAAAGCATGCGCCGGCCGCCACAGCGTGTGAGACACATTTTTCTTGTTCCTAAGTAATTTGCGCTGCTATCGAACCGATACATAATTTCGGGCAGCGCTAATAATATACTTACCTTCCCCAACATATTTCCATGCGCCGGCAGCCGATCCTCCACAGCAGCATCTCCATTTACCCATTATGCGTCTGAAAAGGAACAAAAAATTATGTTAAATACATTTTAAAAATAAAATATGGAATTTTACTTACCTTGAAGAAGAACTGTATACCACCCGTGCCGGAAATAAGAAAATCATGCATTGTTCCAATTCAATGAATTTTCTTTGTTTCTTTTTCACGATTTTGCAAATCGTGAGTACACATATATATGTATGTGTGCAAAAAATTCAACCATCACGCCATATGAGTTCTCATTTATATGTATATATATATATGCACATTTTTACCACCACGCTAGTGATGCTATATTTTGGTCAACGGGTACCCGATCTGCCAAAATCGGTACCGCTCACTGCGGGGTAAATAGGGTGGCGAAATCTACGCTCGTACCCGATCGGCGAAGATGCCGATTATATTAAAATGCAAACCTAAAGCGGCTGGATAAGTTTAAAAAAAAAAACTTTTTGGTTCACGCTGAGAAAATTTTTTTTTTTTGTTTTGTTGTTCCTTTTTCTCGGGAGGGGCAGGACTGTTTTGCCTACAAAACAACAAAAATAAACAAGAATACTCACCACATTCTCACTCTCTACCCAGCTCGGTACCGAAAAAGCGAAAATGTCGCTGTGTGCACGGCACTAACGCCACTTATGACGGCGAGCATGCAAGTAAGAATAAGAAATAAATCCCTGCATGAGGGCCAGTGGCGAAACGAAATACAAGGTGATCAACGCAATCAACTTGTCGCTACCGTGTCGTGCGGGAAAAAATAACTAATTCCCATGTACGAATAATATGCATTGTAATTATAAAATTTCACCGTAGATCATAATAATGCCACATTATATTGCATTTATAACCACGGAGAGAGATCCCTCGCCACATAGGATTACGGGCGTCCATACAAATATTCAAGGGGATTTTTTTTTTGTTTCTTTTCTTTTCTCTGCGTCGGAGACCGTTTGGACGTCAGAGTACAACGAAATCGCCGAGCCGAGATCGGAACCACGGCCGTTCCGACCGGCGCAGGGAGTATCGGACCCACTGCCGTTCCGACCCCTGCTAGCCCACGAGCGGCGCAACTGCGAACGCTACATCGGGCGCCCACCGAAGTAGCGGCAAACGTCGACTGGCCACTCTGCCGCGCCAGCGACGTCCCACCCACAATCGCCGCACACCTACGGACGAGCGTAGACTGGCCTCCCAGCCGCGCCAGCTACGTATCAACGCGCACTTCGACGGTAGACTGGCACTTCAGCCGCGCCAGCTACCACGGGTTTCCAGCTTCCTCCGAATCTGCGGGAAACATGGAAACCCGAAAGTATAACGGCGCACGCGTGATGCGTGCACAATTTGCAGCGGATCAGCCCAGCCCAGAACGTCCACGCCCGAGTGGCCGCTCCTTATGAGCATATTCGGCTGGCTGATCCGCAGTTTTTCACCTCATCCACCTCGTACTAGGTGGGGACGTCTATGCCGACGTCATAACAGCGGGCACTCTTCCACCGTCGTTTGGGCCACTGCTTGCCCAAGGTGCTATCTTTGGCTTTGTCCTATCCAGGACATGTAGTATGTAAGGTTAGGTTTAAGGTTAAAAATAAATTTTATTTTCTCGTTACAAAATAAAAAAAAAAAATAATATAAATAATTTCCTGGCAAGAAATATACAGCGGTTTATTCTTTAAAGTCTCTTCCTCCTATCTCTTAGCTCTAGGTGCGATACGATGGAGCCACCAAACTTCAAACGTCGGGAGGCAGTTCGGAGGCGTACGGCTGTGACAGCGCCAGCCGGCACTCACCATCCTAGTTTAAGTCCGTAGCTTAAGAGGCTGCGTGGTGGGAAATCCTGTGGCGGAGTAAGATGTTGCGTACCGCAAGGGGGCCGGCATGTTTAGGCGAGATGCCTAAAGTCTTAAAAAATGTGCCTCCCTAATGTAACTTTAGCGCCCTTCCAATCACTAACACCAACCCACCCACCTGTGTGGGCATGCATGCATATTCGTGTTTTCTCAGCACACATATACATGCATGGGGGTGTGCATGTGTGGGTTCACCTCCCCTTAAAACCGGAGGATAATTTTCAGGTTCAATGGTTGTCCTCGATTGAAAACCCGTCTACTTCTTCAGCGAACCTCAACGCAGTAACATCGTCACGGCCACCCCAGGATTTTTCACCTCATCAAATATTCTTAAAGGTAACCAATTGTTTATAATTATATTTTACACATATATACGGCCTTTATTATAACGAGGATTCACGTTTTCTTATTTCTTTTTTCTATCAAAATTACAATTCGACCGCGGTGCTTTCGAGCCACGGCCGCTCCAGCAAAGCACCACTATCGTAATTGTTCAGTGTGGTTAGATTTGTAAGCGAGTATTGTGTTAGGTGTTTTTGTTATGCTGTGGTAAACGTTTTCTGTTAGTCGTGGTATGTATGTTGCGCTGAAGAATTTCTTTTGTACTTGTGGTGCTGAACTTTCTTTATTTTGTTTTGGCAGCTACTTTTCATGATCTCCTGATCTATTAGTTCGCGTATTATATTTTTGGGATAATTATTTTTACTTAGAATATTATTTAATTTTTCAATGTTTCTTTCACGGAATTGGTTGTGGCTTATGGTCAATATTTTGCTAATAAAATTTTTGGCAGTGTTTATTTTGTACTTTTTAGGTTGTGATGAAAGGTAATTTATTAGACGTGCAGATGAAGTCGGCTTTGAATACCAGTCAAGTAGGATATTGTTATTTTCCCTTTGGATGCATACGTCTAGGAACGGAATTTTGGAATTCACTTCCATTTCCGTAGTGAATTGCAACTTATTGTGATAATTATTTAAAGTTTTCAAAATTGTGTTCGCATCGCTTCGCTTGATAACCGCAAAAATGTCATCCACGTATTTGCATATAAATTTGATATCTATGTTGAATTGCTGTTTTAGCTCCGAAATTGTATTGTCCAGTAGATCGTCCATGACGATGTCCGCAGTAGTGGGAGAAATGGGAAAAACATTAATTTCAGATACATACAATATTAAAAATTCGTTTACTCTAAAAGACAGGCTATCAAACATACAAGTGTATAACGAAGAAGTTTTAGTGACCTTCGATGTTGTCTCATTATTTACGAATATACCAACAATGCTAGCTTCAAAAATAATTACAAATAAATGGGACAAAATAAAAGATATAATGAATATTCCAAAAAAGAAATTTTACAACATTTTGGATGTTTGCTTGAAAGAAAACAATTATTTTATGTTTGACGGTGATTTATACACACAAACCTTCGGAATGCCCATGGGCAATCCCATTTCCCCACTATTGCGGACATCGTCATGGACGATCTACTGGACAATACAATTTCGGAGCTAAAACAGCAATTCAACATAGATATCAAATTTATATGCAAATACGTGGATGACATTTTTGCGGTTATCAAGCGAAGCGATGCGAACACAATTTTGAAAACTTTAAATAATTATCACAATAAGTTGCAATTCACTATGGAAATGGAAGTGAATTCCAAAATTCCGTTCCTAGGCGTATGCATCCATAGGGAAAATAACAATATCCTACTTGACTGGTATTCAAAGCCGACTTCATCTGGACGTCTAATAAATTATCTTTCATCACAACCTAAAAAGTACAAAATAAACACTGCCAAAAATTTTTTAGCAAAGTATTGACCATAAGCCACAACCAATTCCGTGAAACAAACATTGAAAAATTAAATAATATTCTAAGTAAAAATAATTATGCCAAAAATATAATACGCGAACTAATAGATCAGGAAATCATGAAAGGTAGCTGCCAAAACAAAATAATAGAAAGTTCAGCACCACAAGTACAAAAGAAATTCTTCAGCGCAACATACATACCACGACTAACAGAAAACGTTTACCACAGCATAACAAAAACTCTCTCTCTCTTTATGGCGCGTTATACAACAGGTATATCATCATAAACCTCCTAAGAGATTTTTGCGCCAAGCTTCTCTTCCAATTTGTGGTGTGCCGATTTGAATTTTCCCTACAAATTGGTGGGACCTACAGTTTTTTGCCGACTCCGAACGGCATCTACAAAGGAGACGAATTTTTGCTGAGAAGCCTGTCATGGCAGAAATACACTCGGAGAGTTTGCCAAACCACTGCCGAGGGGCGACCCCGTTTTGAAAAACTTTTTTCAAATCACTTTTGATGTTACCTGTACCAGGGCTGGAACCATGGACTTTCGGTGTGGTAGGCCGGCAACACTACCTCCACACCACGGCGGCCGCCTAACAAAAACACCTAACACAATACTCGCTTACAAATCTAACCACACCATGTCCACAATATATACAAAAACCAAACATCCTTTAGAACACCAACAAGAAAACAATGTCATATACGAGGTAACATGTAAAGGCGATGAAAACGACGAATGTGGAAAAATGTATATTGGTACCACGAAGCGACCTTTGAGTATAAGACTAGGCGAGCATGCAGCGGATATACGAAAACAGAAAGCTAGTACAGCTTTGGCACAACATATTTTAACAAGTGGACACTCAGCTGATTTTACCAACACTAAAATTATCGACAAAGAAAAGAGAGAAGCAACGAGATATACTCTTGAGAGCCTTAGAATTATGGAAAGACGCGAAAAGACGATCAATAAGCGCGAAGATACGGAAAACATAGCGGCCGCTTACATTGCTTGTTTGCAAAATTAGATTTTTAGTATTGACAAAGCTACCATGATAAATGGTATTGATTATATGTTATTATGTTAGTGTCACTATATCTTTTTATCATTGTGTTTTTAATGTTAACTTTGCAAGTTTTAATTTTTTAATGGCTAAATAGCGTAAGTGATATTTGTTAAAAATGTTCATTTATTTACATAATTGTTTTTTTCTTGGTTGCTTACGTGTTTGCAATGTTAATTAATTTATGTTTTTTCGTCTTGTTTGTAACAGAACATTAAATAAATCAACTTCCCCTGATGATGCTAAAAATATTAGCGAAACGTTGGGAAAACAGTGGAATAATTTAGTTTTATTCGCTTATAGCAATTTAGATCGGAAAAGCCTAGTTACACACATACAATTTTTGCAATTGTTTTTGTCACTGACCAAATAATTTTACCAGGGAATTGGCGGTTGTTAATGGTGAGTAATAAAGGGGCTTGTAATGTTTTAAAAAACGTATTCCACAAATTTTTTTCTTTCGAAATTCAGCAGATCAATTGCACCTTACATATGGTGTTAGGGGCGCACTGATCAGCCGCCATCTTCCATATGAAGGATCCATGAGAATTCCCCAATGGTTCCTGATCATCACCTTATAATAAGTGTATTTATTATTGTAAAATATTTAAATATATGATTAAATACATGTGTACACTTTTGTGCGTAAAACAAAATAATATTTTCTTTCTCTGGATGAAAATTTGGTAAGAAAACTGCTCCAAAATACGTTCAGAAAGAAATGAAAAATGGATCCGAAGATACATGTGCTAGTCTCTACTCTCTAGAAACGCCCACTTCCTTCCCAAAGATGCACCACTTCCCGAGGTGTTCTTCTCATTTTTAATCTCTTTTGTAAAACGTTCCTTAAATTTTCCCACCACCTTACTGCCACTGCCACTATTGGGAATATTCATTATTATTATAGTATTGAAACCATCAACTCATAAATTTTCTATTTCTTCCCAAGCGGAAACTTTTCCCCTTGGACTTTGAAATCGGGGTTTATCTTGTCAAAAAGGCATGGGAAATGCCGCACATACAAGACTAGTTTATAGACATCCGTTATGATCTGAATGAACAATAATAAATATTATATATATTTGCTTTTAAATAAACGAAAAATATATTTTTATCTTATCGAAACAAAAAACCGAAAGCACAAGCATTTAAAGCGCCAACAAATATATGAAACAAATTGGGAAATCATCAATTAGTTGTTTATGGATTACAGTAAAAAAAAAAAAAATATTTGCAGTTAAATGAACGAAAAATATAATTTTAACATATTAAACGCATATGGCTAATATACCATTAACAAAGCTCTTAAAACCAGAACAATGTGCTTACATAAATGTTCTATTTGCAGCACGTAATTATTGAGTGGATTATGATTTCTATGCAAAAACTTTTCTTTAAAAGATACGAAACTTTAATTAAATTAATTAATAAAGAAATCAACTTTAATCACAACATCGAAGAGCGAAATCGAAATAACCACAACAAAACAACATAAAACCACGACAAAATGAGACACTTCTTCCAGCAGATTAGATTAAATACAACAATGATACTGCCACAACAACAAAGAGTATGACAAACACAGTCAGAAACTGGCGAAATAACAACAAAGACTGCAGTTTTTATTAAACTGCAAAGTTTACGGAATTATACCTTCACATTTACAGGGTAAGTCACCCAAAATTATACATGGATTCCAACTCGACACAACGCGAAAAGAAATGTGTAAGTTGGAATCGCAATTTTGATGAAAATATGGAACCTAGAGGTAAAAGAGGCAAATATTCAAATTAAGAGAATTAAAAACACAATATCCAGCATTAAAGAAACTCGGCTTCAAACATGAGAGGAAGAATAATTTAGAAAGATTATAGAGTAACAAAGAAATTTCTTTAAAAACACGATATCTGCCACCGAAAGGAATCTAAATACAAAATTATATAGACAAATAAGGAAAAAAGTGGAAAAATACGGGCTTAGGGATCAAAGAAGATTGGTTTGTCGACAAAACTGACATCGACATACCCTAGGGGTGCCGTTGGGTACTTTCAATGGGGGAAAAATTATCTCTACCCGTGCCAATACATGCAGACTTAGAACAGACCATGCACTCAATGGACGACGAAAGCACATGGCTAGATGCAGGGCTGCTACTAAAATCAGCACGTTTAAAAACAAAATTAAAATGGTTTGAAAATACAAAAAAAAATTCATTACAAAACATAAAGATTCCATCGTTAAGGAATTCAAAACCGTCATGATGTATAAGACGGATTATAAACATAAAACGATCTACTGAAAGGTACAAATACTTACAAAACAATAAGAGAAGATCCGTCCCAAAAATTACAAAGAAAGAACAACAACAAAATTTACAAACATAAAACGTAGATTTCCGACAGAAACCCTGGACTATATAGACTGTCCAAAATACATAAAGAAAGTACACCACTTCGTCCGATATCTTCATCCATAAACGTTTCATGTTACAAACTGTCAAAATTCATAGGCAATATACTCAAAGGATTAGTTTCAAAATCATACAATGTGCAATATTCTTTCCCAGTGAAAGAAAAACTTAATATAAAGATTAACGACGACGAAATCCTCATATCATTTGACGTTGTGTCTCTTTTTACGAATATACCTATACAACTTGCGATCTGCACAATTATGCAAAAATGGCAACGTGAACACAGTTTTTGAAAGTTCTAGATTTCTGCCTACAAGAAAACGACTATTTTATGTATGATGGCGCCCTCTATCAACAAATTTATAGTATGCCGATGGGAAATCCACTATCACCGACGGTGGCAGTCATCGTACCTGACAAAATCATTGACCACAGTATGACTGAATTAAAATCCAAGCACATAGATACATGTCAGATGCATAGAAAAATATGTAGATGACATATTAGCTATTATTAGGATTCGGGACGTGGAAGAAATATTGAAAACATTAAATGCTCAGCACAAAAAAAGTTAAATCACGTGAGAGAGAGAAAAAGAACATCAAATATCATTTCTAGACATTGAGATCACAAGAAAAAAGCGGGAAATAAAAACGAACTGGTACGTGAAATCTATAGCATCGTCACGAATGATAAATTATCATTCTAATCACCCAAAGGCCCAAAAAAAAAACTGCATTGAACCTGATTACCAAAATTTTCAAATTTACTGATCAGAAGCTCGTGATTGACAACAACAGGAGGACAAAAAATAACCTATCCAAAAATGGGTACCCTAATGCAGTAATGGAGATGCTAGTAAAAACAACAACAAACAAAATTAGGCATGATAATAGGAATGAAGCCACAAACAACGAACGGGAAGACAAGGCATACAGGGGAGTTACATACATACCTGGCCTAACGGACAACAAAACATTAAACAAAATAATGGAAAACAACAACATAAGCTTTGCATACAAACCACACTGCAAACTCAGCAAGATATTCACTACAACAAAAGATAAAATAGGAAAAGCACAACAACACAGCGTAATATGTGAAATAAACTGCAATGGTTATGCAGACCAAAATTGTAACCAACTTTACATTGGCTTTGGGAGTTAGAATTAACGGACATAAAGCAGATGCGAAAAATCAAAAAAGCTCTACCGCTCTCTCACACCGCTGACTTTGAGAACGTAAGAATACGAGATGTGGAAAGAAAGATAAAGACAAGATTAACGCTGGAAGGACTTCGAACATCACAAAGATTGTGCTTATGCAACCGCCATCAATGTGTGCTATAAATGTTTAGTGTTGTCAGAGCTGTTTTAATTTGTTTTGAAAAATTTTAAATTGTTTAATGTAAGTGAGTTATTTCGAAATTTAGTTTAGTGAATGTCAAAATTGTGTTATGTTTTTTGTACAATAAACCCGACTCCCTGAGGAAGGTGAAAAATAACACCGAAACAAGTAGTAGAAAAAAGGAGAAACAGCGTTGGTTGCTGACGAAAAGCTTCAAAATAACCCCAATGAAATTAACCTTTCAAAACTCAGAATATTCAGTAAATAAAAATTGTTATTTTGATGATTATACATATTTTTGCATGTGTAATTTATTAATGTTCATGCATTAACATATACCTGGCACTAATTGTGCTATTTAAAGCTGAACTCCTAACTAGTCAGGCCATCTAGGCTTCACCTCAATGTTTAGCTTTATCATTTATTTGTTTTTTTTTTTTATAAATGGCGCTTAACCTTCAAACGATTTTGCCTGTCCAACATAGAACTAGTCGTTTCTTTTCTCTGCCAACTGGCGCCAGTTGGTAATACCACGGGATCCCAAATCGGCCAAAGCATCTTCATTCTTTCGCACGACATGGCCAACGAAGTCGTTGGGGTTGAAATCGTTGAACTATGTCGGTGTCTGTATACAGATCGTCATTGAAACCTTTCTCTCGAATGCACTAAGAGCATTTACACAGCTTACACCGAGGTGTATGCTAAAAAGGATATAATGTCCAAGAGGCTAGTCGTAGAGTTCTGTTTTTAGTTCGCCCATTGTGCGTACTAAACGGGATGTTTTTAATTTTCTCAGTACATTTCTTAATTTATTTTCACTATATACATATATTAACAAGTTTTAAATGAGATTTTCATAAGCACATTTTTTATTTTAGAACAATGACTACTTACTCTTCCAAGAAGACTTTCCGTGAGATAAACAGTTCCTGTCACTTGGTCGATGCGAAACGGTATTTTGCGTTTATTTTTGTTGACATTAAAGTTCGATAAAAAGCGGGGCTCGAGACCAAACAACAGATTATCATTTTCTGGGTCTTCAGCATGTATTCTAGTAATTATTTGGCCTACATCCTCAGTTTCCGATATTCTCCAGTTCCGGTCTGGCACGTAAAGTATTGGTGGTGTATTAGCGAAAGAAATATGTTCACTCGAGGCTGAATCTAATGTGGAAAAATAAATAAAAATAAAAAAATATCTTGAGTAAAAAGAAAATACATGTTTTAAAAGCAAAAGTAAAAGTAAAGCCCTGCATGCATAAAGGTATTTTTACAAAGAGCTACACTCCATACACACGAAATGAGGACTAAATCGTCACAGTTTTATCGCTTCATATTACTACGCAAATTTGATTTTATGGCTATCTCTGAAACTTGACTTGATACCAACATACATTGTTGCTACGACTACTACAGCGTCTACCAAAAGGATCGAGACCCCCATGCTACGGGTTTTGAAAGAAGTGGTGGTGTCATTAACGGCACAAGTCTTTACCTATATGAAGGTTTTTGATTGCTTCATAAGTTTTTATAAAATCAATATAAATTAATCTTAACCCTCTAACCGGCAAGACCGCCTTTAGGCAGGGCTGAGTTAAACAGATATAACCCGCATATCTCTACTTTTCTTCTATAATTATTGACACATAATCTTCACCAAATATTTTATCTATGTTGCAACCTGGATTTCATAGTTTTAAGTTCTGTTATAATCATTCTCTTTGAAAAATTTACTGCAGTTTGCAAAAAAAAAGTTTTGAAAGAAGTATTTTTGGTAACTACAAAAAAGTGAATAAAAGGATGTCTGTAGTAAAAAACAAAATTGTGGGTAAGTGAAATAAGTATTAAATATTATAAATTATGAAAAAGATGTGGATTTATAATTAAATTTATAAAATTATGGGCCAAAAATCATACCCGGTCTAAAGGCGGAGTGGGCAGTTTACAGGAAAGTCCGGCTAGAGGCGGGGTGAAGGGTTTCAACCCCGGAAGCCAAATTATGAACCATTTTGGATATATGACTTAAAATTCAAATTTTATCGCACTAGAACTACTAGGTATGAGTTTTTTCATTGGCAACGGAAATTGGGCTGTTAGAGGGTTAAGTCTAACCCTTGAAAATTTTGGCAAATATGTCCAGAAGAAATACTAATGGCTTTCCCGCCAGCTTGGAGTATGAAGGCTGTAGTTCGAACAATACGCGGGTCACTTCTTATTTGCTCGCGAAATTTCTTTCAAACAGTCAACTGCAAGTATGACACGTTTGCAGCACCAGCTGCTTCATTATCTTCCTAGCCTATAATACTGTATTATCTATTTGTTCATCGAAACCAGATTTTTCTCCCTTGTTTTTCATAAAAATGTTCGAGTTCAATCTATAAAAGGGAATCTCATATCCGAGGCTTTGTTGAAATCCATTGAAATGTGGTTTCATGTGGTGGGTCCCAAACCCAACGCACAACCCGTTTCTCGGGAGGTTGAATTCAATTACACGTTTGCATAGCGAGCCGCTTGGTCCAAGACAGACGCCAAACGGGTGTTCGGTGGTTACCCAGAGGGTACTTGGACGCAAGCGCCCGGAAGTAGTGAGCTACTTGAACCGCATGAAATACCCATGCGGGTTAGGGGTTTAGAATATGCCCGAGGAAGGCATACCGGTCGTAAGAGGCGACTAATATGCACAAAGGTAATGACGTGCAACTCGATGGTTGATCTACGGATATGATGCCTCTCACCTCTCATTACCCACCTTATCCTTCCTTACGGAAGGAGGGGTGACATGACCTAGAAGGTTTCACTGGTCATAAATCGCTACCACGACAGTCGGGCAGTACCGGAGCGTACCGGGTTCAAATCCGGCCAAGGACTGTTAATTCGAAACCATTCCCCAAAACCTTCGGGGAGTGTTTTTGTCGTTACCACAACAACAACCGCATGGAAAAGAATCGCTTTGGCCACTTCCAGGTGAATGGCGATTAGAAACGCCAGAATGTCTTGACATACCACTTTATTTTGTCTAGTATAACACTAATTAGCTTCAGTCAAATCATCCATACAAACTGGTATGGGCCTACTATTATTTTCTGCAAACTCGTATAAACTGATACACAGGCTGACAATTGCTATTTCGTAAGTCAACTACCCATGCAAAATACCAGTTGTACCGGAGCGTACCGGATTCATATCCGGTCAAGGACTGTCAGTTCGACAGCACTCCCCAAAACCTTCGGGGAGTGTTTTAGTCGTTACAACCACAACAACAACAATTTTAGTTTGCAACTAGTTGTGCATTAGACTTGTTCACAAGCTGTCTAGCAGATCGTAGTTTACTTGTTAAAATTGGATCAACAAAGTATAGATTAATTATCAATTCATATAGTCGGGAGTTCCACCCACTGCGGGTAGATTTTATTTTCACTATGCATTAACGACTTGCCACACCATTTTTAGCACTCGAAATGCCTGATGTTTGCAGATATATTTTCTATTGTAAAGGATCTTCCAGATTGCTACCGTTTTCAGGTAGATCTTAATTCGTTTGCTCTGTGGTGTTCTTTAAATTGCTAAGCCTAAATTTAACAAGTAAGGAAGTCTAAGTTCGGGTGGAACTGAGCATTATATACCTAGAAGTGATCTATTAAGCCATCCCAGTTTACGCAGGTCTATTTCAATACTTTTCAGTTCGTAATATAAAGTCAGCTGATTGTTTTCAATATAAACACTTCTGTTCTGAGCTTTGAGTGGTAAATTAATTCATTTGTATATAAACAGCTTCCCTACCAACCACTGCTATCCATATTTTTTTAAAATACCAATACATGAACATTTTATGTTTGAAAACTTTGATTTCAAATAGACAGACGGATAGACAGACAGCCCATCGTCCTGGTCATTCTTCTCATACTTACAAACATTTCATGTTCATGAAAGGTATGCAAATGAAAAAGGGATATACACCTTCCCTATTGCAGTGGGGTATTAACTACTTGCCGGGATATTTTACTTGTGTGTTATCCGACAACGCCTACTCTCCCAAAATCCACAAAAAAAATTTTTCGGTCGAGTTTTGCTTAAAAAGCTTATTATGTGTGCAAGACCTTATTGATATATAAACATTTACCTTTATATATTCAACATTTTTGTTAAACATCGTTTCGATAAATCAATTTTTGCCGGAGTTATGGCATAAAAATCTTTGTGGAATAGTCCACTATAAAAGGGGTGGGGCCACGCCCGTTTCCTAAAATTTATATTTTTCGAATTTCTTCGTTCACGAACACTTTGAAAGAGAAATATAAATTATGTAGACCTATTTTACGCAAAGTTATTGCCTATTAAATACACCTATGATCCTTTTCAAAATCTTTCATATAAAAGTGGGCGAGGGCGTTACCCGATTCCGCCCATTTTCTCCCGGACCATTCCTTGTTTCCATGAAAATGTGTGATATCATTTTGATATATTGAACGGTTTTTGATTTATGATTAATAATATTTCTTAAAAAATTTTAAATTACTTGAAAATTTAATTTTCTGTCTTAATATTACCTATTATCGCCGTGGTCGAAATTCGACAAATTTAAAGTAGTTTAACTTGCTAAATCCTCTTCATATTTTTCTCCAGCACTCTTTAGAAGCCGAAATAGTTGAAAAATATTTTTTACGGGAATTTATTACGTATAGCTGAGTTAATTAGGGCCGCATTCATAAAATTTGGTTCACACTAAACAGCGGGTAGTTTGAGAGCTAGCCGAAAAAATCAATCAATTAGACCCAAGTAATCGTTAATAAGAGATGGTGAAAACGCCACATAGGAATGTTTGAAAGTCCACCATCAGTGCCACCAGTCCTTTCAGATTCGTTCAATATTTCAAAATCTTATGCGTAATACAAACCATTGGATTTGATGGACACATACCACCAACATAGTGTAATAACGCTGTTTAATAAATTGATGTACGCCGATAGTTAGCGTAAAGTCAATAATAATTCTTTATTGAAAAGCTTTCTCTTTTATACAATTTCCTACTTTACATACGTATACATAATTACACTAATACTTACAAAGTAAAGGTGTTTACATTGTATGCAACGTCAGCAATAAGTTTGTAGTTCACATTGACAAACCGATACTGTCGATCAGTCATGCTGATCGATACGTGTGTTGGTCAATGTGACGGGTTGAGTAATTGGGTGACAAATGTAAGCAGATACGCGGCGTGTATATATGTTGTTGAACTCGCGTTGGGTTCAACATAATTCATTTGGGTCAATATTTGTATATGCATAGAAATGCATTTAAAATGAAACGCATTCTGAGTAATGCTACACCATCCGCCTTAAGAATAGTCGTATACAATTGAAGACAATTGTGTACGACTATTAAACAGATTTAATGACCCATTTAAGATGTATATTGGAACGATTTTTCGTCATCCCTTGTCAAATTTGGTTTAAAGACAAACCGGTTTCGGCGTTGTGCCATCATCAGTGTCGATTTTCGTTCTGATCTGTTGTGATCGTTTGTCTTGTATTTATAGTAGGTAGCAGGTAAAGTCAGCATGGGTGTCTGTTTGTGTACGTGTGTGCATGTGTTGTGTGTGTACATTCAGAAACGGGGGTGGTTTTGCATCGATCGGTTTTTTGTGTGGTTGACTGAGGCAGGTAAAAGTTGGTAATTTTTGTTGTTTGACCTTTTTTGCTTGCTTGTTGTTTTTGATCTTTTGCTGTTTTGTGCTTATTTGTCGGTGCGTGTGTGTTTGTGGTACCTGAGTGGTTGCTTTGTTTTTTGTAAACCAATTTTAAAGGTTCGAATATTGTGTCGGAAACAGTGTTTGCCTGTTCGTTTATTATTCTACCGTCGAATGTTTTTTGTTTGTAGATTTCCATGTTTTCGAGTAGGTTCAGACGTCGGCCTTTTGCTTGTACATGTAGGACCTTGACTGTTTTTTTGATGTTTCCGGGGGGGCATTTATTCTCCGCCATGTGATTCGCAAAGTTGGACTCTGGTATGATGGTTGGATTCCGTATCTTTTTGTTGTAATCTCTAATGTGTTCTCTGAACCTCGTTCTTACTTGTCGTCCGGTTTGTCCTATGTAACTGTGCTGGCATTCACAAGTGAGCTTGTATACACCATGGCTGCTAAACGGATCTTCTGAGTTAGTTTTGGTTCTTAGCTTCCGTCCTAAATTGTTCGATGTTTTGAACGCTGTGTGACCCATTTAAGGTTTGCTTGCCTTTACAAGATTTTAATTGCTTTTCGTATGCAGTTGCAATTTATTGAATAACGGTAACTTGATATCGAAAGTGAAAAGTTTGTTTATGAGGTTTTACATGTGTCTTTATTGTGCTGACTTTTTTGTTTTATTTTGAACATGATATGTTGTATTTTGTTTTCTTTGGCTCGTGTGCCTGTTTATCAAAATTAGTAAATTGGAGTGCTTATGGTTTGGTTGTTTTTGTTTTTGTTATTACTAGTGTTGTTATACAGTTTTAAGTCTATTCTTATGAATTATAATTTCTTAATTTTTGTTGTTTTTATTGCTATTTCCTATGCTATGTGGTATTAAGGTAAAATTATTATTCTTGTCAATATTTTTAACTTTATAGTGTCCGTTATATCTATTTTCTAACTTATGGGAGCCCTCCTCTCTAACTAACACTAAATCTCCTATGTTTATTTCCTTACTATATTCTGTACCAATTTCTTGGTTCTATCTTGCGTTATTTGGACCTATATTTAATTTTCTTATCTTAAACTTCATAATTGTATTAATTAAATTTTTCTTTTTTTATATATTAAACTTCATATATGTAATATGGGTTAATTAAATGCGTTAATTAAAATTTCTTTGTAGGGGTTCGTAAGGCAGATAATTTGTCATGCATGTCCAATTCTCTTATTTTATTTTATTAGTTATTCGATGATTCCTGGGCGGCCCCCAAAAACAGGATCATCGTATATTTTTAAATTGTTTTATTTTCCGTCACATGCATAACCTGCAGAGTTATTGCGATATTAATTTTTTTTTTTTTAGAACTTGGGTACCTATTTTTTATTTTATAAATGTTCCTACTCGAGTATAATTATTTTTTAAACATTTTGTCCCTAAGGACAACTGTATTATTCCTTTTTCCCGAATTTCCGGGTTATTTCAGCCTGGGAAAGTATTGTCCTAAGTCAATCTTATCCTAAACAATCGGTTTTTCATGCTACAAATTTTCTTTCGAAAACGAGCTAGACTAGTCTTCTTTTTATTTCACATTTATTTAGCGCTTCACATTTTTATTTTATGGTTCTCTTTGTGACTTTTTATATTATTAATATAAGTTTGTTTTTTATTTAGTACTAGACTTTTCGTAATTTGCATGCTTTTAGAGGCATTTCTCTCGATGAGGTAACCTCGTGACTGTCTTTGATTTGGTCGGATATATTAAAGGCATCCAGAAAACGGGATAAGTTTCTGGGTTTACCATCGAACTCTGGTGGTATTGATAGTGCCTTTTTGTTTTTCATTTTTAGAAAAAACCGAAAGAAGTCTCTGTTTTTACTTTCTTTCTATTTTTCAACAAAAATTTGTTGAAATTAATATGAAAATATTTCTCAACAGAAGTTGCCAATTCTTCTTCTATATTGCATTTGAATAACGGGTGTACTAGTCTGTCTAAAGGAAACATTTGTTTTGCCTCTTTTTGGCCTAAACTGTCAAGTGTTTGACAACTGTTTCCTTTTTTCTTGTTTTTATTTCATTAAATTTTTCCACCAACTTTAAAAATATTCTTAAATAAGGCCAAAATTGGCTTCTGGTTTTGTTCTTGGCCTTTTCCAAATAATTAGTGCTTTCTGAAGAGCATGGCTTAATATTGAGTTGAATGGAAAAGGAGATGAGAAATAAATAAATCATTCCCACAACAGCCGGTTCTATCGCACCGGAATGACCCGGGTTTTTTCACCCGGCCAAGGGCTGTTATTTCAGTGTAACCCTGTCCAATCAGGGGCAGGGCGAAGCACTGTTAACAACAACAACAACAACAACAGAAATAAATAAATCTCAATCTTGAATGTACTTTCACCCATTGTGGTATGATTTAGTAGCTCTTATATTTATTATTATTTATTTTTTTTTTTTGATAATGTGTAATATGTTTCTTGCCATTGATTCATTTTAATTTATTTACATTGTGCCCAGGCGTTCGCACGCTCGAATCATTGCGACAGTTTCCGACTCTAAGGTTTCCTGATTATAGTAATCCTTAACTGTAGCCACTCTGTCTATTCCGATGAATCTAAAGATTAGGTTCATACATCAAATTTTATTTTTAATTGCTCTTTTACTCTCGCGAGGGCGTGACTTACGAGTCTCAGTGCGTGCCTCGAGTGTGCTTTCACACTCAAGTTATCAACAGCACGGTTGATTGCCTCGTAGTCAAGGTCGTCGGGCAATGCGCTATCCATTTTGGGGAATGAGCTTTCTTTCTTAACTATCCTTAAAGAGTATTAACTAGTTTCTTTATTTTATTATAATTTAAAGTTGCCCTGTTCTTTTTTTTGTTTTTCATTTAAGGGGATTTTTCAGCAAAATTAAGAAAATATATTTCGGCATTCCAATTTACTCGATAGTAATAAAAAATTTTCTTCTTTTATTTTCTATATTTTAACTCATTTATTTTTTCTTTTAATTTTAATCTATCAACCGTATTTGTTGTTAGATTAATTAACCTAAAAGTTTCGGCTATTTACTATTAAATTCTTTCAAAGTCGTATATTCCTTCATATTATTTACCTACTCTTATATTTTATAAGCCCTGTTTTTTTGTTTTTTTAAATATTTTCCCTAAGCAAAATGAAAATTTTGCTCTTGGTTTAGCGGCCGTGAGGCGTGCTCAAATTAGTCTAAATATACTTAAATCGCCGCCAGCCTTGCTGCCAGTCTTGCTACCATTCATGCTGCCAGTTACCTTGTCTTCGGCACTAACTTGTAAAATTCCATTAACATCAATTTCAAATGATAGATTAAGATTGTAATAACAATCTTTTCCTTGTATGTTCTCTGCGAAGCTGCCCCTATTGCCATGCCATCGGTGAAGTTGTGCAATCCATCGCCCATTATAATCATCCAAACAACCGCGCTCAGTGATTCAGGCGGTCAGTGAACATGCCCATGCTTATGATTATTTCCATGATGTGATGATTCGTGCTAACGTAATATTACAGTCGGTACTGAATCAGTGGTTATAGCACGCTCCTTGGCGTTGCCATTCGTGGCTACAATGGAATTATAGGCTAATGAATGACTGTGTCAGGCAGGATCGCCATGTAATAACGCTGTTTAATAAATTGATGTACGCCGATGGTTAGCGTAAAGTCAATAATAATTCTTTATTGAAAAGCTTTCTCTTTTATACAATTTCTTACTTTACATACGTATACATAATTACACTAATACTTACAAACTAAAAGTGTTTACATTGTATGCAACGTCAGCAATAAGTTGGTAGTTCACATTGACAAACCGATACTGTCGATCAGTCATGCTGATCGATACGTGTGTTGGTCAATGTGACGGGTTGGGTAATTTGGTGACAAATATAAGCAGATACGCGGCGTGTATATATGTTGTTGAACTCCCGTTGGGTTCAACATAATTTATATGGGTCAATATTTGTATATGCATAGAAATGCATTGAAAGTGAAACGCATTCTGAGTAATGCTACAATAGTTACAAGTTTAAAAGACATTTCATGTTGATTTTTAAGGAAGTTTCTTATCTTAGCTGGTCAAATTCAGTCTACATCTGTTAACCCGAAATATGTCTGCCCTTTAACAAACTAAAATATATGAAGAGCGAAATAGTTGATGTCTTCAGGAAAATTAACACGATTTCTAACCACTTCGTAAATATAAAATTGAAAGGAGTACAAACTGTGCTTTCGGGTTTTGTATTTTATACATGGGGTCTATCAGCAATTTCGTCTCATATTGAAAACCAATAGAAATAACGAAATTTATCAAAACTATCTACCGAACTCCGATTAATTTCAGGATTTCTATCTAATTTTCCGTTAAGCCGGAAGTGCTGATGAAAATTTCAAAGGGGTGAGCTTAAAAAAAGTATGTGCAAAAATAAGAACATATAACCCCATATAAATGATGCCCTCTAATAATAATGAAACAAATGCGATACTGTATAATTATACCTTTCATGGACATGATCCGATGTAAGTATAAGAAGAAGAAGAGATACACCCACCAATAAGTATAGCGAAATGATCAGGGCGATGAGCTGAGTCGATTTAGCCATGTCCGTCTGTCTGTTTGTACTCAAACTAGTCCCTCAGTTTTTAAGATGTCCTCAATGAAATTTGGTATGCTACCGCCATTTTGCATGAGATTAATCATTTGTCGGAATCAGCAAGATCGGAACAATACAACGGATAGCCCCCATACAATCGATAGTTCCGATAAATGGGGTTTCGGCTATGTATCTTTAAATTATCAGTTTTGCAGAGTTTTTACTAAATGTGAGTAAGGATCGGACACTTAAAACCGTGATGCGTATTCATGAAAGATATATAACGACAGCCTTTCACCATGCTGGCAACGTACCACCATGAATGTTAGCTAAGTATCTAACATAGATGTAGTGCAACATTGCTTGTGTTGCAGCTATAGATAGCATTGATGCTTGCTGTTAACAACAGACACTGTAACAGAGGTAATGTTGCTGAACGCCTAGCAACATTATATCTATGTTAGAAAGAAAGGACCATACGAGGTGTGTTCAAAAAGTATCGCGAATTTTGTGTTTTTTCAAAAATTATTTATTTATTCATGAATATCTATTTTGTCCCCTTCAAAGTAATCCCCATGAGATATTATACACTTGTGCCAACGGTTTTTCCAATCTTCGAAGCACTTCAAAAAATCATTTTTTTGTATCTTGTTCAGCTCCTCCTTCGATGCCGTCTTTATCTCGTCAAGAGAAGCGTAACGTCGTCCTTTCATGGGCCTCTTCAGTTTAGGGAACAAGAAAAAGTCACAGGGGACCAGATCTGGGGAATACGGTGGCTGCGGCATCATTAGTGTGTTGTGTTTGGCCAAAAAGTCGCGCACAAGCAACGATGCGTGAGCAGGAGCGTTATCGTGGTGCAAAATCCAATTTTTGTTCTTCCACAAATCCGGGCGTTTCTGGCGGATTGCTTCGCGCAAATTGCGCATAACTTGCAGGTAATATTCCTTATACCGTTCTTCCCTGTGGCAAGAACTCATGATGCACCACGCCCCTGCAATCGAAGAAAACTGTCAGCAAAACTTTCACATTCGACCGAACTTGGCGCGCTTTTTTCGGTCTTGGTTCGTGCGGCAGCTTCCATTGAGATGATTGAGCTTTGGTTTCCACGTCATAACCATAAACCCACGATTCGTCACCAGTTATGACCCTCTGGAGCAAATTTGGGTCGTCGCGGACAGAGTTTAACATCTCATTAGCAATGTTCATGCGATGCTGTTTTTGGTCACAATTGAGCAATTTTGGTACGAATTTCGCGTAAAAATCGAAGACGATCCAAAACACGTGCAAGCAAAGCAGCTGTCAACAATTAACTGAACATTCAAAATGGCCGAGCTTGTCGGCATAAGTGAGAGACATGAGTACCAACATAACGCCACAAAAAATTCAAAATTCGAATATACGTAACCAGCGAAAATTCAAAATTCGCGATACTTTTTGAACACACCTCGTATTAGCTTGTTATGCGGGAAAAACGAATGGTTGATTTTGCGAGTGTGTGGAAGCTTTCCCTAAAAGGTGACTTTTCCTGCAAAGGCGGAAGGTATAAAAGGGAGTCGAAGTAGTCAACGGGCCAAAGTTGCGTTAAAACTGTGCCCATAAGTGAGTCAATTGTTAAACAAAAGTTTTTATCAATCATCAATCTCAATATCAATTAAAAAGTTTTTTTTGTTAAACATTCAAAGTTGTGAAGTGCGTGAATTTTAAACGCGTTGCTCAAATCGCGGCAAAAAAGTATAATATTCTAAGACCGCCAGGGAACGCACAAAGCCAACAATTTTCTTCACACAAGTAGCTGAAAAAAAAAAATCCCGGTAAGTTGGCCCCATTTCCACCATATGTAACCTGGCATGCTTTAAGGCGAGATTGGTTTTTTTTTTATGGCTAATCTCCCTAGCAAGCCAAACAGCAAAATTGCATCCAAGTAGGTGCATAGGCACACAGATACTTGTGTGTACGTGCAGCTATGGTGGTGCAAACAGAAGAATATATGCGCCTAAATATGCTTGCCTTTGCCCCTTTACATAGACCCCCTACCTACAATTTTGGTGAGGTGTTACTAATAAGTTTGTTTTGAAATGCAGGTTGCATCGCCACCGGGAAAACCCCCTGGGCACAGATTTTTGGCGGCGCAACGCCCTAACTTCGAGATTCCAGACAAAAACAAACTCACAAGCCACAACAACAGAGAGATACTAAACATTTTTACGGCACCCAACCGCACAACAACAAACACAAGTTAAAAGCTAAGGTTATACGGCCCGAACGGATTGCACGGAGGACAGCATCAGCAATAGCAACATCATCAACTTAACACCACCAAATGCACAACAGATGAATACCGGATCCGGACGGAAGGAGCTACTTTAATTTTTTTTTCATTTAATTTTTCATTTTTAGTTATTTTTTATTTTGTCCATTTCATTTCAAACTTTCATTTATCATTTTTTTGTTAGGTTTTACACATGTTTTATTTATTTATTATTGAGTGTATGGTTTACAAACCTTACAGACTAAGGTGTAAATAGGTTTTAATTATATTAAAAATAGTACAAACAAAGCTTTTCTTTAAATACATTGCGATTTACAAATATATCTAAATTTATTACTCTACATAACAACTTAAATTCCGCTAGTAGTCTGATAATTGGTTCATTTTGAGCATACCTGGTTTTGCAGAGGTCAATAGCAAATAAATCATGGTGTCGCAGGTTTCTAGCTGGAACATTGAGTTTAATACA
Organism: Merzomyia westermanni; assembly: GCA_949987695.1. NCBI lineage: Eukaryota > Metazoa > Arthropoda > Insecta > Diptera > Tephritidae > Merzomyia > Merzomyia westermanni. The sequence goes on from OX465288.1 coordinate 95,357,981, forward strand.
ATGCAATAAGAACGGGCAATCAATAGTCCCATTGAGGACATCTCGAATAAACTAATCCAGAAATCAATCGCCTACTAGCAAGAGTAAGCAGACTGATCAGTCTACAACGCGGAACATAAGACGGAATAGGCATGATAAACCTAATACTGGATAATGCAAATTTCAAAAACTTTTTCTGTACACGTTCAAGTCTATTCGAATGCACTACATAGAACGGATTCCAGATTATAGAAGCATATTCCAATTTGAACCTTACAAATGTACTAAACAGTAATTTTTTAGTATAAGGATCCTTAAATTCCGAACTATTTCGTCTAATGAAAGCCAGAGAGGAATATGCTTTAGGTATGATGTAATTCAGGTGATCAATAAACGTGAAATTCGAATCAAAAACTACCCCAAGGTCTTTGATTTTATAACTGGAACTGAGGACAGATCCAGAAATAGAGTACGAAGATAAGAGTGGCAATCTAATTTTGTTGTAGGTGACCGAGCAGCATTTTTCGATATTAATCATTAGCATATTTCGATCACACCATTCCTGGAATTTGTTAACCTCATTTTGCATTATTTCAATATCAGAGCAACTTGTTATTTTTTTTTTTAATTTTTAAATCATCGGCATAAAGTAGATGCTCACACAGAGTAAAACATTCTGCTTTTGTTTTGCTTTATCTTCCCTACTCCAGTTTAGATTTCGATGTTTTCTTGACTTTCGTTTTTTCTTCTTTATACTATACACTTAGAACATCGCAACCCACACAGACACACAACGCCTCCTACGTTATAGATTTTTTTTGTTCCCTTGCTTTATCATTTCTTATACAACTTTGAAACTAAAAGTTCTATTAGATTCTTTTACCTCCATATATCCGGTAATGCCTTTCGAAGCTCAAGGTTAAGTTTAGTTTCCTTTCTTTTTTTTTTTTTTTGTTTGTATGAAGGGGCTTTTGCATTGCATGTTCACCGGAGGCTGCGGTGTAGCACACTGAAATATTAGCTCAAAAAGCCAAGATCACAAGCGAGTGATCTAGCTGAGCACTACTTTGAGAGCGATAGTTGTGCGCATGATCTAGGAGCATATGTGTATTTGAGTGTTTCTTCTTTCAACACAGGTACTCTACGGTGGCGCCATTGGAGCAGTGACTTATATATGCTGTATGTATGTACATATAGTTATTCTTCAGCAATCCCTACTCAGCAAAAGATTTGGAGTAGCAATTAACAAAAGGGAAAGAATATATGTACACACCTAAATTTGCCTAAAACTACACTATCACACGCACATACATATCTACACTTCTCTCAATTTTTTTTTTTATCCTACATTTTTGCATACATAACTACACTTGGCCTTGATCTTGGAATCTGGGTCAGTGGGACAAACAGCTGATTGCAAGATCAACGGCCGATAGCTACATTAGGGAGTGGTGTAATTAGAATTTTTTTTATATATTTTTGTTTATGGGAGTTTGTTGATTTTTTTTTATGTAATTCCGATACTTAGGATAACACAGGCCTATAATTTTTATATCGATTAGCCCATAAGATTTTCATCGTTGATTTCTTTTATTTTTGAATTTCTTTCCTTTTTTTATATTGGTACTTAGATATAATAATAATAAATATCGATATAAGGTTAAACATTTTTTTGAATCAGCACAAATTGCGAACCTTAGGTTAGCTAGTTAGTTTTTTTTTACTTAGCTGTTAATTTCTTTTATCATTGAATTTTGCCAAGCATCCTAATTACCTATATTGTAGGAGAATATAGAAATTTGAGAACATTTTTTTTTAAATAAAGAATTTTATAATGTTTGGTTAAAAATCTCTTGAATATTATTGCGACCATGCAGGGCTAAACTCTTGATATTGGTGTAGATGCTGCGCTTGCGCGCGCGCGTTTATGTGAAGGTGAGTATTAGGGAAAATGACCTTATGACAGACAGGTTGACTTAAGTCAGAATTGGGGGCACTGTAAGTAATTAGGAGTCAGCACAGTGCCCATGGTTTCGCGCAAGTTGCGCGGAAGTGGGAGGGAAGACTCCACCTGACAGGACAGGCCTCCCCTTTATCTCTACACCTGTTTTCACCTTCATCGACTCTTCCCCTTTCTGCTTTTATGACCTTTCAAGTACTCCTTTTAGTCATTCCAACACATGCGGGTATGAACCCTATTTTTGTTCTTGTGGCTGTAGGTGAGAGTGGTGGAAAGTACCCCGCCTCTCGCTGACGAGCTAGCCTGCGATGCAAGCATACCTGCTTGCCACCACGCCTCACCCAACAAGCACCCTGCTACATAACAATAGTGCCCAACGCTAATAGCCCACTTAGTTTGATTTTCCGTTTTACCACAATTTTTATGTTTCTTTAATTCCGTAAGTAAATATCTTCTTTTTTTTTTTTGCTTTGCTTATTATTGCTCTTAAGCATTTAACTATAGTTACTTTCATTTCCGTCCTTAGACCAGGGACAGGGACTGTCGTGATGGCAACGCTTTTGGGGATTCATCCTGGCAGTTAGTGGCATCCTGACAAATAGAGTAGGAGTCAGCTAAGTAGCCATACGAGGGTTCCCTGCTTAGATTTTAATCCGAGTAGGTGGTACTTGGTAATGGAACAAAGCTAGAGACGGATGATAGCTAGGAGATCGTGACGACCTGTTCAGGCTACCCTACCGACGATCCAGCATTATAGGTAAGTGAGGTTTGCAACAAGTCGTCACTATGAGAGTAGGGAGGTGCGGCATCCACACTTAGTGATTAGTCACAGGGCGTGTAGTGCCAGACCTAATGGACTGTACGAGGACCGAAAATGGACACGACGATGGATACATACGGACTTATCTCCTTCACATAACCTTCGTCAAGGCAGCACCACACACACACCAATACATCAAATCTGAATTACTTTATCTTGAACAAAGGTTTGCGGGTATTTGAATTTGTTGTTGGACAAAACAAAATTATTTTACCTAATAGCTAAAAATATTTGTTTTGTTATCATACCTTTTATATTCTTTTTATAAAAATTTTTTTTGGTTGATTCTATAAATATATCTAAACATCTTAATTACCTACTTCCTTTTTTTTCAACAAAAGCTTGCAAATTTCTTCGTAAACAAACACTTCTATTTTTGTATATATTTTTTTTATCAGCCGTCTATGGATAGTAGATCATATAGTTTTTTTATTTCTTCCCAGTTGGATTATCGTAATTATTTTATCATTCTCTTTTTTTATAAACATTATTTCTTATTATTTTTATATACCTTTTTCTTTTGGTGGCGGTTATTCATAATTAGCCTAGGTTTGCTTCGGTTTAGACTGAGTTAGTTCTGATTCTACAGATTAGCTGTTAGGACATCTAAACCTACCCTATACTATACACATACATAAACATATACACATATTATACTGTAACACACAATTTATAAAACAATAAGAATTTGAATTTTTAAGAATATATATATTATCATGTTGACTTGAATTTTTCTTTTTATTTATTTAACTCGGCATTCGGGTACTATTTAAATTTTTTTCATATTTTGTTATTAATTTTGAAATTCATCCGAAGGTTATTTTTATTTAAACTTTCTGCGGTAAATTTAGTTTAAAAACTTGAAACCCGTTGAACTAAAATAAATATCTGCGGCCGCCGTGGTGTGAAGGTAGTGTTGCCGGCCTACCACACCGAAGGTCCATGGTTCGAGCCCTGGTACAGGTAACATCAAAAGTGATTTGAAAAAAGTTTTTCAAAACGGGGTCGCCCCTCGGCAGTGGTTTGGCAAACTCTCCGAGTGTATTTCTGCCATGACAGGCTTCTCAGCAAAAATTCGTCTCCTTTGTAGATGCCGTTCGGAGTCGGAAAAAAACTGTAGGTCCCACCAATTTGTAGGGAAAATTCAAATCGGCACACCACAAATTGAAAGAGAAGCTTGGCGCAAAAATCTCTTAGGAGGTTTATGATGATATACCTGTTGTATATCGCGCCATAGAGATAGATAGAGAATTGAATTACAATTTAAATACATTTCTTTATAAGATTTTTTACCTTTTTATATTTTTTATAATCGTTGTTGGATTCTGATTCATATCTGAAATACCAACCGATTTTTACCTTCGCCTTCCTGGAATTATACTTTTGGGTCTGTGACATTAGGGTGTGTCGCCCAAGAGAACTTTTTTTGTATTTATTATTGTTACTTTCTACGACCTGTTTTTTTTGTGGGTTTTGGTTGGTTAGTGAATGTCTGGCAAAGACAAGGAGGCAGATAAGGATTTGGGTGGATAGGGTACCAGGTGGCTTAGGGGTTCTCAACACAAATAGGGCGGTTACGCGCAGCCAATCTAGGGCGATTGAAAGGAGGGAATTTGAAAATTTGATAGTTGGATCTGTGTTCAATCAGATTGACACAGGGATTCCGCATCCAGAGGGTAACGTTCGCAAGCGGACTGTCATTCAACGAATCTAGCAATAGTTTGAACTTCTCTCAGAAAATCGTTCTCTTGTTTCAAATGTCCGACACTGAGGAGGTGGGTGCTATGGGAGGCGAGATTGCAATTCCAATATCCCAAACATATCTGTTAGTCCCAATGTGCACAAGTCCACGATAAATTCCTTTTGTGCACCACCGTTCCATCTTATGTTGTGTTTTTCGTGTGGCATGCCGGTGGATTTTTTTGAGAAAAACCCGGCAGAAGCACAAAAACCAAATAAATGTTCGTCACAGTTCTATAGTATGTTTTGTTTCGTCTATGGTAGTAATGCGTCCTCTTGTGTTTTTACACCCAATAAGGGAAACCCGAAGCTGGCGGAGATAGCCGGGGGCTCCTGCCAGGAGATAGGCAGCCCGGCTACACCGAATTGAAGATTTTAAAAAGGGTAGAAAATGAGGCAAGGGTGGTGAAACCAGTTGAGGGAAAGGAGATGCGGGGAGGAAAAAGCCTACACCAAAGAAAATTAGAATATTTAGAGGCAAGGCGGCGAATATTTTGTGAAACAATGGATAGGAAGAAGAAGAACAGTAGGAATTATGAGGAAATTAGAAAAATGAGAGAGAAGAAGAAATATTCTAGACAATTACGTAGCAAGATAGTTGCAACAATAGTAACTGTAAAAGGAGACAATAGATTTTTTGCGAAAACCAAAATAGGAGGTCATGAGGTCCTGGACTCAGGGGCGAGTGCCTGCTGTTTAGGGAAAGGCTCAGCGGCACTCCTCTGCGGTAGAGAGGCCTGGATTGTGCCAATCAAGGGTCAAAATATCCGGACGGCAAATGTAGAAGAAACCGCCGTGGTAGGGGTGATAAGGTTACCTGTTTTGTGGGATAATGCCACAAAAGAGTTAGAATTTTTAATCGTGCCTGATCTACAACAAGAAGTTTACTTAGAAGTTGATTTTTGGCAGGCCTTTGGTATGAATGTAGTGAGTAAGGGTATGAATGTTTGTAATAATGTTGCCACTGTGGCGGAGCTTGTCCCCGCTGAGGGTAACCTGTCTTTCGACGCCGTTCAACATGTTTTAACAGTCGAGGAGAACAATGCGTTAGAGCATGTAAAAGCCCAATTCCCGTCCTTCGCGGTATTAGGGTTAGGCCGAACGGACAAGGAAGAGCATGTCATCGAAGTTGTAGACGAGAATCTGCCAGTTAAGCAACGTCATTACCCGATTTCGCCTGCTATCCAAAAACTTATTTACGCAGAGTTGGACCGTATGCTGAGCATGGGAGTCATCGAGGAATCGAACAGCAGCTGGAACTCACCAGTGTCACTGGCGATCAAGGGCACCAAAAACCGGCTATGCCTAGATGCGCGGAAAGTAAATGAAAGGACTATTAAGGATGCGTACCCCTTACCTCACATCGACGGAATTTTAAGCCGACTACAAAATAAAAGATATATCTCCGCGATCGACCTAAAAGACGCTTTCTGGCAGATTCCCCTCGATCCAAAGTCCCGCGAGAAGACCGCCTTCACTGTTCCGGGCCGACCTCTATACCAATTTACGGTAATGCCTTTCGGGTTGTGCAATGCCGCACAACGAATGTGTCGTCTTATGGACAAGGTCATTCCGGCCGCTTTACGTGAATGTGTCTTTGTCTATCTTGATGATTTGTTAGTTTGTTCAATAGATTTTGAGTCTCATATGTGTTTGTTGGAAAAGGTCGCTCGGTGTCTTAGAGAGGCAAAGTTAACAATTAATGTCGAAAAGAGCAAGTTTTGTTATAAAGAGGTGCGGTATCTTGGGTACGTAGTCGGGGATGGTTGTATCAGGACAGATGTCAATAAGGTGGCCACCGTGAGGGACTTTCCCGCACCTAAAACCCCGAAACAACTACGACGGTTCCTGGGCATGTCGGGCTGGTACCGACGTTTCATACAAGACTATGCCACTATTGCAGCTCCGCTGCACGACTGCCTAAAGAAAGATACGATTAAGAAGTTTACAATGACAGACGAGGCCATGAAATCATTTGAAAAGCTCAAACAGAGCTTGATTTCAGCGCCAATGCTTACGCACCCTGATTTCACTAGACGTTTTTATATACAATGCGACGCATCGACTGACGGAGTGGGCGGGGTTTTGTTTCAACTGGACGATGACCAGAACGAGAGGCCTACATGTCGGCAAAACTAAACAAAGCACAGAAAAACTACAGCATCACCGAACTAGACTGCTACGCCGCCGTAGTTAGCGTAAAAAGATTTTGACCATATGTGGAGGGAACCCCGTTCACCATCATAACTGACCATGCTAGTCTCAAATGGCTTATGAATCAGAAAACCTTTCAGGGAGATTGGCCAGATGGAGTTTAAAACTCCAAGCGTATGATTTCAACATCGAACATAGAAAAGGTGCGCAGAACGTGATTCCCGACACACTTTCACGGATGCACATGGACGAGATACATACGAATGACCGTGCGATGGACATATGCCTTCAGTCACCGTACTTTGAGTCGGAGGAGTACAAAGAACTTAACGGTGACCGAAAACCAAGAAAAGCTCCCCGACCTATGTCAATCAGACGGCTTCGTGTACAAACGGACGCAATTTGACAGGGGCGACGATCTTATAGCGGACCAGACCTACAAGCTTTGGGTTCCGTCGGAGTTGCGACCGGGGCTAGTGGAAATATCTCACGGCTCACCATCTGCAGGCCACGGTGGCATACATAAGACCTTATCCCGGCTACGTCAAAAATATTATTGGCCAGGCATGGTTTCTGATGTGTGCGCACATGTTAAAGATTACGAAATCTGTAAGATAAAGAAAACGCAAAATGTATTTAAACAACCACTAATGGGAAATCAAAAGCTTACCGAACGACCTTTCCAACGTTTGTTTATTGATTTTATGGGTCCTTATCCTCGTAGTAGTGATGGGAATGTGTACGTCTTTGTATGTTTAGATCATTTTAAAAAATTCGTGTTTTTAGAACCTATGAGAAAGGCAACTTCAGCTGCAGTTATAAAGTTTTTGGAAAGGGATGTTTTCCATATATTCGGTGTGCCCAGATAATGGAAAACAGTTCGTATCTGAAATGTACAGTAACTTTCTAGAGAAGTACGGCACAAAACACATAAAAACGTAATTTTATTCGCCTCAGGGTAGCGCTGCGGAGAGGGTAAATCGATCTGTATTGCAGATCGTCCGATCCTTTATAAAGGACAACCAGAATAACTGGGACAAGTATGTTAGTGATGCCGCATTTGCCCTCCGCAGCGTTGCACATTCAGCCATAGACATGTCGCCGTACTATGCCACTTTCGGTATGCCTATGATACAGCATGCTGCATCATACGAGCTATACCGAAAGCTGGGTTCCTTAAAAGATGTTGGTGTCGATGTTGTATCAACTAACGACAAGTTACAACTGTTGAGGGATAAAATTATGAAAGAGCTGAAGTTAGCCCATGAAAAAAGTAAGAAAGTATACGATACTAGGAGTAGAGGTGTTAGGTTTCAAATAGGACAAGTGGTATATCGCCGAAACTTTAAACAAAGCTCCCAAATAGAAAATTGTAACGCCAAGTTAGCACCAAAACAAGTAAAGTGCATAGTCCTAAATGTCATAGGGAATTCTATGTATGAACTTGGCGATAGTAATGGGAAAAAGATCGGCGTATACCACGCTAAAGATATTTTTGCAAAATAGATACATGTTTTTCGTAGTGTTAGACCTTATGTTTCATGTTTCATGTTTTTGTTTATAGTTGTCATATATTTATATATCATCGTTTATTTATGTTGTTAATTGTTTATTTAGTGAGTCATGTAATTATTTAATATTTTTATTTATTTATTAACTGACGTACGCAATTATTAAATTATTTGACTATATTTCTTTTTTTTACTAACTGACGTATGAATTTATTTATTTTATTATTTTTGCAATTATTTTTATTTATTTATTTATTTAATTATTTATTTATAAATTTTTTATTTATTTAGTTATCTATCTACTTGACTTATATGCTGTGATATTTTATTTATATAATTTTAGTTTTCCATCTGTGATATTTTTTTTCTTTTTTTTATCTTTGAGATACTCCATACCCAGTGATGTAGCTCAGTAGTATTAAGGAAGTATAAATAGCCCAGTGATTTAATTGTAGGGAGTTAAACATGTACAAATGTCCATTGATTAATTTAACCGTAGATCGAGTTTTGTATCAAAAATGATACACAAGATAGGATTATGAAGTTTTCTGTAGTCCCGATCTACAGTTAAGCCCGGCATTGAGTCGTGGGTCGAGGCCACACGTTGGACGCAGGGAATTTTGAGTGACGAATTTTAAACCCGTTGCTCAAGTCGCGGTAAAAAAGTATAATACACAAAGTATAATGCACAAAGCCAACAATTTTCTTCACACAAGTAGCTGAAAAAAAAAAAAATCCCGGTAAGTTGGCCCCATTTCCACCATATGTAACCTGGCATGCTTTAAGGCGAGATTGGTTTTTTTTTATGGCTAATCTCCCTAGCAAGCCAAACAGCAAAATTGCAGCCATGTAGGTGCATAGGCACACAGATACTTGTGTGTACGTGCAGCTATGGTGGTGCAAACAGAAGAATATATACCTACAATTTTGGTGAGGTGTTCGGGATTCCAGACAACAACAAACTCACAAGCCACAACAACAGAGAGATACTAAACATTTTTCGGCACCCAACCGCACAACAACAAACACAAGTTAAAAGCTAAGGTTATACGGCCCGACCGGATTGCACGGAGGACAGCATCAGCAATAGCAACATCATCAACTTAACACCACCAAATGCACAACAGATGAATACCGGATCCGGACGGAAGGAACTACTTAAATTTTTTTTTTTTTCATTTAATTTTTCATTTTTAGTTATTTATTATTCTGTCCATTTCATTTCAAACTTTCATTTATCATTTTTTGTTAGGTTTTACACATGTTTTGCTTTATCTTCCCTACTCCAGTTTAGAGTTCCATGTTTTCTTGATTTTCCTTTTTTCTTCTTTATACTATACACTTAGAACATCGCAACCCACACAGACACACAACGCCGCCCACGTTATAGATTTTCTTTGTTCCCTTGCTTTATCATTTCTTATACAACTTTAAAAGTAAAAGTTCGATTAGATTCTTTTACCTCCATATATCCGGCAATGCCTTTCAAAGCTCAAGGTTAAGTCTAGTTTCCTTTCTTTTTGTTTTTTTTTTGTATGAAGGGGCTTTTGCATTGCATGTTCACCGGAGGCTGCGGTGTAGCACACTGAAATATTAGCTCAAAAGCCAAGATCACAAGCGAGTGATCTAGCTGAGCACTACTTTGAGAGCGATAGTTGTGCGCATGATCTAGGAGCATATGTGTATTTGAGTGTTTCTTCTTTCAGCACAGGTACTCTACGGTGCCGCCATTGGAGCAGTCACTTGGCGAGTTGTAATTAATACACGTATATATGCTGTATGTATGTACATATATTCTTTAGCAATCCCTACTCAGCAAAAGATTTGGAGTAGCAATTGACAAAGCGAAAGAATATATGTACACACCTAAATTTGCCTAAAACTACACTATCCCGCGCACATACATATCTACACTTCTCTCAATTTTTTTTTTTTATCCTACATTTTTGCATACATAACTACACTTGGCCTTGATCTTGAAATCTGGGTCAGTGGGACAAACAGCTGATTGCAAGATCAACGGCTACATTAGGGAGTGGTGTAATTAGAATTTTTTTTATATATTTTTGTTTATGGGGAGTTTGCTGAATTTTTTTTTATGTAATTCCGATACTTAGGATAACACAGGCCTATAATTTTTATATCGATTAGCCCATAAGTTTTTCATCTTTGATTTCTTTTATTTTTGAATTTCTTTCCTTTTTTTATATTGTTACTCAGATATAATAATAATAAATATCGATATAAGGTTAAACATTTTTTTGAATCTGCACAAATTGCGAACCTTAGGTTAGCTTGTTAGTTTTTTTTACTTAGCTGTTAATTTCTTTTATCATTGAATTTTGCCAAGCATGCTAAGTACCTATATTGTAGGAGAATATAGAAATTTGCGAACATTTTTTTTTATAAATAAAGAATTTTATAATGTTTGGTTGAAAATCTCTTGAATATTATTGCGACCATGCAGGGCTAAACTCTTAATATTGGTGTAGATGCTGCGCTTGCGCGCGCGCGGTTATGTGAAGGTGAGTATTAGGGAAAATGACCTTATGACAGAAAGGTTGACTTAAGTCAGGATTGGGGGCACTGTAAGTAATTAGGAGTCAGCACAGTGCCCATGGTTTCGCGCAAGTTGCGCGGAAGTGGGAGAGAAGACTCCACCTGACAGGACAGGCCTCCCCTTTATCTCTACACCTGTTTTCACCTTCATCGACTCTTCCCCTTTCTGCTTTTATGACCTTTCACGTACTCCTTTTAGTCATTCCAACACATGCAGGTATGAAACCTATTTTTGTTCTTGTGGCTGTAGGTGAGAGTGGTGGAAAGTACCCCGCCCCACGCTGACGAGCTAGCCTGGGATGCAAGCATACCTGCTTGCCACCACGCCTCACCCAACAAACAACCAGCTACATAACAGGTATAAAGTCTTCGGCACAGTCAAAGACAGCCCTTTCCTTACTTGTTGGTTATAGCATTTCAATAATCTGTTGTGATATATACATATATGACCTGAACTTATTGTTTCATATATGTGTGCATATAAGTTTACCCTAAGTTTTATATTATTCCGGAAAAAGTAAAGATAAATATTCCGTTAAAAATTTGATTAAATTGAAAAAAAGTCAAGATAAAAAATTCTATTTTATAAACAAAGATAACAAAGAGCGTGAGTAACAAGTGCTCGTGTAGTTTGATGTGTAAACATGTGTATCCTGTACATAATTAAATTAGACCCGGCCCAGTGGTTGAATTTCAACAACAAAGCTTCTTTCTGTTCTCTTCTACGCTGTTCCTTTACTTTAATATTTTTATACCTAGTAGTGGTACGCATACAAGGTATATTAACTTTAGTTGAATAACGGCAGTACGTAACGGCATAAACAGATCGAAACAGATATTGACTTATACGAGTACATATCAAAATGTTCAGGACGAAAAGAGAAATTGATTAAGCCATGAACGTCCATCCGCCCGTCTGTGAACTAGATAACTTGAGTAAATTTTGAGATTTCTTAATGAAATTTGGTATGCAGATTCCTTGGCACTCATCTCCGAGCACTATTTATAATGGGCGAAATCGGATGATAGCCACGCCCACTTTTTCTATATAAAATATTTTCGAAAACACAAAAAAAGGGATTACTCAGTACATAATACACCTATAAGGATTACATTAAGATTGAGGCATAAAATTAATTTTTCAAGACATTTTTGAAAATGGGAGTGGCACCGCTCACTTTTGATTAAGTCAAATTTAGAAATGTTATTAATCATAAATCAAAAACCGCTCGCAGGTTTTCAGGTGTGCAAGGAATGTTCGGGGGAAAAATGGGTGAAATCGGCCATAAGGTCCACGACAACTTTTATATGAACGATTTTGAAGAGGATCGTAGATATATTAAATAAGCAATAACTTTGCGTAAAATAGCTTTACATCATTTATATTTCACTTTTAATGTTTCCGTATACTAAGCAATCCCAAAAATAAAAATTTCCGAAAATGGGCGTGGCCGCGCCCCTTTTATAGTGGACTATTCCACAAAACTTTTTATGCCATATTTCCGCCAAAAATTTATTTGTCGAAACGAAGTTTGGTGTTAATGTTCAATATATATAGGTAACCGTCTGTTGTAAAATGGGCGAAATCGGTTCATTTCCACGCCCAGTTTCTTTACATAATTCTGAAATTGTTTTTTGTAAAATTTAAAAAGCTATATTTTTGCAAATAAGCAAGTTATCAATCACATTTTGCACACATAAGGGGGGGCTTAAACTCAAGTTACGTAATCAATGAAAAAAGATAAGAAATTTATTTTCGGAGTACGGAAATTTTATTGACAAAAGTCATATTTAATTACAATTATTTAATAAATCAACTTTTCGAGGTACTGAAAAAACTCTTTCAAAATAATTTGCGGCTCGATTTTGACATCGCGATGTACATTGAGTGAGGCTAAGCCGTTCAGACGATCTTCAGACATTGTTGATCGCAAATACGTTTAGTCATCGGAAAGTTGAGAAGGATCGTTCATTCGTCGCTGTTGTCACAGGCAAAACTGCCATAACGCGAAGCATTTGGTTAACATTTGGAAACGCATCTGCATTACAAATATCGAGTGCTTCAAGTGAGTTTTTTCTTTCCTTTCCGGTAATGAGCTTCCGCCAAAGTTGTACTTCGTTCACCCAGATGTCACCGGAATCGTTGTGCAAAAATGAGCAGTATGATTGGAATAGTTGAGGGCAGGACTCTTCTTCGAAAATTTTCATTTTGTTGGGAAAAAGGCAAGCGAAATGTGATACTGTTTTTTGTTGGAACGATTTTCCGTCATCCTTTGTCAAGTTTGGTTTTGGTGACAAACCGGGTTCGGCGTTCTGCCATTTTCAATGCCTAGTTTCGTTCTCGTTTGTCACAAAACCAAACTTGACAAGAGATGACGGAAAATCGTTCCAACAAAAATCAGCTTACTACCCTGTCGGAAGATCTTCTTCTTCTTTAAATGGTCATCTAACCGCCTGGGCGATTTTGACCGTCCAACATAGCTCGCCAGTCATCTCTTCGTTTCGCCAACTGGCGCCAATTGGAAACACCGCGGGATCGCAAATCGGTCTCCACTTGGTCCTTCCATCGGAGTGGTGGTCTCCCTCTTCCTCTGCTTCCACCGGCCGGTGCCGATAAGAATACCTTCTGGGCTGGAGCATCTTCGCTCATTCGCACTACGTGGCCTAGCCAGCGAAACCGCTGTGTTTTAATTCGCTGAACTATGTCGGCGTCTACGTAAAGTTCATACAGCTCATCATTAAATCTTTTGATACAATATTGCGGTGGTTTAAGAATCGATCTTGTAATTTTGTCAGGAATGAATCAATGTACGGTATGTAGATTGTTATACGGAAATAATCTTCAACTGAATCAGTTTGTAGGTTGGAACGTTGGCTCTGTTTTGATGCAATCCTTAGCTTTCGCAATTCAATTTCGTAATGCTCGCTAATTTCGCTCACGGTTTTGAAAATTTGTTTGAACTCCCCTTTAGCGTTTTCTCTTCTTCCCATCAAAATTTGTTTCGCCGCATCAGCCAATTTGATAGCCTTTCCCAGATCTTGATTTTCTCCTTGAAGTACTCGACTCAGGGACAATGTGGGGGAATGCACCGAGCTCAAAATATGCATGAATATCAGGAAATTTTTGCGGTTTTTATAGCTGAAAGCAGTTGGAAAGCTCCAGACGAAGCCGTTGGGTCTTTCCAGTTGGTGGAATTCACTTCAAGAGCGCGAATTACTGCTGGTTGCAAATGGAGGTTGTGACGGACTCATGCTATAAACCCATCTGGTTTTACAAAACTTTTTCAATTTCTTCACTCGAGTTTCCGATAGATGTTCATTCTCGAGAACTCTCAGACAATTTTTGATTCCTTATATTGCACGCAGAGCTTACCGCCAAATTGAAGCTATGAGCAGCACAATGGGAGTAGAGCGCGAGTGGATAAGTTTTTCTGACAACAGCTTGACGCCCTTGGAACTCTCCGTTAACCGCTCTCGCACCGTCATATCCTTGCCCGAAGAAATACCTGCAATCCAGTCCGGAAGATTTTAGGAAATCAAGGTGAGGAGTTCCTATTCCCTATCCAATGAAATCGGAGATTTATCCAAGTAGCGAATGCAAATTGCACTTTGTTCTACTCCTGCAATGTCTGGCGTGTCATCTTCGAAAGCTATATAGAGGCTGTGTCGTGCCCAGCGAACTCCTGAACCTATCGTGAAAGTTCAAGAGCAAAAACAAACCCCAAAATATGTGGGCGTGGCACCGCCCACTTTTCCAAAATTATGGAGATATTGACTAAGTGACACATACATCCAAATATCATTAATTAAGATCAAAAAAATTCGGAGATATGACGAATTGAAGCATTATATATAGCCAGGGGGCGTGGCTCCGCCCACTTTTCCAAATCTATATATTGTCTTTGCTGTACCCAGTGAACCCAAGCATATATTGTGAAAATTTCATAAACATCGGTTGAGTACTTTGGCGCCTATAAAAGACACACATTTTTATATCTATTTTTGTTAGGCACACAAGGTATATCCGGGCAAGAAGTTAATACCCCACTGCAAAAGCGAAGTTGTATATTTTTTTGATTTTCATACCTTTCATGAACATGAAATGTTTGTACGCATGAGAAGAAAAGGTATATTGAAATCATATAATTTTCATAAAAAGTGAATAATTATTATTCTTGGCCTTGAGCTCGTTTCATGAATACTTGTTCTGCGTGCTTCTCAATGTGAGCTCGACGCCGGTTAGCATTTTGGAAACTTTTTTTGTTTGGTATACGGTCAGTGTCAATTTAGCCAGTTCTGGCTGTTTTGAAATCCATTCTGCGGGAGAAAATTACATATTCAAAATTTGACGGTTTTCTGGCTTTTTCTCCTAAGACATATTAAAAAAGCCATTTCCTAATGATTTCTCATCTTAACTGGTCTTATTTAATTTACACCTGTTTAGGGTTCGAGTATGTGCTTACCTTCAGTCCTATATTATTCAGGAAAAAGTATATTTCTTAAAAAAATTCAAAAAACTGTGTACGTATTTGAGTTTTGGTAAATTTAAATCATTTTTAGCGGTTTTTCGGAAGACTTGAATTTTTTCATCTGAAGATAGTGGTCACAAACAGAAAAAAAGTTTAGAATTTAATTAAAAATTTAATAAAATCAAAAAAAAATAAAGATAAGAAATAGTCATATATTCAAAAAAAATTCAGTTTCATAAATAAAAAAAAATCAGTTGACCGGAACCTGTTCTCGAACCTTGAAACTCACGCGACCTGCGTACTTTATAGTACGTCCGAACTTTTTAAAAAAGAAGTTATTTTGTTGAAAGCGAGCTGCCGCTTGAAGTGGTAACATCAGACTGTCTTTATTGAATTCTTTTACTTAAAATGTAACTTATACATTTGTATTAACTATGCTTATTTGTTATTGTAGAAAATGCTTACTTATCTTTAAGTGGAAATGCTTGGTTTTGTTTATTCAAATTACAATTAATTGATTTCTGCAATTCTACATTTTTAGGTAAGTTTAGCTTGAATTTACTGAATAATGCAATTCTGCATTATCATGTTAAAATGGGACCGGAAGTTGGTTTCGATTTTGTTATTGAGTTAATGAATTTATCTATATCATCAGAAAATGATATGTATGTACTAGGAGGGTCATTGTCTTTATATGTAACTACTCCCCCTTTTAGCTTAGAATTCTCCTGAATTCTACTATTTAATTTAATTTTAATGTATTTGTGCTTTGATATCAAAATTGCAAAAACCAACAAAATCATAATTGCAAGAAAAATATTTAATCCATATGTTATTTGACTATGCCATTTCAATTGAAAAATGCTTTTGTTATACAATTTATTTTGCTGATCTATTTCTTCAAATGTAATTTAATGTGTAAAATTTTTTATATTTTCATGTTTCATGCTTACAATATTTTCTTCTACAGTTTCGACAATGTTGGAAAAATAATAATCATTTATTTTTAATGAGCAGTTGTTAAATTTCAAAATATAATTTCCATTAAGAGTAACGTAATCTTTTTTGCATGTGTTATTTACAATCAAATCAATTGCGTTTTTTACAACTATTGTTTTTTCATCAAGAGATATAACTTCTAATTCTTTATTTGTCACAAGTTTACAATTACTTTTTATTACACAATGGGTGCTAGGTTTTAGTTGTTTGAAGTGTTTATTTTCTTGGTATTGTATTGACATATTTTCATAAGAAAAAATTTCCTCTATTTTCGCTTCTATTTCTTTTTGTTCTTTATTAGGAATGGGAATGATTTTTCTTATATTTACTTGTATAAATGATTTTGGTATTTTGATTCCTAATATAAGAAAAGTATTATTTAAAGTTGCTGTCCCTAATTGTAAATATTTGAGTTTATTAAAATCTATATTGTATTTTGTTATTTCATGGTTTGTTAAAATGTTTGGGTGAAGTATTCCATATTTAGCTGATACCACATTATCTTGTATTTGTTCGATTTTATTTTTTAACAACTGAATTTTCGCAATTTGTTCCAAGTACATATTTTGTTCATGATCCTCATTTACATATTTATTAATTTCATTAAATTCTTTTTCAATTATTCTTCTATCGCTCTTCACAATATTTTTTAATTGTTCTAATGCTAAGTTAAAATGTTCATTTACATATATTTGGTTATTTAAATTTTCGTTCGTCTGTAGGAAATGGTTTTGAATTGTTTTTCTATCGTCGTCATCCATCGTCCCGAATATCCATTTGGATACGCTTCCTACTGCATTTATTAGTCCTCTTCTTAGTCTTCTATTTTTTGGTATTAATGTTCGTAATTTATTTCTAGTGTCTACAAGTTCTGTTTGTAATATGTCTTTGTTTTTAATTTTCATTAAGCTAATATTTTCGGTCATTTCTTTTATTATATTGCCTATTTCTTCTAAGTTTATTACATGTATTACTATGTCTGTATCTTTTACTATATCTTCTGTCTTTATTTGAATGTCAACAAACCCTACCTGGTCCGTTAATTTTGTCGCTGTAAGTGATCCCTCAACTAGAAATATCCATGTCAGTAGTAACATCGTTATCGTTAGGAATTTCTGAAAATTTAAGAGGTTTTTTTATATTACAAGGATGAATATTCTTTAGATACGCCTTCTCATATCTAGGTTGTTCCTTATGTCTAAGTGCTTTATAGTTTTTAATAAAACCCTGTTTTCTCCTTTCTTCATAACTTATCCTGTTTTTATTAAGTTTATCTATTATTTTTCTTTTAGTATTTTCTATATTATTTTTTATTTTTTGTGTGTCTACTTTACCTAGGTGTACCTCATTGGGAGTACATTTAATAGTAGAATGGTATCTATCATTATAATTCCTAATTGCTTTTTGGATTAACTGTTTAATAGGCGTGTGTTTATTTGCTTTATATAATATTCTAAACTTTTCGGCTATTGTGTTATGTAATCGCTCTACATCAGCATTACCCGTGTGACTATTTGGTTTAGTAAGATGCAAATCAACATTTTCACTACTTAAAAATTCTTTCATTCTTAATGCGTTAAATTCGTTGTCTGCTATTATTTTCTTTGGTTTCCCTATTTTTGCAAAATGGTCTTCGAATTGTTCGATTATTGTAATGGGATTCCTATCATTTAATGGATATGCTGCCCCGAATTTAGAAAATTTATCTATTATAGTTAAAAACCGGAATCCTTTCATCACATAAGTGTCTACGTGAACAATTTGATTTTTATCTAATGGAGTTTCAGTATAATAGAATTTAGCTTTTATCGGATTCCTGTCGTATTTCCCTTCTTTGCATATGTCGCATTGATTAATTACTATTTGAATTAATTCCATAATTTTGGATAATAAATTTTATATTTTATTTGATTATATGTCTCTTGTATACCCGAATGCATACTTTCTTTTACATGATAGAAGGATATTTGCTTAATAGCTTCAACTTCTGTCTCTATATCTTGTGCTCTGTGAGTGCATTTAATAAATTTAAGTTGGTTATCATTTGAATACATAGAAATTAGTTTTTCCTGTACTATATTATATTTGTGATCGCTGAGTTCAGAAAATATTCCTATATTTCCTTTCTTTATATACCTTCTAAATATATCGCCCATATTTTCAAAATCATTTTCTGCTATAAAGATTTGCTTTTTTCCGTGAATTATTTTCAATTCTTCAGTTTTATTATTAGTTAGGATTATTTCCATTTTATATTTATTTACGATTTCTTCTTTGATAGGAAAATAGTCACCTAAATTTTCTTCTGCGGAATGTATAGTAGCAATTGTTACATTATCCTCTATGTTATCGATTATATTCAGATCGGAACAATCATCTTCCGTATTTTTGGAAAAAAATTCTGAAATCGACTTCTCTTTTTCGTTTACTTCATTTTCATTTTCTAATCGACTTAGAAAATCAGCTACCTTATTTTCCTTTCCTTTTAAATACTCTATTTCGCAATCATACTCTCCTAGTTTTAAAAGCCATCTTTGATGTCTAGGAGATATGTCTTTCCCTTTGTATTTTGAATGAAGATATTTTATCGGTTGATGATCAGTTAAAATTTTTAATTTTCTACCGTAAAGGTAAGGTCTGAAATATCCTACACTCCAGATGATTGCCAGAAATTCTTTATCCGTTGCTGAGTAATTTCTTTCATGATTATTAAGTGTTCTTGATGCAAAACAAACTGGGTGTCCTTCTTGGGATAGTACCGCCCCTAACGCATAATTTGATGCGTCGGTCGTTAACGTAAATTTCTTTTCGAAATTCGGAAATCGAAGTATTGGATGAGATTTAATTAAATTTTTAAGTTTTTCGAATGCTTCAATATATGTAGGATCTTTGGTGTTAATCCTTATACCCTTTTTTAAGTATTTAGTAATTGGTTGTGCAACTTTAGCATAGTCTTTAATAAATTTTCTGTAATATCCTGTGACTCCTAGAAAACTTTTAATTTGCCTCTCTGTTCGTGGCAATTCTAATCCCTCTATAATTTTTATTTTATTGGGGTTGGGTTTCATTCCTTCATTGGTTAAAATGTGTCCTAAAAACTCTGTCTCTTTTTTTAAAAAATTACATTTATCTACCTGAATTTTTAACTTGTTTTTCTCTAGTTCACTAAAGATTTCCGTAACTGCTTTGACATGTTCTTGTAAGGAAGTACTAAAGATTAATATGTCATCTAAATATACGACACAAGTTTTGTTAATATATTCTCTTAGGATCTCATTCATAAGCCTTTGGAATGTGGCTGGAGCATTTTTTAAACCAAATGGCATCCTTATGAATTCATATAATCCGTGTGGAGTGACAAACGCTGTTTTTTCTCTATCTTCTTCTTTTACTAATATTTGATGGTACCCTTTCGCTAAGTCTATTGTAGTAAAGTATTGAGCTCTTCCTAATTTATCTAGGATTGAATCAATATTTGGTAATGGATATTTGTCATCTATTGTGACCTCATTTAATTTTCTATAATCCACTACTAACCGATATTTCTTTTTACCAGAATTGTCAATTTTTTTCGGTATTACAATAAGGGGGCTTGAATATTTTGATTTACTTTTTCTTATAATACCCTGCTCTGACATTTCTTTTATTTGTCTCCTAACTTCCTCTTCATGTTGTGGTGGGTATCTATATAACTTTGAATTGGTTTGTTCATTTGTAGTTGTTTTTATTTCATGTTGCACTGATGTAGTATTTGTTAGCTTATCGCCCTCCTTAAATAATAACTTTTTAAAACGTTTTAGAATTTTGATAACTGCCTCATATTCTTCTGGGTGTAAATGATTTAGTTGTATTCCTCCAATCCTTTCGTCATTTGTTTCTAGTGTGCAAATTTCATTAAATGTGTGTGGTTTATTTAAAATTAGCGATTCTTTGTTATTAAGAATTAATTTTCCCTCTTCGACATTTATGATTGCGTTTAGATAGTTTAAAATATCAAACCCTATAATGAAGTCATATTCTCTTTCTGTTAAAGGTGTCATTTTCCATCTTACTCTAGCATTTTTTGGTAAATTAAATTCTTCGGGTGCTTCTGTATGTGCTTCGTATTTAATTGTGTCCTTATTCGTTAAGGTACTAAATGTGATTGGATTCTTTAAATTTTTTATTGGAAAATCTTTTATGCCACTATTTATAAGGCTTATTGTTGCTCCCGTATCTATTAGCGCTACATATTTTCTTGTATTTATTGTTAACGTTATTTTTGGTAAGGATTCCGAGGCTGATTCATAAACAAAAATTGTATTTACTTCTTCACAAAAATTGTCTTCAGGTTCTCCTTTGCTTTGCCTATCCTCATTTAAGCGATCTTGGCTATAATTTGGACTATGGTTTCCTGCTCTTTGAGTCCCTATGCAATTAACTTCGACGTTATCTACTTCCATTGGTTCTATATTTTGTTTCCTTTGACCTGATCTATTATCCTGTCTTCTTTGAAACGAATTATTTTCATTATACTCCTTATTTTTAGGAATATATTGGGGATTATGTTTAGACTGTCCCGAATTATTAACCCATCTCTTCTGGTCATATGTTTGGGGATTTTGTCTAACTTGACCCAAATTATCTTTATTAGCTTGCCCTTGATTTGCATTGACATTAGGTTGCTTGTAGTTGTTTTTATAATATCTATGATCTGAATTATTTGATCTGTTAGGGTATTGTCTATTATATTTCCTGTCGTCTCTGGCTATTTTTCTGTGTTCTGGTCTAATACATGCGTCTTCAAATCTTCTCCTAGTCAGAAGTCTTAAAATTTGATTTAAATTTGTTTCCTCATAAATTTTGTCGAGTAGCGTTCCCTGAGTAATTTCTTTTACTGTGTTTACTAATAGGCTGTCCACGTTTGTCAAGTCTATGTAATGTTCGCCCCTATAATAAACTGTCAGTTCGTCTGCTTTGTATTTAATGTTTTGAATTTCAACAATTAACTCATTCACTGTATTTACTTTTAGATTGGATATCATCCTATATATATGGTGGGGTTCTACATTTGGCCTATATCTCAATTTTAACGTTTCTTTAATTAGTTGCCAATTGTCTGGCTCGGATATATTTATGACTACATCTTTTGCCTGTCCCTGGATAGTCTTATAGAATATTGTACGTACCGATTCTCGTTTTAATGCTTCATTGTGTATTGTAGATAAAAAGTATTCGACGCTGCTGAAGAAACTGTTTACGGTTATATCACCTGTACCCGTGAACGTTGGTAGATTATTTATCGCCTTGAATATATTAGCCCTGTCGGTACCATGACTTTGTTGTTGTTGATGTTGTAGTTCCAAGTATGCACTTCGAAGTTGCTCGATTTGTTGTTCTCTTCTCGCTAGTTCCTCTACAAGTTCTACTGGAGACATATTTGACTGTTCTTGAGTCTGTGCCATCCTTACTTCGTCAAATGCTCGCTGTCGGTTGATTCGCTTAATGATGATTTTTGTTTTTATTTTTGTTTTCGATTCAGTGGTGTAAGCTACGTTTTGTGTCCACTGCACTGACCTTTACACTTTCCAAATTTTTAATCTTCTGTTCTTCAGTGGTGATAATAGAGATTTATGTTCACTGCACTGATATTTTTGCTTTTTAAAAATCTTCTGTTCTTTAGTGGTGATAACAAGGGTTTATGTTCACTGCACTAATATTTTCGCTTTTTGTAGTTAAGTGTTTCAAGGATTATAATTCTGGAGGGTCTGGTCAACTCCTGAGTTGGCTACAGAATCGCAGAATTTACTATATGTATTTTATTAACGAATCTTTTTATTTTCTTTTACGGTTCGATCACTGGATTCCAAGTTGTATTGAAATCCTACCGACTGCGCCACCTGCGTACTTTATAGTACGTCCGAACTTTTTAAAAAAGAAGTTATTTTGTTGAAAGCGAGCTGCCGCTTGAAGTGGTAACATCAGACTGTCTTTATTGATTTCTTTTACTTAAAATGTAACTTATACATTTGTATTAACTATGCTTATTTGTTATTGTAGAAAATGCTTACTTATCTTTAAGTGGAAATGCTTGGTTTTGTTTATTCAAATTACAATTAATTGATTTCTGCAATTCTACATTTTTAGGTAAGTTTAGCTTTACTGAATAATGCAATGCTGCATTATCATGTTAAAATGGGACCGGAAGTTGGTTTCGATTTTGTTATTGAGTTAATGAATTTATCTATATCATCCGAAAATGATATGTATGTACTAGGAGGGTCATTGTCTTTATATGTAACTCGCGTCCCACCCGAGACGCTTATCATCTGCGCTGCTGCATATGTACATATACAGAAACAGAAAAATTTTATTGATTATTACAAATAAATGAATATATATATACGAGTACTCGTATATAATACGCCTATACACCGCTCCTGACCCATACGAATATATTCGTATACATTTTATAGGAATTTAGGCATGTTTTGATATAGATTTCGCCTAGCAATTGATTGTATGGAAAAAATGTTAGCCTATTAATATATAGATACTACTCGTAGTTACTTAAACTCAATGTGCTCAATGATTGAAAATATGTCCACCGTTTTGAATGGTATGTTTATGGTTGCCATTTAGGTTTTTTTTTTTTGTTTAGTATACAGGCAGTGCTTTTTGTAATCCATTTAGCTGGAGAAAATTACAAATTCATTTCAACAATTTCGTCTTCGTTTGACTCCCATTTTAATATTGCAGTTTTATGAACAAATAAAATGTTAATTGCCTTTCCCCAAAAAATGTACATTTTATTGTAAACAGTTACGTTTTTCAGGATTGTAGGATGCACCTAAATAACCGACCAAAAATAGTGGCCATAAATACCTTTGAATCTCGTTCTGATTATAGAATTTTACAAAAAAGTAGAAATTTGCTACGTTTAAAAAAAAAATTTACATTTTAAACTACATGAACAGGGTCAACTATGGATGCATTTAAACTTCATTTTTATAATGGAGTTCTATAAAAAAAATAAAACTATTATTGTATTTTCCCTAAAAATATTTATTTTGAACTACTTTTGTTTGCAATAAAACGTGGGAAATATGTTGAAAACAAATTGGTACTTTTTTTTAAGATTTTGGTACATATTTATTTATTTATTACGAATCTTCCAGCCTAGATCAACACTTAAAGAATATTATTACATTAGTTAAAATAAAATCATAGAATCTATCTAATACTTAAAGATTTGGCCTCTTTTTGAATAGGTTAATATCACAATTTTTCACACTTTCTGGCAATTCTTTAAAGCATTTTAGCCCCTTGTAAAAAAGACTATTTTTTTCCGACTCGGTTTTATAGTTCGGTAACTTAAAATCATTTCGCTGTCTTGTATTCCGGTTATGAACCTCGTAGTTAAATTTGATACTTGTTCGCAGATAATCGGGTAAATTTCCGTTTTTTATGTTGTAAATAAATTCTATAGTATGAAAAAATATTTGTTGTTTTACACTCATCCAATTCAAACTTATAAGCATATCTTTTATTGGAGTATCATACCGTTTGCATAATATGAAGCGCATAGCTTTATTCTGCATTTTTTGCAGCTTTTCAATTTGAGAATCTTTCATTATAAAGAAAATTGTAGAGCAATAGATAAAATGAGGCTCAACTATTGATCTGTATACTTTTGCTTTATAGTGGCTACTCAAATTTTCACAAGTTCTCTGCATGTACCACAGTTTTGTTGCTATTTTACTAATTGTATAATCAATATGCGAATCAAATTTTAATTTGCTGTCTATTCGGATACCCAGGTATTTAATTGTATTAACGTTTTCAATTTCGGTATTATTTATTTTAATGTGTTCAAGATCCGCAATATTTTTTCTTGTAATTACCATATATTTTGTTTTCTCGATATTTATTTTTAGCCTATTAGCACAAAGCCAAATATGAAGGGCATTTAAATCAATCTGTAGTTTTTCTCTTATATCCTTCTCGTTTTTCCCATTTATTGAGATAAGCGCATCGTCAGCAAATAGTTTAATAGAACTAAATTTCAAAATATCAGTACAGGTGAGGGCAACTCTCGCTCAAAACCAAATTGGATAGACGCGCCGAATATGAGTTAATTTATTTATATTTTATTTACTTATTTATGTATTTTTTCGAAAAGTCAAAAACAACAGAGTTCTTACTGACTAAAACGATTTGAAAACAAGATTTTGGAAAAGAAAAATCCAACATAACAGAATTAGAGACCTCGCTGAGCTCACGCAACGACCACACCAATGGAGCATTCCTCGTATAGTTCGTAGACATATAGTTAATATAAAATGGATAATGGTTTTAAGTCAATAAGGAGCAGGCGCGAAAGGTATGAGGGAATTGGTTCCGAAAAATAAGAGATTTAAGGCAAAATTTGGGAAAAACTTTTTGAACCCGTTCGATCCTGCCAATTGCAAACTTGTGATAAGGTCTCCAAATAAATGCAACATATTCAAGTTTAGAACGAACAAACGATGAGTATGGCAATTCTAGAGTATACGGATCTGTGAAGTTAGTACTATTGGGCCTCAGGAAACCTAAAGCAGAATACGCACTCGAAATTATATCGTTAATATGATTATTGAAACATAAAGTGTTGTCGAAGATAACACCAAGATCCTTAATCTCGGCAGGGGCCTGAAGACTAGTACCAGAGATAGTATAAACCGTTTGTAGCACGTTACGAGTTTTAGAAAATGTGACGCAAAAACACTTATTATGGCACCAGAGTTTTAGTCTGTTCACATCCTCTAGGAGGAGCAAAGCGTCTTCAACGTTTCTTATAGTAGAAAAAACTTTTAGATCCTCCGCATAGAGTAGAAACTCCTCTGACAAGAAACAGTTTCCAATATCATTAATAAATAAAATAAAGGGAAGAGAAGAGGACCTAAGATACTCCCTTGGGGTACTCCTGAGGTGGTAGTGAAAAGATTAGAGGATACACCCTCAATCAAAACTATGCAGATTCTGTTAAGTAAGTAGGGATGGAACCATCTGAGAAAGACAGAATGAAATCCTTGGGAAGCAAGTTTCCGTCATCGGTATCAGCGTCAGTGACGCCAACATCCGCGCTACAACTACCAAGGCGCTATCAAAAATGTTGAGAGGTATACCCAAAGACGCGTTTCGGTTTAAGGAATCACAGTCCGAGTGGGGAAAATTAGGATTTAAAACAATTTAATAGTTATTAACAAAAAAATTGGCGCCGCGACCCAGCTTTATTTCTCAGCCTACTAATACCCTCGACAATGTTTTCAAAACCCCTGCGGGTTAGGCGCTTAGAATATGCCCGAGGTAGGCATACCGGTCGTAAGAGGCGACTAATATGCACAAAGGTAATGACGTGCAACTCGATGGTTGATCTACGGATATGATGCCTCTCACCTCTAATTACCCATCTCTCTCTTTCCTTACGGCAGGAGGGGTGACATGACCTAGAAAGTTCCACTGGTCATAAATCGCGACCACGACAGTCGGGCAGTACCGCAAGGGAGTACCGGAGCGTACCGGATTCATATCCGGCCAGTCCTTGGCCAGTTCGACAGCACTCCCCAAAACCTTGGGGGAGTGTTTTTGTCGTTACAACAACAACAACAACAACAATGTTTTCAAAGGTAAGCTGCAGGTCCCCAGAATTCACGGGTGTTTGATTAACGTGATAATAATCAAAGGTTGGAGTACCAACTACATCGAGAGTAAGTTAAATTTAAAATAGTCAGCAAGCAAATCGACTACGTCTTTGGGCGAGTTTGCAAGTTTGTCAGCTTGCACACCAACTCATGACTTGTGAGACTTGCCAGACCTTTTTGGGATTCGATCTAATATTTTCCTCAACCCCTAGTATGTAGTTTCTATAAAGAAATTTGTTAAGACAGTTAAATTTCTTGGCTAGCCGTTTGTACAGATCTAGATGGAATGGATTTCTGTATTTCAGAAACTTTTTATGACAATTATTTCGTAGGTTCTTAAGTTTTTTTAACCCACGAGTGTACAATAGCAGTTTGTAGGGCTTATTTACCTTACGGGGAATTTGCTTGGAACATATTTCGAAGACATGCGTCTGAAATGCAGAGTAGCACTCATTAATGTCCAGACCCGAAAAAAGAGAGACCCAATGGGTATTTAGAAAACAAGCGTTAAGCTTTTGGAAGTCACACATATGAAACTTGAAAGATATTCCACCGTCTAACCGATTAGAGATAAACTCATAGTACTCAATCTTCAGACACAATGGGACATGATGTCGATCGGCAGATGAAATTGTAGAAAGACACTCAATAGAAGCCTTAATATTTGTAGCGACAAAAACAAGATCTGGAATTCTATTAAGATGGTTAGTAAAACTATTGATTTGAACAGGATCATGACTTAGAATATTATCGATACAATATGATTCATGTAACGCAGAAATAATGGTTGATATTAGATGAGATTGGGAGTAATTTCCACACCACACTATATTTGGAAGATTAAAATCTCGAAGATCGCAGAGGTGATTTCCAGCCAATTTGTTAGCACAATATCCGTGATGTTTTCGGTGTGTACTTTATAGATATTAAACGAACTATTAAGTGGAGTGTACGAGCTAACGAGATACAACGACCCATACGAACCATTAATGCAGAGACACAGTTGAACCAGGATAGTGTCCGGATTGCAAAGGGCTTATTTGAAAGGCTCTTAAATTACGATAAACAGCAATCAATACACCACGCCCCAATGAACAGGCGGTTTTTCCGCATCTCTATCTTTGTGGAAAACGTTAAATAACTTCGGGTCAAAAAACTCGTTGTCGTAGAAGTTCGGATTTACCCAAGTTTCAACTAAGACAAAAACATCAAAATCTAAGTTCGAAGTGAAGGTAGGGACGGCTTCGGCCTGAGGATTCCACCCATATTTTGAAAATAGATCTTAAAATCTTTGAACTTTTTGTATTTCCCATGAATTGATAGTCATTCTTGGCCACAAGAGCTGACCTTCGACGAATTTGAAAGGCTTTGACCTTAACATTAACTGTCCAAAGCGCTGGGTTTAGAACACGATTCAAGAGGGAAGGCGAAACACCAAGTTCGAAGTAAGTTTAACCTAAAGTTGTAATGTTAGTGTGTTTTTTGACCTTCACCCTTGTTCAAGCCTTTTTGATTAGCTTGCCTTTTGTGCCTTCTTTTATGCACTTTAGTCCACTGTGCAGGCGTTTGTACTTTGTTTTCCACAGCGGGAGCGGGAGAGTTAGCTTTTAACACTTCAGTAGCCTTTACAGTAGACACGATTGCGGATTCCACCTCAGCAGAGGTAATAGCACAATCACTGGCGGCGGAAACGACAGAGTATAGGCGAGAGCAATTCGCCGATTCAATCACAGCAGATGAATGCATATGTCCGGGCACTGACTGAGAATCACTCACTCCAACAACAGATGGACCATCCGTAGATTTATGTGATTGTAGTTGATTTGAGTCGATTGAAGTAGAAGCAGCCGATGATCGCACATTAAACTCACTGACTGCAGTAGAGCAAACAGCACGTTTTTCGCTCTTAGAATCGTGATCGAGTTTCGGTAAATGAGTACAGATACAGTTATTGTATTTCCTTAATACCTGAAATTCAGTCGAAAGCGAGGCAATTGACAATCGTAGCTCATCGAAACAAAGCATGCAACTCTGAGAGCGAGCTTTAGCGATTGACGATTTTAATTGGTCGCTAAGTACTTGAACTTCTTCATGAAGAGATTAGTGGATGTATATTGGAACGATTTTCCGTTATCACTTGTCAAATTTGGTTTCGGCGTCCCGCCACCCTCAGTGTTTGGTTTATAGACCGAATTCTCAAGTTATTTGTTCATATACAATTGGAAGGTACATAAAAAAATTTTAAAATTTAACCGTGAGCAATTAAAAACACGTCAGTTCACGACGACAGCTCATTTGTTAATACGATTTATTCGGATAAAGAAAGCAGTTTCTTATCAGATCTACACACGCCTTGACTAAGTAGACTGTGCTGTTGTATTGGCCGCAGAACGCCACTTCTTTAACTCAATGTGGTCAATGAGTGAGAAAATGAAAATATTTCACAGTTAGGAGAGTGTACACATATACATATGTTTATTGAAAATGAATTTGGCGTTTATTTTAAAGATCCGCAAATTTCTCAATGTGAGCATGACGCCGGTTTCAAATTTGGAAGTTTTTGTTTGATATCAGGTATTGTTGTCAATTTAGCAGTTTTCCCTGTAGATCTGGCTTTTTTGAAACCCATTTAGCGGGTGAAAATTATAACTTCAACACACGATGGTTCTACATATGTCTGCCCTTTAACAAACTAAAATATATGCAGAGGGAAATAGTTGATGTCTTCAGGAAAATTAACACGATTTCTAACCACTTCGTAAATATAAAATTGAAGGAAGTACAAACTCTATTTTCAGGTGTTGTATTTTATACATGGGGTCTATCAGCAATTTCGTCCCAACTTGAAAACCAATAGGAATAACGAAATTTTGTCTACCGAACTCCGATAAATTTGAGGATTTCTACTAATTTTTCGTTTAGACGGAAGTGCTGATGGTTATTTCAAAGGGTTGAGCTTAAAAAAGGTATGTACAAAAATAAGAACATACTCGTATAACCCTATATAAATGATGCTTTCTAAAAATAGTGAAACAAATGCGATATTGTATAATTCAATAATGGGTTGTGATATATATATGATCTGAACTTATTATTTCATATATGTGTGCACATAATGATATTCCAAAAAAATAAATTTCTTAAAAAATGCATAAAAGTAAGTATATTTTGTTTTAATACAATTTTTTCACTCCAAAATAGAAAACTATTCCGTTAAAAATTTAGTAAACTCAAAAAAGTCCAACTAAAAAACTGTATTTTATAAAAAAAAAAAATTGTGATCCGAGCGACTGTGAATACCTAATCGATCAGGTTTCTACTACCATTTTGCAGTCGCTGGAGTGTCGATGTGATTTGAAAAGTGCCAATAAAGTGCATAAAAGTCATGGAAGTCATTAAAACAAAATCGAAAATGTGTAAATAAGCATTAAAAATATGCAATTTTTGTTCAATCAAGTTACATAATACCAAAATAAATGCGATCGATTCAGGCGAAAAATTTCCATTCTACTGCAAATCGACACTCGCAATAGGGGTGATATTTAAAAAAAAATCAGTTTAATAAAAAAAAACATCAGTTGATCGAAACTTGTGCTAGAACCTTGGAACGCACGGATCCCACCCGTGACGCTTATCACCTGCGCTGCTGCTATATGTACAACGCAACAGTCTAATACTGTACTTAAGTGCTATGGCTTTATGCAGAAAATTTTAATCGATTATTACAAATAAATGAAGCATTATATGCCTATGCACCGCTCCTGACCCATACGAATATATTCGTATACATTTTATAGGAATTTAGGCATGTTTAGATATAGATATAGCCGGGCAATTGATTGAATGGAAAAAATTTTATATAAAAAAAGTGGGCTGGCTATCATGCGATTTCGCCCATTTTGAATAGCACTCGGAGATAAGTGCCAAGGAACCTGCATACCAAATTTTATTAAGATATCTCAAAATTTACTCAAGTTAACGTGTTCACAGACAGGCGGACGGACGGACATGTCTTAATCAATTTTTCTTTTCCTCCTGAACATTTTTATATTTACATATGTCAATATCTACCTCGATTCGTGTATGCCGTTACATAATACTTTTAGGCGAATGTGTGCATAGTACTACTAGGTATAAAAATGGCTATGCGTAAACTGTTATGGAGTGTCAGAGAGTATCAGATGAAAATTCCTTGGTTACATTCCTTGCAGGATAGAAGAGATTACAACTCCTTATTGTTCATATTATCATGTCGAATTAAAGCATTTAGTAAATTCATATTGTAGGATGCCGATTTCAATAAAAATCCAGAACTATGCTTACTGCTCGATTGTCGTTATTTGTAAGGAAATTTGTCGGTTCTTCGGGGCGGATGGGAGGATGGAGGCCCTGGGCACTGGCCCCGTCTGCATTTATGATAAAGACGGCACTGAATACATTAGTACCTCTGCTCGGGATTTCCTTAGGTTGCCATACAATTTATTTTGCTTTAGAAACATACCAGTAAAGATATTATAGTTCTTTGAATGTATCATTTTACTTACCAGCAGTTGAGCCTTTAAAAAATAGATGAAACAAGTAATCGGATAGCGATTTGACATATCGTTTCTCTAATATGGGTGCCTGGGCAACGCAACATACAAGGAAACGAGACTGCAGATGAGCTGGCACGGCGTGAATCGGCTCTTGATGTCTCATGACTTGATGTTGCACCCCTGGGACTCCTCAAGGGGCTCCTCAAGGGTCGTATCTGGCTAAGTGAGGCTAAATATAGGTGAAAACGTTTGCAGTCCTGCATAGTGTATAAGAGTCTATGACCCTCCTACAACGAAACACGATCCTCGACCCTTCTGAGGGTGAATAGAAGGGTGCTTTTCAGATTAGTTGCGGTGCTAACTAGACATTGGACTATAGGGGCGCACGCGGCTTGAATAGGTCTGGAGCACAATGCCTCGTGCCGCAGCTGCAACCTTCCTGGGGCGGAAGAGACGGTGGAACACCTGCTGTGCGTCTGTCCAACGCAGTGCCGGAGTAGAATAAAATTTCTAGGAAAACCCCTGTTCGGGAACCTTTCCGAGCTTATCGATATGAAGCCCGGGGAGCTTTTAAAATTTTTGAATTCAACGGAATGGATATAGAGGGACGGGAGTCCCACAACGCTAGTTTCTAAAATAGTTTTCATTGGTTAATTTACGAGATGTGGTATCAAAACACGAGATGTGGTATCAAAACAAAGCATTAGCGCTAATTGGAGTCATAGGAGACTCGCCACTCTTACCAACCAAGGAAATCTAAGTTCGGGTAGAACCGAGCATTATATACCTAGTAGTGATCTATTATGGCATCTCAATTTACGCAGGTATATTTTAATACTTTTCAGTACTGTCTTGACCCCAGCACAAAAATTATTTATTTCAGAGAAAATCACATACCATTAGAACCGTTTTAATTTGTACCTTCTGAAAATACGTGTAGCATAATTTGTAACCCTTCGAGAAATGGAAAAACTTCGAAAAACCAAAATGTTGAAAAACATATACTCCTGTCAAGAAATTGTTTTATTTTCTAAAAAAAATTATGGTAATAGATTTCTCTCAATTTGTACCATCCACAATTGCTAAAATTATAAAATATTTTATCCTATCTGAAAACTCTAAAGGAATAAGTACGAGTATTCATGAAACGAGCTCAGGGCCAAGAATAATAATTTTTCACTTTTTGAATTTATGAAAATTATTATTGTTTTTTATTTTTTTAATAATCATTTTTAATTAATTATTAAAAGTTTTTAATTGAATAGAGTAGGAAAATTGTTTAGAGACAACCGCCATAGCTCTTCTTATAGATCCATTTCTTTCTTCATCAGAGAAATTTTGGCACGCATTGCTAACCATTAAGTTAACAACACGGTGGTTTTGATGTCATCTAAACTCCTAGTTCTATTCTTCTTTACCATGTGCATGAACCACTTCCGCCATTTGACAGTTAGTAGTGTGATCATGATGGATTTTTTGACAGATTTGCTTTATCAGCAGAACTGCCTTGCGTGCTCTCGGTTTTGTTATTGCTTTTTTATACCCACAATTTTTCTTTATTACGGCCTGTAGATTTTCAAGTATTCATGAAACGAGCTCAAGGCCAAGAATAATAATTTTTCACTTTTTGAATTTATGAAAATTATTGTTTTTTTTTTTTTTTAATAATCATTTTTAATTAATTATTAAAAGTTTTTAATTGAATAGAGTAGGAAAATTGTTTAGAGACAACCGCCATAGCTTTTCTTATAGATCCATTTCGGAAGCTGCTAAGCTAAGGAATAATTTAAATGTGGCCCTGATATGAATCCTGGCATGTTTTCTCAAAAACTGGGCTAACTACATTTACCAGCCTCTGACTGTCCTGTTTAATCTGTCTTTAAAAAGCGGCGTCTTTCCAACTGCTTGGAAAGAATATTTCCGTATACCACTTTATAAGAGTGGAAGTAGGTCATCTGTAGATAACTACCGCGGCATTGCAAAGCTTTTCGCTATTCCCAAATTATTTGAAGCCATTGTTGCAAATCAGCTTACAAGTTATATATCCTCATTGATTGCAGATTGCCAGCACGGCTTTTGTAAAGGAAAATCAACAAGTACGAACCTACTAGAATTCACAACCCATGTTTCAAACGCGTTTAGAGAAAAAATGGGGTTGGGGTCAAAATTCTGCTTTTTTGAAAATTCTGCATTCATAATGCCGGAAGTCGAAACACCGGAAATCAAATAACGAAATTCTGAAAGGCAAAATTCTGGATAACGAAATTCTGAAAGGCAAAATTCTGATCATATGCTTTATTGCCTAGTAAGTAGTTTTTTACAATTGCATGATTGTATTTGTTACTGTTTTTGCTTTGATTTTTATTTGTAAATAATGTTGTTTTTTGTTTTTCCGATAAAAATGTTTGAATTTTGGAATTATTTTGGAGGTTATGTTTTGTTTATGTTATTATGTATATATAAGCAAATTTATATAAATACACGATTTTGCTCAAATTTTGGGGAAAAAATTTTCAGAATTAATTCTGGAAAACATAAATTCCGGAATTATGAAAAACCAGAATTTTGAAATACAGCCGAAAAAAGCGAAGGAAGTGCGGAATTTCGATTTCCAGAATTTTGTCGACCCAGAATTTTGATTCAGAACTTTAATTTTAGCATTGTGACCGTTTCCCATTCACAACAGCATGCCGAACTGGCCAGTTGCCGAACTGACAGCTGAAGTAATGTATGTATGTTTATACGAAATATCTTTGTTTATATGTACATATGTATACTTTTATACCTATCTGTGAAAAACTAGTGTTAAATAAGTATTAGATATTTTTGTTGTAGTCCCTGATGACGATTTCAGTTGGAAATCGAAATATATTGGAAAAAAATGTGGGGGTTTTGTATGTCCAAATGAATCAGCACCTGACTTGCTAATATATTGTTGTCGTTTTGTATGGAACATAATATTGTGGGTAACTCCACAAAAAACTAAAACAACATGTTTTTTAATACAACTGACCTAGAGCCAACTTTAACAATGAATTATTATATATAGTCAAAAAGGCCGCAAAAAGTCTAAAATTTGTTAGTTTCAGCCCTCATTTTGAGGCTACTGTCAACAAGGCTAGAGATGTATTAGCTTTTGTGAAAAGGTGGTCAAAAGAATTTAGCGACCTTTATGTTTACGAACACTCTTTTTACTACATTAGTTAGGCCTATATTAGAATATGGCTCGATTGTAAGGAATCTGCGTTATCAATCTCCCAACCCTTGCAAGTCGTAGAGAAATGCTA
Organism: Merzomyia westermanni; assembly: GCA_949987695.1. Classification (NCBI taxonomy): domain Eukaryota; kingdom Metazoa; phylum Arthropoda; class Insecta; order Diptera; family Tephritidae; genus Merzomyia; species Merzomyia westermanni. Next base: position 95,391,656 of record OX465288.1, read on the forward strand.
GGCGTAATATTTATGGTCAAACTGTTAAACGGATATATTTCAAATCCATTTCTTTTAAACTGAGTTAACTTTAATATACCGTCCCGAGCTGCAAGACATTTCAAACCTATTGTTGTTGTTGTTGTAACGACAAAAACACTCCCCGAAGGTCTTGGGGAGTGCTGTCGAACTGACAGTGCTTTGCCGGATGTGAATCCGGTACGCTCCGGTGCTACCTTGCGGTACTGCCCGACTGTCGTGGCACAGTGGGGTAATCGAGCCTGAAAATGGAGATCAATTCATACGAGCATTTAATTCAAAATATTTTGGCGGCCGCCGTGGTGTGAAGGTAGTGTTGCCGGCCTACCACACCGAAGGTCCATGGTTCGAGCCCTGGTACAGGTAACATCAAAAGTGATTTGAAAAAAAAAAAGTTTTTCAAAACGGGGTCGCCCCTCGGCAGTGGTTTGGCAAACTCTCCGAGTGTATTTCTGCCATGACAGGCTTCTCAGCAAAAATTCGTCTCCTTTGTAGATGCCGTTCGGAGTCGGCAAAAAACTGTAGGTCCCACCAATTTGTAGGGAAAATTCAAATCGGCACATCACAAATTGGAAGAGAAGCTTGGCGCAAAAACTCTTAGGAGGTTTATGATGATATACCTGTTGTATGTCGCGCCATAGAGATAGAGAGAATTATATGCTTAGTACCGAATGAAGTAAAAAAAAGAAAAATCCGCAAATAGTTTAGTGAAATTTTTTTTCTATCGAGTTTTTAATATCATTACTACAGATCGAAAAAAGGAATTTTTGTATGTTAACTAATAATTTGTTAAAGTTCTGATCATCATAAATTACAAACTAAACATAATTTGTATTATTATCTTAATAATCTTTATATTTTTTGACAATACTTCCTTCTTCATCATCATCTTAGGGAAGAGAACATAGGAAATTACTTTACTCAGTTGTAATGTTTCGACATTGTATATATTTTTTTCCTTAACACATATAAGTTATTGTTAAGTCTAAAAAGTAATATATAAAAAAAACTAATTATCTTAATTTTTATTAAAGATCGTCATCATCTTCGTCTGAGTCACTTTCGGAACTATTGTCGCCATCTTCATTGCTGTAGTTGTCCATAATTATCAAATTTTGTGCCTCTATCGGCAATTTCTTAATTTTTTTTAGGTAGTTTTCGCATACTTGATATAAATGGATCGGAAGAGATCAAAAGTCTTTTGAATAGATCTTCATTTGTCTCTTTTCTGCCACATTTTCGAGAAAAATGTTCTCTATAGTTTTTAAAATCTTTGTTTCTTGCTTCGAGGGGTTCTTCTGACAATTGACCAATAGGTAACAAAGCGTGGGATATTATCTCTGGTCCATGAATAAAATATTTGTGGAGTGTGGGAGGCATTTGGTACCAGGGGTAACACTTAAAAAAATACCTTGCCTTGAGCGTAATCGCGAAACTGGTCCACCTTAATTTGACGACCACTAGAAACAACTGCAATAATTGTATGCATCATTTTTATTAGCCCCAGGTCAAGTTTTGTTATAATTGCTGACATTTCACTATTTTGGAAGAAACGCCTAGCAGTATTGCCATCATTGGAGGACCCGAAACCGGGCTTTGGTTGGTCAACGATTAATCCCATTTTCTCTTTAAACTCCTTTTGAATGCGTGCCTTGCTTTGAGAAACTAACAGTTTTTCATTATCCGAACGTGCTTGCCATTTTTTTATTGGAAGTTTATAAGAAACATGCAGCAAGCATTCAAAAAACCGAATCCAACCGTGAAGTATGGAAAGACCAAATTGTAGGTTTTCTGTTTTTACAGCCCGTTTTATCATATTGTCGATTTCATTGAATTCTTTAGAGGTTGCGCCACATAAGTAACATTTTTGCGTGGCTGTTGTTTCGGTTAAGGCGTTGCATACTTTTCCATCAACCATAGTCAAATTCAAATCGTGCTTAATTTTTAAATATTTATCATTATGAAACACAACCGAATGAAAAAGACCTTGTATTTCCCTATGAATTCTATATTTTTCATTTTGAGAAACATCTGATGACTCTTCAATAAATTCTATTTTTAATGGTCTACAAAATCTAGTAGATCCAGGTCTAGGATTTTGCCAGATAATTTTGCTTCCACAAGTTAGCTTTAGTGGAACAAGACAGGTAATAAAAACTGATGAATCGCATGCATCTGGCTCGAGGCACCTTTGCTTATAGGATGCATGGCCAGAGCTTCCATCGAACCCCCATTTAGAGCACAGACAAAGTCGCGACATTTCGTCTTCGTTTAATGTTTCAATCATTTTTTGGCTTACCAAAATCAAACTCTGTACACTTGTGCTGAAGTTTCGCTTATTTGAATACACTCATTGTTAGGATAACATTTTTGTTTTACAGACTGCACATAAGTATAGCAAGGATATCTTTCTGGACAAGATTCACTTATAATACTGTATTGTTGTCGAGATAACTTAGCTTCAACTAAAATTGATAGCGCTTCTTCTTTAGACATTTGTGTTAAATGTGTGGTTGTTTTCGCAGCAAATTGGCGATATTTTGTTGCTCTCGAAGGTGAGCTAATTATTTCCTTGACAACTTTAGATGCATCAATCTTTCCTGTAGATCTTAAGCTCATTTGAGTAGCATAAGCTAATACAGACAAGGGCGTTCCGTCTGTTAAAACTCGGACTTTCCTTTGCTTCGTTTTCTCACACGATTCATCAAATGAGACTTCTTTCCGACCACGTTTACTTTGCCTTGAATGCAAAAAACCTATTGAGGATTCAAGCCAACTTTTGTTTACTTTCAAAAAACGATGTTCGCGTCTAAAGGACCTGTTCCAACGAATTTTGAACTCAGAGATGAAATGTCTTAGCTTATCATTGAACTCAATTACATTTTCATCTGATGGCCTCACGCGCTCTTTAACTTTTTCACATAAAAAGTTAAATTTATCTGTAAATTGATCGCAGCCAGAGTTTTTCATTATATTATAGAGGCTTTGACGTGTAACCCAAATAGTATTTGAACTCGTTCCTATAAAAAAATAAACATATATAGGCCTATCACTGTTATTATTTCTATTCAGTATGCATGACATTTCCTATAAGTGCTGGACTCGACTCGATATTTTGGAGAACCGATCTATGCAATGAAGATGGTCTGCTCCGAAATATTCTGGATCACATAGTCGGCATTGGACCCACCAAGGTTGTTTTTATGCATCGATTATTCTTTTCTCAAAAAAATATCGATTATATCGAGAGAAAATCGAATCGAGTCCAGCTTTAATTTACTAAAAAAAATAGTAGGTAACACAATAAACAATAACAAGAATCACAATTAACACAAAAATATGCAATGTCAATCTTTATGGTCTCACATACACCCTATACATTATTTGATAGCTGAATAACAAAATTTTATTATATTATATTCTATTATAAATAAAATTGTTAAACTTAGATATAGTTTTTTAAATCTGCGTACAAATGTATATACATTTATATGTAAATTATTACATTTCGTCATTGAAACAAAACAGGATTTAGCTCACTTTTAAAAATATACTTATGTAAATTCCTCATAGTTATGCCATATGTAAGGGAATAAGCAGTAATCGAGCAACCACTGAAAACAACAACAATGTTGACTTCTATTTTGTTTTGTTTATAATTTGCACTTGTAATATTTTATTCCCTCTCGAGAATTTCTATATATTTCAACCTATGTGAGGTTATATCATATAAATCGATATTCTGTAAAAGTGCGCAGCAATAGCGCAGCTTTTTTTTTACAGAAGGAAACTATGATTGTCAAAGAATTTTTAAATGAAATCAATTTTGTTCGATCCTACTTGCATCACAACTATATGTATACGTATATAGCCAAAAAACACGTTTTTTTACGCTTTATGAAAAAAAATTTATTAAAATACTTAAAAACGTAAAAATAAAATTACAAGATCACTATTTATTGCTCAGATACCTGAACAAGAAGGTTCCATTGATCTTTTTGATTTATTTAAAAACAAAAGCTATAAACACTTTGAAAAATGCAAAGTTTATTTCACGTTTATCGCACTGCGCGCACAAAAAGGAAAAAGTGTCAAATTTGAGAGCACATTGCAAGAAATCGGTACATTTCTGGACAAATATATATTTACATAGTGTTGCAGAATTTTATTTACTTTTATTCGGTACTAAAAGAATTTATGCCTTGCGAAATAAAATTTTTGAATTAAACTCCAAAATGGCCATCAATTACCCCACTGTGCGTGGTAGCGATTTGGTATGACCAGCCGAACCTTCTAGGTCATGTCACCCCTCCTTCCGTAAGGAAGGAGAGATGGGTAATGAGAGGTGAGAGGTATCATATCCGTAGATCAACCATCGAGTTGCACGTCATTACCTTTGTGCATATTAGTCGCCTCTTACGACCGGTATGCCTACCTCGGGCATATTCTAACCCCTAACCCGCAGGGGTTATTTCAAACCTATTCTTCTGAAGCAATGCAGGACCAATTTTCAATTACACGAACCTTATCAGTGTTTGTGCGAAAACTATAACTATCATTCAGGTAAATTTGATATTTCGGACTCGCTTTTCATAATAAAAAAACGGTTCTGTCCTCTCTTAACAAATGATTTATATGTGTTTATGTAACTTAATCTCTTATGCATGCACCTTACTCAGCTGATGAAAATTTTTCTGTAGCTGAGCAGTTTGAGATCTCGACGCTTAACAAACCTCAGCCTTTCAAAAACTCGGCAATTTTGATCCGCGCTTAATGCCGATGCGCCCCTCGTGTCGGTTGGGCGGGATGGTGGGTAATCTGTTGGGCTTTTTATATATAAAGGCTACTTACAATAATTATTCTCTAATATCTGCCCAAGGTCGGGAATATTTGTCAGCTTGCCCCATCCACAACTTAAAAATACTTTGGCATCTGTTCTCCACCCTTAGATATGGTCCCTTCTCAGTCAACTAGAATCTGAAGCTAGGCTTGCGTTATTTTAAGTTTATACATAGTTACTACAAGATTAGAATTTTGTATCTGATCCAAAAATATTTTTTAATGAAAGTAAAATAGATACGCTTATGGATTTTGCCAAACGAAATGTGTCATTTTGCTACATTCGTTTCCCATACATATATCTGTACTCTGATGTTGGCGAGTGTACTGAGTATTTTCTAGCAATAAGCAATAAAAAAGTACTACATATATGCGTTTAGGGGATACAAATTTCTTTATTCTTTTAACGTAAAGTGTTGGAAATACACACTTCATAAAGGTGTTGAAACACTCACATGTCTTTGAAAAACAGAACATTCAACTGAGTTTTCTCGAAATTTTTGCACAAATATCCGTCCTCCTTTCACATACATAGATCTCATCATACTTTATTATCAATCGAATTGTAGGATATTATTGATCGTTGCAGTTTTTGGTATTTCACATAGTTAAAAATAATGTTAGGTACTGGTTTTGAAACATTTTTATTCAAATTATTAAAAATATATAAAATTATAAATTTGAAAAACGTATGGTACGAAATTATTGTGGTCCAATGGAACTACCTTGCTTAACCATCAGAACTACCATTAGCGTTAGGATCTATACATGTTTTTTGGATAGGATTTTGTATGTGTTTTATCTATATATGGGGAGTTACACGCCATTTCAGCCGATCGAAAATTTCACCTCTTCGATTTTGATGAAATTTGGACGGCTTAAAGTGACACTAGAGAAATGACGAATTTCAAAATTTTAACAATTTTGTTGTTGGTTTTACGGTCTGTTCATTTTACATATTTTTGTAAGTATAACGAGCTCAAGACCAGTTGATAATAATTCTTAGTTAATTATTATTATTTTTGATTAGAGGAAAAATTGAAAGCAACAAACATATACAGGCTATAGTTATAGTACTATTTCGAAAACAGCCACGATTTCTCGTCAGACTAATTCGTATAGTTTTGCTATTTTCAGAGGATCTTGTGGAGATCGAACCCACTCACTCTGATTGCCAGCGCAGCCGCCTAACCCATAGGCTATGCTGCGTGTAGTTTTGCAAGCTGCTTAATTCACGTTTTCCTCTAATTGTTGTTTGTTATCTTGCCAACGGTATACACAATATTTTAGACATTCTGTCTATATGTAAATCGTGTATGTTGGACTTTGTTTGTGTACATTCTTCTTTCTATTTTTAGAAGATAGTTATTGTACATAACCGCGTGCTCCGGTATAAATGTATTTTGTTGTTGGTTTTACGGTCTGTTCATTTTACATATTTTTGTAAGTATAACGAGCTCAAGACCAGTTGATAATAATTCTTAGTTAATTATTATTATTTTTGATTAGAGGAAAAATTGAAAGCAACAAACATATACAGGCTATAGTTATAGTACTATTTCGAAAACAGCCACGATTTCTCGTCAGACTAATTCGTATAGTTTTGCTATTTTCAGAGGATCTTGTGGAGATCGAACCCACTCACTCTGATTGCCAGCGCAGCCGCCTAACCCATAGGCTATGCTGCGTGTAGTTTTGCAAGCTGCTTAATTCACGTTTTCCTCTAATTGTTGTTTGTTATCTTGCCAACGGTATACACAATATTTTAGACATTCTGTCTATATGTAAATCGTGTATGTTGGACTTTGTTTGTGTACATTCTTCTTTCTATTTTTAGAAGATAGTTATTGTACATAACCGCGTGCTCCGGTATAAATGTATTTTGTTGTTGGTTTTACGGTCTGTTCATTTTACATATTTTTGTAAGTATAACGAGCTCAAGACCAGTTGATAATAATTCTTAGTTAATTATTATTATTTTTGATTAGAGGAAAAATTGAAAGCAACAAACATATACAGGCTATAGTTATAGTACTATTTCGAAAACAGCCACGATTTCTCGTCAGACTAATTCGTATAGTTTTGCTATTTTCAGAGGATCTTGTGGAGATCGAACCCACTCACTCTGATTGCCAGCGCAGCCGCCTAACCCATAGGCTATGCTGCGTGTAGTTTTGCAAGCTGCTTAATTCACGTTTTCCTCTAATTGTTGTTTGTTTTGTTAGCCTATGGGTTAGGCGGCTGCGCTGGCAATCAGAGTGAGTGGGTTCGATCTCCACAAGATCCTCTGAAAATAGCAAAACTATACGAATTAGTCTGACGAGAAATCGTGGCTGTTTTCGAAATAGTACTATAACTATAGCCTGTATATGTTTGTTGCTTTCAATTTTTCCTCTAATCAAAAATAATAATAATTAACTAAGAATTATTATCAACTGGTCTTGAGCTCGTTATACTTACAAAAATATGTAAAATGAACAGACCGTAAAACCAACAACAAAATACATTTATACCGGAGCACGCGGTTATGTACAATAACTATCTTCTAAAAATAGAAAGAAGAATGTACACAAACAAAGTCCAACATACACGATTTACATATAGACAGAATGTCTAAAATATTGTGTATACCGTTGGCAAGATAACAAACAACAATTAGAGGAAAACGTGAATTAAGCAGCTTGCAAAACTACACGCAGCATAGCCTATGGGTTAGGCGGCTGCGCTGGCAATCAGAGTGAGTGGGTTCGATCTCCACAAGATCCTCTGAAAATAGCAAAACTATACGAATTAGTCTGACGAGAAATCGTGGCTGTTTTCGAAATAGTACTATAACTATAGCCTGTATATGTTTGTTGCTTTCAATTTTTCCTCTAATCAAAAATAATAATAATTAACTAAGAATTATTATCAACTGGTCTTGAGCTCGTTATACTTACAAAAATATGTAAAATGAACAGACCGTAAAACCAACAACAAAATACATTTATACCGGAGCACGCGGTTATGTACAATAACTATCTTCTAAAAATAGAAAGAAGAATGTACACAAACAAAGTCCAACATACACGATTTACATATAGACAGAATGTCTAAAATATTGTGTATACCGTTGGCAAGATAACAAACAACAATTAGAGGAAAACGTGAATTAAGCAGCTTGCAAAACTACACGCAGCATAGCCTATGGGTTAGGCGGCTGCGCTGGCAATCAGAGTGAGTGGGTTCGATCTCCACAAGATCCTCTGAAAATAGCAAAACTATACGAATTAGTCTGACGAGAAATCGTGGCTGTTTTCGAAATAGTACTATAACTATAGCCTGTATATGTTTGTTGCTTTCAATTTTTCCTCTAATCAAAAATAATAATAATTAACTAAGAATTATTATCAACTGGTCTTGAGCTCGTTATACTTACAAAAATATGTAAAATGAACAGACCGTAAAACCAACAACAAAATACATTTATACCGGAGCACGCGGTTATGTACAATAACTATCTTCTAAAAATAGAAAGAAGAATGTACACAAACAAAGTCCAACATACACGATTTACATATAGACAGAATGTCTAAAATATTGTGTATACCGTTGGCAAGATAACAAACAACAATTAGAGGAAAACGTGAATTAAGCAGCTTGCAAAACTACACGCAGCATAGCCTATGGGTTAGGCGGCTGCGCTGGCAATCAGAGTGAGTGGGTTCGATCTCCACAAGATCCTCTGAAAATAGCAAAACTATACGAATTAGTCTGACGAGAAATCGTGGCTGTTTTCGAAATAGTACTATAACTATAGCCTGTATATGTTTGTTGCTTTCAATTTTTCCTCTAATCAAAAATAATAATAATTAACTAAGAATTATTATCAACTGGTCTTGAGCTCGTTATACTTACAAAAAAAAATTTTAACAATTTTTATTAAGTTTTTTGGACTTTACAGTACCTACAAACAAAAAAGTACCTTTTTATTATCTCATCGGATTTTCAATCAAAATTTTTGAAAAAACGCACACATGTCAGCAATAAAATTCTCTTTATGGGGAAATTTTCAGAGAAAAGTATTTTTTAACAAAAGTGGATTTATCTCAAAAGACCCATCCTTTGATTCATCTCCTAAATAATGCATGTTTCACTTTGATGCGCCGCCAAAAATTGTGGAAGATATGCATTTTTAAGTAAGCTTACCCCTAACATTTCATCTAAAAAATTCTCATTTTGGATCAATTTTCAAAAAAAATGTCTGCAAAACTTAAACAAAAAAGATTTTTTTACTGAATTGCGGAAATAACGCATACTTCATTTGAAGGAGTCATTTCCAACCACACGGAAGTTTTTAAAATTAAAAGGTTCAATCACTTTTTTCAACCAATTGTGTAGTTATTTTTTGTAAACCAAACTGCAACTATCAAAAAGAGCACAGAACTAAATTCTCAATTGTTTATACTTTAAAGATGTTGACGTTGTTCAGACATCGGGGATACGTGGTGGAACGAGAGTGTACCTTTTACAGTTTGGCTCTTTTCATGCCTCAATTTTAAATAATCTGAAGCCATTTCGCAGTCGCACATTGAACAAAAAAACACGCTGTAGTTTTCTAAATGAACTACAGCCCATTCGTATAGCTGGCCAGCGGTCAAAATCTCATTTCTTGTACCTTTTTGTAGGGAGTATCGTCTTGCGATTCGTTTCAATGTGCCGGCAACACCATCACATGCTCCTTTACCATGTGCAGAAGCATGAAAATTCCATTCAACATGTACACCGAAGTCATTTTAATGATGTCTCAAATTTGAAAAGTTTTTTTTATTTTTATATTGCTGAGGGGCACCATTCGAAAAATATATAGTTTTTTCTACGTTTGCGAAATGTTCCTTCAAAAACTGAATCATTTTTTTTTTTGAAACTTAACACAGCTACTGTATTATGTTCAAGGCAATCAGATATTCCTACGTATGATAAATGTTCAATGTTGCTACTATGAATGTCTCGGTAATATGTGACAAACGGGTGAATTGTCGCTTGGTTATTATTCCAATGGAATCCTTGAACCGCTTCTTGGACAACGAACGCAAAATTTTCTGAAAAATCCAGAGTTATCAAAAATTCGCCGTTTTTTAAATTCTCTTTAACATTCTTGAAGTGGCGAGGCTGTTCCGTAGCAATGAAATCATGATTCCTTAGCTTCGTTAATTTATCTACGAGTGAGGAAATAAATTCCTCCGTACTGTCAGTCATTGTCTTGAGCGTACATCTATAAATGAATTTTCAAAATAAAGATGTGTCATGAAAACATTGTATCAGGCATATTCTGCATTTCCCTTTCACTCACTATATGCAACAAATCTACATAGGCTCAACTGTCGTTTCACTCGGAAGTGAATTGCAGAATACGCCCTAATAACTTATAACTTATATTTTATGTTCCAAAAGTAAGTTACCTATCAGTTGAAATCCACTGTTTGTAAGTAACATCTTCTACCTCTTGATCCTGAAACATTTTTTTTTAATTTATCATATAGAGTACTTTTTGTCGGGCATGACTTGCATTTGCCTTCGTAACAGTCTGAACTTGATTCTGAGCACACCAAGTATTTTAAAAGCAATTTATATGCGTATTTCCCAAAAATAGGTTCTTCCCACGTTTTGGTCAGTTCGCTTATATGGCAACCTTAAACGATTTTTTTAAACATTGACATTAAAACAGCTTAGGCCTTGCACGGATTTAAAAGTCAGCAATTTACCTTCGATCATCAGTTTAACATTTTGGTGAATAATGCAAACACATACAGTATGAGTTCCACTAGCCCCCGCAAAAATACATTCCTTAGGATGGAGCTGTGCGAATTTCGTGATTCCTAATTTTAATACCGGATACTCAAGTTTGAAGCTTTGGTGTAATTCTTGTAAATTGCAGTATAAAAGCCTTTTTTGCATTTTTTCTTTCACTCCAACGCTGTTTTTAATAGATAAAAAATCTTTCATTCCCGGCAACTCTCTCGAGTTTTGATCATATCGATAAAACTGCTTTACTAAAGCAATCGATTCATCAGGAAGTGAACGACCGCTGGGTGCATCGAGTACAAAAAAAAATCCATTTTCCTCTTTTACTTTTATTGCCCTATTTGCCATGTATTTGGAACAATTAAAGTGTTTAGTAATATCACTTACTTTGAACGAAGATGGTAAAGATGTCAGAATTCGAAATTTATCATCTCTGGAATGAATATTATTAGTGGGACTGTGAAAATCTAAATTATATTATATAGCTCAAATTATTACCGTGATGTATTTTCGGCATTGAACTTTTCTTTGTATTGACATAGGATTTCTTCGTAAGCGTCAGATTTATAGTCATTGCTGGTAGTAATTTTCAAATGTGTTACTTCTTCGAATTTCTGCTTTAGAGCTTTTTGTGCAGACTCAACTTTATTAGTTACATCCTTCTTATGAAAAACTCTATAATAATAGCATAATATTAATTCAAATTCTTAACGAAAATGTAAGTATGACTAATGTTTTCACCTAGTATCTTCAATTTCACTTTCACCCAAAGCTGAAAGTGCAATATTAAGTTTTTTGATAAGTTCACTTTGGTCTATATACGGGTATTGCTCATCCTCGCTGTCGGATGAACACGATTCGGCAACAATGACAATTATCCTAAACTTGTGACAAACTACTGCGTTTTCAGGTACAGATTCAAATTTTCTCAAATTTTTGTTGCATAATCTTCTCAAGCCTTTGCTTGAATCTATGAAAACACATAATATGTCTATAGGACTAGACTCATACAAAATCACACTTACGGGTACTGCTGTCTCCAAATGGATTCCAGCATCTTTTTCTTTTCGCAGACATGTCGATGTATTCAAGGCGATTTATTTCACAGTAAAACCTGCACTCAAAAACTTTAAATGAGTCACTTAGATTAAATCACTACAAAACTCAAAACTTGCCCAATGTTTGTATATCGCCAATTTCGCTCAAAAAATTCATTACTTACAAAAGTTTTGTCGACAATTTTTTTTGTAAATTGATCCAAAATGAGAATTTTTTAGATGAAATGTAAGGGGTAAGCTTACCTAAAAATTCATAACTTCCACAATTTTTGGCGGCGCATCAAAGTGAAACATGCATTATTTAGGGGATGAATCCCGCTATAACATATATTTAAAAAAAAAATCAAAGGATGGGTCTTTTGAGATAAATCCACTTTTTTGAAAAAACACTTTTTTTAAAAAAAGTTTTTGAAAAAAATTTTTTTTTTAAATTTCTTCATAAAGAAGATTTTATTGATGACATGTGTGCGTTTTTTCGAGATAATCGACATTGAATAAAAAGGTACTTTTTTTTGTTTGTACTGTAAAATCCAAAAAACTTAATAAAAATTGTTAAAATTTTGACATTCGTCATTTCTCGAGTGTCACTTTAAGGCATTCAAATTTCATCAAAATCGAAGAGGTGAAATTTTCGATCGGCTGAAATGGCGTGTAACTCCCCATATATAAAATAGGATGTATGCATGTGTGTGTGTAGGTATGTGGTTTATGGACTCCAAAACTACTTGGCTGATTTTCTTCAAATTTTCAGGATATATTAGTAGGAACCCGGAGAAGGTTTCTGTAAATTTTTTTTTTTAGGGAAGTGCACCCTATTCTAAACAATCGTATATATGGCTCGATTCGCTTGAAATTTGGTATGTAGGTATCGTTATGCTTAGGTTAAAATATGGGATGATTTTTCTTCCGGGAAGTGGACCGAGGACCGATCTATTCTAAACAATCATATTTCTGACTCGATGTGCTTGATATTTGGCGTGTACCTAGCGTTTTCATATCTTCAGAGAAGTAGATCAGAGACCGACCAATTCGTATGGAGGTAGAATTTTGCTTATTTTATTAATAGAATGATTTTTCTTCTGGGAAGTGAACCAGAAAGCGGTATATTTTAAAATATCATTTTCGTAAAGCGATTTATTTCAGTTTTGAAAATTGGTATATAATACCTATAATTTGCATAGAATATATGAGGAGGTCCATAACAAAACGCAATAATTCCACTTTTCAAATATTTTGGTTTTTTAACTAAATCCAATTCTACGCATTAAAACCTATGTAACCATTGCTATAAAACATACCAAAGGTCAATAATTTTACTGTTATTCAACACCAAAAATATTAGTTCAGACCAAAATGAAACATTTCCATATCTATCCAATTAAGTTAATTTTATTTTTATGGTTGTTAGAAATATTCTTTGATTAAACTACCTTTGTGAATAACTACTTTGCATTTAATATTGTAAACACATTTGCCAATTCTTTCTATGCTAAATATTTTGAGAAAACTTTGGGTCATCAAAACGCAACATTTCCATACATGTTCAGAACAAAATGAAATAAATACTATTGGACGGACCAAAACGCAACATTTCCATTTTTTTATCTAAATAACTTAAAAACTAATTGCCAGATAAAATTTTTTTTTTATGATTTGTATTGTTTTTAGATAACTATTAAACTACAACAACAGTTTAAAAAAAATTTATATCCTATTGACTTAAATTAGTTTTTTTCGTTTATCCAAAAAATTGTTTTGGTGGAATTATTGCGTTTTGTTATGGACCTCCTCATATGTTCTTAAAAAATGCATACTAACTAATGTGTTTCGCACGTATACCGATGTGTGTAGTGCTTACTTCAGTATGCATAATTTTTTCCCCTTATACGTTCTTCCCCGCAACATTTATGAAGATAATACCTACACAGAAAACAATTTTTACTTGAGTTTACATGAAGAGAATACCCACACAGAAAGCTATTTTTTACCTGAGTTCACATGAACAAAGTGTTTGAAAGTTTCAAGCTGAAAAGTACTTGCACTAAGATAGTATTCGTCTTTGTTTGGACATTTTATATAGTTATAAAAGAGCATTTAAATAATGATATTTGCCTATACATATGCATTTACATACCTGTGTGAGTAAATCGTTTATTTGCATGAATACAGATAGATAAGGGTTTAAAAACAGTCTACAGTTTTTTATTTTAATTAATTGCATGAAAAGCACCTGCGAATAGTAGAAAAGGTCGCACAACTAATACTTCATGTCATAACAAATGAAGACGCTGCACAAACGGTAGTGAATTCTAAGAGTATTTCATCATACGCAGTACTACTAATGACATAAATAAAAAAAAAAGATAAATAATGCCACCAAAGAAAGCATCACTTGGAATAAAAACGCCAAAAACAATGCACATGGGGGAATACAGAGCAGATGAAACGGAAGCCCAACGAAATATTCTACTTGAAGCAAATCGTGTCCGAGCTACAACCTCCAGAGATGCTGAAACATTGGAGGGAAGGGCAACTCGCTTCCAACAAAATCGTATGAGAGCTTCAACCTCCAGAGATCCTAAAACACTGGAGCAAAGGGAAAATCGCCTACAACAAAAACGTGCTAGTGTTCCAATGTCCAGAGACGCTGAAACACTGGAATAAAAGGAAACTCGCTTCCAACAAAATCGTGTGAGAGTTTCAAACGTGAGAAATTCCGAAAATTCTGAACAATGCAACAAACGGCTTCAAGCTAATCGATCACGATTGACTTATTCAAATTGACAAAAACATAGACTACATAAGTCATCCTGATGTCGCCATTGTACCGATGAATAAATTCTGTCCGCATTGCCATGCTTTAAAGTTGGAGAAGGAGTCCCCAGGACTGTGTTGTTCAAATGGCTAAATAGTTTTGCCGTCGATAATGCAGCCACCTGAACCACTTCTGAGCTACCTTTCCGGCACGACTCCAATCTCAAATCACTTCCTTATGGCTTCATTTGGCGCAACGGCAGTTTTATCTGACGGTAGTTACATGCCAACATTTAAAGTTCAAGGCCAAATATATCAAAATATTGGATAATTACTGTCTCTGCCACAACAAGATGCCAGATGATTTCTACACATCTATTTCACTGGAAATGAACAAGTAGAACAGCGTTAAGCAGTTTGTTCTGGGATTCAACGAGAAAACATTTCAAACTTACAAAAAATGTTTAATGAACAAAACAGTTTGATTCGCCTCTTTAAAACAGCTATTGATGAAATGCCATCAGATGACTATGCTGTTGTAATTAGAGCAGACCAAGAGATGTTGCAATTGTAATAGTTGACACCGAATTCGATCGATGTGACATCGTCATCCACATAGGGAAGATGGGTATCATTTCAATATCAGGCAAGTTAACGCCAACACAAATGAAGAGACGACAAAAAAAGTGTCCTTCTGGATTATTATGTTAGCCGCATTATGGTTTGTGGAAATTCATTTTTTGAAATGTCGTCAACTATTTCAATAGTTCATTGTGGACATGTACGCGAAAGTCGAAAGTGATCATCTTCTTTTCATTCGGTTAAATCAGAGAAGCTTCGAGTTGAGGAATACGTTCATTTACGTGATGCAGTTGCCAATGATGGAAACGTTGCTGACATTGGACAAATGGCAGTTTTACCTGCAACGTAAACAGGTAGTCCCCGACATATGTACGGATACGCTCAGGATGCTATGACCTACGTTCGAAGACATGGGCGGCCAGACCTATTTATTACCTTCTCCTGCAATCCATCGTGGAGTGAAATTATTCTTGCTCGAATTTTCAAGTAAAAGCTAATAAGTCTTGTGAACGTCATCACGAAGAATTTTATTTTTGGAGCAACCCAATGCTAGATGTACTCAATTGAATGGCAAAAAAGAGGCTTGCCACATGCTCACATTTTGATTGGTTGAAACAGAAAATCTTACCTACGCAAATTTATAGCATTATATCAGCCGAGCTTCCAAATCAAGCCGAAGATCATATTCTTTTTGAAATTATTAAGAAAAATGTGATTCATGGGCTATGCGGTACTATGAATCCACCAAATTCACCATGTATGCAAAATGGCAAATGCACAAAGCGATATCCGCGCGAATTGATTACAGAAACTCAAACTGTATAGACGGAGAAATCTCACTGATGGTGGACACTCAACTACCATCAAGATGAGAAATGTAGATATCGACATAAATAGCCGATGGATTATGCCATACTCACCGCTACTTTCAAAAATGTTTAATGCTCACATCAATGCTGATTATTGTAATTCAGTAAAGTTCATTAAATATATTTGTAAATATGCTAACAAAGGCAGTGACATGGCAATATTTGGACTAGCAAATCGAAGTGATGAGATTACACAATACCAAACAGGTCGCTACATCAGCAGCAACGAAGCAGTATAGCATAGCTTTGAAAATCATTGACGGAGTGGAATGTGACACATATAGAGAAGTATAGCTCTAACCACATGTGCACCATCGAACCCTCTACAATTGTGGAAAGCCTCAGTGAAGACATTTTAAGACAAGCACGTGCAACTAATACTGATCAGGAATATTCGGATAACATTTTCAATGAGGCTTTAATATTAATAGAATACTTATGCATGTCAGTTAACGACAAAAGTCTTTGTCAACTCGGTATGCCAGCATCGATGCGAAATAGAAATGATATACATACAAGGCAGAGACTTGATGCGAGAACAGCAGTTTGATACAAATCAGCTTGCACAATTTATACAGTTGCTGACCAAAAAAAAGCTCATGGAGTGCGTAACGAACGGCGATGGCGGAATTTTCTTCCTAGATGCTCCAGTAGGTACGGGAAAAACATTCCTCATCAATTTAGTATTGGCGTCAGTTCGAATGCAAAATGAGATTGCAGTGGCAGTAGCATCATCAGGGATTTCAGCAACACTGCTTGAAGGTGGACGTACGGCCCTTAAGCTTCCATTAAATTTGAACCATACTGAAACACCTACATGCAACATCAGCAAAAATTCTATAATGGCTACAGCCCTTAAAACATGCAATATTATAGTTTGGGACGAATGCACAATGGCACATAAGAAATCGCTCGAAGCAGCTGATCGAACTCTTCGAGATTTTCGTGGAAAGAACCAACCGATGGGAGGGCTCTTATACTTATTGCAGGTGATTTTGTCAAACATTACCCGTTATACCAAGATCAATGCCTGCAGATGAACTGAACGCTTGGTTAAAGGCATCGCATCGGTGGAGCAATGTACAAAAAATGACACTTCCAACAAATATGCGTGTGCACTTAATGCAAGATGAGTCTGTCCGAATATTTTCGAAGCAGCTTTTGGATATTGGAAACGGTGTAGTTCCTATTGATCACACGAGTTTCCCTTTGCTCCAGCGTTTCAGCTTCTCTGGAGGTTGTAGATCGTACACGATTTGCTTCAAGTAGAATATTTCGTTGGACTTCCGTTTCATCTGCTCTGTATTCCCCCTTGTGCATTGTTTTTGGCGTTTTTCTTCCAAGTGATGCTTTCTTTAATGGCATTATTTATCTTTTTTTTAATTTTATTTATGTCATTAGTGGTACTGCGTATGATGAAATACTCTTAGAATTCACTACCGTTTGTGCAGCGTCTTCATTTGTTATGACATGAAGTATTAGTTGTGCGATCTGATGGCGGTGTTTTGGCATACTTGCAATTTCCTCCAATAGGTGTCAGTAAGGTTGGGCGACCATATGGGCGCAGCGTAGTCAATAACCGGTAGGCCAATAGCCTTATATGTAGCAAGCAATGTTTCGTTGTCTTTTCCCCAAATACTGCCGACCAGTGACTTCAGGATCTTATTGCGGCTCTGTAACTTTGAGGCTATTGCGGTGCCATGACCAGCGAAGGTGAGGCCGTTGTCAAATGTCACACCCAAGATTTTTGGGTGGTTGACAGTAGGTAGAGGTACTCCGTCTACGTGGACATTTAACTCTTGCCCTATGTTTAGGCGAGATGCCTAAAGTCTTAAAAAATGTGCCACCCTAATGTAATTTTAGCGCCCTTCCAATCACTAACACCAACCCACCCACCTGTGTGGGCATGCATGCATATTCGTGTTTTGTCAGCACACATACGAGTATACATGCATGGGGGTGTGCATGTGTGGGTTCACCTCCCCTTAAAACCGGAGGATAATTTTCAGGTTCAACGGTTGTCCTCGATTACAAAGCCGTCTACTTCTTCAGCGACACTCGACGCAGTAACATCATCACGGCCACCCCAGGATTTTCCACAGCATCACATTAAAGGTAAACCAATTGTTTCTCATTATATTTTATACAAATATACGGCCACTTAATTATAACGAGGATTCTCGTTTTCTTATTTCTTTTCTATTTTAAAAATCACAATTCGACCGCGGTGCTTTTGAGCCACGGCCGCTCCAGCGAAGCACCACTATCGTAATTGTTCATGGTCCTTCGACTTTTGTTCATGGTCCTTCTCCCGTAGAAAGGAACCAGCCTGCCTATACAGTCCACAACACAAACATATATTCACTTCATTTGGATCCAACCACCAGAAGCTGCCACATAAGGAAATTGTGAAAAATATTCAACATTTTAATTTGCCACAAGCCGCTGCCGAAAAGTTCCAAAGTTTATATATTACAAACAACAAACAACTCTGCCATATACTCTGCCACACACCACAATCTACATATTTACAACAAATTCGGCCGATCACCACATCAAAGCACGTAAGTTGTATATTTCTTGCCACTTAGTTTTTTTTGTGTTGCAAACAATTGTATAAAAGTGCCGCCCGCGAGTGTAATCAAACATAAGTGCGTTTAGTGAATATTTAATAATAGTGATTTTTTTTGAACAGTTAACTGCTATACTTTTCTTTAAATTTTAAATTGAATTAAACGCTGAAAAATCCTTGTGACTATCCGGATTATCCCCCCACCAGTGGTAAGGTTTTTTTGGACACAGCGCAAGGCAAGAGGTAACATAACCTCATTTTCACAATAAGTTCACTTAGCCTTTCGATCTTCAGTTTGTTTTTGTTTTCTCCACTTGTTTTTTTTTCGGTAATATACAGAACAGAATTTTAATCGAAGGCTAGTTTATTATTTTCTTATAAAATTCACTATTTTTATAGCACTTTTCTTTTGTTTTCACATTTTTCCATTTAATATTCACTTTCGCTCGTTTGATACACCGCGCACTTTATCCGTGTTTTGTTGTGTATTTCTTTATTGCGGCAACACATACACATATTTATATATACATATTCCCCTTATACGTGTGGGTGGCGAGTAAGTCACAGAAATTTTGTTTAAATTTTTGCTTATGTAGCAAACAAATATTCTTCAGACAAATCGGCCAAGTCTGCAATATAATTCAAAAATTAACTATAAATAAATATAATTGAGTTAAAATATACATTAATTGAGTTGATTGCAATTTTATTGAGGTGGGTTTTTTTTGATTTTCCTGGGTAAAATACTGCCTTTACCTTTTCTAATCGGCATTTATCTTTTACGGTTGAGCATTTCATCGTACCTTTAGCTATATTTTTTCGGTTTGTTTTGATTCTGTATATCCTCTAAGTCCAAAATATGGAAAGTTTCATTAGGCTGGCTGATTCGATTTTTGAATTCGAATCAGACTACAATGAATTAGAGAATTCAGTCCACAGCAAGTACACTCTTGGGCTTCAACAAGAGCACTTGAAAGCAATGTAGAGAAAAACCAGAACGGCTTATGACGACTTACTTAATTCAGATAAGTTAGAAGCCACTGGTATAGTTTCTGTTAAAAAGAAGTATAAGAGAGCATATGCAGTATATTTACGCTGCATGCCAGATATGGCTACACGCCAAGCGACATACAACAAACCAGAAAATAAATCTGAAGACAAGCCCGAATTTGAACACAGTATCCGCCTACCTCCATGTGATACTGAAGTTTTCAAGGGCGATTATATGTCATGGCCAACATTTCGTGACATGTTCACTGCCATATATATCTTGAACAAACGCCTAACACCTGTGGAGAAATTGTTCCATCTGATTGAAACACTTCAGCGCGAAATCAATAATTGCCTTTCGTCCCTGCGAAGTCATAAAATTGACACCCTTACTGGGATGCAATTATAACATATTTGTGTTCGACGGAATTGCCGGAGAGTGAGCTTGGTCTATGGGAGCAAAGCTAGACCACAAAGTGGAAATATCCAAGTGGGAGGATATGGACAAATTTTTATCCAACCGCTTCCAGACACTCGAAACAGTGTCTGGGTTCATAGTGAGTTCTTCGAAAGTGCAAAAACCGCAACCCCTGCCAAAAGACTTGGTACACACCAAGCAAATGTGAAAAATTTACTGTGCACAAAGTGCAAATCGAATGCCCAAAGTTTACGAAACTGTCCCCGTTTTCTCAAATTAACTCCGGTGGAGAGAATTAACTTTGTCAAATCCACCAAGGGCTGTTTGAACTGCCTATCCCCAGGACATACTGTGTCGGAGTGCACCAGTTCCTACGACTGCAACAAGTGCCACTCGCGACATAATACGCTCCTGCATGCGGAGTCTCTTCAGACGCAGGCAACCATCAGCCCTAATCAGTATCATGCTGATCGGCCATAAACCGAAATGTTAAATCTTGCCATGTGCATTCAAGCGCAGGTGTGCTGCTAGGGACAGCTCGAGTAACCATTCATCATAATGGTACAGACTTCCCAGCAAGAGCACTGGTTGATTCTGGTTCAGAGTGCTCGTTTATGACAGAACGACTCAAACGCAGAATCAATTTACCGGCAAAAAGGATGCATGCTCAAGTTTCGGGCATCACTAATGACGATCCGCTCAAGTCAAGGAGGCATCCAATATTGAACTCCGTTCACCAGTGGACCCTTGCTTCAGCTTAACAACATCAGTGCTAATTCTAGCCAAACTAACTGGGAATCTGCCATCCTGCCATATCGATGCTACGACTATGCAGGCTTTCCCAGACTTAGTCTTGGCAGATAAGCGATTCTACATCAACGAGGAAGTTGATATTATACTTTGCGGAGACGTATATCCGCAAATTATATTGAGTGGGCTGAAAAAGAATGTACTTGGTACACTTCTCGCCCAAGAAACGGTGTTCGGTTGGATATTAACCGGGCGCATAGAAGCACAGCTTACAGCATTCTGGGAGTTGGAAAATCTGCCCAGAAATAAAAGCCCAAACGCAGATGACAAGTACTGCGAAGATTTATTTATTTAAGTCTTGAAAATATGTTACATTTCTTACAGACTAATGACAAAAGTAAGAAAACCTACAAACTATTTTAAGAAATCATTAAGTAAAATCTTAAATCTACTTTCACTGTAGGAGAAGTCCAAAACCGAAGAATTCGGGAGCAAGTTGAACTCTTTAAGAGCTCTAGTAATAGGAGCATTCGCAGCATAATTTGATCTAGCTAGCCCCATAGAAAAAATAGCCTGATTCCTCAAACGGAAATGAGGAACAGCAAAGAAAATGCGTTCAAGTAAGTAGGGACAGTCAACCAACCCATTTATTAATTTAAAAATAAAAGTAAGAGAAAGAAAGGTTAACCTGAAATTTAACGGCTTAAGATCAATAAGCATACATCTAGATTCGTAACTGGGGATTGGAATGTCAAAATGAAGTGAGCGTAGAGCAAACTTAATAAAGACTTTTTGAACTTTTTCAAGGCCAGTTATATGGCAGGCATAATAAGGACGCCAAATAATAGCTGCATATTCTAATTTTGATCGGACAAATGAAATATACAGCGTTTTCAGAGAATACGGATCTGTGAAGTCCGAACTGAAACGTCTAACAAAAGCCAGCATAGAGTAAGACTTAGCAATGGCATAATTTAAATGGTTTTGAAATAAGAATTTGGAATCAAAGACCACCCCTAGATCAGTAATTTCGGAGACAGTGCTAAGTTGGGAGCCTCCAATACGATAGGAAGTAGGGATAAGAAAACGGGATTTGGAATAGGAGACATGGAAACATTTTTTAATATTCAAAGGAAGCATATTTTTCCTACACCAGGTTGCAACCCTCTCTAAATCATTTTGAAGATTAAGCGAGTCCAACGGACTCATAATTTTACTGAAAATCTTCATATCATCAGCATACAAAAGAAATTGCGAAGAATCAAAACAGCTTGAAATGTCGTTGATAAAAATCACAAAAAGAATCGGACCCAAAATACTACCCTGAGGAACACCAGAAGATGCAATGAATGAGTACGAGGACACGCCATCAACTATAACTGTACAAGATCGGTTAGAGAGATACGATCTAATCCATCTTAAGAAAATTGAGTGGAAGCCAAAAGCTCTCAACTTCGACAATAAAATGCTATGATTAACTTTGTCAAAAGCTTTGGAAAAATCTGTATAAATGGTGTCAACTTGAGCCCGACTGCTAAAAGCTGTAATGCAGTACTCGGAAAAAACTGCCAAATTAGAGGTGGTTGATCTCCCAGACATAAAACCATGCTGATTTGGAGAAATGAGACGTTGTATGTAGAAACAAATCTTATTTTTTACGATACATTCAAAGGGTTTGGAGACTGTGGAAATCTTAGAGATTGGTCGATAATTGGCAATATCGTTTTTATTGCCAGATTTGAAAACAGGCGTAATAAAACTTACCCTCCATGCCTCAATGAACTCGCCTAGCTGAAGGGATTTGTTGAAGAGAAGCCATAAAGGGTAGGAAATAGAAGAACAATTTTTTAAAAGGTGAGACGACAAACCATCAACATCAGTCTGTGATGACAATTTGATTTGACGAATACCCATTTCAACATCGTCTAAGGAAAGCTCTAGGGCACCAAAGTTAATCGAGGAGTCGGCAGGTAAAAAGCCATCACAACTCATGTCAGAGTCAGACTCAAAATTCGAACTAAAAAAATCCGCAAAGAGATTCGCAGCTTCTATAGAGGAATCTGCTTGTGTATCATTATAAAACATGGCAGAGGGAATACTAGAACAGGACTTTTTAGATTTTACATAACGCCAAAAAGCTTTGGGGTTGAGTTTAATATCGGCCTCAAACTTACGAACATAATTAATTTTTAAGACTTTGCTCAGAGATTTAAACTCTTTCAAGTAATGCAAATACTTCTCTTTGTGAAAAAGAGAGTTTGATTTTTTAAATTTTTTGAAAAACCTGTTTCTTAAATTCTTCAATTTTTTCAGCTCCTTAGTGAACCAAGGAATTTTATAGATTTGTTTTTTAACTCTTGGAATGTGCTCACTACAAATGAAGTTTAAATTACTCTTAAATATATTAAAACAAATATCGACTTCAACCGCAGTAAAAAGCGTGTCCCAGTCAACAGACTCAATTGCCGTATTAACGGCCGCATTATCATAGTTTTTAAAGCTAAAACTAGAAAGATTATCCTCCACATAAGTAGAAAACCGATA
The DNA here is from genome assembly GCA_949987695.1 of Merzomyia westermanni. Lineage (NCBI taxonomy): Eukaryota > Metazoa > Arthropoda > Insecta > Diptera > Tephritidae > Merzomyia > Merzomyia westermanni. The sequence continues at coordinate 95,414,834 of OX465288.1, forward strand.
AAATTCTAACCGTAAAACAAGCGGAATATGGTGCGGACCCGGGGTAGACAAAGGATCCAGACATTCCTGAAGAGAAAAATGCATGCTATCGCTAATAAAAATGGGATCTAATATTTTATTAAGAGTGTTGTTAAAGCTGTTGATTTGACTAAGATCACATTTTAAGAAGCCCTCAATCAGGTATGTTTCAGAAAAAGTATTTATGGACTTTGGATGAAGCCCCCGACAATTATTTATAGTTGACCATTCTACGTTACTGAGGTTGAAGTCGCCAATAACACAAACATTTTCAAAGCCAGACGTTAAAGCTAAAATATTATCTACATGCTCTTTATAAAGTAAGTCGTCACTAGTTGGCGGAATATAGGAAGCACAAATCAAAAGTTTGGATGATCCATGCAGATTTATGCAGAGTAAATCCAAGACAGAATTATCATTCGGCAATGGCATCAAAGTCGCTCGAAATTTTCTATGAATTGCAATTAAGACGCCACCTCCTCTAGAGAGGCCAGTTTTTAATGCATCGCGATCTTTACGATAAAATATAAATTTTCATCGAAAAATTCACCATCCATAAAAGTATCATTCAGCCAAATCTCAACAATTACAAAGATGTCATAATCCAAGTTAGAACTCATCGTATAAAGTAAATCACACTTGGTTCTTAGGCCAGATACATTTTGAAAATAAATTTTAAGATCATAAATATTTAATCGGTTCGGAGTTCCGGCTGACCCAACCGATTGCCATTGGACATCGGTTGGACCTCGTCGTTTTTTGAACGAAAATTAAATGGACGCACAGCAACATTTGTAGGCCATAACTCAGGCACTAATAGCTTTGGTAGTGAACTGGCTTCAATACCCAATTTGAAGTTAACATACCGCAGAGATTTGGGATCCACGCCATTCTTCACCAACGGAAAACAAACAATGGAGTTTTCATTAATACCAGTATGTTGAGAAATGTGTGCTTTTAATTTATCGGATGTGACCGAGGCAGAGAAGGACGAGAGATGCAACCACTTCCTCTTCGAAACAGCACTTAAATCATCATTAATGCCCGATCCAACAACTAAAGGTTGCGCCAGTAAGCGCAAATATTTATTTTTTTCATTATTGGTGGTGGGTCTAATGTCATCATATGCATTGGGAGCATTGTTGTTGCTTTTAGCACTATCCGGCATTGAACTCGTACCTGCTTCAGCATTGGCATTGTTGGAAGCGCTTTCTATGTTTTTTTGAATTTTATTTTTATTCCTACGTTTGTGTTTCTTATTATTTTGCACTGTTTGCCATTCGTCCGAAGTAGGCGAAGAAAATTGCGGAGCAGCGTCGCTAGTAACTGGCATCTCAGTCAAAATGTTAGCAGCAGCGGCGACATTAGGCAACACCACCGATGGTGGATGCGCAGCAGTACCAGCTGATATTATATCGGCATAAGCTGCAACGTTGACAGAACCAGTATAACCCTTCGGGGCGCACAGAGAAGCAGATTGCACTGATGTAGCAGAATTCTTCTTGTTAACATTGCAGAAATTTTGAAGTTGAGTGAGCAACTGTGATAATAAAGAATCATTTTCTTTGAGCTTAGAGTGCAAGTCACGAACATCGGCTTGCAGAGAAACGGTTACTTCACGTAAGCGCTCATTATCTGTGTGCAACGCAGTCACAGCAGAGAGAAGTTGAGTGTTAAATATTCTCAATTCATCAATATTAACAAAATCGGCTCGCAGAATTGGCAATTGCACTTGCATGGCTTGTTGTTGATGTAACGACGAATTATGCGAAGTCATAGAGTCGTCTTGTTGAGCGGGCGCACACAAACCACAAACGTATATATTTTCAACACTATTAAGATAATCGAGGTCGGCAGGCATGTTACCAACAACACAACTCAAATGGTAAATTTCTCTGCATTTTTCACATTGCGCCGAGGTTTGAGAGCGATCAACTCTATGGCCACAGAAACAAGGCATAATAAACCAAAAGTTAAAATAAATAAGCACAGGCAGAAAGGCAAACAAGAGTCAATGTCTCTAACACAATTTTAAATTCTTTTTCGCCATTAAATAAAACTAAAAACTCAAGTTTAAATTTAAAATTTATGAAAAACTCAGAGCACGACAAAAACACGTCCGTTCATTTCCAATTTCTTTTGCATGTCATTTATAAATTTTAGGACTCGCCTTTAACATATTAAATTCTCAATCGAATTCAGTTCTGATCGGTTAATGAAATCACAATTTTTTTTATTTATAGAATTTTTGTTCGAAGGTTTATAATTATTCTTTTTTCACTTTCAGTGCAATGGTCATCACATTTTTTCAATCTTGTCACTCAAAAGCATTGTAAATAGTAAATAATTCCACTTCCAACTATTTTTAGGAAAAAACAAGTAAGGAAAGCGATGTCTTCGACTGTACCGAAGCCTTTATACCTTTCATGAAAACGCATCACGGGTTTAAATGTCCGATCCTTACTTATATAGGGAAACTACAAGTCGTAGAGAGGATGGGAGATATGTCGTCTGTCTTCCATTCAGACAGCACTACCCAGATAGGATAAACATAGGAGGGTCTCTTAGGCGGGCGTGTTCACAATTTTTTAGAAATGAAACGCGTTTAGCAAAGAACCCGGAATTAGGCATTGAATATATGAGGGTCCTGTCTGAATACGAGACATTAGGGCATATGCGAAAAGTTAATGCCATTGTACCAGCCGATTCGGCGGACAACTATTTTTTGCCCCATCACGCCGTAGTAAAGGACACTAAGGTATGCGTCGTATTTAATGCGTGAGGCCCAACGGCAAATGGTACAAGTTTAAATGACATTCTCCTGCCAGGCCCAGTACTACAATCAGATCTTCCAGTACTTATACTGCGATGGAGACTATATCGCTTCGTTTTCAATAGTGACATCAAAAAGATGTATAGGCAAATTTGGATGAGCGATGATCACGTCAAATTCCAACCGATTATTTACCGAACATCGCCTCAGGAACCCATAAGCCTTTACGAGCTGAAAACGGTCACTTTCGGGGTTAATTGTGCGCCCTATCTGGCAATTAGAACCCTTTTACAACTAGCAGATGAAGTAGAGAGTTCTCACCCTACAGCATCTAGCATACTTAGGGAAGGCATGTACGTACATGACGTACTAGCGGGGGGACACACACTCGCATCGGCCATTAACGCGAGGAATGAGATTCGACAAGTCTTAATCTCTGCGGGCTTCCCACTACGAAAACGGACTTCGAATGCTGAGGAAATTCTCAACGACATCCCAATATCGGATCGGCTGACCGAGGATTTTCTGGCATTCGAAGATACCAGCACCGTTAAGGCATTGGGCATAAGATGAAATGGCAATTCAGACCTGTTGTACTTTAAAGCAGGGTCACTGGAAGAAAGTGAAAAGTTGACAAAATGAGCGATTCTATCCGCCATCGCCAGACTCTTCGACCCTTTAGCCTTGCACCAATGGTCATTGTGGCCAAAATTTTGATGCAGAATATCTGGTTAGAGGGCGCCGATTTGGATGAGCCAGTTTCGTCCATAACATTGGAACGATGGCACAACTTCAGACATCAATACCACGAAATCGACAAAATAAAAATACCACGATGGATAAACTTTCCACCAGAAGATGAGGTCGAAATACATGGATTCTGCGATGCTTCGGAAAGGCATACGCTGCAGCTGTCTACATGCGAGTCAAAAGCCATGATGATATCTTCGTGAATCTACTCCTTGCCAAAACCAGAGTAGCACCAGTGAAGACCATCTCACTTCCGCGTTTGGAACTTTGTGAGCAGTACTGTTGGCGGAGATGATGGAATCAATATTCCGAAACATCAAACTGGGACCAGTGAAACAATATCTATGGACGGATTCCACCATCGTTTCGGCATGGATAAGGAAACCACCCTGTTCCTGGTCAACTTTCGTCGCACACAGGATTACAAAAATCATCGACCTAGTCGGCAACAAGGACTGGCTTCATGTCAACTCGGAAACGAATCCAGCAGACTTAGGAAGCAGAGGACTACCAGCATCGGACTTGGTCAACAATTCTTTGTGGTGGCAGGGACCTTCTTGACTGCAAGAAGACAATTCCCAATGGCCAGTACAAGAAAAGGAGTATAATACATCCGTGGAGGAAAAGAGAGCGCAGGCCTACGCAATATCAACGCAAAAGGAGATCGAGATTCTCGACCGGTTTTCGAATTTACCGAGGGCTTTGAGGGTACTATAGTATGTTATGAGATTCTTTCGAAGAACTCATCCCAAGACAAAAGCTTCCTTTCAGGAAAAATCGTGCCTAATCTCATCCGGTGAGCTCAAGACCACGACGCAACTCTTGATTAAACTATATCAGAAGCAACATTATAATGAGGAATATGTAAACTTGAAGAAGGGACAGGTAATCGATAGGAAAAGCGAGATATTGCCACTCAACCCGTTCATCGACAAAGATGATATTATTATTTCATTTCATTTCATTTATTTGCAGTCAATGGAATAAATCCTTACAGACTAAAAAATATTAAATAGTACTTAAATTAGGTGTAGAGCTTAACGTATGAAACTTATGTACATATAAGGACCGGAGAACTTAAAATGCAGAGTTTAAAATAATTAAAAATTCAGACCTTGGTAGTGAAAAATCCAAGGAAACCATGAAGCTCAGTGAGTTAAACTCCCGAATAGCACGGGCAATAGGAGCGTTACATGCATAGTTAGTTTTAAGATTATCTCCATAAAAGGGGTAGAAATTCCTGAGAGAACGTTGAGGAACATTAAATCGAAACCGCTCCAGCAAGTATGGGCAGTCAATAGACCCATTAATAATGTTATAAGCAAAACTTAAACAGATAATTGATCTACGATTCACCAAGGACTTAAGATTTAATAGCATCAGACGTGCAGAATAGGAAGGCATAGGTTCAGAAAAGTTCAGTGGTCGAAGAGCATATTTAAGAAAGATCTTCTGTATACGCTCGATTCTATTTACTGCTGTCAATTGACTTGGCCTCCAAATAAAAACTCCATATTCCAGATGCGACCGAACAAAGGACGTGAATAATAGCTTGAACGTATAGGGGTCTGAGAATTTGATGGTATTACGCCTAACAAAGCCAAGCATCGAATACGATTTAACAGTAACATAGTTTACATGGTTGCTAAAAGAAAATTTACTATCAAAGATAATACCGAGATCTTTAATCTCACTAACGGACTGAAGCTCACAATTTGAAATTTTGTAAGTCGTATGTATTATATTAGTGGCTTTCGCATAAGTTATGTGGAAGCATTTGGCCGGATTCAAGGAAAGATGATATTTTTCGCACCATCGATAGAGTTTGTCAATGTCGTTTTGCAGTCTTGAGGCATCTTCTGGCCCCTTAATTGATGAGAATAGCTTTAAGTCATCAGCGTAAAGCAAGCAGTTGGCAGACGAGAAGCAACTACTAATGTCATTGATAAACAAAATAAAAAATAACGGTCCTAATATACTACCTTGGGGTACACCGGAAGTTGCAACAAAGGGCCTGGAGGATACACCATCAATATTAACTACACATTGCCTATTAAATAAATAAGAGGCAATCCAACGCAGAAATGAGGAATGAAAGCCCAGAAAAGCCAGCTTTTCAATTAAAACTCTGTGTGAAACTCTGTCAAAAGCTTTAGAGAAATCTGTGTAGATGCAATCCACTTGAATATGTGCAGAAAATGACTCAACACAGTATTCACTAAAGACCGCCAGGTTAGAAACTGTTGATCTGCCGGCAACAAATCCATGTTGATAGGGAGAAATTAATGATTTAACAGCAAAATTTAGCTTTGCATTGACAGCATGCTCAAAAATCTTGGATATAGTAGACAGTTTGGATATAGGCCTGTAGTTGCGGACATCATTCTTGTTTCCACTTTTAAAGACAGGGGTAATAGAAGTGATCTTCCAATCACTAATGAACGTCCCTGAAGACAAGGATTTATTGAAGATCAATCTTAATGGAATTATTAGAGCCGGACAGCCCTTTAGCACTACTGGACACAAACCATCAACATCAGACCGATAGGAAGATTTCAACTTGAGGATGGCATTACTAATATCTTCTGAAGAGAGACAAAGCGATCCAAAGTTGACAGCACAGTCCTGACTCCTAGGAAATTCAAATGTGTGATTACTATTGTCTTCAGCGTCGAAATTCGACTTGAAGAACTCCGCAAATAAGTTGGCTGTTTCAGTTGGAGAATTCGCAGAATTGTCGTCAAGAAAAACACCAGTTGGTACTCTGGCACAGCATTTTTTTGACTTAATATAATTCCAGAATGATTTCGGGTTCGATTTAATGTTTGACTCAATGTTACGAATGTAATTGGTATAAAGATACTTATCCAAATTATTGAAACTTCTAAGATAAAGCTTGTATTTAATAAAGAACAAATGATTCTTTGTGTTTTTGAATTTTTTGAAGTATTTGTTTCTCAGATTCTTCAGTTTCTTTAGGTCCCTTGTGTACCATGGTAATTTGTAGGGCCTTTTTCTTCGAACCGGAATCCAATCCAAGCAGTGATTGTACAAAATAGTTTTAAAAGTGCAGAAACTACTAGCGGTATCAAGCCCATCAAATAGCTCCTCCCAGTTAATTTGAAATAAACAGTCATTAAAGAGTGTAAAATCAAATGAATTGAAATTAAAAGAAACACTGCTATCAAAATTCTCCGAGGCAAAACAATAGAAATTAATTGTAATAATCAGAGGCAGATGATGCCTGTCACTAGGCGTAATAGGATTCATGCACTCCTTTACTTCGCAATTAATATTGTCACTTATAAATACAAGATCTAAAAGTCTATTTAGAGAATTAGAATTATTGTTAATTTGAGATAAATTCAGGCTCAGCATATTATCAATAAGGTACAATTCATGATTTGCCGAAAGATTAGAAGGCGTAAGGCCATTATTAGATAAGCTGGGCGACCAGTAGACATTACAAAGGTTAAAATCACCCAGCACACAAACATGGTTATCACTAAAATCACTTAAAGTTAGGGAAACAATATTATCCGCATGAGCCTTGTATAACTCGAGTGAGCTTAAAGGCGGTATATAAGATGCCATAACATACAGAGAACCTTGGGAGGCGGTACCACTAATACGGACGCAGATCTGGTCCAGCAAGGAATCATCATTACTTAATTGCACTAAAGAAGCACGAAATTCACGTCTGACGGACAAGTTTTGAAAATAAATGTTTAATCCACTGCTACTTTTAATAAGGCGGTTGTCACGCCTTACTACCTCCGTAGTGGTTTCCGTTGAGCCCTTCGAAAAAACTTAAAAGGCTTAACCATGACGTTTGCTGGCCAAAGATCCGAGCATAGCAACTTCTCGTACGACGACTCAGGAACACCCAATTTGAAACTGACTCTAGTCAGATCAGATAGTGAAATATCTTTTTTCACCAGTTTAACACATGAGAGCAGTTTTGCTTCTATCTTAGCTTGCTTAGCAACATAATCCTTAATATTATCCTCAAACACAGATGGCGAAAAAGAGGATATATGAAGCCATTTATAACGATCGGCAACATCAAGCTCAGTGCAATCATTTGTGCCAATAATTCGAGCCGGTTTGCCATTATTATTATTATTAATGTTATTGTTAATATTTTTGCGGCCTTTACGCACCATCTCTGTCCACTGTCCATTATCAATCTCAGTAGTTTCGCCAACTTTAACAATAGATTCACTAGACAAATTATTGTTGTTGTTATTGTGATCATTGTCATTTCCATTTTCATTTTCAACAGTAGGCTGACGAGAAGAAGTAGGCAGAGAACCATTAGCAGTAACTTCGCTGAGAGAATGAGCAGCCGCAGTGCTAACGCCTGCTGACGGCGACGTCACAGCGCACAACGTCGTTGAGTTAGGGATTGGAGTACTAGCAGCATCTGTTTTGTGAGTACCAACAGCACCTGCAGGCGAAGGGGTGTGAGTGAGAGTACGTTTGACTGTTGTCGTAGAATTTTGAGATGAGCTCTTAGCCTTGCTATTAATTTTTGATGCGGTTTTGTTGCTGACAAAACTAGCAGAAGCAGAGGCAAATAAGTCACGCAGGCCGTTAACCTCAGTTGTAAGAGCGTCAATCTTTTTATCTTTCTCAGCTAGAACGGACTGCATGGAGAGTAGGATTGAGTGCATATTATCAAATTTCGACACTAACTTGTTGTTGTCCTCTTTAAGGGCAATAAGCAAATTATGCATTTTGGCATTTTCAACATGAATAGAGACAAACGCACTGGATAATGATTTTAGCGCGAGATTATTGTTGTCAACATTCTTCGGAGCAGGAAAACTCGAAGCATTAGTGGTGCTGTCTGTAGATTCGTTAGAGATCGAATTCGTCATCTCCTCGATTACGAGTTGAGGGGGAGGCGAACGGAGAGAATTGCGACGCTGAGCAGCGCAAGAGGTGCAAAAAAAACTTTGCTGAGAATTTTTTAGAAATTCGACATCTTCAGGTCGGATACCAACACAATGTATGTGAAAAAAGCCGCCGCACTTTGCGCACTCCACCCTCGGCTGGCCTCGTTCCACACGAATTCCACACACACACGGCATGATATAACTATTAGTAATTTATATTCTTTAAATTACTTTATAGAGATTATTAAAGATATTTATTTTAGGGCGGGTGGTCGTCTTTGAGCGTCTCAAGACCTCGGTTATAACGAGTGCCATCCAGTCATACTGCCGTACAATTGCAGGTTGACGCGTCTGACTGTACAAATGATACATCAAATCTCCGTCCATGGGGAAAACCAACTAATGCTCCGTCTCATCCGCACCCAATATTCGATTCCGAATGTTAAGAACATGATTAGGGCCACCATCCATAGCTGTAAGGTCTGCACCATTTATAAAAAAAGAGCGCAAAACCCAACTTATGGGTACCCTTCCTTGCGAACGCACAACGTTCACCCGCGCGTTTACCAATACCGGGGTGGACTTTGCCGGGCCTTTCGACATTAAAAGTTACCGCGGTAGAGGATGTCGATTATCAAAGGGCTATGTTTGCCTCTTTGTGTGTTTCACGACTAAAGCGATCCATCTGGAAGCGACCAGTGATCTTAGCACCCCATCCTTTCTAGCAGCGTTTTCGCGTTTTATCGCTAGACGAGGATGTCCGAAAAACATTTACTCCGACAATGGTACTAATTTTGTCGGAGCTTCACGATCCTTAAGGTCTGAACTTAAGGCATTTATCTCGGAAGCCCGAGACACGACTATTTCCAAATATAGCCATCAAGCCATGACATCGCATTTTATTCCGCCCGGGGCTCCACATATGGGGTGGCTCTGGGAGGCGGGAGTGAAGAGCTTCAAAAGCCACTTCAAGAAGTTAGCCTCGCCTCATAAATTCACGCATGAGGAATTCCATACGCTCTTGTGCCGGATTGAGGCATGCCTCAACTCGCGGCCACTTAGTCCCGCCTCAAATGAGCCCGCGGACCTGGAACCCTTGACCTCTGGGCACTTCCTGACTGGAAGTGATCTCTTGGCTCCCGAGGTGAATGAGGGCCCTGCCTCGATTATCAATAGGTGGCAGAAGCTCAAGGCTCTTCATCAAACCTTCTGCAGGCGATGGAAAGTGGAATACTTATCCGAACTTCAAAAGCGAGTGAAGTGGAAGCATCCAAAACAAAATATTAAGGTGGTAGATCTCGTTGTTATAAAAGAAGACAACTTGTCCCCGAACGAATGGAGGCTCGGCCGAGTTACCAACGTGCACCCCGGCGAAGATAACCGGGTGCGTGTAGTGGACCTCATGACCGAGAAGGGTCAGATCAGAAGACCGTTGGTCAAGATGATTCTGCTCACTATGGAGGGAATGGCTGGCGAGAGGCCCGGGCCTCATCTTAACCATCCCCTTCCATCACCTCCCAGCCGTTTTGACCGCCCCTATCCCAAAATTTTCCACCCTTCACTCGCTACCCTTAACGAGGACACCAGAAAACCTACCGCAGAAGGGCGACCCATTCTGCCACAGAAAACGCAATTGCACTCGATATCGAGGCCAAAGAAAACCTAACGCAGAAAGGCGAACCAATCTGCCCCTGAAAAGCTATCCATCTGCCACGACAAGTTGGTAGCAGATGGTCCCACCCTCGTATACATATGTATATGTTCATTTTTTCAAATATACATACATACATATGAAAAGAAAAAAAAAATATTGCAAGATTTCTAGCCGAACACCCCTAACGATTGCATATGATATGCAATTAAATTCAAAAAAAAATAAAAGCAAAGTAAAATTTACAAACGACATTGGATGAAAATTTTGGTAATTGTTCCCTTTAGGAGACAACTACTAAAATACATCCGAAATTATCGGGAAAGGTATCACAAGACGCGTTTTGACCTCGGTAACAATAATCCGGAAGCGGACTTTCGAGTTTTTGTCTCAGTGAAGAAACCAATTCCTGTATAATCATATCATATTATTAGGCATATAAGTTGGCATTATTGCTATTGCCGGTGAAATTTATAAACTCCGGACGAGGTCGCTCGCCACCCACGTATACGGGCGTCGCCGAGCCGAGATCGAAACCACGGCCGTTCCGACCGGTACAGGGAGTATCGGACCCACTGCCGTGCCGACCCCTGGTAGCCCACGGCGGCGCAACCACAACGCAACACCCGCAACGCCCATCGAAATAGCGGCAAACGTCGACTGGCCACTCAGCCGCGCCAACGACGTCTCACCCACAATCGCCGCCCAAATACCGACGAGCGTAGACTGGCCTCCCAGCCGCGCCAGCTAAGCATCAACGCGCATTTCGACGGTAGACTGGCACTTCAGCCGCGCCAGCTACCACGGGTTTCCGGCTTTCTCCGAGTCTGCGGGAAACATGGAAACCCGAAAATATAACGGTGTACGCGTTATGCGTGCACAATTTGCAGCGGATCAGCCCAGCCCAGAACGTCGACGCCCGAGTGGCCGCTCCTTATGATCATATTCGGCTGGCTGATCCGCAGTTTTTCACCTCAGCGCCGATCAACCTCGTACTAGGTGGGGACGTCTATGCCGACGTCATAACAGCGGGCACTCTTCCACCGTCGTTTGGGCCACTGCTTGCCCAAAGTACTATGTTTGGCTTTGTCCTATCCGGGGCATGTAATATGTAAGGTTAGGTTTAAGGTTAAACTTAAATTTTTTTTTCTCGTTACAAAATAAACAAAAAATAAATAATATAAATAATTTCCTGGCAAGAAATATACAGCGGTTTATTTTTTAAAGTCTCTCCCTCCTATCTCTTAGCTCTAGGTGCGATACGATGGAGCCACCATTGGCTGTGACAGCGCCTGCCGGCACTCACCATCCTAGTTTAAGTCCGTAGCTTAAGAGGATGCGTGGTGGGAAATCCTGTGGCGGAGTAAGATGTTGCGTATCGCAAGGGGGCCGGCATGTTTAGGCGAGATGCCTAAAGTCTTAAAAAATGTGCCACCCTAATGTAACTTTAGCGCCAACCAACCAACCCACCCACCTGTGTGGGCATGCATGCATATTCGTATTTTGGCAGCACACATACGAGTATACATGCATGGGGGTGTGAATGTGTGGGTTCACCTCCCCTTAAAGCCGGAGGATACTTTTTAGGTTCAACGGTTGTCCTCGATTACAAAGCCGTCTACTTCTTCAGCGACACTCGACGCAGTAACATCATCACGGCCACCCCAGGATTTTCCACAGGTTAAAGGTAAACCAATTGTTTCTCATTATATTTTATACAAATATACGGCCACTTAAGGGAGCGGTGTCTCTTCCAGATCTCGCAGGAGTGTGGCGTGATTGACCGTGTCGAATTCATTTGATAGGTCAAGTGCCACGAGAACAGTCCTATGGTTTGGTGGGTGTTGATTCAAACCATAATTTATCTGTGTTCTAATGGCATTCAAAGCGGATGTAGTGCTGTGAGATTTGCGGAATCCATGTTGGTGATCGGCCAATTTCAGATTTGCAATAAAGTAGGGGAGCAGAATGGTCTCTAGTAATTTCGCAACCGGCGAAAGGAGGGATATCGGACGATAAGAATCTCCTTGGTTCGCCGGCTTCCCTGATTTTAGTAGGGGACTACAATAACCTGTTTCCATATCTCAGGCATAACGTAAAGTAGTTAGAGAGAGATTAAAAAGAGGCGCTAAATAACTCTGTCCCTCGTGGCCTAGGTGTTTGATCATCTTCATGGCGACTCCGTCGGGTCCGATGGATTTTGAGGGTTTGGCCTTCATTATGGCTTTCTTGACCTCTGCGACTGAGACGGCAATAGGCAAAGTGGAGTGTTTGTGTTCGTGCGCACGTCGGAAGACTCTTCTCTCAGTCCTATCCGCAGGTGGATGCATTATAAACAGCCGGCAAAAGGGGCTCGCGCATTTCCTGGCGTCCGATTTGACGCTGTTGCCGAATGCAATGGCGACCTTGTCATTGTGATTGGTCGGATTGGATAGGGCCGTGACAGTCGACCATAATTTGCCGACTCCGCCGGAGAGGTTGCATGCCTCGAGGTGTTGTTTCCACTTGGTCAGCTTGTGTTCGTTGACTATCCTACGAATTTTCGCATTGAGATCTTTTATTCTGGGATCTGCGGGATTGATGAGTCTCACTTGGTCACGTTCTCTTGCCACCGCCGCAGCTTCTGCCGGGAAATTCGGACGAATTTCTGGTATTCTACCAGCAGGAATAAAGCGGCATGCGGCTGAATCAATGATCTTGCGAAACTCTCTTTCGCCTTTGCGTACGTCCGAAGGACTGGGTAAGGCAGCGAAGGAGCGCTCTGTATAGTCAGTAAAGCGGTCCCAGTCCGCTTTGGTGAAGTTTATGTATGTTAACTTTTCAGTCGTTATGAAGTCGGTCGGTCATTAAACAGAGAGTAAGATGGGTAGGTGGTCTGACGCTTATGTAAGCATCGGTCGCCAGATGACAAAGTTAATTAGGCCCGCGCTCGTTATGGAGATATATGGCGAACTGTGGCAGTTACCTGCCACCCTGGTGGGGGCATCTCCATTGACTGTACAGAATGCTGAGTTATCTATTTGGTCTGCAATTGCGTGTCCTCTGCTGTCTGGGGGCAAGTTGGAGTGCCAGAGATCGTGATGCGCGTTGAAGTCGCCTAGGATTAGACGGGTTTGGCCCCTTAGCAACGCACTAATGTCGGGATGATAATCTCTAGGACAACACGTGGCAGGAGAAATATAGATGTTTATGATTTCCAGGTCGGCGTCTCCTGACCGGACTGCTATGCCTTTGCATTCTACGGTAGAATCCCTGGGGTCGACGTCAGGGGAAAATAGATTATATTGTACAGAGTGATGTGTAATGAACGCAGGGCCACCCCGAAGACCGCTGGGACGGTCTTTTCGATGAACATTGTACTCATCACAAGTGCGTAAGTCCGATCTTGTGTTCAATTTTGTCTCTTGTATCGCGGCGATTTTGATGTTGTGCGACTTCATAAAGTCAGTTATCTCCGCGATCCTTCCAGCTAATCCGTTACAGTTCAGCTGCAAAATTTTGAAGTGTGTAGGAGGGGAGACGGGGGACATACTAGGCGTGAGGGACGGATGGGTTTGCCTAGGTGGAGCTAGGCTAAGGCCTGAACTATGTCGCAGTCTAGAGTTGACAGCGCCATGGCTGAAGTTGTCTGGCGTGGAAGGCGGCTGTGTACTGCAACAGGGGGCTATGAACGAATCCGTCCAAAGGTTGCCGTTTGCGAGCCCAGAGCACATAAGGGTGTGACACACCCAGGCAATTGTTGCACTTGACCGATGTCGCAGGCGTATATAATCTTTGCCGACAGACGGTGCACGTAGTGAAAGGTACGAGGAGGTGGTGTTCCTGGCCCACTGGCAGGCTGGAAGCAGGGGGAGCATTAGGGGCAGAGAAATAGGGGACTGACGCTCGGCGATGCTCATATCTGACCTATTCCGGAGGGGATAGGAGTGCTGAGCGGCCGTGTGAGATGGAGACGCTGGTGTGCGTGAGCGACAGTCGGTAGTGGGTGAGGCGGGAGTGGCAGCAGTGCTGCCAGTCGTGTAGACTGAGATACTATTATGGCTATTGGAAGCAGGTAGAAGCGGTAAGGGAGTGCCAGAGCGGCAACTACCGCGGGACGCCCTTGGACGTGTACAGCATGATGCCTCAAAAGTACTAAAGAAAGTACGGGGTCTGTGGATGGCAGGGTTAAGCCCTGAGCATCCAGATTTATGTAACCATCTCTTACACTTGGCGCATTGTACCGAATTTCCTTCCAGCAAACGGAGCGGATCCAAACTCTTGGTCCAGGGTTGGGTTCGACGCCAGCCCGTAACAAGAGACAATGGAGCAACCCAGCTGCCAGGGTTTGCTCCGAGGATGACAATTTAAGGGTGGGACGGGACAGATTGGACAGGGTTACACTGAAATAACAGCCCTTGGCCGGGTAAAAAAACCCGGGTTATACCGGTACGAAAGAACAGGCTGTTGTGGGAATGCAGACAGTTCCTTCTGAACTGTCATAAACCTAGTCATCCAAATCGACATCTTTTGGATGTAGCACCGCCCCCAGAGACATAAGGAGACATCTTCGTAAGCGCTACGATGAGATCCGGCACCATATCTCTTTGCCGTTTGATCTGCGGTACCATAGACGGACTCTAAATGGACTCCAAACCGAGTCGGTAGACAGATCTCTCAGATCTCGGCCTGTGAATTCCGTTATTAAAACTCAACCAACTGAATTGGCTGAAGAGGAACGTGTACTTCCGAGGGAGACTAGAGTCATACTAGCACAACTTCACTCTGGATATTGTAATAGGTTAAACTCTTACTTATCCAGACTGAACCCCAACATACCAAACACATGCCCTACATGTGGTATGTCGCCTCATGATACCATTGATCTCTTCTCCTGGTTAGTTGAACCCACTCTTCTAACACCTACAACACTCTGGTCCAACCCTGTGGAAACTGCGCGTTTCCTCGGACTTCCGTTAGAAGAGGCTGATGACAATTTAGAGTGATCGAGCCCATTGGGCAGGGCGAAGCACTGTTAACAACAACAACAACATCTTAGTGCAAGTACTTTCCAGCCTAAAAATTACTGTAAATTTTACAGTAATTACAACAAGAACATAAAATTTACAACAGAACTAGAGGACGACGGAAAATTACCATATCTTGACTCAATTATTGTTCGACGAGGAAATCAATTGAAGTTAAAGTGGTATAAGAAACCTACATCTACAGGACGAATCATCAACTTTTACTAAAAACACCCTAAGACGATGATAATTAATACAGCAATGGGATGTATAAGAAGAATGCTAACAATAACAGATGACACTTACCACGGCGAAGTCAAAGAAGAAATAAAAGAACTATTAAAAAGTAATGATTTTCCCGAAAATTTAATAAAAACACTTATTAAAAAATATTCAAAAGGAACTAACCAAAATACGTCAATAAAGCCGAAACAAAAAATATTTAAGTCAGTAACTTACGTACCCAAACTGTCAGAGCGCCTAACGAAATCAGATTTTTACAATAGGGAAGAAGTGAAAATAGCGCACAAACCAATTAATACATTAAAAAATTTATTTAACAACACTAAATCTAAAATACTGCACACGGAAAAAAGCAATGTTATCTATAAAATCCCTTGCAATGGAAACGAAAACGAATCATGTAATAACATATATATCGGAACAACAAAAGCCAAATTAAAATCTAGACTCGCGCAACATAAATCAGATTTTAAATATTGCCGCGAAACAAATAATCAAAAAACAGCACTTATGACCCACTGTACAACTAAAAACCACTCACCGAACTTTGACGAAACAACGATATTACAACAAGAACAACATTACAGCAAGAGATTCACATTGGAAATCAAAATAAGAAACTTTGCCGAAGCAACCATACCTCTAAAACGAATTCTGATGCCCCCCAATTAGGGTCGAACTTTTGGGTCGGGGCAAATTTTGAAAAATCCCACTTTGACCCATTCAGAGTGCTCCAATCGAGTCCAAATGTATGACCGACTCCCACTAACTTTGGAGGCCCGACCCACCGATGCCAGTGGCACACCCCCTGGAACCCCCCTGGGTGTTCACCATACAAACATTTAAAAAAATCGCCGGTTTTGCACTTTACATGAAAAAATCAACGAAATGCCTATGTTTTTTCTTTATTTTTATTTATTTATTTATAATAATATTTATTATTTATTTATAATAATATCTATTTTTTCTCTTAAGAAATTTATTCAGTCAGAACATATGTAAATGAAAAAATTTATTTAAGTGAGTTATAGAAAAGAAACTAAAAAAATTATAATTATGGTGATTGTTGTTGGAGCAAAGCTCGAATTTTTATGTTTGTTTGTTGATTGATATTAGAGGAAAAATTACAACGTTATGCACAGCGATGGTATGGGATGACATGTTTCGAAGTGCCCAGCTTCTCATCAGACCCCTTCTCGGACACTGAGATACGAACCCAAGTGTCTGCACCAAAGCCGCTGTTAGAGTACTCTAACAACTAAGCTATGATGCCCTGTAGCGTCACAATGCATTTTTCCTCTAATGTGCCATTTGCTTAGTCCTTTTATACATTCTTTGGTACATATATTTTATATGTCAACTCAAGGAAAGTGGAATATTTTTAGGCGCGTTCATAGAACAGTTTTAGATACAGAAGGGGTGCATAACAAATAACACGGAAGTGTTGATATGCAAAAAAGCCCTTCTGTATCTAAAACTGTTCTATGAACGCGCCTAAAAATATTCCACTTTCCTTGAGTTGACATATAAAGTGGAATATTTTTAGGCGCGTTCATAGAACAGTTTTAGATACAGAAGGGCTGCATAACAAATAACACGGAAGTGTTGATATGCAAAAAAGCCCTTCTGTATCTAAAACTGTTCTATGAACGCGCCTAAAAATATTCCACTTTCCTTGAGTTGACATATATAATATATGTACCAAAGAATGTATAAAAGGAATAAGCAAATGGCACATTAGAGGAAAAATGCATCGTGCCGCTACAGGGCATCATAGCTTAGTTGTTAGAGTACTCTAACAGCGACTTTGGTGCAGACACTTGAGTTCGTATCTCAGTGTCCGAGAAGGGGTCTGATGAGAAGCTGGGCACTTCGAAACATGTCATCCCATACCATCGCTCTGCATAACGTTGTAATTTTTCCTGTAATATCAATCAACAAAAAAATTATTGTTTGAAGTCTTTTTTACTTTCAAGTCTGAGCAATTTCGCAAGCCCCTCTCTAATGTCGTCGCCATAACAGCCTCTACATTTTCCGGTATAGCCCGTCTGGAAACGCTACCTAGCAATTGAACATGTCGTTCCGTTCCTTGTATGTGTGATGGAATTTTTGGATCATTAAACGGGGCATCATCTTGATTTAAATATTCTTTCAATGTATCGTACGGAATGCTTCGCGTGAATGGTGGTTCAAATGCGATATTTATATCATTCAAATTGATCATTTCCGTATAACTTGTGCAATTAAAGTTTATATCTGGTTTTTTATAAACTCTAAGTTCCATTGGGTCGTCAACATCGGTTCGATAACGTAGAATTTTCTTGATGGCACAGTCACGCTTTTCTTTCCTATCATCAAACAACATTGATAACAAGATATTTTCCGAATGCGCATAATATGAATTATCTTTAATTACTTGATTGACAATGTTGCGTAAACCAGGTTGTAGAAATCGTGACCAACCAATGAACTTGAAAAATAATGCACTGCCGTACACGACAGAGCTGTAATACTTGATATTGAAGTACATTGGCACATAACATTTAATTATAAATTCAACCAGAATTCTTAAATTTGCATCTGGATTTTCCGTTGTCACATATAATCGCAAGAATCTAGCGGCCTTGGTGAGCCACCGAGAATGTACAATTTTCCCTGGTTTGATGTTAGCCAGATCCACCGGAACCACGCCGCTAGAAATTGCATGGGCCATGTCGTATAAGTACTTCGAATCGGTGGAAAATTCAATTTTTTCTGGTGCAGGGGGCATATTTTGCAACTCAATTTTCTGGAAGCCGTCCACCACCTGAAAATATATAATAATAAAATAATTAAAAATGGTTGACAATTATAATAAATGAGTGATAGCAATAACTTACCGAAAGAGTTTCACAAGTTTCGATTTGACGGCTCACTTTTCCGGTTGCCGATCTTGGTCCAGTGCTGGTTGATTTATCCAAAGCTTCAAACAAATGCCGAAACGGAAGTTCGTTGAAGTGTAGAAGGCAAACGAACCAATGCAATGGTCTTTTTAACAGCAATTCGAAGCGTCGTATAATTCCATCGTGTGGGCCAGTGTTTGTTACCTCACCGTCAGTGCATATTCCAATTAATGCATCCAGTGATATATTTTTATCGTTGAAAAAACCATTTAATTTGGTTGATTTGTATTCAGCGGTTTCATGTTCCAGTCTTACGTAACCAATCAATTCAGAATTGGGTTCTCTCAAAATAACAAGATGAGGTTCTTTTACCATCCTAGTATGATACTTCTCATCAATTTTATCTATCGTTAAAGTATCATCTTTTCTGCCATCGAATGAAAACGCTAACAAATTGGTATCATCTAACCGTTTGCGAAGCACTTCTTGTCTGCATTTCTCTTTTTCTCTGCGAAATTTCGATTTATCCATGATGAGAGGTTTCCCATGCTTATCTTTAATTTTAAAATCTTGCAAAAGAGCGGTTCCCAATGGTGATGCTACTCTGTCAGGCACACCAAATCTGTCACATACCAAGGCAAAGTTAAAACAATCGTATCTCTCTGTGTATTGTGAATTTGTGCTTCTATCCATATCTTCTTGAACCGGTGGCGGTGCGTATGTTGAATCATCGGGATCTTGGTATGTTGGCATTGATGACATAGACGTTGCTCCTTGCTCTTCAGTTTCCACCATAAATGCATCCATTGTTAGTCTTCTCTGATTATGTTGATCGTGCATGAACTCTTTGAGGCGTTCGGGAACCCAGCCGCATGCACATGGAGCTGCCTTCAAATCGCATTTAGATGTTCCAATGTAAAAAATTGTTTAAAGAGATTTTACATACTCTGTAAGTTGTTGGGTGTTGTTTCTTCTCTTGATTTGCTCTTTTTACTTGTCAAGCAATTTATTAAATACACTTTTTTTCAGCATTATATCCATACCAAGTTTTTCCCAAATTCCAATACACTTATCTTGTACTGGAATAGTGAATGATTTATGGGAAAACTGTTTTTGTTCTGTTTTAGCACATTCGCTTAAGTAAAAATAATATCTCAAGATATCCAGATGGGTTGGTAAATTAAGATCAGTTAAATCAGTAGACACACCAAAAACAGTAACATCATGCTTGGGTATATGACTCATTTGGTTTTCGATAGTTGTTGATGTAGTTGCTTCATCTTGCGGTGTAGAGGATGCTGGATTCATTGTAAACTTTTTGATTTGGAATGGTCACTTCACTTATTATTTTTTTTGAAATATTTTTTTTATCTGAAATTAGCACTTCACACTTTGAGTTCTTCACAACGACTTAATGCATTCACAAAAACTGTTATACAGGGTGTTTTTTTTACAGGTTTGTTTTTCGAATAGAGATAAAACTGGCATTTTGTGGTCAAATCTAGCAACTCTAATGTCATTTATGTTCAGTTTGGTTTGCCATTTCATCATGAACAGGTTGACAAAAGAACAACGCTTGCAAATCGTGCAAATTTATTTCGAAAATAATGGTTCAGTTCGCGAAGTTTACCGTGAGCTCCGTCCATTTTATGGTCGACATAATCGTCCATCAGAGCAATTAATTCGGTTAACCATGGATCGTTTTCGCACTACGTTTACTCTATGTGATAATACGCATCCGCAGAGACGTCGAACAGTACGCACCGAAGAAACAATTGCCGCTGTAGAGCAAAGTGTTGAAGAGGACCCGAATGAATCGATTCGCCACCGTGCACAGCAATTGGAGCTTTGTCCATCAACTTTATGGAAGATTTTGCGCAAAGATCTTGGCTTGCGACCTTACAAGATCCAGCTTGTGCAAGAATTAAAGCCGCGAGACCATGCAATGCGTCGTGATTTTGGTGTATGGGCCGAAAATGAGATTGATTTCGATGCTGATTTTCATCGCAAAATTTTGTTCAGTGATGAGGCTCATTTTTGGTTGAATGGCTACGTCAACAAGCAAAATTGCCGCATTTGGAGTGAAGAGAATCCACATGAGACCCTTGAAACGCCATTACATCCACAAAAACTGACTGTTTGGTGTGCTCTATGGGCTGGTGGAGTCATTGGGCCATACTTCTTCCGCAATAATGCTGGAGAGGCAGCTACCGTTAATGGAGACCGGTATAGAGCCATGATAACCGACTATTTTGTTCCCGAATTGGATGGCATGAATGTGGATGAGTTGTGGTTCCAACAAGACGGCGCTACATGCCACACAGCGCACGTCACAATCGATTTATTGAAGGAAACATTCGATGAGCGCATAATTTCGCGGAATGGACCTGTCAATTGGCCACCAAGGTCGTGTGATTTGACACCATTGGATTATTTTCTTTGGGGATATGTGAAGTCGCTCGTCTACACCAACAAACCAGAAACGTTAGGGGAATTGGAAGCCAACATTCGTGGTGTTATTGCCGACATACGGCCCCATATGCTCGAAAAAGTGGTTGAAAATTGGACCTGTAGAATTGGCTTTATTCGAGCCAGCCGCGGCGGCCACATGCCCGAAATCATATTTAAACATCAATGGCATAAAATTATCCTTCCAATAAAGCCAAATTGATGGACCTTAAAACGATTTTCTTGTGTTTTATTTCAATTCGAAGTTCTATACCCCTAAAAAAAACACCCTATATATGGTCTACGAGACGAGGTAATAAGAATGAAATGGTAATTTCAATTCTACCTGCTGTGTCTTGTGGTGGCTTAAAAAAAACAACACAAGCAATTTTACGATCTGCAATTGTGTCACAGTGATACCTTCATTTTTTAAAACGGTTGAATGAAAAACCCACACCACTATGTTTACGCCATGCAAATGCATCACAGTGATGCCTTGGTTTTAAAAGGGTTGTAAAAACGTTAATTTCTAATAATTTTTTTAAATTTCTTTTCTATTACTAAGTTAAATTCATTTACATATGTTCTGACGAAATAAATTTCTAAAGAGAAAAATAAACTCCAAAAAGAAAAAACATAGGCATTTCGCTGATTTTTTCATATAAAGTGCAAAACCGGCGATCTTTTGAAATGTTTGTATGGTGAACCCCAAGGGGGTTCCAGGGGGTGTGCCACTGGCATCGGTGGGTCGGGCCTCCAAAGTTAGTGGGGGTCGGTCATACATTTGGACTCGATTGGAGCACCCTAAATGGGTCAAAGTGGGATTTTTCAAAATTTGCCCCTACCCAAAAGTTCGACCCAAATTGGGGCACATCAGAATTCGTTTTAGAGGTATGGTTCCTTCGGCAAAGTTTCTTATTTTGATCCCTAGAATATGATTTTCACAGAGCAATGGGCGATTTTTTTGCCTCCCCACAAATCGACCCCGCCTAATTCTAATACTATTCGCCGCTCAAAAACGCAACACCCACAAGCGATGTAGCTACGCCACTTGCTCAGCGACGACTAAATCAATCACCAAAGAAAGAGCGTAACCTATCTGTGTGAGATGAGCATGAACAATTGTTCTATGAAAGGCCGACCATTGACTTACATCAAGCAATCTCCACAGATATTATTAATGGCCTCCCAAATGTGGAAAATAATAAGATAAAGCAAACGTTTTTTAACATATGTCAGTCTCCATAGATGAAATAGATAAGGTTTAGCCGTCACATGTGTGAGAAAAAAGTAATTTTTTTGCGTGACGTATGCGGTGTGTTGTCGCCCTGACAGAGGTGCCAAATACCATACATTTCAAAAAGAAAGTGTAAACATTGGTACAAGATACTTACTTTATCAAATGTGAATGTATTTCTTTCAAAAAAATTGTTAAATATCTATGATTTAATGTCTCTTGGTCTGCCTGTGCTCAAAGTACGTACCGCGTTCAGAGTACCGAATAGAAATAATTCTGCAAATTCTTCTGTTATCGTGAAGTTAGTATCGCCTGCTGATCGATCTACTCTCTTTAAGTCAATGGATCGATTCAGCAAAAGTAAAAATCAACCTTTATCGCTCCGTGACGCTGGACTCAATGCAGATGGGAAAATACACATGCATGAGTGTCGCACCAGAAATGTCAGTGTTCAAACACAGATACAAATTGACGTCAAGGAGTTGCTTTTTTGCTTTTTTTTGGAGAGAGGGCGACGATGGAAGGCGGGTATCGAGTTGCCTGTGCTCGCGAAACACGCTTTGTGTTGCCGTTCGTCTCAATTATGTTATGTTGGTCGCAGATTAATTTTGACATTTTCCTTCATACCTTTTTTTACATTCGCATGCACACATATTAATAAACGACATAAAAGTAATTGTATCAACAGATTTTCAAAGTTTATTTCTAAGACAATAATACAATTATATTAATTTAAGCGAAAACACATTTTTTCATTCAAAATATTCGTACAACGCAGTAAAACATTTCTTAGTACATCATATATATTATTTCTGTAAGGTCTTTTTGTGTTATTTCCTAATTTTCTGCTCTCATTTGGAACCAATATTAATAAATAAGGTATCGTTTTAAAGGTGGGGGTTAGCTCTACATGCAAAACCATGTTTAAATTAGTGGAGTGCTTTTGTTTAAGCGTATTTTATAAAAATAAATTCTTTAAAATAAACGATTGTGAATGCACAAAAAAATCAATTTGTACTGCAACGCTATTGTGACTGTGACATTCATATGCCTCGCGACATCTACAGTTGAATAGTAAGACTGAACAGTGCTAGAATAATTAAAGGCGAGCGCACCATCTGCACTTGAACATTGCTAAAATAAGTGAATAAGACTGCGTTCACACTGGGTCATAAACTCGAGTTAAAGGGACATTTTTTGAGTTAATTCATATTGATGTTGGCAATCAACTCAAGTTTATGGCTCAATGTGAATGTAATATAAGTGGTGGAATTTCAAATAGCTGTTTGCGCATATTTGTATAATTTTTTGGGTAATTCTATACGACAGCACGTAACTGCTAATATAGGTCCAAAAATATCGGGAAAGGTGTCAAACGACGGGTTTTAACCTTCGTATCAATAATCCGAAAGCGGAAATTCGATATTTTTTGTCTGTTCAGAGATATTTGCAATTAAAGTTGAAATTTTTCTATCATTTTCATGTGGTTGTTGTAATCACAGATTAGGGTGTACCGAAAAGTGCAGAAATGTGTTCTGTGCAGAAATATTGTGGACCGCGTAGCCGGTGTTGGACCGGCTAAGGTTATTTTTTTGAAGCGTACGCAGAAAGGTGTTGTGCACATAAATACCTTGGATCAAGTCCCCTATTTGGGATCGGACCTAGGCAATTTTTGGGTTTTTTATTAATAACTTTTCACTGAAACAAATTATTTCCGCTTTCGGATTATTGATACAGAGATCAAAACGCGTCGTTTGATACCTTTCCCGAGATTTTTGGACCTATATTAGCAGTTACGTGCTGTCGTATAGAATTACCATTTTTTGTGGTCTCACAACAAGTGTAGCTGAAAATCTCTTTTTATAATTTGAGAAAAAGGTTTGAAAAATCCTGGACCTGGACTAACAAAAGGTTTCAAACCATTTTGGTTTTTTTTTTTTTGCGCAAGGAGCGCACGGGTCCAGCTTGTATGTATGTATTGAGAGAATGTCAGTACAAAACATAATCAACCAAAGCAGTTCCTTTCCGTGTTTGAACAACATGGGAAACACTTGAGCAACACCAAAAGAGAATTGCCGATAAAAGCAACTCCGAGTTTCTCTGTTTGGACACGGACAATGCAGTTAAGAAGGTAAAAGAAACTCATAGCTGCTTTCTCGATATATGGGCATATGTACGCGTCCGCCCGCAAAGCAAAGCTGTTAAAGTGTTTAGTATTGAGTGTATTAAAAACGCTGTTGCTGCAGGAACATGAAGATGTTTGCTTAATATTATTACTATAAGTAATGGGCTAATTTTTTTTTGTAAACTGCTTAGCTCCGTGCTTCCCATAATACGGAATAATACTTTCATCGACACTAAATAGTCCGCTGTGAAAGACCATTTGAAATTTTCGTTAAGCGTATCAAAAGTGGGACGTACTTTATACATTCTGTCGCCCATATCTATTTTTGAGTTATTTGCAAAATGCAGGTATTTTAAAATGTTTTCAAAAGTGCTTCGTACCACTGAATTTGTGACTATGGGGCAAACATAATTGCCGTCGCTTTCCGACGCTGTGGCAAAACATGGTAAGCATTAAACAAAAGTGTTTCAATAAATGACTTGAGCTCATCTATATCAATTGAAAAAGAATGATTTCCTATCTGATTTATAAAGTCGTTTGCACTACTAGTTTGTTTATCAGGTCTTCTGAAAATATGAGAAGAAATGCGTCTATGGGTTGGTTGACTCTCTATATTAGTTCCACCTCATTGGGTTCAGGCCTCATTTGAAAGGAAGGCAAGGCAAAGTTTGGTGTATCTTTCGACCACTTTACGGGATCACATTTTTGCCTCTTTTGAAGAGGCTGTTCATCTTCAACGCTTTCGATCTCAAAATTTTCTCTCCTGACAGTTTTGGCATCAGGTTTATCGGAATCGACATCTGTGTCTAGGTCTGCCGACTCAATAGGCAGAAGAAGATACATTTCTCTTTGAATCCATTTTCGTTGTCATTTTCCAACTGATTAATTATTTTATCTAATGTTAGTCCTCGCCTGTATTATGTGTATAATAAATTACATTTTCATATATAATAATATATCGAATAAATTAAAGATAATAACATAATACCCCTGCAAAAATCGTGCAACTGATCACTAAAGATAATGATCCGGGACCCATACCTCTCGTCTACAGTGGGCTACAATTGATCTCAACTATTCCGTTATAGGCATAGTTGGAATAAGTCTGTTTTAATTTTTGTAGCCTACTTTTAGATATTGAAAGTAAACTTATCCGACCGTACCCGTAGGGGAACAAAGGGAATCTATCCGACACTACCCTTTTAGGCATGAAAGAGACCAATTAGTCTCTTCATAGGACATGCTCAAACAAAAGGGATCACTTCAACCCATAAAAGGAATCAAAACTGGCATTGGTCGCATGCATCATTGCGACTCATCCCTGAGTCATCCTAGACTAATGCCTTTTTTTGCAGGGACTAAACAAACCATACACACAAATACAATAACCATGCTAATGCCCATTGGCAACTAAAGATGCCAGTAATACAAAACTACGTACAGCTACTAATATTCATCAGTAATTTTTAAAAGGTTGTCGAATATGCACAAATACACTATTTTTCTAAACGATATTAAAATTTTTCACTTCAAATATAATAAAAGTTTAATAAAAACCTACTTTTTTTCCTGCAACTTTCACAAAAACATGTCTTTAGAATATGGACAAATTCTAATATTATTTATCATGTACCGACTTGCGCAAATAAATTCAAATTTAAGTTTTCATTCTTCTTACTCTAAAAGCGAAAATTAGATCATAGATCAACACCTCTGCTGGAAACTTAAGATGCCAATGGGCATTAATGAGTTAATATTTTGTACCTTAGATGTTGTGATAAATAGACCAGATGTGGGTGATGCTATTGTGTACCGTGATTTTAAATCTTTGAGCACTAGATGTTTATTTTAAGACATGAATAGAATAAACTGGCATTTTTGTTGGTATCTTGACACTGTTGATAAAAAGCTAGACTATCTTAGTCAAAACTTGACCATGTGGCATAATTTGCATGTGCCTCCTCGTTCATTTAATATTGTAAAAAGCTCTTGTCCCTAGTACAATGCTAAAGCTTGTTCTGCCATTACGAAGCGCAATAGATTTTACTCAAAATGGAAAGAAAACTTAACTGACTTTTCTTGGCGGCGATATAAAGAGATTGGCAATGACACAAATAAAATAATGAGGGAAGCAAAACAGCTATACAGTTGCTCAAAACTTAATCCCTCGTTTCCTTCCAAAGAACTATGGAACGACTTGAAAAAATTTAAAAAACATGGAAAAGAAAAAAAATGAATGTGAAATTGACTTAAATGAGTTTAATGATTTCTTTGCTAGTACCAACAACAATACTTGCAGTAATGTCGTTTTTAATGATCTCACATCTTTCGATGGACTAAAAGAGGAGTTTCAGTTTAAGTCAGTTACCGAGGGTGAGGTTCTGAAGTCTCTTCTAAACGTTAAGTCAAATGCCATAAGGGATGATGGAATATCGCTGAAATTCTGTAAAATTGTGTTAGAGTATTAATAAGCCATTTAACTCATATCATAAACCACTATTTTACGAGTTCGTGTTTTCCTGCAGCGTGGAAAAGTGTCATTATTTCCCCAGTTGCCAAGAAGTCGAGCCCAATCTGCTGTGGTGACTATAGGCCAATTAGCACATTGCCTGCCTTTTCTAAAGCTTGTGAGAGTTTGATGGCGACGCAAATTACAACCTTTATGCAATAAAACAGGTTAATATCTCCACTTCAATCCGGCTTTAGAAAAAATCACAGTTGCTCGACTGCAATGTTAAAACTACTGGATGGTATAAGAATTGACTTTGACAAAAGCTACTTAACTCTTCTCTGCCTGTTAGATTGCTCTAAGGCATTTGATTCAGTTCATCATCAGCTTTTGTGCATGAAGCTTAAGCATTACTTCAGTTTCTCAGACAGCTCTGTTAAGCTAATGGCTAGTTATCTTGATGGCAGAACACAAAAGGTTAACGCCAAAAAATGTACATCCCAGCCTAAAGCTGTAAATGCTGGTGTCCCGCAAGGACCTGTCCGTAACCCTCTTCTGTTTAGTCTTTTTGTTAATGATGTTTTTTCTGTGTGTCAGTATGTGAATGTTCATGCGTATGCTGATGACATACAATTGTACTTATCTAATCGTATTGGTTTAGTTGAGGATTTATGTTTTAAGATAAATTGTGACTTGACTGCTATATCTGTCTGGGCTACTGAAAATCGTTTATGTGTAAATGAGTCCAAGTCTTATGTTTTGCCAATTTATAATAATGTACATACCACATTAATAACATTCCTAAATTGTGGATAGGTTCTTGTTCTCTTAATTTTGTGGACAAGGTAAAAAATTGAGGTTTCATGCCTGACTCCAAACTGACTTGCTCTGACCACATTAAAATGATTGTTAGCAAAGTGTATGGTATACTTCGGAAACTTAGAGTATCTGAACCGTTTACGCCAGTGGAAACCAAGAAAAAGCTTGTACTACAACTTATTATGCCCATTATCTCCTACTCTGAGGTAGTGTACAGTAAGTTGGATTCCGTGTCTTGTCACAAGCTAAATGTTGTGTTCAATAATGCAACCCCATATGCGTACGGAATCGGTAGTTATGAGCATGTTTCAGCCTGGCAAACCAAGATTCTGGGCTGCACTCTTGAGAAATATCTGACTGCGAGGAATTGTATATTCCTATACAGACTTAGTACGCGGAAAGTGCCAGCCTAATATGAGAGACTGATACCAGTGTTTCATTGTTCCAAATTATAAATACTTAACATCTTCTAGACTGTTTTTCATTAACGCGGTGAGAGCTTGGAATTCAATACCCGAGATTGTAAAGGCTGAACTGAGCAAATTCAAATATAAGACAAAAATTTACAAATATTTCTCCACATTGTAAGCGTACGTTATCAGAGCATTAAATCGATCTTAAATTCTAGTTTCCTTCTATATTCTCATAAAAATACTGCTATTCTAAGAAAAACTGCATTGATATAGGTTTTAGTACCTAATAAGAAAATTAATAGTTTTTAAATTTATCAAACATTGAAGTACTACGAGTATTAAAAGACTTTCTTATGTCTTACTTTGTACTGCTCTCATAACTTAAATAAATAAAATAAAGATGTGCTCAGTTTCAAGTCTCTAACTTACAGGGGAGTTTCTCAAAAATCGATAGCAAGATTCCGCGCGTTTTTTTTAAAGATTTTGCTCGATTTTAAGTTATCTCGATCATCGCGCCACCTATCGGAATTTTGATTTCTACAAATTATATTGTGATCGTGTCCTATATTATCTGCTAAGTTCAAGGTCTCTAGGTCAAAGGATGTTAGTAAAAATCTGTAGGAAGACTCCAATTTTCGAAATAGGTAGATCCCTGCGCCACCTAGCCACATTTTTTTCACGAAAGTTTCAAGTCTCTAGCTTACCTGGAAGTTACTAAAAATCGATGGCAAGTTTCCCTCCTTTTTCAGCGATTACTATATTGTCATAGTACCCTGAACTATGTACTATGTTTCAAGTCCCCACGTCAAGAGGAAGCTAGTTAAAAATCTATCGCAAAGTTTCCAATTTCAAATAAATTTTCGAAATTTGTAGATCCGTGCACCACCTAGTGAAAATTTTTTGATCAAATATTGAATTGTCACCGGGTTCTGAAGCATGTGTTCAGGTTCAAGTCTCTAACCTACAGGGAAGTTTCTCAAAAATCGATTGCAAGATTCCGTGCGTTTTTTAAAGATTTTTCTCGATTTTATGTCGGTGAATTATCATCTTTGGTGGGTGTGCATAATTGATGAAAGCAATTAACGAAATCGAATTTACTCAAAATAGTGAGCGGCAAAGTTGGCACACTGTTAACAGTTATTACTGGATATGTTCTGTAATATGAATGTCCATATGTTAAATTTAAAGCCTTTAGCTCACTGGGAAGTTTCTCAAAACGCCTAGTCTGAATTTTCTTTTCAGCAATTCATAGTTTCATCGTGCCCTGATCTAAGTGCTAAGTCTCAAAACCGACGACAAGACTCCCAATTTCAGACGAATTTTGCAAATATATAGATCCGTGCCCCATCTACCGAAATTTTTTCAATCAAATATTATATCAATCGGAAAATTTTCCTCACTTTTCAGCGATTCTTAATTATCTTGATAAGCGCGCCATCTAGCGGAATTTCGATTTCTAAAAATTATGTTGTCCTAGTATCCTGAATAATGCGCTAAGTTTCAAGTTTCTAGGTCAAGGGGAAGTTAGTTAAAAATAGATAGGAAGACTCCGAATTTCAAACGAATTTTCAGAATATGTAGATCCATGTGCCAACTACCGATTTTTTTTGATGAAATATTGCCTTGTCACCGGGTTCTGAATTATGTGAGAAGTTTCAAGTCTCTAGCTCACTGAGAAGTTACCCAGAAATCGATCGCCATTCCCCACCGTTTTTCAGAAATTTTGTGTACCAGGTATTGCATTGCATTTTATTGCTGATCTGTGTCAAGTTTCATGGTTCTAGCTTACCGGGAAGTTACTTAAAAATCAATCGCAAAATACCAAATTTTAAATCAATTTCGCGTATATCTCGATCCCTGCAGCACCTATCGGATATTTTTTTCTTCCACATTGTATTGTCACGAAGTTCGGAACTATGTTACAAGTCTAGCTCAACGCAAAGTTCCCTAAAAAGACTGTGCAGGATTCCGAAAATTCGTATTGAAATGAGCGGACAAACAAGAAAGTGACCTAATATAAAGGTAGTAATACTAATATGTATATGTATGCTAAATAAATAGACGCTACGTAGATGTTTAGAATACCGAACAATAGAATTACTGACTAATTAAGAGACATTTTTACACCTTTCATCAACATGAAATGGTATTATAGCTTTGGTCCGATGTTTGTAAGTATGAGAAGAAGAAGAGATAACCCCACCAATAAGTATACCGAAATGTCCAGGGCGATGAGCTGAGTCGATTTAGCCATGTCCGTCTGTCTGTCTGTTTGAACGCAAACCCTCAGTTTATGAGATATCCCGATGAAATTTGGTATATTTTGTAATATATGAATCATTTGTCGGAGCCAACAAGATCGGACCAATACAACGCATAGCTCCCATACAATAGATTGTTCCGATAAACGGGTTCTGACCTATAAATCTTGCAATTTAATAGCGAGGAACAAAAAATTTGCCAGCTACAGTACTTATTACATACTCGTATGTAATGTGTGTAGTGAAAATTATCAAGATTGGACCAATATATCGTATAACCCCCACACAATACGTTTTTCCGATAAACGGGGTTTGGGCTACGTATCTTTAAATCAACAGGGTAAGACCATACAATTTTGCTAAGTTTGTACTTATTGTAAGTAAGGATCGGACTCATTAAATAGTTATGCGTATCCATGAAAGGTATAAAGTATCCGGCAAAGCCGAAGACAGCACTTGTTTTAGCTTATCGAAGCCACGAGTATGTTCAGAAGAGATACTAATGGGATTTGAATTAATTCGCAAATAATTTTGTGAGAGAGCTTCCGAAATAGGTGTAAGTCGTTACGAGATTCCGTTGATCGCTTTATTGTTTCGAAGGATCGCGAAGTAATAATAATAACAGATTGAGGTTTGTGCCCTCATATGACCATAGCACCACACACAAGGCTGCCAACTTCCAGCAAACCTAACGATTTAATTAACGAATGCACTTGCACTGTGGTGTAGCAAGTTCGAGGATTTTGAGCATGTCCTTTGCAGTTTCTCCTAATTGTCACGAAAGAGGCACAAATTGCTAAACTTGTTCATATGAGCCCTCATCCTATAATGGGTTGTGAAAACACATATAGGATCTTAAGATTTTTCTCGGATAATACCCTCAGCTCGACCGTTGGGCTCTTTAGCTGCAGCTTCTCCGGCTGGGTCATAAGATTTTTCTTTGCCCTCTACAAAGAGCTTTTTAGTTTTTCTACGCCAAGGAACATTAATCCCTTTCTTCTGACGAAGTAAGTAGGTGACAAAGTAGCGTGAATAGATGCTCTCTAGAAGTTTTCAACATTATGCAGGAATGGGCGTTTTCAAAAATTTGAGTGACGAGTGACGAAAAAATAACAAATAAAAATTTATTTTTTATTCAAAAAATTTTTAGTGATGAGTGAAATATTATTGGTTATTCAAAAAATTTTGAATTTAAAATTTGAGCTCGTTTCATGAATGCTTAAAAATGTACAGGCCGTAAATTACCAAAAATTGTTGGTATAAAAAGCAAAAAATTAAATTTAAATTTTTATTCAAGCTTTTGAAAATGAACAATGACACAACGAGATACAGCAAAATCATACCCGTATGTGCATATAGGCATAATGTGTATTTATAAAGATTTTTTTCGGTTATTTCTGTATAAATTGAGATTCCCTAAGTTGATTGGATGCAAGTTCGGGACAATTGATGGACAAAATAAGGCTTTTGGCGGGATTCCCTCGATGGTTTCGGGAGAGTTTAAGAATCATTTTGTGACTGTTTCAGGGTAATTTCGGGATATGTGCTCATTTGTGTTGTGGGCTTTACCGGGTCATTTCGGTGTTGTTTTCGGGGCTATTTTGGAATCATTATTATTATAATTTCTCTGAAAAAGTCCCACAAAGATCCCTAAAATAATTCAAATATGGACCCAAAAAAGTCTTAATATAATCCATCAATCAATTACGAAACGGTGCTGAAAAAATCCCAAAATTATCCCTAAAACTACCCCGAAATCACCCTGAAAACCCCCAAGCAGTCCCTAAGTAGCCTTATTTTGTGCAGCCATGATCCCGAAATTGAATCAAATAAACTCAGTGCATCTCAATTTATACTCGTACAGAAATAACCAAACAAATTTTTACAAATTTGCATTATGTCTATATGCACATACAGGTATAATTTTTCTGTATCTCGATGTGTTATTTTTCATTTTCAGAAGCTTGAATAAAAATTTAAATTTTATTTTTTATTCTAAATTTTTTGAATAACCAATAATATTTCACCCATCACTCGAATTTTTTTTGAATATCTGACATGAAACCCTAACATTATGGACAAATTCTTGTTGTTTTTCGTTCCCAAAATTACATACCTTTAGGAGAAAAGAAGATATTTAACGAGTTGACTAAAATTCCAGAATGGCAATTTCAGCTAAATTAGTTGCAAAGACAGCTGATTAATTTATCTGGTTCATTTGTTTTCAGCGCTAAATGTACCAAAAAATTAACCAAAATATGGCGATTTCAGGAGATTATCATTCACTGGAATCACAAAAGTCGCTAAATGTTTGCATAAATGCATTAAAAGATTTTTCGCAATCGACAACTACCTCGTATTGAACCCGGTTTTCGGCTCTCAATTCTAAAAAAAAAATTTCAAAATATTTTACCATGAAATTCTTTTGAGTGCAAAAAATGTAATATTATTTCTGGGTAATTTCGGAGTTGGTTTTGAAATAAACATCCCAATAAGCACCCTAATACAGACACTGAGAAGAAAAAAAAATATCGTGCTTGATTCAAAGAGAAATCAAAATGTTTTGGCAACAATTAATTTTTTGTTACCTTTGAACAAATTTTTGATTGAAAAACTTACAAATGAGTTTGCTCAATTTAACCACAGTTATATTGAAAGAAACTTAAAATATATTCAAGAATATCAAACACTAAAATGTGTATTTTAACAACATATTGTGAACTTTTGAACAAACTTGACACACACAATGTAAGTATGTACTATTTTTGAAATAATCTGGTTATTGTTTACTCCATAAATGTAAAAAGTTACTTATTTTCAAATATATTTTATTTTCATATATATCATCCTCGTCTTTTATTAGGTAGGCGTAACTAGCATTTGCATCAGGTCTGTCCACAATCTACTTTACTTATAACCTGACACATGTTTGCCGTACCCATAACCACTAGCTCTGGAGTGGGTTTGTATTATACCTGACTGTTAGCGCTAACCCAAACTTTTCATTAAGGATAATGAGAGTGAAGAGTGCATAACATTTGGTTTTACATAAGCTAGAAAGGGATGAAGAATACTGTAGGTGTGCACACGGACAGGTGTCTGGTAGGGTATACAATGCACAAATGGCTAATTTTCAGTGATCTTAAAACTTTATAATACTGATGGGCATGATGGCTAAGAAAGATATGAATGGGCTCAGAAAAGTTCCATTCGAATTGGCGAGAAAAATATGTTAAAAACTCCACTTGTGGATCCTGAAAAGGTAATTTTGCCACCACTGTATTTAAAACTGGGTTATGTGATTTTTAAAAGCCTTAAAGTAGATTAAGTGAGGCTCAAAAAAAGGGGTAATTCTGATATTATTTCTGGACGTTATTCATTCTCCATTCATTGTTTCTTTTTAATTTAGAGACGTTTTTATTCGGCCTCAGATTCTCTAAGAGTTTCTAAATGCGTATTCAGCATTGGCATGTAGAATGTCAATCAAATTACACTTACTTGACTCACATTTGGACGTTGTCCCTGAGAATTTGGGTCAGTTAAGTGATGAAAATGGGGAGCGCATGTATCAAGAGATGAAAGCTATAGAAAGGTTTGCTAGAAAAAATATCATAAATACACTCTCGGGGTCCCCTGGCCTCTAAAATGACAATTGGATGATTATTTATATCAAAGAAAAAGAGTTAGCGAAGATTTTCAATTAACTAAGTTGTATATTTATGAAAAGGGCTGCGCCATCCCTAAACACTTGAAGCAATTTTGTTTTTGTTTTGCCCTCAAATATAGGCACAGATACAAATTTACACTTTGAATAGAAAAAAATTTTTTCAAAGCACTCCCATATGCCCTCACATATAAATAAAATGCATATGAAAGTGCCCGAGTTTCTTATGAGAGTGCCAAACAAAAACAATTCGGTATGAAGTTCAGTTACACTAACAAATTGACAATGAAGGTTTTTTTTTAAATATTGAGGCACTGAGAAAAATTTATATTCCGAATTGAATGTACTCCAATTTAATTGAACAAAAAAGGAAAACATATGGCAATGGAATTTTGAAGAATTTTCATGCATAAAATCATTTTTCAAGACATATAGGAAACACAAAAAGGTCTAAATGAACATTAGGTCGGTTCAGAACGGTCCGAAACGTAGATGATCGAAACCGTAAGGAGTGCAGTTGGGTATAGAAATAGACTTCTGGTCTCAGAAAAGTCGAAAGATTTAGCAAGGACTATTCCTTGATATACCAAAAAATGCCGATACAATTTTGTTTTTTTTGCGATATCTCCAAAACATTTTCGAATTTTTTTTTGTGCTTACTCAATTTCAAAAAGAAAATCTCAGTGTACACATATTTTTGTACATGTATTTTGATTTACCCTTCCATATAAAATAATTTGAGCACCACTGTTTATGAAAGATGGAATTTTCCAAAAATAATTTTTTTTTGGTTTCTCCGAAATTCAGCAAAATAGGACGTTTATATATAGCGGCAAAATGTGTTATTTTCAAGGACATCAAAATCCCTTTCATAGGGCAACCAAAACTAAACAGACGAGCAAATATAGTGTGGTCATCAAAATCTTCTAACAGAAGTCCCAGGAACCTCGCTGCTTCAGTAGGGTTGGACCAGAGTGAGATTGGTGTTAGAAGAGTCGGCTCAGTTGGGCCACACCGCATGCCGGGCAGACATTTGGCATGCCAATGTTCAGTCTGGACGGGTTGAGCTTGTACCGGAATGACGGCATTCACAGAGCGCGACTTGACAAAGGAAGTTAACGACTCTGTGTGGATGATGTTGAGGGCCTGTCGGTGCAACTTTGGATCAAACAGCGAAAATATGTGGTGCCGGATTTCATCATAATGCTTACGGAGATGTTACCTTATTTTCCTGGGAGGTGGATTCTCATCAAGACGGTGCCTGTTGGGATTTTGCGGTTTGTAACAATTGAACAGGAATTGACCGGTTAGCTTTTCAATATGCTCTTTAACACCGATAATTTTTCCCTCACGGTTCGATAATTGACTTGTACGTTGCCAACAACGTTTCTTTATCTTTTCCATAAGTGCTGCCAGCTATTGACTTGACAACCGCGGCTGCTTGAGCATCATAATTGAACATGTTTTCAAACGTGATCCTTAAGATTTTTGGATGTGCAACAGTCTTAAGCTCGATGACGTCGACTTAGACGTCTAATTCCATGTTCACCAGCGCTATTCACGGCGTTAATAAGGTGTCCGCGGATTTACTCTGTGACAGTGCCAGCGAAGAAACCGGACAAAGACGGAAGGTATGAATTGATTCTTGATGACAGCATTTGATGGCATTTTGCGGAACCCGTGCTGATGTTCGGTGAGCAGCAAGTTAGCGGTGTAGTAAGCCAGCAAGACTGTTTCCGATATGAGTCCTCAACGTTAGCTGGTTTCTCAGGCCTTAGTAGTGGTACCATCTTTGCCTGCTTCCGTTTTTCTGGAACAACAAAGGTATCTTACTCCCTCATCACTGAGACGGTTTAACATCAATATGGATATTCCCTCTGGGCCAATGGATTTAGAGTATTTAGACCTCCGAATGGCCTCCTGAACCTCTAGTGGTGATGGCAATGGGCGCTTAACTATTTTTAAGTTTGTGCGCTTCCCTGGGAGTGCGTCGGATTTTCTTGTCGATCGGAGGATGCAATACAAATTGCCGACAAAAAGCTCTCGCGCATCTCTTCGATGTCGACTGAAGCTTATCGGCGAAGGCGATAGATATTTTGTCGTTAGGTTAGTCGGATCTGAAGGTGGACCATAATTTGCTAACAGAGCAGCAGAGAAGTTGCAGGACCTTAGGTGCTCCTCCCATTCGGCGCGTTTGTGTTGATCAACCAACCGTCGGATTTCCGCTTTTAGGTTCTTAATTTGAGGATTCGTAGGGCCCAAGCGTCGCACATTGTCATGTTCATTTGCTGCCTTTGCGGGGAAGTGCAGACGCTCCTCTTAAGTTCTCCCTGATGGAGCTTATCGGGTTGAGGCTGAATCTATGACCATGCCAAACACTCTTTCCCTTCTCGTACGTCACGCGGGTTGGGAAGAGCAACGAAGGAGCTTTCAGTAAAATTAAAAAAACCGACCCAGTCAGCTTTGTTGAGAGGTCAATCTGCAAATGATCTGATGCAAGAGTCAACGTCGGTCGCCAGTCAGATCCCTTAATGAAGCCAGCGCTGACGATGGTAAAGTCTGGAGAACTTGAACAATTTATGGCGTATCTCCGAGGGGCATCCCCGCTTACCGTGAAGAACGTCGAGCTATCTATTTTTTCAGCCAACTTCTGTCCCCTACCATCGACCTGTAGACTTGAGGGCCAAAATTATGGTGTGCGTTGAAGTCTCCGAGGGTCGACGTGAGGTTCAAATAGACGATACTGCACAGATTGGTGAGTGTTAAACGCAAGTCGAGCTGTAAGTCCTCTCGCACGATCGCGTCGATGGATGTTGTATCCATCACAGGTCCGAAGATATGATATGGGCACCGAGTTTTGTCTTCTGTAATGCAGCAATCTTAATACTCTGCCTCTTTATGAAATCTTATATTTTGTTAACCTTGCGGATAAGGCCGTTTGCAGTTTAGCTTCATGATACGAAAGGGGAGAACTAGTCACGCTGGGGGTCAAGGACTGGTGAGTATGGTTAGGTGGAGGCAGCCTGGGTTGTTGTTATTGTTGGTATTAACAGTGTTTC
This sequence comes from Merzomyia westermanni, assembly GCA_949987695.1. Classification (NCBI taxonomy): domain Eukaryota; kingdom Metazoa; phylum Arthropoda; class Insecta; order Diptera; family Tephritidae; genus Merzomyia; species Merzomyia westermanni. Next base: position 95,451,533 of record OX465288.1, read on the forward strand.
ACCCTACCTAATGGGCTCGATCACTCTGAGAATCGTCATCAAGTTCTTCTAACGGAAGTCCAAGGAAACGCGCAGTTTCAACAGGGTTGGACCAAAGCGATATTGGTGTTAAAAGAGTAGGTTCAATTGAACAGAAAAAGAGATATTTACTATCAAGAGGGGGCATACCACATGCAGGGCACGTATTTGGTATGGTGGGGTTCAGTCTGGAAAAGTAAGAGTTTAGCTTGTTACAGTAGCCAGAGCGAATTTGTGTTAGTATGACTCTAGTCTCCCACTAAAGAACGCGCTCCTCGTCAGCTATTTCAGGTGGTTGGATGTCAATTACGGGGTTCACAGGCCCACATCTGAGGGATTTGTCTACCGATTCGGTGTGGAGGTCGCTTAGAGCCCGCCTATGGTTAGGAAGATCCAACGGCAAGGTAATGTGGTGCCGGATCTCATCATTGTGTTTACGGAGATGTTTCCTTATGTCTCTAGGGGTGTAGCTTCATCCAATTTCCTATCACCATCGCCAGTTTCTTTATACGAATCAAAAAAAAATAGTGAAACACTGTACATGTACTGCATGTCACTATTATTATTTGGATTTCGTTTCTGAGGTTTCATTACAAGTTTTGTTTCTATATACAGTATATAGTTTGGTTTCGTTACAGTTTGGTTACTGAGGTTTCGATACAAGTTTTGTTTCTACACCTAGCGTTTCTGTTACAGTTCTGTTATTGCGATCAAGTCTGTAGGTAGTTTCGTTACAGGTTTTGTTTCTGCTGGAACTGTTCCTGCAAAATTGTTCCTAGTTTTGATACAAAGGAGTATCGTTTCTCAGAGTTTCGTTACACGTTTTGGTATAACATGTAACGATACATTTTTGTTTCGTTACTTACTTGTGGACCAATAAACGAAACGCGTTACAAGTCCCTGGTATATAGTCTTGGGGTTGGGTTCGATACCATCTCGTAACAGGCGAAATGGAGCAATCCGGAACACCGGAAGGAGGAAGGAAATCAGTCGATGTTGTAGGCTGCGCAGCTCGACAACATGGCGCAACGTACATTTCAGTCTATGAATTCCTCTTTCCAAGAAGTTTAGAGCATACCCAACTAGCACAATTATGAGCAGAAACGGAGCGTTGACTAAAGTGATTTGCTTCTACTCATAGGCACGTATTAGATACATGTTCATTACGTTCCACCTATCAAAATGGAGAATAGCCGGAACGTTTTAGCGACGTTTCTGCATGCTATCCGGCTACGTTTAACTGACGTTGTAATTACGTAGCACCAATGATGCATTATGGTAGACGCGACTGTTGCGGAACTATGCACCTATACCCGTCTCTTTTTTTTAATATATATTTTTGAAATTACAAAATTATATTTATTTTATATTATTTGTGATGTGCATATACATTTATCTTCCTTTTTTCGTGCAACTACTTCAGCATGTATTTATAAGAAAAATATTTGTGCATATACGGTAATATGGGTATAAAAGCTAGTGCTGTTTGAATTTTACTGTCAAATATAGTGGTAATAGGTCGAAATTTGACAACGCGCCATAAAAATTTTAATATTTTATTGAAATAATAATATTTCAAATAGCTAACAATGAGCAAGGAAATTGCGCGCTGGGCGTCAAAAAGTTTATGTTTTTGTTCCTTAACAGGAAAAAACAACTGCTGTGCATTGACTCATTACATATTGCGCATAAAACATGCAAAATATATAAAATTTCTTTTATTAATTTAATAGTGCTGAATGATTTTTTTAGCAAAATGGCGTGCGCTACTTCAAAATCGTTTTCTCCAAAATTAACCACTTCAAAGTAATTTGAAATTCATGGTAGTGACCGCAACTAACTACATAGAGCTTTACAGCAATATTTACAAGAAATTTCATTTTGCCAGTAATTTTAACTGTAGAGAGATTTTTATTTTGTACGGAAAAAATAGCAGGTTATTTTTTGTTATTAGATGCATATGGGTAGACAAAATAATGCAATCGCATGACCTTATTAAACCGCTTGCAAGTCGCATAATTTTAAGGTAACCGCAAGTGGTAGTCGTTACCCCGCAGCTACCTAAGATTATTCAAAAAAAAGTTATTTATACCAACAAGTCAAAATTTGGTGATGGCTTCGTAAGATTTACTCGCTTGAGATTTCCATCTTCTTTTCTGTTACTTGGTGCTAGTTGGGTATAAGCAGGTGACATAAGCCAGTTGCATTTGACTGATACCGCCCGTGAATATAATATCAACTGACAAACAGTGCCCGTGGTGCAAGGGACAAGGAGCTGGTGGCTTGGCATATATTCGTGCTAGTGCTGGAAGAAGAAGGGAAAATTATTATTGTGGTAGGGATGGGCTGTCGCTCAGCATTGCTCACATCCAAGAGGGAGGTGCTACGCGGAAAGTAGCTATGAGCTGCCGTGTAAGGTGTTATCGCCGGTAGGCACGAGCGGCAGCTTGAGTTGCACACTACGTGCAGGGCAGTACGTTTCGTGCAGCCATCTTTTACGTTGGGAACGTTTGACATAAATCTTCTTCCTGCTGCGAGGATCTGCTCGAAGGGAGTCGTTCCGGTACGATGAAACCTACAGTAAAATCACCACCTTCGTCATCGGAATAAAAGTAGCTCTTCAAAGTATTTTTCTTTCATATCATGCGAAAGGCTAGACATATAGATACACAAATAAATAAATTAGCATCCATAAATAAATATCGAGATTTATATTTACAAAGTGCTTACCGAGCCACTGCTGTGCAGCTTCAAATTTTTTACCTGATTTGACATTTTGTAAAAAAAGCCACCAAGTATCTGTGACAATAAGCGGAAAAAGCCAAACTCAGGTTTGGTCGAAAACGAGATAGTACCACTAGTGTGTTCTCCGGATCTATTCTATGTCTCTTGCTCAAAAATTGTGGATTTTATGGACGAAAAACTATATCTCAATTCCATATATTTATACTACAATTTCCACTTTCAAAGCGCTCTACAGAAAAATTCAAAAAATTACTTTGGTAGTTTTCCCCTATTTCCACAGATATATTGCACTAGGAACTATTCACTTGAAAACTCACAACGATTAACCTTTTTTAAATAAATGTATATTTCATATATATACTTCCATATGATTCAATAATGACTCTGATGAAATCCACTAGCAAGAGAAAAAATACCAGATCCCAGAAAAATTAAACTTGCTTACAATGAACCTTATTCATAAACGCTTTATTATTATACGCTTTGTGGTTATCATTTTTTTATAAGGTTTTGACAAATGTCAGTTTAGAAGTTTTTTGAGAATTTTGAAATTCTAATTAGAATTTTACCAAATATTTGTCCTTTTTGTTGTTGTGCTTCGACCTGCCTAGTGGCCACTCTCCTTACCAAGCATTGTAATGTAATTACAATTTCAGTAGTTTTGGAAGAGAGTGAAGTAACAGAAGCTTGAATCGGCCCTGTGGTACCCCAAGGGTTCTATTCTAGGCTAGGTTAGGTAAAGATGACAGCCCCTCTGCACAGCCCAGAGGCACACTTAGGCTGGGTGGCTCATTGTGATACCACTAAATAGGTTTAAATCCTCTTCCTCCTTTGGACATTCAGAAAGTTGAACCAAATTGTTCAATTAGTGTCGCACAAAATGTCTTCGATTACAGCAGAGCTTATCTCCACTAAACTCGTGAAGAAGCACTTGTCTCTAAACTCCATACGAGTCCTAGGTAGTGAGGGGCAACTGCAGAGGAAGTGTTAGACACTTTCTACTTAATCCTCGTCCCTGCAGCTACAATAGAGGGCCTCTTGAGGTTCGGTGCGTTTCCCACATGTGGGGACCATGTTCCAATGTCCCTCTAGAAGTAGCCTTTTTCCCGATTCACGCAGGAGCCAATGCTCTTTTTTTAGTTCACTACAATGTACGTCCTCGCATTCTCACTTCTCACGGATTCTTGTGAATAATTTGTTGTACGACTCAGAGACAGTTTTCTACTACCTGCAGATTTCTGGGTATGTTATTAGCTATGCGTCGTTTACCGTTTCAAAGGCCGTTAACAGGTCAAGCTCAACTAATACATTTCATTTTGTTTTCTTTGGATTGGATCTTAGCTTATCTGCGTGTTTGTGGCGTTCATCAATAACTAGGAAAAACCTGAACCATTTAGGTATGATAGAACCGGCTTTGTCAATAAAATGCATTTGTGCTTGACCAGCAGAACCACTATACTCAGCGGAACCATTAGAGCGGATATGGCAAGAAGTATTGTGACTGCATGGTGAATAGCCAGAGAATAAGCTCGCACACCTTTTCGCGTCTCACAAAAAGTCGTCAAAAGTGACAACCCCTCAGTCATTGTATTTCGAAAGGTTGAACAAGGGTAACACTTATTATAATTTTTTTTTCATTTTAACTGCTTTGTAACAGTATTGTGAGTTTATAAATCGTTTATGAATAATGTGTTTGCTTATTTGATTGAATAACTATTTATAAAAATTTGATATTTTTTATCAATAAGGCTGTTAGTGTACGAGGTGTGTTCAAAAAGTATCGCGAATTTTGTGTTTTTTCAAAAATTATTTATTTATTCATGAATATCTATTTTGTCCCCTTCAAAGTAATCCCCATGAGATATTATACACTTGTGCCAACGGTTTTTCCAATCTTCGAAGCACTTCAAAAAATTATTTTTTTGTATCTTGTTGAGCTCCTCCTTCGATGCCGTCTTTATCTCGTCAAGAGAAGCGTAACGTCGTCCTTTCATGGGCCTCTTCAGTTTAGGGAACAAGAAAAAGTCACAGGGGGCCAGATCTGGGGAATACGGTGGCTGCGGAATCATTAGTGTGTTGTTTTTGGCCAAAAAGTCGCGCACAAGCAACGATGCGTGAGCAGGGGCGTTATCGTGGTGCAAAAGGCAATTTTTGTTCTTCTTTGCACATCTTCTCGGCCTTCTGAGAACATTTTGTACCACCGATAAACGTTGCTTCGGTCCAAGGTAGCCTCTCCGTATGCCACAGTCAACATTCGGAATGCATCCGCGCACTTAATTTCGTTTTTCACACAAAATTTGATACAGGTTCTTTGATCCATTTTTTTGAATAGGTAAAAATCGAAGACGATCCAAAACACGTGCAAGCAAAGCAGCTGTCAACAATTAACTGAACATTCAAAATGGCCGAGCTTGTCGGCATAAGTGAGAGACATGAGTACCAACATAACGCCACAAAAAATTCGAAATTCGAATATACGTAACCAGCGAAAATTCAAAATTCGCGATACGTTTTGAACACACCTCGTATTTATAAGTACGTATGTAAATACCTCCGCGTTATGCAGTTCAAAATTCTTACTGCAGCTAAGGTTAAACTCACCGGCCCATAATCATAGTCGTTGCTTAACAAGTGTTTTAATTAAAATCTTTACATAAGACATTTGGTCAATCATAGTGACATTAAACAAAGATTTTAGCTGAAATGAAAAGTAACATGGGTCCCTTATGTAAAAAATGTAGTTGGTTGGTGGTATGAAGATTTTTTTATGTTTTGCAAGGTCACCCTGTGTTAGCTATTTCCTTCAGAAGCCAAAGCATATATGTAGCAACAAGCGAAAAAAGCCAAACTCCAGTTTGGAGTAAGCGATGTCACAAGCACAACCGTAGGCACAAACCGTGATTGTAAAATTACATATTCGTCATTTTAAAATTAAAACTCCGTCTAGGACATAAAATATATTTTAAGTATACTATGACAGACATGAAATTATGTTTATTATAGAATCATGTTTAAGTTGATAAAACTCTATTTTAATTTGACCATGATTATTGGCCACGAACTTTAAATTATTTTCTCTTTAGTTACACATTCACTTACAAAATGTATAGGAATTAGTTGTGGGGCTATTTCCGAATAATATTCGATTAAATACTAGTTATTTCATGCAATACTCACGGTTTGTGATGGTGGTTTTCGGCCGTCCAATACAATTATCCGCTCACGTTCAGGAAATGAAGCTGTCCTCTACTCCCAGCCTTTCCACTTATCAAGTTTCGATTTATCTGCACCTCTAGTGGATTAGTTCCGTTTATTGCCATTTTCGTTAAGGATCCAAAGTTGATTGTTTGATATCAGCAATTTTTATTGCCAAACACTTTTGCACAATACGCAATGCTCACTTTTCGCAGATATGTAGAAAATGTTTTCAAATTAATTTTGTGGAATGTAGCCCGTACCAAAAACCCCTTTTAAAATTTTATTGCTGGCGAGTAACAACTTATTTTCGACGGTTTTTATTTATTTGCCAAAGAACTTTTTTGCATAACAAAAGGCAGAAGAAAACCAGCCAATTTAAAAAAAAAGTAAAAAGCAGCATACCACAAATTAGAAGCGTAAATCGACCTGAATCTCCTAGGAGGTATATCGCGCCTCACTATTGTTATTAAATGGGAATCGACCCTCCCAATTTAAGTATGCAATGCTGATACACTACCCACTATAACATATTCATGCGCTCGCAACAAGAAATAAGTGTTTACATAATTTCATTATAAACAAACATATGTATGTCAAAATAAAAATAAGCTCGCAATCAATCAACATATTTTTTTTTGTTTTCATTTTTATTCCCTTATTACATTTCGGACATTTAAAACCAAGCAGATATGTTTTCAAAAGCGTAACGTAACAGCGGGATATATACATTTTTAATGCGAGATCTTGTTATTTGGATCATGTAACAAAACTATTAAGCCTTTTGAATTAATGGAGTCACTGTTAATTATTGTGTAATTTCACATATGTAAAACCGAATTAAAAAGGATGATATTGCGGAATATATAATTTTGCGGCTTCTTTTGTCGGTGGTAAAAACAATAACAATAATTATAGAAAAATATGATGACCGCCGCATGGCAGCTGTTGACCATGCGGCGAATTGGTGTGGGGTGTTTTTCGCGGGGTTGCCACACGTCCCAAATTGATCCAAATTTAATACTTAAACCTAAAGGTAAGTTCATACTCTGAGGTGTTTAAATATAATTTAAGAATAATATAATGAGATATAATACAGGCGTTATAATGAAGTTAAGTACAATTCATGAAAAAATATTTAAATAACGAGCATTATTCTATGTAAAATTCATGAATTATGTATATAATGAGTTGGTTTTGGAATTGGGACGTGTGGCTACCTATGTCGCGTAAACATTCTGTCTCCCCTAGGCGTACTAAGCGCATAGTGTATGCTGCAACTCTATGTGGCGGTGCGTAAGCCGGTTGCGGTGTATCGGATGGTGCGGTCGCGGGAGTTGACGTGCCCTTGCAGCCCGATCATTAGCCCTGGGAGGCTGCGGTTGAGTACTGCGACGATGAGCTGAGGCTCGACGGCGTGGCTTCTGGCGGCGTAGTGGCGGAGGTATTTCCGCTACGGGTGGTGCGACGTATGCGGGTTGGCGACCTCCGGTGTCACGGTGAAGAAACGTGTGTGGTGCTGCCCGCAGACCCGGCTGCTTTCTGTGGAGGTGCACTGGTTGGTGCGATGGGACAGCGCTAAGCAGTTGGTGCAATACTGATGTGCCCTAGCGACTAAGAAGCGTTGTTGCGGTTACATGGCCGTGAACACAGGGCACATCAGCAGGGCATGATGAGGCATGAACAATCGGCATTTCCGGTAATCCGGGACGGGTTCGCTACGACGCGGGCGGGCTGCGGGCAGGGTCACCTGCGATGCCAATGAGCGGCGTGGGGTTGGGACCGGAGGGCGTTGACGATCCATCTGTTGAAAAGAGAGAGTAATATATATGCATATTAGTTATACGCCTGGGATTAAGCATAGTTTTAGGGAGTACCTAAGTGATTGCCTGAGGGTTAACGATAGTACGAGCTTAATGGACTGTATTAAGTTAGGGAGATGGGAGTGGGCATTGAGCGCCCTCGTCATCCCTAGATGACGGTAGAAAACATAATTTAGTAAGAGGGTTTGTGAGAATACCGTTCTGGGTGCGGCCGTCTACGACACGAATGTGTGTACATCTCGTCCTGGGTGTAAGCCTTCTAATCGACCTAATCGCCACTCGGTGGGAGGTAAGTTGTCTTCTTTAATGATGACTAGATCGCCATTTTTTGAGAGAATTTGGGCGCTTTTCCATCGGCAACGCTTTTGAAGGTCGGTGAGGTAGTCAGTTTTCCAGCGTTTGCTGAACTGATGGTGCAGAACTTTTAGTCGTTCCCACCGGTTTATCATAGAAAGATTTTTGTGATTCGCTTCGGGAAGCGAGAGCATTGGTGCACCTCGAAGAAAATTACCTGGCGTGAGGGCGGTGAGGTCATTCAGGTTCTGACAAAGCTGGGAAATGAGACGAGAGTTAAGTACGGCTTCTATTCGAGTTAATAAAGTCGATAACTGCTCGAAGTTAAAGCTGTGAGTTCCGGCGACCCTTTTAGTGTGCGTTTTAAAGCTTTTGACAGCGGATACCCATAATCCTCCCATGTGAGGTGCGCCCGGGGGTATAAACGCCCAAATGATTCCTTGGGGGCCATACTTTTGGACAATAGCCGACGAGACTTCTTTTAGGAATGAGATGAATTTCCGTTCGGTAGCACGCTTGGCGCCGATAAATGTTTTGCCGTTATCGCCCACCATCTGGTTCGGGTATCCTCGGCGTCCTACAAATCGGTCGAGGGCAGCAAGAAAAGCCTTGCTGGTGAGGTCTGAGCATAATCCCAGGTGGACCGCTTTGATGGTAAAACAGGCGAAGAAGGCCACGTAGCCCTTTACGAGGATGCTTTTAATTGAAATGGGCAGCGAAATCTACACCAGTCTCGTGGTGAAGAGGGGAACGAATCTACATCGTTCGGGGGGCAAGGCTGCCATTATTTGTGATCGCGTTTGTTGTTTGTGAGTGGTGCAGACGTTGCACTGGAATATGCACCTTTTGATAAGTGCTTTGAGAAGGGCAATGCAAAATTCTTGCGCATGTAGGAGCATTTCGTGAAGGAATCGCATGTATAGAGCACAGAGACGAGACTTTTCGGGTAAGACAATGGGATGACGGTCATTGTAAGTTAGGGTTGCATGGGCTAGTCGACCATTCACTCGGAGGACTCCGCTCTTGTCTAGGAAGGGATTAAGTACAAGTAAGGCGCTCCGTTTTCCAATGGGGTTTGAGTCTTCTAGACGTGGTCTTTCAAGAGCGAGTTTGGCCCATTATCATCAGACGATGTTTCGATCTTTTGAGATCGGCATGAGTTAAAAAGGGGTCGGCTGTGTCATTAATACCGTTCACCACGTCTTTTATCCAACGGACACATTTGAGAACGTAAGCTATCACACGTAAAGCACGAGGGTAGGAAGAGAACCGCTCTAAGAGATCCTCATTCTCTTCCGTAGCATGTAGGGCTTCTACCTTACGTGACTCGGGGGGTTGATGTTGCGAACTGTTGATTGAGGCCAATCTTCGGGGGGTTTGGAAAGCCACTCTGGACCATTCCACCAGAGGGCAGAATGAGAGAGATCGACTGGCGTATAACCTCGGGTTCCCAGATCCGCGGGGTTATCTTTACCTCTCACGTGTCGCCAAGGGACATTATCTACTAGGTCTATGATCTGGGCGGTTCGATTAGAGACATAAGTCTTTCATGAATGATGTGGATTTTCGAGCCAGGCTAGCACGATTTCGGAATCCGACGACATGGTCAACTTTTTTCTAGTAAGGCCGAAATGGGGTTGCGCTACTGCGAATAATTTGGCAGGTGTGGCAGACTTATAGTTTTTAGAGGAGCCACTTTGCCTTTGGACACTAGGAGGTGAGACAAAACTTGGGTGCCGACAGTAGTTCGCACATAAAGAGTTGCGCAATAAGCCTTTTCAGAGGCGTCGCAAAAACCATGGAGCTCCACCAACTGGTCAGGGGCGAAGTTAATCCATCAGGGTATCTGAATATCTGAGATTGTCTGCAGATTTCTTGAGAATTGCGTCCATTTTACGAGACGTATCGGTTTGATCCGTTCACCCCAATCAGTCGCGTCCAACCACAATTCCTACATCAGGATTTTTTCCTGTATCATGACTTGCATCAGCCACCCTGCGGGGTGGAAAGGTTTTGCGATTGAGGAGAGTATCTGCCGCTTGGTGGCTGCTGTTGAGGCTGGATCTGAATCCACAGTGTATGAGAATGCATTCTGTTGAATTCCTAGGGTTTTGGCGATACTACTTTTCTCGAACTCGAGGAAGTCGGTTTCAAGTAAGTCCGGCTTGAGAATTTGTTTGAGTATGTCCGGATGGTTTGCCGTGATCTTTTTTAAAGGGAAGCCGGCTGAGTTTAGAGCATCAATCGTCTCTTTTAGGGATTGCTCGGCAACATACGTATCGGACTTTAATATTGGGGCTGCGCTTGGATGGGAGTCGGCTATATCTTTCAAGAGCTCGTGTAGCGTGCGAATAGCCATTAAGGTGACCGTTTTCAACTGGACTGTCTTCGGTAGTTCGGAATATTTTTCGTGGGTAGTTTCGGTCACCGGGGTGTAAGAGAATCTGGCGTACATTTTCTTTACATCGCCATTAAACACATATTTATATATCCGCCATTTTAGCAACATAAGTCGAGATCGGAAAGTGACCGAAACCTGGCTTTTTGGAAGCGTTGAACACAACTCTGACTTTAGCATGAATGCAGAATGAGCAGTATTTACCGTGGGATTCATGGGGACTGCATTCTTCAATGTGGCCGAGGGATAAGTATTCTTCCAGTACCTGGCATGCTGCTGTTTGAGATCCCCCTTTTTTAAGAGAGTCATTTGCTGCTGTTTGAGATCCCCCTTTTTTAAGAGAGTCACTTCCATTCCATGGAACTGTCGTAGGGCTGCAGTACGGGGTTGGCCTAGGTCGATATCGTTCGGGAATGATTATTTAGATGGGAGGCGAACCATATATCTACCGTCATTCGAGTGGTTGTGCTTCGATAGAACTCTTCGCACATTTGATCTTCGTGGGTTACCACTCGAGTTCTGGGCATCTCCTCAATTTCCCAGAATTGTCTCAGATGTTCATTAGCTGAATATTTGTAATTTCCCACGCTGTGGAGGAATGTGCTTCAACCTTTTCTGAAGTTTGGCCACTTATGATCCATCTCAAGACTGTATATTGGGCTAGCAGGCTGAGAGAGATCTTTTCCATGGCATTTAGCATTATTTGAGGGATAAGATTACTACCCAATACCAGATCGATTTGGGATGGGTTCTGGGAGTTCTGTAGTGGAATTTACTAACTTCGATAACGACATTCGCAATCGACATTTTGTCTTAACGATATTTATAACGATATCGGTATTCACTAACTATTTTTTCTCGATATTCGTTTATTCGCAATCAGCTGTGTAAACAACACACAATTTGCTGTTGTTATCTGTGTCGTTAATAAAACAAAACATAATTTGAATTTGTTAGCAAAAAATAAAATAGTAATAGTATTTTAACATTACTATTATTGAAGAAATGGCATTTGAGTACTTAGCGCGCGTTTTGTCGCGGGATGAGGAGTCTCCCAGCCCAGTGGACAGGCGATTTCTTAGAGAAGTAGATGACCCTTTCCACTTGAGTGACACGGAGTTTCGGAAACTGTATCGTCTAACGCAAGACTTGGCGCAAGATATCATTTATAAGCTTGATGTACATTTAAAGGGAAGAAGAGTAACAGCGATATCAACGGAGAAGCAGGTAAATCTTGTAATTGCAAGTAACTTTTAGTTCTAAACACCATTGTAACTTTTTAAGGTTTTAACTGCTCTGCGATTTTTTGCAACTGGATGTTACCAGCGGCCGTTAGGAGAACAATGGGGCATATCTATGTCACAGACATCTGCCAGTCGCTGCATCCATCGTGTGACGGATGCAATAAACCATTACATGTTCTTTGAAAAAGTGAAATTTCCAATGACGCAAATAGAACGGCAAGCTGCGAAAGAAATTTTCTCTTCCGCACCTTCACCATTTGTGGGAGGTACCATTGGAGCCATTGACTGTACTCATGTGTCAATAATGAGCCCGAATAGTCATGAAGAGGCGTATGTGAACCACCATGGATACCATTCTATGAATGTGCAAATGGTAAAGTGAAGCCCTCTCAATAATTAAGCCACGGTTTTTAATTATATTTTGTTTCGACACAGATTTGTGATCCAAACCTGAAGATTTTAAATGTAAACGCAAAATTTCCCGGAGCAAGACATGACTCATATATTTGGAGCTCGTCTGCCGTACGAAGAGTCATGCAGCGAAGTTATGAAAATGGAAATCACAACATGTTTTTGATAGGTAAGTGTGTTTGGACTGCAAAGCGCTTATGCGACAATACATACTTTACAAAATATCCGCAGGTGATTCTGGATACCCTTTAGAGCCATGGTTGATTACTCCCTTACCAAACCAACCCCAAGGAAGTCCCAAATTTCGTTATAATGAGGCATTGTGTAAAGCCAGAAACCCAGTCGAGAGGCTTTTTGGTGTTCTCAAGGGGACGTGGCGATGTTTATCCAAGCAAAGAAGTCTTTTGTATGATCCTGGATTTACTGGTAGGATAGTTAATGCATGTGCAGTGTTGCATAACATCCGACTTGGTGATCGAATGTACGAGCCTGAGTTTGAGTATATAGAGCCTATGACAAATAACGGCAATAATAATCAAGACACGCCATCTGCAACATCGAGACGAGTCCAAGACAGAATAATTGCAAATTATTTTACATGACAAATGTAGTACCTTTGTATATAAATAAAAACTCTACAAAATGTTATGAAAATATTGTTTTATTTTATTGAAAGCTTTTTTATTATGATACATAACGTCTTCATAGCCGACCGTATTTGATTGTCGACTTTAAATGAAGCAAAAATAATAATAAAATAATAATTATAACAGCTTTGGTTGCTTATACTTCAGTCTTATTAAGCATATTACGAACTTCATGTCCTAACACATTAAAACTTAACTCTATACATGCGTAATTATACTAATAAAAAAGGAGCTTCATATTAAATAGAATATATGAAATAAAAATTAAATATAATACATGAAATAAAAAAATAAGAGCGTAGATTTCAAAAAATAAAAAAAAGGAACTTCATGTTCTAAATAATATCAACTTAAATCTAACAAATAAAAAGGTACTTTAAATTAAAAACAAAACATCAAATTAAAAAGCTACTTTATTTAAAAAAATAAAAACATAAACGTAAAAATTAAAAAAGGGAGTTCAAAGTTTACTAAACACCCTCATTTGTTGGAGAATTACGTTGACGTGTGTGATAGATAACATGTTGAATGTCGAACTGCACAGGTATAGTCTATCCACTGCAAAATTACATATATTTGAGCAACCTGCTTCGAGGTGGTGCAAAAGTAATATCTACTTGGTTTCATCACAAATGAATGAATTTAAAACACGTCCTAAACACTTTCCCACTGAGTCGTTAAGATAAAAAAAACTAAACAAAATATGCAACCAATTTCCTACAAATCAATACTTACTTTTTCTTATTTAATGACCCAGTGGGAAAGTGCTTAGGACGTGTTTTCAATTCATACATTGGTGATGAAACCATGTAGATATGACTGTTGTACCACCTCGAAGCAGGTTGCTCAAATATATGTAACTTTGCAGTGGAGAGACTATACCTGTGCAGTTCGACATTCAACATGTTATCTATCACACACGTCAACGTAATTCTCTAACAGATGAGGGTGTTTAGAACGCATCTTTCATACTCACTGGCGGTATATGGCGCCGGTTAAATCCCGAAAAGCATCCGCGAAGGATTGCAATCCCTCCCCCATTGTGGTGATGGCCTGTCCCATTCTCGCGATAGCCTGCCAGATTGTGTTAATAGCCTCCGCCAAGGCTTTCTTCACCTGGACATTCTCCACACTTGATTCAGCCAGCACATTTAAAAAATTTTATACAATTAATACTACATATTTCTTAGAATACTACAAAACTACCTTTAAAGCATCTGCTTGCTTTATGGAAGATTCCACGGCAGTCGCATTTGAGTCAGCTAACACCTGTTAAGCAAAGAAAATCACCAAAGTAATACATAATCCATTTCCCTGTACTAAAATTATTCCACATACCTTTAATGATGTTGCATGAGTTTGAGCTATCTCAACAAATTTATTTTTCAGATCATTATCTGCTTCTGCGCGTTTCCTTTTAGGCGTTTTCCTTGCCGAGTCATCGGAGTTGATGACCGCACAGGTACGTCCAAATTAGGATCAGCCGATCGCAAATCAACATAAGGTGTGGCCGTTCTTTCCACGCTTATTATCTCCTCGCCTTCTTCCATCCGAAGTTGCAACACCTACCAAGAAAATAAGTTTGTAACTTATTTAATTTAACTATCATAAAGTATTTATTCATTACATCCAGCTCTGGCACGTTTTCCATGACGGTGTCATCGCCTTGGGCATAGTAATTTCCTATTAGAGCAATAACGCGTCTCTCCAATTCCGTTAGCTGCTCCTCCTGAATGGGATTGTTGCCCGTCCTAGCCAGCTGCCTATTTCTGTCGCGAACCTTAATGCTGGTGCGGCTTTTTAAATCCCTCCATACCTGTTTTTAAAACAATATGCTATGATATACACGATTAAATTTGCAAATACAATGTTTACATACCGTGCGCCACTTTTTACAGCACCGCCAAGACTGTTGAGGATTGTGGACAGTTCATCCCACTTTTTGTCGCACTCAGCTTTTCCATGCATTTTTAAAAACCTAGAACCTGCTAATCCTGGAGTTTCTGACAACAAGTCCATCATCTTACTCAGCTGCTCTACTGTTGTACGAGTTCTTCTTACACTGCCACTGATACTGGTTGACGCCATGCTATATAAATGTGCAAAACTGTTATTGTCAAATAATAATACAAAAATACATTATTTACTTACTTTTTGTTGAAATTTAAAGAAATCTTTTCCACGCTATTGAACTTCTGTATACAGATTTTATTTGTTTTTGTCATTCTTCTTTGTACTTTTCGCCTATTTTTGTGTTTCCTTAAGTCGTGATGCCACACTTCCTTAATTTAAATTTCATTTATAACGAATCGTTATTGGTAAGTTAGTGAATCGCACATTCGATAGTGCAGGCGACAGAATCGTTATGGAAAATCTCGAAAAATCGCACCGAATCGCATCGTTATAAGTTAGTGAATTCCACTACTGGTCTGCTAATTTGAGATGGGATGATTTGCGCCTTTAGCTGTCATTTAGCGTGAATGTTGGGAGCTGCCCAGTGAGGCGGGGAAGCACTATTGCCTGGGCCTTCATCTTCACCTTATTGCCATTTGAGACCAGGGTCAACGAGCACAGCTTGTTGGATGTTTGTACCACTCCGCCTCCCATGCCCGAAATTTCAAACAGGTAGTGGGTATAGAGAATTTGGTCTGAGCTTTGGCGGATATAAAGCTTCTTTCGGAGCCTTGGTCCAGTAAAGCTCTAAGCTTAAATAGATCCCCTCTATGTTCTACCAAGACGCTTGCTGTTGGGAGTATAATTTGGTTATCATTTTTAGCATGGAACGGCTGTACTTGGGTTACTGTTGGGCTCCTCTCCCTGGGGTGCCACCCGGCTGACGTAGAACATGGGTTTGAGCTAAACAATGCTCGCAAATATTATTTTCTCTAAGGTTTTTTTTCGCTCTGGGATTGCCAACCTTTTATACCGCAAACAGCTTTGTAGAGTATGTGTGGACTGTTTGCGGCGTGGGATTTTGTATGCGTAAGGGAGTTGTTGCTGTGGTTTTGGGGTTGAGCCTGCCTGAACTGGGGATTGCTCTGACTGGGGTGAGACCCTGAGAAGTTTGTGGAGGGTGGATTATATCAAGGTTTGGCTGGTCGCCATTGATCCACCCTTTCCGCTATCTCGTAGCGAGTAGTCAGAAACCTGTTCATTCGGGACCAGTACGGGAGGTCTCTTCTGGAGCTTAATGATTGCTTCCACAAGGCAACTGTATTCTCTGGGAGTTTTGAGGTTACCAGATATATTAATATGGGATCCCAACTGGAGGTTCCGACTTGTTGTGTTGCCAGTATTTGAAGGCAGGTTTTTACGAAGGATTGTAATTTTTGTATATCCTCACTATTTTCCGACTAAATCGCTTCTAGATTCATGAGAATTCGGATTTGACTATCGACCAGGAAAAATTATCGTCGCTTAAAGGGAGTTGTTCCACGATTTTACCTGCCTTTCCTTTAGTCTTACGCCTGAGGTGATACAGCTTCTGGGGACTGGAGAGTTTAGAGTGGTTGATATAGACCGCAGTGAACATGCCTCGGAGGGACGGCCATTGATCGTACCCTTCACAGAAAATTTTTGTATCACATGGGGGGACTTTGAGGTTCATATGGGAGGACTCTTGGGGTGGTTGCGTTTGTATTTGAGGCGCGGGGCTACTCAATTCTTTGAGTTGGAGTTGGTCGCCTATTTGCGCTTTTGTGTCCTCATATGCTATGAGGCAGGCTCGGTATTTACCGAAAGCGGCGGACTTGAAGTCCTTGGGGCGCTCTGTACTCTTGACCAGAATGCGTCGATATTTTTATCTTTTAATTTTAGGGCTTCCTCGGCATTATCTTGAATCGGGGGTTAACTGAACCGAGTGCAGTAATCCGTAAAGATATCCGTTTCGGAAATAAATTTATTCTCGGCTACGGTAGTCATTTTAAAAAGGGATTTGCTTAATTTGAAGGTGGTAATTTTGGAATTTATTTTGAAAGCCTGCGGCTTTTATTTACGAAAAAAAATATGAGGTGGATTTATCAGTCTTGCACCACTGTTCAGGGAATTTTCGCCATAAACTCTTTTGTATATGCTTGTTCAATTTATTTATATATTTATGTGTCGGTATAATCACAAAGCGGTATTTCAGGGATAATTTATAATTTTAATGATTATAGGATTTGTAACACTATTTATAGTGCTTCCTGAGTAAGATATGAACCCAAAATTGTTACATTTGGGAGAATCTGTTTTTAATTTGAGCACTAAGAGAAAATCATATATTTTTGTGAAGTGGTATTATATACAAATTTGTACCGCAAGGGAGTTTAGTGTGCAATACAACTCTGTCTGTGTGCGAAATTTCGCCTTATTGGATTTGGGTTTACCGACCGAGGTATTAAAGTAATTGGAAAAAAATTGATTTTGGCGGAAGCCAACAAATGTTTATTTGGGGATTATAATTTTATATTATATGGGTAGGGCTGGTTTCTTCAGTGGTGAAGAAGGACCATTAGTTATTTCATGCAATACTCACGGTTTGTGATGGTGGTTTTTGACCGTGCAATACAATTATCCGCTCACGTTCAGGAAATGAAGCTGTCCTCTACTCCCAGCCTTTCCACTTATCAAGTTTCGATTTATCTGCACCTCGAGTGGATTAGTTCCGTTTATTGCCATTTTCGTTTAGGATCCAACGTTGATTGTTTGATATCAGCAATTTTTATTACCAAACACTTTTGCACAATACGCAATGCTCACTTTTCGCATATATGTAAAAAATGTTTCCGTATTAATTTTATGGAATGTCGCCCGTACCAAAAACCCCTTTAAAACTTTATTGCTGGCGAGTAACAACCTATTTTCGACGGTTTTTATTTATTTGACAAAGGACTTTTTTGCATAAAAAAAAGAAGAAGCAAACCGGTAAATAAAACCAATAACAAAACTATTAAGCCTTTTGAATTAATGGAGTCACTGTTAATTACACTGGTCTACAAATTCGAACTTTTTTTCTCCACCAGAGACGCGAGTATGAAATTCGTATGTAAAACTACCCCCTGATTCCGAAAATCGAGGTTATTTTCAATTCTATGGTACCATTTTTGAGATATTTGCTATTTACCGTTATTTCAAAAAAAAAAAAGATGGCTCCTCTTAATAATGAATATCTCAAATTGAGCAATTCCAAAACGGTTTAAAAAATTTTGAAAGCTATAAACAATGCATACAAAACTTTTCGCTAGGCCCTGTAAGTTCGAAGATAATGAACAATCAATTCGGAAGTTTTGTCTTAACTGTATGATTTTATTTTATACTTGAAAAAGTTATTTGTTTTGTTTTGACGCTTATTTAGATTTGGTTCGGTTTCTCATAAGAGAAACAGTAGTCACCCATCATTACGACATCCCAGAATCCTTGATACCGACTTTCAATTAACTTCATTTGCTGATGAAGCCGTTCGCCATGCTCGTCACTTTCTTCACCAAGATTTTGCGGAAAAAAATTTAAATGGGAGTGCAGAAAATTAATTTTTAAAGACAGGGTAAATACTGAAAAGAAAATAAATAAGTAAATTAGATAAATAAGTGACACATATGTGTGTAATTTTCTTAGGCTGGATTCATCGTTCAGTTCCGAACAAAATCTTTGTCTACATTTTACTCATTCTTTTTTCACTTCTCTGATACAGAATGAGAAGAAAACGAGCAAAATGTAAACAAAAAATTGTTCGAAACTGGACGATGAATTCAGCTTTGGGGTCATTTTCTCATGTAAACTTTAAAACTTTCATACACAGATCATCGGGCAGATAGGTTTTAAAGTTTACTTTAGAAAACGGCTTTAAATATGTTTATTTACCCATTTTCGCAGAGTTCTTGATTAAGTTTTTGATAAGGCCAAGCTTGATGTGGAGCGGGGGTAAAATAATTTTTTCTTACTGTATAAGAGGGGAGTATTTTATGTTATCCACACCATTTAAATTCGATTCGGTCTGGCCAATCCTTTATGATGCAGTGGTCTTGACGAGCTCGTCTATCCCATTTGCAGAGAAAGCAACAGTATTTTGTGTACCCACATTGTACACCGCATAGCATTCCAACGACTTTAAGATTGGCACATATTTTCCAATCGTGCTCTTCTTATTTGAAAAGTTTAAGTAATCTTTGCATTATCTCGTAGGTTTGCTTCGTATTTACTGCATGCCCGTCCGGGATAGACGGCTTTTGGTTGCCAATATGTAATAATACGGCCTTTAAACTTAGATTATTGCCGTCTATGAACAATCACCACTCTTTGGAATAATATGGTTCACCAAACTGTTTGAATAAGCCAGTAATGTCTTTGCAGTAAGAAACACTGTACTCCTTCGTACAGAACTTGGAAAATGGTTGGTGACGAGTTCTATAATATGTTACCTTAACATCGGATTAAAGGAATTTAAACTGTTGCATATGAGAGGCGTGTAGCTCGGCCTTTAGCCTTTACCTTGGACAATTCCAAATCTCTTATCCAATCATTGAGTTGTGCTTGTGACAAAGCGTTTTTTTCGTTTTCCGTGTGAAGTTCAGTATAACTTGATGACGCGTATTCAGATGCTGCTGTTGACAATGAAACTGGACCCGGAACTGAAGTTGAATGTGGCAATGGCAATGAAGTTAGATGAGCAACTTTCGTTGAATTTGGTACTGGCAATGACGCTGTAGATAGGCTGGCATGCGTTACTTTTCTTTCCAACCCCAAATACTTCTATAGTACAAATATAGCAGTCCGCGAATGGCAAGTTGGTTCCCTCCACTTCATTGGTGTACTAAATTTCATATGTTGCCTAAGTAGATAGTTTCAGATATGCATTAAAAAGTAGCAAATTCCTAAATTTTACAACGCAGCTTTTTGTTCCGGACTCCGAATGAATCAATTCGATTCGAGATGTGGTGCACACAGTATTCGGTGTCCATGATTTTCCAGTGTTTTTAGGCTGAATGCCAAAATACTTATAGTATGTAACTTTCAAAGGACTTGAAAACACACGTCGCATCGTTTTAAAAATATATTGACCGCAGATGAAACAGAACATATCTGGATCATTTCTACACTCAAGCTCTCGCGCCTTTTTATTCATATTATTTTTTTAAGTAAATGACGGGTTATAAAATGCACTTATAGACTGAACAGTATCCGGTGAGCCTTGCAGATATTATGAAGGAACAATTCGCATTTACTCCTATTTGTACTCAGATCAAGTAAAAATCGAAGCCTACCTAAACAAAAAGGTACCTTAGTTATACAAAAAAAACACTACCTGCTCTAAAAAATTTCTTTTGCTTCAAATGAACCTGGGTTTCAAATTTTAGAGTTTACCTACTTGAGATTAACAGTTTTTTGTATCTAATAACCCTTCGAAAATCTATCTACGTACTAACTACTATATGAATACTAACATATGTACGTGTAGGGTATTTCAGTATTATAGGGCTATATTTATTTGAATGCTTATAACTTTTGTCCATCGATTTTATTGAATGACAGCTTATTTTTTTTGTAATAAAACAGAGCTTACAGAGAAAAAAAATAAAAAGTTTTCGATATCATTTCTAGCAAGGTACACATTTTTTTATATTTTTACAATAAAAAAGGTAAAAACCCGAATTGATTGTTCATTATCTTCAAACCTACAAGGCCTAGCGAAAAGTTTTGTATGCATTGTTTAACGCAAATTTTATTAGCTTTTAAATTTTTTAAACCGTTTTGGAATTGCTCAATTTGAGATATACATGATTAAGTGGAGCCATCTTTTTTTTTTGAAATGACGGTAAATCGTAAATATCTCAAAAACAGTATAATCGAATCAAAAATAACCTCGATTTTCGGAATCAGGGGGTGGTCTTACATACGAATTTCATATTCGCGTCTCTGGTGGCTTTTGGCCGCAGACCAGTGTTATTGTGTAATTTCACATATGTAAAACAGAATTAAAAAGGATGATATTGCGTAATATATAATTTTGCGGCTTCTTTAGTCGGTGGTAAAAACAATAACAATAATGATAGAAAAATAAGATTGCTGCCCGCATGACAACTGTTGATCATGCGGCGAATTGGTGTGCGGGTTGCCGCACGTCCCAAATTGTTCCAAATTTAATTATGATTAAACATAATGTAAGAAGAATATAATGTTATATAATACACGCGTTATAATGAAGTATTATTCTATGTAAAATTCATGAATTATGCATATAATGAGCAGCTTTTGGAATTGGGACGTGTGGCTACCTATGCCCCGCAAACAACTACTATTCGAATAAAAATATTCATTTCAAAAAATTGGAATAATTTATCCGTTTATTCGAATAGTATTATTCGAATAGTTGTATGAAAATGCGAGAGATGTCGGAAGCGAAATTCACTTTATTCATCGCTTGTACCTATGCATGCATTCACGGTTTGTATGCATGTATGTATGTTTGCGTGTACAAATGTGTTCATCAACTGTAGTGATTTTTGTTTAACTATTCGAATAAATGTTATTCGAAACGTTTTCATTTATTCGAATAATACTATTCAAATAAAAGTATAAATTATTCGACTAAATATTATTCGAGTTTTGTGTAGTCTTCGAATAAATGGATTTTTTATTCGAATGCCTAATAGAAATTAGTTTAAAGAGACATGGCTGCCAACCACACATTTTACGTCTGCACGAAATATACTTTTTTTTTCGCACACTTGAAGACATAGGCCCGTAGGCATAGTCAATTTAAAATAGAGTGTTATCTACTAAACCGTGATTCTAAAATAAACATCATTACATTTCTGTTATAGTCAACTTAAAATACATTTTATGTCTAAGACGAAGTTTTAATTTCGAAATGACGAAAACGTCATTTTAACATTTTAAAATCACAGTATGGTTGTTTTTGTGACATTGCTTAGTCCAAGACATATGCCATCGTATACTATGGTTTGTGAATAAAATACCTGACATAGGGTGACCTTGCAAAACATAAAAAGTTTCGTCATACCACCAACCAACTTCATTTTTTCTTTCATAGGGGGACCCTTTTACATTTCATTTTAGCTAAAATCTTTGTTTAGTATGACTATGATTGACCAACATTTTAAATGTGTTTTTAAGTTAAGTAAGGATTTTAGTTAAAACTCGTATTAAGCAATGCCTATGATTACGGGACATAACCTTTAACTAATTCAACCATTTGAAAGTACAATGAATAATCACAACTTATGGTGTTGCCATCAAACAAACATTTTGAAGTAGTTTTACCAATAGGGGGCAAATTTTTTGGCAAAGCTGTGTAATACTTGAAAATGTCATTACAATGCTTGATCAATTTCGTATTCGCATTAGATAGAAAAATGTTCGGTTAGTGGTCCGGTGTCTGTACCCATGAGCGATAACCGCCTAACGTGCTGTTCATGCTGATTTAAAATGCAGCATTTTGCATTTTCGGACATTGGTTTCGAAAAAGCGTTCATGGTGGCGCATTTAGCAAGTTCGAGTCATATATTTCTTGTTTATAAACATTTTCTGCGGGTATGAAAATTTTCAGCACGTGTGAAAAAATATACTCATTTTTATTAAATCTTTCGAGTAATTCCATTTGCTCACATCAGATTAACTTGTAAATGAATTTATTTTAACAAAACACGCGTGCTAAATTAAAAACCAGTATAAATTTGCTAAATGTTTACATATGACAGAGAATGAGAGAATGTACAGAAAAAAATGCCAATATTGCCACTCTTTTGAATTCGAAACGCGATTTTCTTCGAAGATTGCAGGGTTGATTTTAGCATTTATAATGCTAATGCAAAAATAAAGTTTCATTTAGGTGTCAAAATTTGTATGTGAAATGCGAAAATAAATGCTGCATTTTGGGCTAAATGCTAATGCAGGCTCAGTATGAACAGCACATAAGTCCTATATTTTTACATGAGCCTATTAATTGGCACTTACCCGCCTTGACGGGTTTGGCCCTGGCGTAACAAAGAATGGTTTATTTCGCTTAAAATTATCTCAAGTATCCATAAGGTGATTCTAATATTTTTATATGTATAAACTTACCTGATCTAAGGACAGCAAATACTGCAATAATTTTGGTAAGCAAAGTATTTAACGAACATATTTTTTGTGATATCATTATCTCAACCCAGCAATTCCGCTTAGCAAATGTAACTTCTCATATTCATAGCCTAGGCGAAAAATAATTAAAACCATTTAGTAACAAAACTTCTATTTACTCATTTCCCAAATCACAAAGCAAAGAGATATGATGCCGGATCTCATCGTAATGCTTACGGAGATGTCTCCTTATGTCTCTGGGGGGCGGTGCTACATCCTATAAAGCGTCAATCACTATTAATATATAGTTTTGCTTTCTTTTTTTGTTTTATTCCCTACGAAATATTAACCCTTATAAAAATAGCAGCTGTGCAAATAGTAGTAAAGTTAAACCTTACTGAATTCATCTTGTACTTAAGCTTCAAAATCAAATTCATAATTGCAGTAAAGTAAATTCTAAAGTTCAATGCTAATTTAAAGCAAATCATATCCTTAACTTCAGCTCTATGGCATATTTATTCTATTTTGACATTCATACTACTCTTTTACCAGATTTGGTAGTAATAAAAGAGTGGTAAAAGAACGAACCCTGATGGCAACCGCGATAGCATCGCGCTGCATTGCAACCCCTTTTGCATGCTACACTTAAATCAACCAGAATTGTTCCAATACCGCAGTGCTTGTTACTTGGAAATAATGGAAATTCCTAACGAATAGCGAAGTCGCGCAAGTACAACCGACATCAAAAGTAAAAGTGGTGTTTATGCGTTCGGTCATATGCTTCATTTCAATTTGACACAATAAATATAAATGTATGTGGTGTCTCTTAGTTTAATAAATAAAAAACAGTTAATTAAGTTTGGGATATTCAGCGTTTCAATTCATTGAGTAATAATTGCGTTACATTAAATACAAACTTATTTAATAGTTTGTAAATTTAAAAGTTCACGCCTGTGTTAAGTTTATAAAAGATACTACACTGAAGCGATGTAAGGTACTTGATATCTTAACAATTCCTACATGTATAGGAATGGTTAGTTTTCGCAATTTGGTTTATACGGACATTGTATGAAAAAAAAAAAATACCAATTTAATTTTGAGTCGTTGCCGCAGTAGCAGCTGGCAAAAGAAGCAATTAAAGAGTCTAGGCCGTGGTAAAAACCAGTGCATACATATCAATTTTCAAAAAGAAAATAAGAAATCGTTTTTTACAAGTTTGTAAAACAGTGTAGCTACGGGTATAATTAAATTGCACCTTTATGAAGGATTAACAGTGCTATCAGAACCTCACGTCAGTCAGAGGTATTGTATGCCACCAGCTATAATCGACCACCATCAGCTATAACAGCCACTACCAGTCATATTACCACACCAGCACGACATCATAGGAGTAAGGGTAAGTACATTTCCTTTTGGATAAATTTTGAATTATTACGTGTGTACATGTGTATTTATAAGCGGGGAAGTTTTGGGAATCGTCAAGGCGATCCAGTTCCATGCTCGGGACACCTTTTTGTAAAGGCGGCCTTCGGCCGCGCTTCAAAAAACATAACCCTTAGCCGGTCCAACCCCGGCTATGCGGCACACAGTATTTCTGCGCAGAACACACTTCAGCACTTTTCGGTACACCCTAATCTGTGATTACAACAACCACATGAAAATGACAGAAAAGATGCAACTTTAATTGAAAATTTCTCTGGGCAGACATAAAATATCGAATCTCCGCTTTCGGATAGTTGATACGGAGGTTAAAACCCGTCGTTTGATACCTTTCACGATATTTTCGGACGTGTATTAGCAGTTGCGTACGGTCGTATAGAATTACCCTAAGTTTATTTAGGCGTGTGAATATTTTTGTTGAATTGGTTACCGATGTGGCTAAGATATGAATAATTTTATTAGCTAAATTATTATTATACCGGTCATTGTCAATTAAACGACAGCTTTCAATTTTTCCAAGAAAATTTTATCAATTTTAATATTCATATATTCTGTTGCAACAAATAATAACAGCCTATCTGAGGTTCGGCTGTTAATGCTATTGCCATAAGCATAATGAAGTACAAATATTTTCTGCCTTAAATATGTGTTTAGCCAATAACTTTAAATGAGCTATTCTTGTGTGTTGGAATATCTGTTCTAATTTAGGTAGGGGCTAGCGGTATCTTGTCGGATTGGTATAGCGGTTGCGAGAAGATGGCAAAGCGTAGTATTCCATGTATTGTATGGTTTACGATCACTTCAGCCTCGTCGGACGTAACCAGCGCTTTTGGCGTACGTGTAGCAACAACTCTTCTATCTTTTTTTGCGTAGATATCGTGCCTGATCTTTAGGAGTCCTTATAGTTTTTAATGATTTTATACATATAGTACCTGGGTGACCGAGCCTTGCTCGGTGGCAATCCTACTTAAAAATATTCGGGTGGGTATACGGCCTCAAATACCTTCCGTTTGATACCCATATTGCCATATATTGCTTAATATTTAAAAAAAATTCGGAAAGGTGGCAACCCTCTAAGATTCCTTTAGTGGCAACATCCAAGTAGAAAATCTTAAAAGGAAGCATACTATCCATCTACCAAATTTCATCGAAATCGGTTTAGCCGTTCCCGAGATAGTGGTCGATATCTGAAGGAATAAATAAAATGCGGTCAGGTGGCAACCCTAGGTGGCAACCCTACTCGAAAATACTTTGGTTGGTATACGGCCTAAAGTACCATTCATTTGATACCCATATTCCCATATAGTGCTTAATATTTAAAAAAAATTGATATAGGTGGCAACTCTGTGAACCACCCCAAGTGGCAACACCAAAGTAGAAAATCTTAAAACAAAGTATACTACACATATACCAAATTTCATCCAAATCGGTTTAGTCGTTCCTGAGATAGTAGTGGATATACAAATATACAAGAATAACTCGTTTAAAGTTATAAGATATAAGAACAAATTGTGTTTACCTTTTTTTGTTTGCAGAATGCATCAACGCGAAACACACAACGCGCCTATCAACGCGGTACCATCGGGCCACACAAAGGCGCGTCATCAACGTCCCACACCATATCTGCGTATCAACGCGCCACTATAGAGCGCATCCAGAACGCTCCGACACCGTACCACATCAACGCGCATATCAACGCGTGACATCGCACGCCACATCAACGCGCCAGTAAAGTGCGCAACAATCAACGCGTCATTAAAATAAGAAAATAATAACCGAGTTAGAATAGATATAATGGATTAATTTACGACAAAACAAAATAAGTACAAAACCTTTCAGTATAAACTTAAATTACTTAGAAGGAACAATTAACTTAAAAATACATAGCAGAAATATGAAATTCCAATAGTAAAAAAAAAAAAAATTTTGATCTTTGACTTTATAGTCAAAATAAGGGAAGACATAAAATAGCCTAATATACAATAACTATATAACCCCTACATATATGTGTGCATAAATAGCCAATACAAATAACAAATAAAATGGCCAACTAATATGATATATACTCGTATATATATATATAATCCATGACAATAACTAAATACAAATACACAAAAAAAAAACTGTTTAAAATATCGTTATAAAAAGCTTTCTTTCAAAATGTATTATAGGCTTTGATTATAATACTCTTCTTTTCAAATGTTTATAAGGAAAAAATAAGAATTTTGTAAGCTTAATATTTACTCGGAAAGTTTCTTTTAAGAGTTATTAAAAAAAAAGAAAAAAAAAGAACTTTTGGATAAAATTTAATTATTGAACACATTTTGTATTCCGTATTTTAAAATTTGTTAAATGAATTTAGAATAAAATTGTTATACAAATGGGAATGCTGACGTTCGTCGTTATTTAGAAGGCCTATAGTATAGTAGGTAACGGGCCATCGAGAGTAGGTGCGTCGATGGCCATGGATAAGGCTGGGCTAAGCTCCGGGCGTCGCAATAACACCCGCGGCGCCCCCTTTGTATTATTCGGCCTTTATGTTTGTTTATTTTTATATTGTTTGTTTTTTTTTTTTTCAGAGTTGCAACCGGTCGTTTCCGGTACGTTTTTTTTTAAATTCTCGTTTAATTTAAATTAATTTCGTTAATTTAAATTAGTCTGTTTTTTTTTGGTTTTAATTTTCGGTTATTTTTGAATTTTGATTTCTATTTTAAATTTGGTTTGCCCGCTTCTTTTAAATTTTAATTCGAGTTTTCGGGTTTTTTATTTGAGTTTTGAATGTTTAAATGTCAACGGTCTGTTGTTTTTTTTCCAGTTGTTTTAGCGCGGTTTGTGCGTTTTCCCCGCGTTTTAAAGGCATGATTAGAATTTTTCTGATTATGGTGCAGGACGGTAAGATTGGCAAGAGCCCACCCCAGCCGACAATGACTAGCCCCAACGCACCATTGATATCATGCCGACCACCTTCCTTACCGATCCAACTTTGATGCGTTAACATAACAGATGGCGCCCAACGTGGGGCCTGAGGCGGTGATCGCGATGACTTTTCTGGTCAGCTTGTGAGGTTTCACCATCCCTTAAGTTCGAAGTAGGCAGGCCCAGGAGCTGCCACCTGCGTTGCGACGGGATGGTGGAATTGATCAGGTTGTCCGGATCGGTCTTCGTGTTCAGTAGCTAAGGGATCCACGAGACTTCACGTCATGTCCACCGGAAGTTTTGCATTTCGCCCGGTGAGGCGGTGCTAAACGCACTTAGTTTTTTTCAGTTCCACATTTTTGTGTGTCCCGGGTCTGTTGTCCGATGTCGGCTTCGGGAAACATATGTGTCCGGATTTATTAAATTTTTTTTTTGAACGTGTTTGTTTTGTTTAGTCTTACTTTTTGTATGTCTTTTTTTTTTGGTAGGGATTCCTACTCCTCCAACCAGTCTCAGAGAGGCAGCCTTAGCAGCCCCTGCATTGCTGGAGGAGGGGTGGGGACCCAAAGCACCCCTCTTTCCAACTGCGCAAGTCTGGGAAAAGCGGTACCCAACCGCATCGGTTCATTGCCGCGTGGTTGAGGAGAGGTATTACAGCAAACACATTTTTTCAACTATTCTCTTGATCAACGGTCCCCAGTGCTCCAACCAGTTTCAGGTAGGCAGCTCGCAGCAGGCCTTGCATTGCGGCTAGGAGTACTGGAGCCCAAATAAATTTGAAATATTTCCGATTTTCGCCACGGTACACCAATATGTCTTAGGGTAAGGTATCCTTACGACCGCCCCTGCATTGCGGTAGGTGTACCTGGAAAAGTGCCCTTGTCTAATGTTATTTCGTTTTTTTGCTATACCTATGCCCTCTAATGATGGGATGTGGGCATTCCCATTAAATATATACAAATACACAACTAGCTTTTGCCAAACTTTATACCGTTTTTGCTTTTTACATATTACATTTTAACACGTTTATGTACTAACAATCAATTTCTTTCAGCATATGTATATTTGTATATATATATATATTTAAAAAAAAATTTTTTTGAACACATTCTCGGTAATGAGTTGATGCAAATATCGGTTAGGAAAATTTGAATTGATTTCAATTTTTATCATTAACAATTTTGCAATCGTCGGTATTATATGGTGGGGGAGTGAATCTTGACTTTTTATACCTTTCAACCGCCCCTTGTAACCGAACACTTTTTTGATTTTGTTTATTTAACGTGGTTAGCAGATTTATTTCAATATGGATCGGATCGTGAATGCATGACTACTAGGAACTCTACACGAGGAAGTGGGGGCAAGCCTAGAGGTCAGGGTAGAGGGGCGTTTCCCAAACAACCCACCAATCGGCCTTTGGTACTGCATTGTCGAATAGGTAGTCCGGGCGGAGGAGATCCGACCAGGATCGTATTGAATCCTGCCTCCAACCAGAAAATTGATAGACGAGGAAGTACCAATATCCTTGACTCGTCCATGGCAGCAGAGCCAATGCAGAATCTAGAAAACTCTATACCTCTGAACACTTTAGGCGATAGGATCGCTACTCAGAGGAATGTTGCTGAGGCTCCTCCTGAAGACTCGTGGGTGAACGTGCTACATCAGCTCCCCAAGACTTCTCAAGAGGAGATGAGGAACGGGATGAGGACGATCAGGGAGAACATGGACTGACTTAACGCTGCAGTAACCTCTTCACAAGACGGTGCGAGCTATACCAAGAATACCAATAGTGAGGATAGTAACCGAGCAATCAAGCTAATATTGTTTACGGTAGCATGGCGGTGAAGCCACAGGACTGGAAGCTCTCCTTCGACGGTACTGGAAGCGTCGCTGATTTTTTGTTTAAGTTGGACACCCTATGCAAGCGGACTCAATGCTCTAGTGACCAACTGATGGCAAGTTTTCATTTATTTTTATCAAAACGGGCTGAAGAATGGTACTGGCTGTAATTATCCCTTTTTATGTTATTCCCTGAAGCGTGAGTTTGGAACATTGAAAAGTGACCACCAGATCATGACTGAGATCTCAATGCGTAAGCAGAAGCTAAGTGAGTCATACGACGTGTTCTACACTGATATAGTAGCGCTAAACGCACGTCTTAGAGAACCAATGTCCGAGGCCTTACTGATTGACATAATAAAACGGAACGTCAACAGTACGATGCCAGGACATTACGAAAAGGGGAACAAGTGCTGAAGGAAAGCAAGATTCTGGGAACAACCTATACCTGACGGCAAGGTAGTAAAGCTCGAGCGCTAATACCTGATAGTAGGTGTTACGGAAAGCTGTGTTTCGACATTTAGTCACGGACCGGTCCGTGCGTCAATACAACCTTGCACACTGAGCGGACCAAAAAGCTTTCCGAGCACTACCTAATTGCAAGTAGCAGAGGCAGCTAAGTTCGTGTTGCTCGATTTCCGGCCTTTCTATTTCAAACAGGCGGCCGAACAGCACGAAGCGAAAACCAGGATAGGCAAACAAAATAATTTTATCTTGAGACCTGTCGTTAAATTGAGAAAAATACACAAATAGGTGCAGCAGCAGTTGGGGAAAAGCACGATAAAGCTTATGAACAGAAACAGACCGAGGCCAACTGGAAGCTTGAGCAGAGCGACGAGGATTTACGCCAGAGAGCCGCAACGCCTCACATATCCCGAAACACTTATACCAGAAACCAGCCAACGATCTGAAGCATCGAATCATCAGCAACAACAGCAACAACAACAACGCCTGGGAGTCGCAAAGAGACACAGCCAGGGCAGAAACCATATAGATCACGAGACCATACAGCAGTTATCAACGGTGACGGGAACGAGCAAGTTTTGCAGACACGCGTAAGCTTATACTATGAAAGTTGATGATGATTAACCTATTCAAAAAAAGGCTATATGAGTACGCCAAATCTTTAAGTAGTAGATAGATTCTATGATTTTATTTTAACTAATGTAATAATATTCTTTAAGTGTTGATCTAGGCTCGAAGAGTCGTAATAAATAAATAAATAAAAAAATAAAAAATAAAATGTCGGGTGAGTAAAAAGTTGCAATCGGAATCTCCCTAATAAATCAATTGTGCCACGCGAAGAGCGGGTCTCACGTTTGTTGATGGCAGCGAAGATAGGCCGGAGCGCAAGAGGGTAATTGTGTTATTTCTATCTACGCACATAGCGCACCACAACGTCTGCCGCTGTGCGAGAGCGCGGGCACGAGAATAAACGTCAAACAAAACATCACGGAATAGCAGGTGGACTGCGCAGTCTGGTTTCCGAAATTGCCCTCTAACAGCTACAATTGTGAATGCTCATCTGCTTGCGCTCTTTCGGTACGCACGTGCATAAATATATAT
Organism: Merzomyia westermanni; assembly: GCA_949987695.1. Classification (NCBI taxonomy): domain Eukaryota; kingdom Metazoa; phylum Arthropoda; class Insecta; order Diptera; family Tephritidae; genus Merzomyia; species Merzomyia westermanni. The sequence continues at coordinate 95,482,128 of OX465288.1, forward strand.
ATGAACGAACATAAAAACTGGCTGGTTTTGGCAAACCGCATGCACAAGTGTGCGCGTGGAAACGAGTAATCTGGTGACGAAGCCTCTGTTACTGTGGCACATCGGTTGCGGGGAATCGCGGAGTAGGAGTAGATTTGTAGTATCGTAGACTTAAGTACATATTAAGCCCAAGAAAAAAAAAGGAGTGAAGTGTCAGAGAACTGTCGAGGGTGCTAGTATACGCTGGTGTGCGAGAGTGCTGGAGAGCGAAGTGGGAAAGCTATCAGCGGCCTGGTTCAGACAACCAGGTCAAACTTAGCGCCGCGCGCAGGTGACCAGCCCCGGCATTTCCCTGGCGTGTCCACTTCAAATCGTCACAGTAGGCAATCAATGCAAAATGGAGCGAAACTGTATGTATGGGCGGTGCTAATGTGAGCATGAAGTATAAGCAAAGTGGTAGTCCAGTATATCTGCGTTTAATTTTGAATCTTAGCAATGTTAGTCGCAACCCGCTTAGCTTGTTACCAAGGCGCCTTAGGGACATAGCTGCTAGGGACAAATCATCTTAAATCGTTAGAGAAGTGGGGCATGAGGACCCAATTCCCGACTTGCCGCTTTCAATATATATGAAATGCGAACGTATCGAACGTTGTGTTACAGCCCTGTTGTTGCAAATTTGCGGTGGCAATGTGCTGCAACTTTGTTGCGGGAGAGCGTAGTAGTTGAGTGTTGTTAGACACAGTGACAACATCGCCGGAGCAACATTGCATAAGCGTACGTGTTGGTCGAGCGAGACCGAGCGGTTCGAAGCAACCGGGTGCTCAGACATTGATCAGTCTACATTTCTTTGTTTACAAACACCCTGAGAACCTTTAAATGTTTGAGCTTGGTATCTTTGTTATTCTCGGTGAACATACAAAGCTATGTAATTATCTAAACTTTTAATTTGGCTGGACATATCCGGTATGCACATAAACATTCAATTGTCAATTAGAAGCAATTGAGAGCATGAGTATAAAGTATATGATCACATAAATGAGTACTCATCAGGTTGAAGATAACTTTATGTACTCACTCCAATGAAATTTTCCCCTGTAAGTTCGATTATACACACCCGTATTTTACATATAGACAAATAGGGTATATGCACACCCATTTACATGTCTGAACACGTAAGTATATGTATGGAAAAGGCAATTCTTCGTACACGTTGAATATGATTTCTTTTCGCCACACACATGTAATAACATACACTTGTATATACATATATGTTTTTGATTTACGTAAGGATGCCTAGGTAATGCATCCGCATTTGAGATATGTTAGTTAGTTTATTGCAAGTACATCAGCGGTAGGCTGAAACGTTGGGTAACTTGGCAGTTTAGAATAGCTGTAAGCATAGTCAGATACCTGGCATAGAGTATATAAGCAAGCGAATGAACGCAGATGCCTCAAGATTACATATATATAAGTGGAACAAATCCACACCAATGTAAACCAATCAATTGAAACAAGAAATTAAAGGTAATGAATTGCTAGAACAAACAATTGGTAAGTGATAAATATGGAGGGCGGGTGACTGCGTTGATATCAAACAGACGGACTGGAGGACACACGCGTTGATGGGTCAACAAGACAGGCCATAGTTGACAATGGTAGGGAGGGATGAAGAATGCAGAATGGCCAGCCTCGATTTAGTGGAGGCGAACTGCAGCTACGACGACGACGAGGCATCAGATGGGGTGTACGCGAGAAGAGGGGTTTGTAGCAGCTATATCAGCAGACGGGTACGAAGTTTTTGTAGGTTGTTTCTGCGGTACATAACATCACCGGCACTGATCGTTCAACACCCACCCCCAATCCGGCGAGCTCAGTTGCGCAACGCAAGCGTACCCAGCGGATCATCAGGATATGGGGTTTCTTCGGAGGGACCTCACACGCAGTACCCAGGTAACAATAAGAAAATGGCGCCTATGGCGTGGTCGGCTACTGATCATCAGGTCGAGTACCAGATATTCATGAGGTGGATCTCGCTGTGAAGGGGGTACCTTACTGGCGAAACGACCGCTACCCACGTGCATGTGAGGTAGTTTCGGGAATACATTCGCGGTGGGGAAAATGTGGCTAGCCCATCAGGATGAGGGTCAAATGCTGTTGGTAGTGGACTCAATAAAGGAAATAGGTTTGTTTGAAAGAAAAAAAGGGGGGATCATCGTTAACTACTAATAAGGCTGAAGAGTTGGCCTTGTTCCTATGGTGACGGTGATAGAAATTATTGTTCTTTTTGGACGGAATCGGCTACTGGTTATCTGATCATTAGTTGGCATAATCATGAGGTAGATTCTGCGGTTCGGGAGCGTCTTACGGGCGATGCGGCTTCTACCTGCGGGGATAGGTTCTCCTTCGTATGAGGTAGCTCCCCAGAGACGCACCCGCGACGGAGACGTGTCCAACCCAACTGGTGAAGATTAAATCCGGTTGGCAGCAGATAAGAATAGGAAGGAGACGTTCAGTAGGAAGGCAGGGGCGGACGAGACAGTATCGGACGGATAAGGTGGAGACGCGATCACCCAAGTTCAGTTCATCACACACATTTGTTATATAAAATCACTTATTGGTAAATTGAAACTCCGTTAGGATAGGGAGTTGAGGTTTATATAATTTTTTTTTTTGAAAGCTTTGCGCATAAACGAGAGCGCAGACGAACGTTATATTCAGAAACTTCTTTTATAAATTCAAAGATCTTTCAAAACTCCCTTCATGATGATCAGGAAGGGAAACCGAAATCCGGGTACATCGACGCAGAAGGAGTACACCTCAAAGTTGGCGGAGGAACAGGAGAGTGAAGCTGACCTGGATGAGTTGTCCTCGGGCGAGGCCGAGCCTGTGGCGTGAACATGAGAAGATCCGCGAATGCACACAGACTATTGTGCAGAAGACTCCCGTTCCCTCATCGCCAAGAGAGAGCGAGGTAGCCAAAAAGGGGGAGGAGCAGATAGCAATCCAGCCAGAACATACTGGGCGGAGGCTCTTCATTCCAAGCCCACAGAGTAGACATACATTCACGGACAGTAACACAAAAACCAGATTTAAGACCATTAGGGACTGGGGCCTGAAGTATGATGGTGGTAGTAAGTCAATCCCCATCGAGCGATTTCTGTTTAGGGTGGAGACACTGCAGAAGCGACATAGCATTTCTTCAGGCGATCTGTTCGCGAATTTCCATTTATTGCTGAGCGGAGCCGCACAGGAGTGGTTCTAGTTATATATGGAGGAGCACGCTGGTGAGGAGGAAGATGAATTCGTTCACCTCAGGGCAGCCCAAGTGGACCACTTCCGCAAAAGCGGATTGTGACGAGGAAATACGGCAGGCCATGAACGAAAGAAGGCAGGATCATCTAGAGTCGTTTGAAGATTACTACGCATGTGTGCGAGAAATGGCTTTAACTATGAAATCGCCCATGCCGGAAGGAAATTTGGCCAACCCTATGCGGAGGAACCTCAAGTCAAGGATCAAGAACCTAATATTCGGCTGCCAGATAACGACGCTCGTTGAGCTGAAGTCCCAGCGCGGTTACGCGATACGTTTTTCATCACAGGTATTGATTTGAAGGACGCTTTCTGGCAAATCCCCTTGAAGGAGCAGTCCCCGGAGAAGACGGCATTCACGATACCAGGTAGGCCACTTTATCATTTTAAGGTGATGCCCTTCGGGCTTTGCAACGCTAGCCAACGATTGTGCAGGCTGATGGACCGCGTCATTCCGTCAAGACTGAGAGACAACGTTTTTATATATATTGATGACTTGCTCGTTTGCTCGCCGGACTTCGAATCGCACATGGGACATTTGGGAGAGGTGGCGGAGTGGCTCTCAAAGGCAAGGTTGACTATAAACTTGCAAAAGTCGAAGTTCTGCCAAAGGGAGATCAAATACCTGGAATTCATCATCGATCAAGGTGAACTGCGCACAGGTAATTCCAAAATACAGGCCATGATCGAATTTCCAGTTCCGAAGACCATTAAGCAATTGCGACGATTTCTCGGACTAACAGGGTGGAACAGAAGGTTTATTCCCAACTTCGCCAGCGCATCTGCGCCGCTGACGGACTGCCTCAAGAAGAGGAAGGACTTCTCCGTCCGCATTCGAAGAGCTGAAGAGCGACTTCACGTCACCGAAAGTTCTCGTGAACCCGGACTTCAACAAACATTTCTTCATTCAGTGTGATGCTTCCATGACAGGCATTGGGGCAGTTCTGTTCCAATTGGACGACGAAGGATGGGAACGTCCTATTTCGTATATATCCTAGAAGTTGAATGCTGCCCAAAGAAATAATACTATTACTGAACTCGAGTGCCTAGCCGCAGTCACCAGCGTAAAAAAGTTTCGTCCGTACATCGAGGGCACTCCGTTCACCATCATAACGGATCACATGAGCTTAAAGACCCTTATGAGCGAACGAGACCTATCCGAACGCCTAGCTCGTTGGAGTCTTAAGCTACAGTCGTTTGACTTCAAGATACTCCATCGGAAGGGGCGCAGAACATCGTGCCGGATGCACGAAGTCGAGTTCACATAGAGGAGATAGACGTCGTAGGGTTCGAAACGGATATAGCGTTAAATGACAAGGAATTCCAGTCGGACAGCTATCAGCGGCTTGTGAAGGCAGTTCAAGAAATTCGGAAAGGGTGCCTGATGTCAAGGTCGTAGAGAACATAATATTCAAACGAGTAGGCCTCCTGAGAGGGGATGAGGTGGAAGACAAAATCTGGAAGATCTGGGTACCAGAGGGGCTAGGGGAAGTACTGAGACATCGAATGCACAACGGAAAGGCAGCGGGCCACGCGGGTATAACCAAGACCGTTCATCGCTTGCAAAGCAGGTATTATTGGCCAGGGATGGCTGCCGTAGTCAAGACCTACATAGGGCAGTGCGAGGTTAGCAAATGCAGTAAAGCAACAAACAAGGTGAGTCGGCCACTCATGGGGGCGCGCACAAAAACAGAAAGGATATTTCAGCGATTGTACGCTGATTTTTGAGGGCCATATCCACGCTCACGAGAGAGAAACGGCTACATCTTTGTGGTTTTGGATCATTATTCCAAATTCCCACTCCTTAAGAGGACCAACGATCGGGGGATGCACAAGTGTCCAGGGCAGCTTTCGCACTGCGCAGTGCAATCCATGAGGCGATTCAGATGGAACCATACAGGGCAGTTTTTGGCTACAGCATGATCCAGCATGGAGAGTCCTATCCTATCTCTGCTCTTGTGTTTACACTGACAAGTTGTGTTTTACAAGTGCTCCGAGAAAGTGAGTAATTTAGCCGGTTAAGTTGGGAATAAAAAAGCCAATGTCGGCGAACATATAAACAAAGCGAAAGGACGCAAAACTAAATAAGGAAAAATAAATCCCAAACGATTTGTGCTAATAAATCTAAAAATAAATATAACAAAAACTAAATTGCAGTGAAAAAGATAACAAACGGCAAAAAAAAAAAAACCCCAGTGTAGTTGTGTTGTGAAAATAAATACATACATACTTAGATAAAAAGAGGAGAAGTGATTGAGATAATGACGGACAAGTGTCATAAATGCCAAAAAGGCATAATGTCCCTAAGAGGGGAAACTGTAATAAGATGTAAGGGTGTGTGTGGGAGAATTTACCACAAAAGCATACCGTGTGCAGGTGTTGATGAGTATGTTCTGCAAGGATTGGTAAATTGCCCATTTATGCGCTTTATGTGCGATGATTGTGTGCAATACATCGCTAATGTGGATTATGCGGTGAAAGAGATGATGTCGATAGCAGAGACAAACAAAGTAAATATACGTGAGCAGAAAACAGAGTTTGAAAAATTGATAAAAAACCATAATAAAGAAATTAGTGCACTAATTAATAATAATGAAAAGGAGATAAAAAAAGTGATGGAAAATATGAAAAAAGCAAATAAAGAAAAGGATGAGTTAATAAAACGATTAGAAAACTTTTGCATTCTAAGTAAAGATAATTTGGAAGGGTTAACAAAACAAAAAGAAGATTTAATAAAAGAAGTGCGGAAAGCTGGCGAACAAAACAACAATAATAAAGTAGATAAAGGAAAGGATGAGTTGATAAAAAAAGTAGAAAATTTATGTGAGTTAAATAAAAAATCCGCAGATAATATAGAAAAACAAAAAGAAGAAATAATACAAGAAGTGCGTAAAGTGGGTGACCAAAATGTAAATATGGTTAATAATAATAATAAGATGCCCTATGCTACTGTTTTAAGAGGGGTCCCACCAATTGTCGTAATACCAAAAGCTAAACAAACGGCAGAATTAACAAAGAAAGATTTAAATAAGATTGACGCCAAAGATATGAAGATTAATAAGGTTATACACAAAAATAATGGATCTGTGGTTATAAAGGCAAGTGACAGTTCGGAAAAAGACAAAATCAAAAGTGTTTTAGAAAACAAGTTAGATTCTGAGGTATATGAAGTCAAAGAGTCAAAAGTGGTTAATCCCAAAATTAGAGTTACCAACATGAGTGAGAAATACAGCGATGGTGAAATAGTTGCCAAAATAAAAGCGCAGAATGATTTCATTAAAAACGCAAATCTTAAATGTGTAAAAGCCTATCAAGCGAAGAAAAATAATAGCTCGAGAATTTTGTATACTGCAATTATTGAAATTAATCATGAGAAATATGTAGAAGTGATTAATCATGCCAAGCTTAACATTGGATGGGACCAATGTGGAGTATACGATGGACAAAATGTTAAGAGATGCCACAAATGTTTAGGGTTTAACCACAATGCCAGCACATGTACAAAAAAGCAACGGTGCGGACGATGCCTGGGTGAACATAGATATGAGGAATGTAATGAAGAGGTAACTAACCCTGTCTGTGGCAATTGTGTCGACGCTAATAGAGATCTCGGCTTTAAGCTAGATACAGGGCATAGCATATTTAATAAAGAATGTCCGGTCTACCAAAGAAAACTCGCGATAGAAAAGCAGCGTGTAGGTTACTAGTGTAGTATTGTAGTATCACTATTGAACACATTGCATTTACAAACATTTGGTATGCACATGTTCAGTGACCACACACAAAGCCAAAATATTGTGACACATTTAAATGCCATTAAACTGCACAGCGGGCGCTTGACTTCTAACGAGCGTACCGCATATCTTGTTACAAGTCACTACGTCAGAGTGACTGACGACATAGTTATAAAACACATATGCTGACACAGCATATCATGTGTAAGTAAATAGTTTGTAAGTATTGTAGTTGATACACATAAGTAGTTTGTAAGTATTAGTGTAAATTAGGGTAAGAAATTCCTATAAAAAGAAAGTAATTTTCAATAAAGAATCAATTCTGAAATTCTGATCATACGCTAAACATTCAGCGTTTTAACTGGTTACATGGCGATCCTGCCAGTCTCACAACACAGCGAAAACTTTGCAATTAAATTTGCGAAATCGCTTAGAGACTGAGCAGAAGGAATTTTAAAGGAATAACCTTACTAAAAAGGAGGAAAATTTAGATGCTACAACTGGTGAGGACACTACACGAGAGACTGAGCAGAAGGAATTTTAAAGGAATAACCTTACTAAAAAGGAGGAAAATTTAGATGCTACAACTGGTGAGGACACTACACGATTTTATGCGGATAACCCCCTGCTTTTCATGAAACCGCTATATACGGCGGGTAAACAATTGGACTCACCTGGTGGCAAATCCGTCGAATGGGCTTCACAAATAAAGGCATAAAAAGGGTGGAATAATAAAAGCAACCCAACTAGCGGTATAGTGCAGAAAAAAAAAGAGTGGAATAATTTGATGACAATAAACCCCAACACTCAACAAGACTGGCAGCGCAAAATATGGTGACTGGCAGCAAGAATAGCAGCTATTAAAATATAAGTATATTAGAATAATTTGAGCACGCCTTATGGCCGCTAAACCAGTAGCAATTAAATTTGCTTAGGGATTATAAATAGTTTAAATTACATGTTAGTATCAATAATGCAAGAAATTAAGACTCAACAAGAATTTGACAAAATCTTTCAACAGTGTGTAGACACTATTAAAAAAGCTACGGAGCAAATTCTTAAGGGTCGCAAATCCGAAAAACAAGGTCCGACACCGATTACTATAGAAGAGTATCGGCGAAGGAACAAGCCTAACAAAAAGGAAGAAATTCCCAAAATACCGGCCCCTACAATAATACATAAGAGAAAAAGGGCAGGCAAACAAGTTAAGAGACAGATAGAAATAGCCAAAACTTTTAGGCTACTTAACCTAACGACTAATACAATTGAGCGATTAAAACTTAAAGAAAAGATTAAAGAACTAAGAAATACTAAATTATAAAAATTATACAAATGTTAATAAATTGAGTAAATTGGATTGTGAAAATATGGATAATGCACTACCACCTGATCTTGATTATGAATTAATCAATGATATTGTTGATAAGCTAGAGCATGAAAACGAAGAAATAGGAATACAAAGGTCAAGACCTCGTAACAAGGGAGGCAACAGGCAAAATTTAGAATATTTAAAACACGTTTGGTCCTATATAGGAATGGGTAGAGAACCCACAATGAAAGACTTATTATACCCTTCCACATTAGAAGAAGAAATAAATAGATTAATAAGGAAGTTGAATAAATAAAAATAAAAATTCAAATTAGAAAATTTTACTATTGAATTCTTTTAAAATGGCAGCATGGTGGAAAATTGCTGTAAACAGCATTCTAGTAGGTATAGCAGGATATGAAGTTGGTAAAGAAAGTTCAGCAGAGAAAAACTCTGAAAATAGAATAGTTAAGTACGAACCACACCCTATACCTGTTGAAAATAAAGAAGAACTGTCTGATAAATGGTTAGTTTTGGTCGCATTTATGGTTACATGTTTAATTATCGCAACTATTATTTTAATCAAAAATTATATAAAAAATAAATTGAGACGATTAAACAATGTACAACAACGCGTATGAACCAACACCCTATAACAAGAAATGACTCAATGGGAAGAAATCCACGAAAAATTATATGAGGAAAAGACAAAAGCAATTAAGTCCTACAAATGCATAAATAAAAGTATCCCAATTACAACAGAAACCATAGTCAAGCATTTGAACATAATTCTAGAAGCTCTAAACAGCATAGGACAGGTAATTAAATCAGTAAATAACATACTTACTGCAGAACACCAAATAGAAGCCTACCAATTTTTCTCCGCTGTACGAGATAAACTTGTATCTTCCTTATCAAGATATAGTATAGAATTTAATATACCAACCACAATTGAGGAAAAACTTCAAATAGATTTCAATCTACTACTGTCAGAACGCGCTCAGAGCCCGATTCCGACACATTCCACGAGCCAGACTCAATCAATAGAGGAAAGCAAACCAAATTTTCAACCAATACACGTCCCAATAATAAACATCACAATGCCACAAACAGTAGTTGAATTTATCAAAACTGCGTCGTCAGTATTACCAGAGTTTGATGGTAAACCAGAAAATCTACATAGTTTCCTAGATGCACTCGATATACTTGAGCAAATCAAGGATACACACGAGGCATTGGCCATTACTATGATAAAAACAAAGCTGAAAGGTACAGCAAGGAATTTTATTAGTAATGAGTCCACGGTTGAACAAATAAAAAACAAATTAAAAACCACAATAAAGGGTGAATCAGTTGAAGTTCTAACCGCTAAACTACTGAACATCCAACAGCGTAGCAAAACTGCTAACCAATACACAGCGGAAATTGAAAAAATCACAAGGTCATTAGAAGGAGCATATATCTCTGATGGATTAAACCCAGACTTAGCCACGAGATATTCAACACAAGCAGCTGTTAAAGCCATGTGTAAAAACTGCTCTAATGACAAGGTCAAAATGATCATGCAAGCAGGAACGTTCACAACAATGAACGACGCAATCTCTAAATTTACAAACAGCTGCACCGAAATTACAGGCAGCTCAAACACGATTCTAAACGTACGACAGCAAAGTCAGTACAGGAGTAGTTTCCGTGGAGGTTACCGTAGTAACAACTATGGAAATTACCAAAATAGAAGATTTAGACCACAACCGAGATATAACAATAACTCGAGGTCGTACAACAACAATAATAATCAAAGAGGATCACAATCCCGAAATACAAACAGACCATACACACAAACCCGTAACGTGCGCAGTTGTACCGAAACGGAAAACCAGGAAACTCCACTTCAAAATTAACAAAAAGAAAAATATGCGTACTTAATCTAAACTTAAACAGCTATATATCTACAAGGACATCATTAAACAATTCATACTCAAATTTTTTAATTGATACTGGAGCCGATATCTCCATAATTAAAAAACAGCAAATAGATAATAAAGTAAAAATAAATACTGAACAAATCACAGATTTGAAAGGCATTGGTCAGGGAATAACTAGCACTTTAGGCACAATCAAAGCAGACCTAAAAGGCGATGACCTTCTAATTTATCATAAATTTCATGTTGTGGAAGACAACTTTCCAATTCCATGTGATGGAATAATAGGTCTAGATTTCATAAAGAAATACAATTGTATTCTAGATTATGGAAAATCAGAAGATAAACTAATCCTAAGACCATATGATTTCCCCCAAACAATAACAATGAACCTAACAAACTGTCTGTCCGTCAACACAATCACAATTCCGGCTAGATCGGAAGTTATTAGACAAATTCAAATAAAAACAAATAATAAAAACATTTTCATACCACACCAGCAACTATCCGAAGGTATTTATATTGCAAATACCATTACAAATAACGAACAAACTTTCGTTAGAATTATTAATACGACACAAAACAACGCAATTATTCAAAATTATAAGATTAATACTGAAAATTTAGACGACTATACACTAGTTAAAGCAACCACACACAGTAAAAACTGCATAGATAGAGAAAAATTAAAAAGATTAACAAAAAATTTTCCAAAATTTGTCAATTCTCAATTAACAACACTATGCACAGAATTCATAGATATATTTGCACTAGAAACCGAACCAATCTCCGCTAATAACTTCTATAAACAGAAATTATACATGAAGGATGACACCCCCGTTTACATAAAAAATTACAGATTGCCTCAAACCCAGAAGGGAGAAATCAGCAAACAAGTAAATAAACTAATAGAAGATGACATAATAGAACCCTCCATATCGGAATATAATAGCCCAATCCTACTAGTCCCTAAAAAATCACTCCCAGGAAAAATAGAAAAAAGATGGAGACTAGTGGTTGATTACAGACAGGTAAATAAAAAGCTAGCAGCAGATAAATTCCCACTCCCAAGAATTGATGACATTTTAGATCAACTTGGAAGAGCAAAATATTTTTCATGCCTAGACCTTATGTCAGGTTTTCATCAAATAGAATTACACCCAGACTCTAGGGACATTACTTCATTCACTGCCGAAAATGGCACATATAGATTCAAAAGATTACCATATGGTTTAAAAGTAGCCCCAAATTCATTCCAACGAATGATGACATTAGCATTCGCTGGCCTTAAACCATCTCAAGCATTTCTCTACATGGATGATTTAGTTGTATTAGGTTGTTCAGAAAACCATATGCTAAAAAATTTAAGAGACGTGTTCTCTACCTGCAGAAAATACAACTTAAAATTACATCCAGATAAATGCTTATTTTTCAGCCAAGAGGTAACATATTTAGGACATAAATGCACAAACAAGGGAATATTGCCCGACCCAAGCAAATTTGAAACAGTTCAAAATTACCCAACACCAAAAACAGCCGACGAAGTTAAAAGATTTGTAGCCTTCTGTAATTATTACAGAAGATTTGTACCAAATTTTGCAGAACATTCAAGAAAATTAACTAGGCTATGCAAAAAGAATGTTGCCTTCGAATGGACAGAAGAATGTCAAAAAGCTTTTGTCTACTTAAAGGAAGCATTAATTAGTCCAAAACTCTTGCAATACCCAGATTTCGATAAAGAATTCTGCATAACAACAGACGCTAGTGGATATGCTTGTGGAGCAGTCCTTAGCCAAGAACATGATGGCAAACAGTTACCAATAGCCTACGCGTCCAGGTCATTCACAAAGGGTGAAATAAATAAAGCAACAATAGAAAAAGAATTGGCAGCAATTCATTGGGCCATAACCTTCTTCAGACCATACGTATATGGCAGAAAATTCCTAGTTAAAACCGACCATCGCCCACTAACATACCTATTTTCAATGAAAAGTCCTTCCTCAAAGCTGACACGAGTAAGACTAGATTTAGAAGAGTACGATTTTGAAGTGGAGTATATAGCTGGTAAAGAAAATCATATCGCGGATGCATTATCCCGCATAACTATTACAAATTTAAAAGATATGTCAGTGGAAGCAAGCAAAATATTAAAAATAACTACCAGATCAGCAGCAAACAGGAACAGCAATAATATTGAAAGTAAAGAAAGTCACAAAGAGAACCCCAAAATATACGAAGCGCTAAATAAATTTGAAGTAAAAAGACATGTCGAGCTCGTTTTCAATCCTCCGAAATTTTATTTCAAAAAAGGAAAGAAAATTTGTAGCAATTTTGATACAAGCAACCTAATTGTTGAGGATAAGATTGACTTAGGACAATTCTTGACCAGGCTCGAAAGAGAAGCCGGCAATTTAGGACTTGTACAAGTACAGTTGTCCTTAGGGGACAAATTGTTTAAAAAGAATTATACTGCAGTAGGCAAATTTATTGAAATGGGTAATAAAGTTCTCAAAAAACTAACAATCGCTCTAACCCCAGAGGTTATATACGTGACAAATCCCGGGAAAATAAAGGAAATTCTGCATAAATATCATGACGATCCTATTAGTGGTGGCCACCCAGGAATAAATCGCATGACAGATAAAATCAAGCAGAAAAAAGCTGGCTGAATATGAAAATCGACATACGAAAATATGTAAAAAACTGCATCCACTGCAAGAAAAATAAAATTAACAAACATATCAAAGAACCAATGACAATAACGGAGACACCTCCGAAAGCATTTGATATTGTACAAATTGACACAGTCGGTCCATTGCCAAAGTCGATAAATGGAAACGAATATGCAGTTACCATTATATGCGATCTAACCAAATATTTGGTAGCAATTCCAGTTCCAAGCAAACATGCAACAACTGTTGCTAAAGCCATATTCGAGCATTTCATCCTGATTTATGGTCAAATGAAAACAATTTTAACAGACATGGGAACAGAATACAAAAATAGCCTGTTCAAAGAACTGTGTAAATTGTTAAAAATTGAGCATAAAACTTCTACACCATACCATCACCAGACATTGGGTACTGTAGAACGCAGTCACCGGACATTCAACGAATATATGCGTGCATACATATCCAGTGACAAAGACGATTGGGATGAATACCTCAGGTATTTCGCCTATTGTTACAATACAACGCCATCAACAACACATAATTATTGTCCTTTCGAACTAATATTCGCAAAACAACCACCAAATTATGAATTTTTGAAAGAAGATAAAATTAGCCCGGTATACAACCATGAGGCATATGACAAAGAAGTAAAATACAAACTTCAAATAGCACAGCAAAGAGCAAGAAAATTAATTCAAGAAGCTAAAGAAAAGCAAAAAACCAACTATGACAAAACTAGCTATAGTAAAGAAATTAAAATAGGAGATTTAGTATTAGTTAAAGAGGAGGCCTCCCATAAGTTAGAAAATAGATATAGTGAACATTACAAAGTTAAAAGTATAGATAAGAATAACAATTTCACTTTAATCCCACATAGCATAGGAAATAGTAATAAAAACAAAAAAGAAATCATAATTCATAAGAATAGACTTAAAACAGTTTAACGACATTAGTAACAAGAGAAAAAAAAAAAGAATTACAACGACAACAATAATCACTCCAGTTTACTCATTTTAATAACGGCACAAGCCAAAAGAAAAATATCACATATCATGTGCAATACAAAAAAAAAATGAACCCAACAAATGTAAACAAATGAAAAGAAAAGAATGAAAAACGCTTTATGCAATAATGGCAATAAGAGCAAAAAAAAAAAAAAAAAAAAAAAAAAAAACACAATTAAATTTTTGTAAACACAAACAATAAGGCATGTCTAGAAAAATAAACATATATATAGGTAGCTACAAGCATCAATATATATGTCTATTTTTTTTTAAGGGGGAAGGTGTAGTATTGTAGTATCACTATTGAACACATTGCATTTACAAACATTTGGTATGCACATGTTCAGTGACCACACACAAAGCCAAAATATTGTGACACATTTAAATGCCATTAAACTGCACAGCGGGCGCTTGACTTCTAACGAGCGTACCGCATATCTTGTTACAAGTATGATGAGTCAAGTCACTACGTCAGAGTGACTGACGACATAGTTATAAAACACATATGCTGACACAGCATATCATGTGTAAGTAAATAGTTTGTAAGTATTGTAGTTGATACACATAAGTAGTTTGTAAGTATTAGTGTAAATTAGGGTAAGAAATTCCTATAAAAAGAAAGTAATTTTCAATAAAGAATCAATTCTGAAATTCTGATCATACGCTAAACATTCAGCGTTTTAACTGGTTACACTAGCAATCAAACCGAATGATACAGAACGGAAGGCAAAATAAAAACTTAAAAGTGATTTATTTAAACGTAAACAGTTTGGTGCACAATAAACTGGAAATTGAAAGAATTGTGGAAGAACTTGACCCAAAAATTGTCCTCTGCTCCGAAACGAGCGTAACAGATGAAATCAGTGATGCAGAAATAAGCTTGATATCGTTTACAACAATAAGATGTGATTCTCACAGCAGACACACAGGAGGCGTAGTGATGTACATTAGTAACTCAGTAAAATTTCGAATAGTATATAATAAAGCGATTGATTGTAACATATGGTGTATCTCTCTCTCTCTATGGCGCGATATACAACAGGTATATCATCATAAACCTCCTAAGAGATTTTTGCGCCAAGCTTCTCTTCCAATTTGTGGTGTGCCGATTTGAATTTTCCCTACAAATTGGTGGGACCTACAGTTTTTTGACGACTCTGAACGGCATCTACAAAGGAGACGAATTTTTGCTGAGAAGCCTGCCATGGCAGAAATACACTCGGAGAGTTTGCCAAACCACTGCCGAGGGGCGACCCCGTTTTGAAAAACTTTTTTCAAATCACTTTTGATGTTACCTGTACCAGGGCTCGAACCATGGACCTTCGGTGTGGTAGGCCGGCAACACTACCTTCACACCACGGCGGCCGCCATGTGGTGTATCATTGTCCAGTTAAAAAACGTAGAAGTAAAGTGGCAAATAGGAGTACTATACCACTCGCCAAGTACTAGTGACTCAGATTTTGTTAACTATCTCGAAACAATAGTAGAGGAAATATGTGACACAACGTATAACAATGCAATCATTGGTGACTTTAATATCAATATGAATAGAGAATCAACATACAGTCTAAGGCTAAATGAGCTATTTAACACATTTTCCATGCATCAACAAATTAACTTTAACACACGTATAGTAGAAGACTCTGAGACCAAAATCGATTTACTATATTCAAACGAGGAACCTACCATGTGTAAAAGGCTTGATACTTATAAAGTATCAGACCACGAGACAATTATGTTCAGTATTAATATCAAAACTGAGATCCCAAATAGAACGCTGACCAGAATAACATCGTGGGAAAAATATAGTAGTGAGAACATATTAGCACTACTAAGAAACGTTAACTTTTCAGGAATACTGAATCAAAATCTGAATGACATGGCCACGTACATAAACGTAGGCTTGTTAAATTGTATGCAACAATTAACGTGCGTTAAAGAAATTGATATTAAAATAAAAAACAAGTGGTACGATTATGAACTGATAAATTTAAATAAAAGGAAATTGTTGGCTTACAATGCTGCAATAATTAACGGAGATTGGTCTGAATACACAAACATCAAAAAATAATACAAAAAAATGATAAAAATAAAAAAAATTAAATATATGGAGCATAAGATTATAACAAACAGTGCTGACAGCAAGTTAATGTGGAAGTACCTGAAGCAAACTATATGCAACCAAGATGCGATAATATAACGGTGATACAGCACGAAGGTCAGCGTATTGATGATAAAGACCGCATAGCTGAGGTGTTAAATACGTTTTTTGTGGAAAGTATAGTGCAAATAAATGAAAGCATTGAGATAATTGAGAACAACGACTGTAATCACTATAACACCAACACTTCTTTTGAATTTGTTGAAGTAAATACAGAAACTATAGAGGAAATTGTGAAAAGCTTTAGCTACAAGATTGGTGGCAAAAAACTGTTAACGGAGGGAGTTATTAAAGACACTGTGCCTTACTTAGGTTATTTCTACTCACTAGTCATCAACGAGAGCTTGAAAATAGGAGAAGTGCCGGAAGAATGGAAAATAGCAACAGTAGTGCCTGTGAAAAAAGTAAAGAACACCGTTAAACGCGAAGAGCTTAGACCAATAAATACTTTGCCAAATACCGAAAAAATTTTAGAAAAAGTTGTAAAAACCCAATTAATTGAATACATTGAAAGAAACAACATTCTTATGAAAGAGCAATCAGGTTTTCGTGCTAAAAACTCGTGTGCAACAGCTCTTACATGGGTTATTTCTCAGTGGAAAGAAGACATGCGAAGAAAAAAGACCATATTAGTGGTACTCATTGACTTAAAAAGAGCGTTTGAAACTATTGATCGGAACCTGATGGTACAGAAATTGAAACGAATCGGAATTGAAGGTGTTGAGCTGAAGTGGTTCGAAAGTTTCCTAGCAAATAGAAAGCAATATACAGTTATTGATGAAGCAAGTTCAGAAAGCGTGCCGATTAATATAGGACTTCCACAGGGCTCAGTCTTAGCGCCAATCCTTTTCAACGTATACATAAATGATATTATCGTCAATAAAGAACTGTAAAGTAAAACTATTTGCAGATGACGCTCTGTTGACAATAAGTGAAGAAAATATAGGTGTGGCCTTTGAAAAAATGCAGGAGGACTTGAATTCTCTCTACATTTGGTTGTGTAAAAATAAGTTAATGGTAAATGTGGAAAAAACCAATTACATGGTTATATCCACATCAAATAAACTAAATTTAGAACCACATACTTTAAATATAAAAAACGAAACCATTGTGGAGGTAAAGAAATGCAAATATCTCGGCATCATAATTGACAATAAATTAAAATTCTGTTATAATGTTGACTACGTAGTGAGTAAAATCTCAAAGAAAATTGGATTTATGAAAAGAACATGTAAATATCTAAAAAGGAAATATAAAATACTAGTATATAAATCCATTATTGAACCACATTTTATATATTGCGCCAGTGTTTTGTTTATCACATCGGACTCACAATTAAACAAGTTACAAAAAATGCAAAATAGAGCAATGAGACATATACTCAACGCGCGGTATGACACAAGCATTTCATCAATGCTAAACACTCTTAAATGGCTGAACGTAAAACAACTAATCTCCTTTCACACAATGAAATTTATATACAACATTAAGACAGGAGCACTTCCGGACTATCTAAGAGAGAACTTAAGCTACAGCAGTGATACACACACCTATCCTACTAGAGATAGACACAATTTCGCATTACCGCGTTGCCAGACAGAAAATGCAAAGCTAGATGTGTATTATAAAGGCTTGAAAATGTATAATGACCTACCTGTAGATATTAAAACATGCAATAATTTGAAGAAATTTAAAAACCTATTATTTAATTATTGTAAAACACATATTTAATACGAATTATATAAAATCAAAAGGATTATAGGCCATATGGCTGTGAATAAATAAATAAATAAATAAATAAATACGTTGCTTCGAAAACTTGATCAGGTGGCTGAGTCGGATACAGAACTCGTGCCGAAGGATTTCCGACTCAAAATCCTCAGGGACAAAATATCACAAAGCCTGAAGCGGGCGCATGAAAAACGGCGCAGGGCGTAAAACACGCGGGCCCGGCCCATAATCTACGCAGTGTGACAGGTGGTCTATCGAAAAAGCTTTCGGCAGAGCGATGCGCGCGAGGGTTCAACGCCAAATTGGCATCGAAATTCACTAGGGCGGTGATCACACGACGCGTCGGGCAGTGCTTTTATGAGTTAGCGGACATGAAAGGCAGGCATAGGGGAGCGTACCATGCCAAGGACCTCAAGGTGTGAAGCAGGGACGCGGGTTTGAGCCCCACCAGTACCAACGCAACATCGTCTTTCCGTCTTTCGAGCTCACCAACTCACCACGGTTCATCGCTTAGCTCGCCCTGTTACGCAAAGCTGTGTTTCGACATTTAGTCACGGACCGGTCCGTGCGTCAATACAACCTTGCACACTCAGCGGACCAAAAAGCTTTCCGAACACTACCTAATTGTAAGTAACAGAGGCAGCTAAGTTCGTGTTGTTCGATTTCCGGCCTTTCTATATCAAACAGCCGGCCGAACAGCACAAAGCGAAAACCAGGGTAAGCAAACTAAATAATTTTATCTTGAACCCTGTCGTTAAATTCAGAAAAATACAAAAAATAGGTGCAGCAGAAGTTGGGGAAAAGCACGATAAAGCTTATGCACAGACACAGACCGAGGCCAACCGGAGGATTGAGCAGAGCGACGATGATTTACGCCAGAGAGCCGCAACGCCTCACATATTACGAAACACGCACACCAGAAACCAGCCACGATCTGAAGCATCGAATCATCAGCAACAACAACAACAACAACAACAACGCCTGGGAGTCGCAAGGTAACACAGCCAGGGCAGGAACCATATAGATCTGCGGGTGTCACGTTTGTTGCTGGCAGCGAAGATAGGCCGGAACGCAAGAGGGTAATTGTGTTATTTCTATCTACGCACATAGCGCACCACAACGTCTGCCGCTGTGCGAGAGCGCGGGCACGAGAATAAACGTTAAACAAAACATCACGGAATAGCAGGTGGACTGCGCAGTCTGGTTTCCGAAATCGCCCTCTAACAGCTACAATTGTGAATGCTCATCTGCTTGCGCTCTTTCGGTACGCACGTGCATAAATATATATATGAACGAACATAAAAACTGGCTGGTTTTGGCAAACCGCATGCACAAGTGTGCGCGTGGAAACGAGTAATCTGGTGACGAAGCCTCTGTTACTGTGGCACATCGGTTGCGGGGAATCGTGGAGTAGGAGTAGATTTGTAGTATCGTAGACTTAAGTACATATTAAGCCCAAGAAAAAAAAAGGAGTGAAGTGTCAGAGAACTGTCGAGGGTGCTAGTATACGCTGGTGTGCGAGAGTGCTGGAGAGCGAAGTGGGAAAGCTATCAGCGGCCTGGTTCAGACAACCAGGTCAAACTTAGCGCCGCGCGCAGGTGACCAGCCCGGCATTTCCCTGGCGTGTCCACTTCAAATCGTCACAGTAGGCAATCAATGCAAAATGGAGCGAAACTGTATGTATGGGCGGTGCTTATGTGAGCATGAAGTATAAGCAAAGTGGTAGTCCAGTATATCTGCGTTTAATTTTGAATCTTAGCAATGTTATTCGCAACCCGCTTAGCTTGTTACCAAGGCGCCTTGGGGACATAGCTGCTAGGGACAAATCATCTTAAATCGTTAGAGAAGTGGGGCATGAGGACCCAATTCCCGACTTGCCGCTTTCAATATATATGAAATGCGAACGTATCTAACGTTGTGTTACAGCCCTGTTGTTGCAAATTTGCGGTGGCAATGTGCTGCAACTTTGTTGCGGGAGAGCGTAGTAGTTGAGTGTTGTTAGACACAGTGACAACATCGCCGGAGCAACATTGCATAAGCGTACGTGTTGGTCGAGCGAGACCGAGCGGTTCGAAGCAACCGGGTGCTCAGACATTGATCAGTCTACATTTCTTTGTTTACAAACACCCTGAGAACCTTTAAATGTTTGAGCTTGGTATCTTTGTTATTCTCGGTGAACATACAAAGCTATGTAATTATCTAAACTTTTAATTTGGCTGGACATATCCGGTATGCACATAAACATTCAATTGTCAATTACAAGCAATTGAGAGCATGAGTATAAAGTATATGATCACATAAATGAGTACTCATCAGGTTGAAGATAACTTTATGTACTCACTCCAATGAAATTTTCCCCTGTAAGTTCGATTATACACCCCCGTATTTTACATATAGACAAATAGGGTATATGCACACCCATTTACATGTCTGAACACGTAAGTATATGTATGGAAAAGGCAATTCTTCGTACACGTTGAATATGATTTCTTTTCGCCACACACATGTAATAACATACACTTGTATATACATATATGTTTTTGATTTACGTAAGGATGCCTAGGTAATGCATCCGCATTTGAGATATGTTAGTTAGTTTATTGCAAGTACATCAGCGGTAGACTGAAACGTTGGGTAACTTGGCAGTTTAGAATAGCTGTAAGCATAGTCAGATACCTGGCATAGAGTATATAAGCAAGCGAATGAACGCAGATGCCTCAAGATTACATATATATAAGTGGAACAAATCCACACCAATGTAAACCAATCAATTGAAACAAGAAATTAAAGGTAATGAATTGCTAGAACAAACAATTGGTAAGTGATAAATATGGAGGGCGGGTGACTGCGTTGATATCAAACAGACGGACTGGAGGACACACGCGTTGATGGGTCAACAAGACAGGCCATAGTTGACAATGGTAGGGAGGGATGAAGAATGCAGAATGGCCAGCCTCGATTTAGTGGAGGCGAACTGCAGCTACGACGACGACGAGGCATCAGATGGGGTGTACGCGAGAAGAGGGGTTTGTAGCAGCTATATCAGCAGACGGGTACGAAGTTTTTGTAGGTTGTTTCTGCGGTACATAACATCACCGGCACTGATCGTTCAACACCCACCCCCAATCCGGCGAGCTCAGTTGCGCAACGCAAGCGTACCCAGCGGATCATCAGGATATGGGGTTTCTTCGGAGGGACCTCACACGCAGTACCCAGGTAACAATAAGAAAATGGCGCCTATGGCGTGGTCGGCTACTGATCATCAGGTCGAGTACCAGATATTCATGAGGTGGATCTCGCTGTGAAGGGGGTACCTTACTGGCGAAACGACCGCTACCCACGTGCATGTGAGGTAGTTTCGGGAATACATTCGCGGTGGGGAAAATGTGGCTAGCCCATCAGGATGAGGGTCAAATGCTGTTGGTAGTGGACTCAATAAAGGAAATAGGTTTGTTTGAAAGAAAAAAAGGGGGGATCATCGTTAACTACTAATAAGGCTGAAGAGTTGGCCTTGTTCCTATGGTGACGGTGATAGAAATTATTGTTCTTTTTGGACGGAATCGGCTACTGGTTATCTGATCATTAGTTGGCATAATCATGAGGTAGATTCTGCGGTTCGGGAGCGTCTTACGGGCGATGCGGCTTCTACCTGCGGGGATAGGTTCTCCTTCGTATGAGGTAGCTCCCCAGAGACGCACCCGCGATCGGAGACGTGTCCAACCCAACTGGTGAAGATTAAATCCGGTTGGCAGCAGATAAGAATAGGAAGGAGACGTTCAGTAGGAAGGCAGGGGCGGACGAGACAGTATCGGACGGATAAGGTGGAGACGCGATCACCCAAGTTCAGTTCATCACACACATTTGTTATATAAAATCACTTATTGGTAAATTGAAACTCCGTTAGGATAGGGAGTTGAGGTTTATATAATTTTTTTTTTGAAAGCTTTGCGCATAAACGAGAGCGCAGACGAACGTTATATTCAGAAACTTCTTTTATAAATTCAAAGATCTTTCAAAACTCCCTTCATGATGATCAGGAAGGGAAACCGAAAACCGGGTACATCGACGCAGAAGGAGTACACCTCAAAGTCGGCGGAGGAACAGGAGAGTGAAGCTGACCTGGATGAGTTGTCCTCGGGCGAGGCCGAGCCTATGGCGTGAACATGAGAAGATCCGCGAATGCACACAGACTATTGTGCAGAAGACTCCCGTCCCCTCATCGCCAAGAGAGAGCGAGGTAGCCAAAAAGCAGGAGGAGCAGATAGCAATCCAGCCAGAACATACTGGGCGGAGGCTCTTCATTCCAAGCCCACAGAGTAGACATACATTCACGGACAGTAACACAAAAACCAGATTTAAGACCATTAGGGACTGGGGCCTGAAGTATGATGGTGGTAGTAAGTCAATCCCCATCGAGCGATTTCTGTTTAGGGTGGAGACACTGCAGAAGCGACATAGCATTTCTTCAGGCGATCTGTACGCGAATTTCCATTTATTCTTGAGCGGAGCCGCACAGGAGTGGTTCTAGTTATATATGGAGGAGCACGCTGGTGAGGAGGAAGATGAATTCGTTCACCTCAGGGCAGCCCAGCTGGACCACTTCCGCAAAAGCGGATTGTGACGAGGAAATACGGCAGGCCATGAACGAAAGAAGGCAGGATCATCTAGAGTCGTTTGAAGATTACTACGCATGTGTGCGAGAAATGGCTTTAACTATGAAATCGCCCATGCCGGAAGGAAATTTGGCCAACCCTATGCGGAGGAACCTCAAGTCGAGGATCAAGAACCTAATATTCGGCTGCCAGATAACGACGCTCGTTGAGCTGAAGTCCCAGCGCGGTTACGCGATACGTTTTTCATCACAGGTATTGATTTGAAGGACGCTTTCTGGCAAATCCCCTTGAAGGAGCAGTCCCCGGAGAAGACGGCATTCACGATACCAGGTAGGCCACTTTATCATTTTAAGGTGATGCCCTTCGGGCGTTGCAACGCTAGCCAACGATTGTGCAGGCTGATGGACCGCGTCATTCCGTCAAGACTGAGAGACAACGTTTTTATATATATTGATGACTTGCTCGTTTGCTCGCCGGACTTCGAATCGCACATGGGACATTTGGGAGAGGTGGCGGAGTGTCTCTCAAAGGCAAGGTTGACTATAAACTTGCAAAAGTCGAAGTTCTGCCAAAGGGAGATCAAATACCTGGAATTCATCATCGATCAAGGTGAACTGCGCACAGGTAATTCCAAAATACAGGCCATGATCGAATTTCCAGTTCCGAAGACCATTAAGCAATTGCGACGATTTCTCGGACTAACAGGGTGGAACAGAAGGTTTATTCCCAACTTCGCCAGCGCATCTGCGCCGCTGACGGACTGCCTCAAGAAGAGGAAGGACTTCTCCGTCCGCATTCGAAGAGCTGAAGAACGACTTCACGTCACCGAAAGTTCTCGTGAACCCGGACTTCAACAAACATTTCTTCATTCAGTGTGATGCTTCCATGACAGGCATTGGGGCAGTTCTGTTCCAATTGGACGACGAAGGATGGGAACGTCCTATTTCGTATATATCCCAGAAGTTGAATGCTGCCCAAAGAAATAATACTATAACTGAACTCGAGTGCCTAGCCGCAGTCACCAGCGTAAAAAAGTTTCGTCCGTACATCGAGTGCACTCCGTTCACCATCATAACGGATCACATGAGCTTAAAGTGCGTTATGAGCCAACGAGACCTATCCGAACGCCTAGCTCGTTGGAGTCTTAAGCTACAGTCGTTTGACTTCAAGATACTCCATCGGAAGGGGCACAGAACATCGTGCCGGATGCACGAAGTCGAGTTCACATAGGGGAGATAGACGTCGTAGGGTTCGAAACGGATATAGCGTTAAATGACAAGGAATTCCAGTCGGACAGCTATCAGCGGCTTGTGAAGGCAGTTCAAGAAATTCGGAAAGGGTGCCTGATGTCAAGGTCGTAGAGAACACAATATTCAAACGAGTAGGCCTCCTGAGAGGGGATGAGGTGGAAGACAAAATCTGGAAGATCTGGGTACCAGAGGGGCTAGGGGAAGTACTGAGACATCGAATGCACAATGGAAAGGCAGCGGGCCACGCGGGTATAACCAAGACCGTTCATCGGTTGCAAAGCAGGTATTATTGGCCAGGGATGGCTGCCGCAGTCAAGACCTACATAGGGCAGTGCGAGGTTTGCAAATCCAGTAAAGCAACAAACAAGGTGAGTCGGCCACTCATGGGGGCGCGCACAAAAACAGAAAGGATATTTCAGCGATTGTACGCTGATTTTTGAGGGAGATATCCACGCTTACGAGAGAGAAACGGCTACATCTTTGTGGTTTTGGATCATTATTCCAAATTCCCACTCCTTAAGAGGACCAACGATCGGGGGATGCACAAGTGTCCAGGGCAGCTTTCGCACTGCGCAGTGCAATCCATGAGGCGATTCAGATAGAACCATACAGGGCAGTTTTTGGCTACAGCATGATCCAGCATGGAGAGTCCTATACGTTGCTTCGAAAACTTGATCAGGTGGCTGAGTCGGATACAGAACTCGTGCCGAAGGATCTCCGACTCAAAATCCTCAGGGACAAAATATCACAAAGCCTGAAGCGGGCGCATGAAAAACGGCGCAGGGCGTATAACACGCGGGCCCGGCCCATAATCTACGCAGTGTGACAGGTGGTGGTCTATCGGAAAAGCTTTCGGCAGAGCGATGCGACGCGAGGGTTCAACGCCAAATTGGCATCGAAATTCACTAGGGCGGTGATCACACGACGCGTCGGGCAGTGCTTTTATGAGTTAGCGGACATGAAAGGCAGGCATAGGGGAGCGTACCGTGCCAAGGACCTCAAGGTGTGAAGCAGGGACGCGGGTTTGAGCCCCACCAGTACCAACGCAACATCGTCTTTCCGTCTTTCGAGCTCACCAACTCACCACGGTTCATCGCTTAGCTCGCCCTGTTACGCAAAGCTGTGTTTCGACATTTAGTCACGGACCGGTCCGTGCGTCAATACAACCTTGCACACTCAGCGGACCAAAAAGCTTTCCGAACACTACCTAATTGCAAGTAACAGAGGCAGCTAAGTTCGTGTTGTTCGATTTCCGGCCTTTCTATATCAAACAGCCGGCCGAACAGCACAAAGCGAAAACCAGGGTAAGCAAACTAAATAATTTTATCTTGAACCCTGTCGTTAAATTCAGAAAAATACAAAAAATAGGTGCAGCAGAAGTTGGGGAAAAGCACGATAAAGCTTATGCACAGACACAGACCGAGGCCAACCGGAGGATTGAGCAGAGCGACGATGATTTACGCCAGAGAGCCGCAACGCCTCACATATTACGAAACACGCACACCAGAAACCAGCCACGATCTGAAGCATCGAATCATCAGCAACAACAACAACAACAACGCCTGGGAGTCGCAAGGTAACACAGCCAGGGCAGGAACCATATAGATCTGCGGGTCTCACGTTTGTTGCTGGCAGCGAAGATAGGCCGGAGCGCAAGAGGGTAATTGTGTTATTTCTATCTACGCACATAGCGCACCACAACGTCTGCCGCTGTGCGAGAGCGCGGGCACGAGAATAAACGTCAAACAAAACATCACGGAAGAGCAGGTGGACTGCGCAATCTGGTTGCCGAAATCACCCTCTAACAGCTATAATTGTGAATGCTCATCTGCTTGCGCTCGCTCGGTACGCACGTGCATAAATATATATAAAAACGAACATACAAACTGGCTGGTTTTGGCAAAGCGCATGCACAAGTGTGCGTGTGGAAACGAGTAATCTGGTGACGAAGCCTGTGGCACATCGTTTTCGGGGAATCGTGGAGTAGGAGTAGATTTGTAGTATCGTAGACTTAAGTACATATTAAGCCCAAGAAAAAAAAAGGAGTGAAGTGTCAGAGAACTGTCGGGGGTGCTAGTATACGCTGGTGTGCGAGAGTTCTGGAGAGCGAACTGAGAAAGCTATCAGCGGCCTGGTTCAGACAACCAGGTCAATCTTCGCGCCGCGCTCAGTTGACCAGCCCCGGCGTGTCCACTCCAAATCGTCACAGTAGGCAATCAATGCAGTAGGCAATCAACGTATCGAACGTTGTGTCAGAGCCCTGTTGTTGCAGGAGAGCATAGTAGTTGAGTGTTGTTAGACACAGTGACAACATCACCGGAGCAACATTGCATAAGCATACGTGTTGGTCGAGCGAGACCGAGCGGTTCGAAGCAACCGGGTGCTCAGACATTGATCAGTCTACATTTCTTTGTTTACAAACACCCTGAGAACCTTTAAATGTTTGAGCTTGGTATCTTTGTGATTCTCGGTGAACATACAAGGCAATGTAATTATCTAAACTTTTAATTTGGCTGGACATATCCGGTATGCACATAAACATTCAATTTTCAATTAGAAGCAATTGAGAGCATGAGTATAAAGTATATGATCACATAAATGAGTACTCATCAGGTTGAAGGTAACTTTATCTACTCACTCCAATAAAATTTTCCCCTGTAAGTTCGATTATACACACCCGTATTTTACATATAGACAAATAGGGTACATGCACACCCATTTACATGTCTGAACACGTAAGTATATGTATGGAAAAGGCAATTCTTCGTACACTTTGAATATGATTTCTTTTCGCCACACACATGTAATAACATACACTTGTATATACATATATATTTTTGATTTACGTAAGGATGCCTAGGTAATGCATCAGCATTTGAGATAGGTTAGTTAGTTTATTGCAAGTACATCAGCGGTAGGCTGTAACGTTGGGTTGCTTGGCAGTTTAGAATAGCTGTAAGCATAGTCAGATACCTGACATAGAGTATATAAGCAAGCGAATGAAAACAGATGCATCAAGATTAGATATATAAGTGGAACAAATCCACACCAATGTAAACCAATCAATTGAAACAACAAATTAAAGGTAATGAATTGCTGGAACAAGCAATTGGTGAGTGATGAATATGGAGGGCGGGTGACTGCGTTGATATCAAACAGACGGACTGGAGGACAGACGCTTTGATGGGTCAACAAGTCAAGCCATAGTTGACAATGGTAGGGAGGGATGAAGAATGCAGAATGGCCAGCCTCGATTTAGTGGAGGCGAACTGCAGCGACGACGACGACGAGGCATCAGATGGGGTGCACGCGAGAAGAGGGGTTTGTAGCAGCTATATCAGCAGATGGGTACGAAGTTTTTCTAGGTTGTATCTGCGGTACATAACATCACCGGCACTGATCGTTCAACACCCACCCCCAATCCGGCGAGCTCAGTCGCGCAACGCAAGCGTACGCAGCGGATCATCAGGCTATGGCGTTTCTTCGCAGGGACCTCACACGCAGTACGCAGGTAACTTAGGATGGAAGGCGAGGACTGCGAGGCTGACCCGCAGATCGAGGCGTTGGAGTATCGACGCAATAGGAAACCGGACTATTTAAGAATTCAATGTTGGAGTTGTCAGGCCATGGGCCACTCATACATTTATTGTGAGGAACCCGTTTTGTTTTAAGTGCCCCGAAGTGTCCAAAGGATCATCGCCGGCAGGGAAACCAATATCCGAGCGAGAGTATGGGGGAAACTCAGCCAGTGCTGAGGTAGTAGGTAGGTTCCTCGCGATCAGTGAGTTGCATGGAAGTGGTGAGCTTCCAAGGAGTAGTGGCACTCCGGCGAAGGAATGCCCAAACGTAGTAGTAACTTTTCCCGATAGTACAGACAGTTCTGATTCCGATAGTCCTCGGTCATCAGCGGTAACTTCCAAACCAATCAATATGATGAAAGCTTCGAATAGAGATTTTGCGTGTCAGGCCAGTTTTCCATCTAGTTTGGAATACAAAGTCAACAGTTACGAGCTAGTTAGGTCGTGAATTTTCAAAAACAATCTAGAGTTATTTGTGTCAGAAAATATTTTGAAATGTGGGAAAAGATATTATAGTCTAGTACAGGAGCGTACACTTTTGAAAAGCACCACTTTAGTGCTTACAGAGGATGAAAGGCCTCTGGTGCGAGTAAAAATAGAAAACAGCTTTATAGTAGGAATGTCTCTATCCTCGGGAAGGACTGCGAAACAAGCAGCACGGAAACATAAAACAGCAAAAAATCAAAAACAACAAACAAGCAAAAAAGGTCAAACAACAAAAATCACCAACTTTTACCTGCCTCAGTCAACCACACAAAAACCGATCGATGCATACCACCCCCGTTTCTGAATGTACACACACAACACCTGCACACACGTACACAAACAGACACCTGCTACCTACTATAAATACAAGACAAACGACAACAACAGATCAGAACGAAAATCGACACTGATGATGGCACAACCGAAACCGGTTTGTCTCAAAACCAAATTTGACAAGGGATGACGAAAAATCGTTCCAATATATATCAATCATTCACCCTGTCGGAAAAACAACAAAACAAAATAAAAAAGTAGCAAAGTGTTTGAGCGACGCGGGCCTTACCATCAACGTAAAGAAAAGCAAAGAAAATAAAGAAATTCGAGACTTAGGGTACTTGATAGGTAGCGGGTGCTAGAAGGTATACCCAGGGAAGATAGAGGCAGTTAAAAGTTTCCCAATTCCTCAGACTCCTCGGCAGGTTCGTAGGTTTGTGGGCATGGCGAATTGGTATAGGGCGTTTATTAAAAATTTTGCTGATTTAGCAGGCCCATTGACCGATTGCCTCCGGAAATCGCTAGGACCCTTTAAACTTACTCCTGATGCAATGGAGGCCTTCGAAAAGCTGAAGGTAGCATTGAGTGCCGCTCCTGTCTTGGCCCAACTCGATTTCTGGAAAGAATTTGTTATTCAGTGCGATGCGTCAAAAGAGGTGTGGGTGCCATGCTATTTCAGATCGACGACGAGGGCGCTGAGCATCTAATCGCTTTTGTTTCGAAGAAACTTAATAATGCTCAGCGCAATTATACGGTGACCGAACTGGAATGCCTAGCCGCCATTATCAGTGTCAAGCATTTTAGGCCGTACATAGAGGGTTTGCCATTCCGAATTTTCACAGACCATTCGAGTCTCAAGTGGTTGATGACACAAAATGATTTGAGTGGTAGGTTGGCTAGATGGCCCCTTCTCCTTCAAAGATATAACTTTAAAATGGAACATCGCAAGGGAAGCCTGAATGTAGTACCGGATGCCCTCTCGCGTTTCGATGTAGACGAGCGAACCTCTTCTACCATACCTCACGAAATTGACATAGCATCGCCCGAATTTGAAAGCGCGGAATACTTAAGTCTTTGTAGAACCATTTTGGAGAACAAAGATTTAAGTATAATGGATGGCGTGGTTTTAACAAGGGTTAAATTTCGTAAAAGTGTGGAGGGTGAGGAGGACTCGGTATGGCGGGTGTGGCTACCGGCAGGGTTAATCGAAGAGGCTATACGACTTGCCCATGATGCGAACAGGAGTTACCATCGGGGTTGGCAGAAAACTTGGGAACGCGTTAGGCGGAAATACTTCTGGCCACGACAAGCGAGAGACGTCAGAGACCATGTGAAGGAATGCGACACCTGCAAGGCTGTTAAGTCGACAAATCAGCAGTCAAGACCACCTATAGCGAACACTTTTGCCTCAGAAAGACTTTCTAGGACCTTATCCGCGATTTAAGCTGCGAAATCAGTTTCTCTTTATAGTATTGGACCATTTTACAAAGTATGTTTGGTTGTAGCCCATGCAGAGAGCAACGACGCTAAATGTTATGAATTACTTCACTTCAGAGATTTGTCCATCTTTAGGGGTCCCTCAGTATATCCACAGCGACAATGGCAAACAGTTTATCTCAAAGGAAATGAAGCAATTTCTGGATAACTACGGGGTAATCCATATCAGTACAGCGCTATACTCCCCACAGGCTAACGCGTCTGAGCGCATAAATAGAGAAACTGTTTCAAAAATAAGAATTTTTCTGAAAGATAAACAGGATCATACTGGTTGGGACAAGCATATACCCGAAATTTTAGCAGTTTTAAGAAGTGACTTTCATACCTCAATTCAGTGCTCTCCATACTTTGCTTTATATGGTCAGAACATGATTCATCACGCAACGACATATAATATATTAAATAAACTCGGCGTTCGTAGGCAAGATGAAATTCCAATAGTAACTAGGACTGATAAGTTGTCAAATATTTGTGAGCATAGGGATTAAGATCAGGCGAAAGATAGGGAAACAACGTTTATAACAAGCGCTTTAAGCAAGTTAACTATAGAGAAGGTGAGGAGGTTTTTAGGAAAAATTTTGGGAATGCGTTGTATGACCTAGAAGACCTGACAGGGTCTTCACAATATATACTTGGGTTCACTGGGTACAGTATAGACAATATCAATTTTTGAAAAAGTGGGCGGAGCCACGCTCCCAGGCTATACAAAGTTTCAATTCATCATAACTCCGAACTTTTTTGGTCAAATTAATGAAATTTTGATATATGTGTCACTTAGTCAATATCTACATAATTTTTCAAAAGTGGGCGGTGCCACGCCCACATATTTTGTGTTTTCTGTTTGCCCTTGAACTTTCACGATAGGTTCAGCAGTTCCCTGGGCACGACACAGTCTGTATATAGCATTTGGAAAAGCCCCAGGTTATGTAAAGCTGCAGTTCGGTATAGCTAGGAGTTTATTTGGTTCAAGTTAATGACATTTTATAAATAGATGTTTTCTATGTATCAAAACGTCAAAACAACTTCTACCGGGTTTGCTAGTATGTCATAAAATGGCAAAAGCAAACAACGAATTTCAGCATTCTTTTGTAAAACTGAGAGACTAGTTTGCGTTGAAATAGACAGACGGACAGACAGACAGACGGACGGAGAGACTGACATGGCTAAATCGACTCCGCTCATCGTGCTGATCATTTTGGTGAAATTTTCCCTTTTTCTTCTCATACTTACATACATTTAATATTTATGAAAGGTATGAAAATCAAAAAAGATATATAACTTTGCTATTGCATTGGGCTGTTAACTACGTCCCGGAATATTTTGCTTGTGTGTTTTCCGATTTCGCAAATTTTTGGCAGGAGTATAATACATACTACTCAGAAGCAGCTGACCAATTTTCATTGAAATATCAATATTGAATTATAAGCGATTGCTTTTGAAAATAGCAGAAATTTTATGCTGAAAAGTGGGCGGCGCCACACCTACTTCTTCAAAATTTACAACATTTTTTTCCGGTTAAGTTTTTCTTAAAAAGTTTTTTATTGATATAACTTGTTTGGTTGTAGAAATATCGGTTTTTAAATTTTCCAAAAAAAATTTTCAGAACTATGTTAAATTGGGGTGCTTTATCACTCGCCCAGCACAAGTGATGCAAATTTTTTGGATTATCTAACAGAAATTTTACTTAATAAATATGATAAAAGCAACCATAATATAGTAGTTGGAGATTTTAATATAAATGTGAACTACACTTCTAAATATAGTACTAAACTGTCCGAGATATTTTCTGTGATGGGAATGTCCAAAAAGTAGAGTTTAACACAAGAATTACAGATACAACTGAAACTAAAATTGATTTGCTGTATTCAAATTCAGAAGAAATAGAATGCAAACATTTGATGGATTTCAAAATCTCTGACCATGAAACAATAAATTTCAGTGTCAAAACGTCTAAATCATTCAAAATGAGAATGGTGAAGAAAATTACTGCTTGGGACAGATACAGTCGTGAAAGTTTACAAAACATACTAAGATCGTTTAATTTCAATTTCAATAATAACCTGCGAATTGATGATAAAGTGGAACTTATAAATATCAACATAATGCAAGCAATGGAAAGCTTGACTTACGAAAAGGAAGTCTACATAAAGTTAATGAATAAATGGTATGACCATGAATTGGCACAAATGAATAAAAATAAATTTAACATATACAAACATGCGTTACAGACTGGAGTGTGGGATGAATACAGAAGTATAAATAAAATGTACAAAAAACGGGTTAAAATAAAAAAAGTTGAATTTATGGAAAATAAAGTAAAAATGAGTGAAAATAACGCTAAAGAAATGTGGAAGTACCTCAAACAGGCGGCTTGTCTTTCCGAGGATAACGACGGTATCAAAAAAGCGGTAATAGATGGTGTACTGGTTGAGAATGATACAGAATTGGCTAATAAACTGAACCAATTCTTTATAAACAGTGTAATTGAAATAAATAGAAACATACTTAGCATTGTTCTAGTAATGAACAATAGTCAAGCCAGCTGTACATTTAAGTTTTCGAAAATCACAACCGTTGAAGTTATAAATATTTTAAAAAGGTTTAAGTACAAAATTGGCGGCAGAAAACTTTTATCAGATGGAGTACTGAAAGACTCTATTGAGTATTTAGGGTACTTCTATGCACTTATTATAATAATAATATAATAATTTATAATTATAAATGATAGTGTGGAAAGTGGCGTGGTACCAGGAAGATGGAAAACGTCGACAGTGGTACCTGTTAAAAAAGTAAAAAAGACAGAAGAAGAAGAAGAGTTTAGACCAATAAATACCCTACCAAGTGATGCTAAAATATTAGAAGTACATGTCAAGAATCAACTGATGAAGTACCTAGAAGAAAATAAAATTGTAGTCCAACAACAATCGGGCTTTAGAGAAAAACATTCGTGTGAGACAGCCCTCAATTTGGTGATATCTGATTGGAAAGAAGAGCTAAATAAGAAGAATGTAGTTGTTTCGGTATTCCTGGACCTCAAAAGGGCATTTGAAACGGTGGATAGAGACATTTTACTAAAAAAACTACAACAAATTGGTATAACTGATATGGAGCTAGAATGGTTTAGTAGCTACTTGAAGCAGAGAAGACAACGAACTGTGATAAATACAGCGATATCCGAAGAATTGGAAGTACCCATAGGGTTACCACAAGGGTCGGTTTTGGCACCGATATTGTTCCTAATTTATATTAATGATATTGTCAATGCCGTCGATAGATGCGAAATTCGACTCTTTGCCGACGATGCATTAATTATGATAAGTGAAAATAATATTAATGTCGCTATATCAAAAATGCAAATGGGACTGAATAATTTATATACATGGCTGTGCGGAAATAGATTAAAACTTAATATTAATAAAACAAAGTATATGGTTATAACCAGAAGAAACTTTAATGATCTCAACATTGAATTGAAAATAAATAATGAAAGCATACAAAGAGTAGAGAGTATAAAATATTTAGGTATTATAATTGATAATAAACTTAAGTTTGAGGAACACATAAAATACACCGTTGCGAAATTAGCTAAAAAAACTGGGATTATGCAGAGAACATCCAAATATCTACATAAAAAATACAAAATACTTATATATGAATCTATTATTGAGCCACATTTTGTATATTGTCCATCGATATTATTCATAATATCAGATAGTGAAATTGATAAACTTCAGAAGCTTCAAAACCGGTGTATGCGATCTATCCTTAAAAAACGTAGTGATGCCAGAACGGCTGACATGCTGAATAGTTTGAACTGGTTAAGTGTTAAACAAAAAATTTCCTTTCACTCCATGAAGTTAATTTATAATATAATGATACGGAGCTATTGAACATAGTCACCAAATTGCGTTTCGACAAATTAATTTTTGGCGGAGTTATCGCATAAAACTTTTTTTGGAATAATCCATTATAAAAGTAGCGGGCCACGCCCATTTTCGAAAATTTTTATTTTTTGGATTTCTTACTTTACGAAAACTTTAAAAGTGAAATATAAATTATGTAAAGCTATTTTACGCAAAGTCATTGCCTATTTAATATATCTACGATCCTCTTCACAATCTTTCATATATAAAAGTGGGCGTGGACCTTAGCCGATTTCGCCCGTTTTTTCCTCGAGTATTCCTTGCACACCTGGAAACCAGCTTGCTGAAAATCGTTTCGATATCTTAAACTGTGTTTGATTTATGATTAGTAACATCTCTAAATTTGACTTAATCAAAAGTGGGCGGTGCCACACCTATTTTCAAAAATTTCTTGAAAATTTTATTTCATGCCTCAGTCTTAATGTGTACACTAAATTTTATTCTTATAGG
Source organism: Merzomyia westermanni (assembly GCA_949987695.1). NCBI lineage: Eukaryota > Metazoa > Arthropoda > Insecta > Diptera > Tephritidae > Merzomyia > Merzomyia westermanni. Next base: position 95,516,019 of record OX465288.1, read on the forward strand.
TGTATTATGTACTGAGTAATCACTTTTTTTGTGTTTTCGAAAGTATTCTATATATAAAAAGTGGGCGTGGCTATCATCCGATTTCGTCCATTTTAAGCAGCGCTCGGAGATGAGTGCCAAGGAACCTGCATACCAAATTACATTAAGATATCTCAAAGTTTACTTAAGTTATCGTGTTCACAGACGGAAGGACGGACGGACGGACGGACATGTCTTAATCAATTTCTCTTTTAATCCTGAACATTTTGATATGTATAAGTCAATATCTATCTCGATCCGTTTATACCGTTACGTACTGCCGTTACGCGACTAAAGTTAATAAACCTTGTGTGCGTAGCACTACTAGGTATAACAAAAAGTAATTCTCTGTTTGCGTCGGAGTTTTGACGTGTTCTCCGATATCAAAATGTCTATTGCCGCAAAGCGTATAACTAAGAAACACAAACTTACTGTTCCGTTTTCCAGCCTAGTTCTGTGGGGGCAAAACCACTATATCATATTTCCATTTGCCGCAAAGCCGACTAAACTATGAAACAAAATACGTCAAAATTTTCCTTTACTGGCGGATCTTCTGTTGCCCAGCTAGCTCGTGGTAGAACTAGAGACTCTTATCTAGGGGTGAGTCGTGCCCCACGTTTGTTATCCCGAAATGGCTTCCTTGCAAGTAAACCTTCTTCCTGCTCGCTTCATCGACCGGTCTTCAAAGCAAAGCAAGCCTGTTATGGTTTACTTTCAATTGGAAGTCATTTTTATTTGGTTTGATCGGTCAGGACTCACTGAGGCTGATTAGGTAAATTCACAGTCTTGATTCGCCCTCCGGCTCGGTATTAAATCGATAGCTACGGGAAAGTGCTATGATTTTGTTGAGGTGGCATCACCAAATATTCCCATAGAGTGGAAAAGGCACCAATAACGGAACTTTTAATTTCCAGGCAAACAAGTGTTTGGTGTGTTCTTGGTGTGCCCAGAGTTAAATTTCGGGTAAACAATAAGTGTGAAATTGAGGGGAAATGGGCAATTGGCATCCAAAAGGTATTTTCCTTTGTCTGATTGAATTTAAAGTATTTAAGTTGGTAAAAGTGCACAAGTACAAAGTATGTACGGATTGAACGTGACATAAAATTCAATGCATTTTTTTTAATGCACTATCTCGAAAACAAAAACCAGCCAAGTGAATGATACGCCCCCAAAATGCCAGATTGACTAGGGTGGGAGACACATGGAATCCCGTCCTGATCTCTGACTTTATAACGGCTGACATCACAGTTTCGACCAAACGCGAGTAAAACAAAGTATATTGCCAGAATACATTTTAACAGCAAATGGCGATCCATTAGTGGTCAAATTGGACTTAAATAAGCTTTAAAGAGGCAGTATTTTGTTACTATGTGCAATATTAACAAAGCTTGTAAATCGGAATATTATTGTCAACGGCGAGATCGGATGAGGAGTTCCCTGTGTCTCCTATCCCAAACCCAACGTGGGGTTCCGCGGACCACTAAGAGAACACATCAAACGCATGCTCTAGAACCTTCCTAATTTTGCGCGCCAACGGAAGCGTCCCTTCAGGGTTTGGACTGGACCAAAAATTCAGTAATTTTCAATACCTACTGCACTTTGATCCAAACCTACTACGCTTTATCTTTTCATGGCATAGTCTACAAGTAAATTTTTTTTATACAATCATTTTTTTTTACTATAAACTCTCCTATAAAGCGTCAATCACTATTAATATTTAGTTTTCCTTTCTTTTTTTTTTTATTCCCTACGAAAAATTAACCCTTATTAAAAATAGCAGCTGTGCAAATAGTAGTAAACTTAAACCTTACTGAATTCATCTTGTACTTAAGCTTCAAAATCAAATTCATAATTACAGTAAAGTAAATTCTAAATTTAATTTGCGATGGAAAAGCAAACCAATATCCTTAGCCTTAGCTCTATGACATATTTATTCTATTTTGACATTCATACTACTCTTTTACCAGATTTGGTAGTAATAAAAGAGTGGTAAAAAAACGAAGCCTGATGGCAACCGCGATAGCATCGCGCTGCATTGCAACCCCTTTTGCATGCTACACTTAAATCAACCAGAATTGTTCCAATACCGCAGTGCCCGTTAGTTGGAAATAATGGAAATTCCTAACGAATAGCGGAGTTGCGCAAGTACAACCGACATCAAAAGTAAAAGCAAAGAGCATGTATGAATAAGAGGCACCAACACGTATGTTCGAGCAGAGCTACTCGCTACACTTGCTCGCCGATATCTATTAAGGTTTCAAGCATTCCCTTTTGTGCATTTTTTTAATTTATTAAGAGTGACTTTACCAAATATCAGCTAATCGAATGAGTAGCAAATTTTTATTTTGAGTAGCTGACTTCATTGACTTTTTGATGAAGTTGAGTCTTTCCGGACATTGCGTTTTCATGAAGTTGAGGATATTTGCCTATTATGTTTGTGCAAATTGATCAACTTAATGGAAATAAAATATTAAATATGACAATTATCAAAATATTGGAGTATTTTCATTTTATTAATTGAAAATGTTTTCCAATAGATATTTGAAGGTATTTTTATTTTTATTTCCATAAAATATGCATGCAAGCTTCCATCTGATATGGTGGTTTGGCTTACCAGACCCAGGCTCAACTCCCATCACAAGGAACAAAAATTTTCTTTTCCCTTTTTTATTAATATTTGATACTTTTTTTAACTAGAAAAGGCATTTAGATTGAAAATAAAACAAAATAAAATTTTGAACTAGATTTGAAAAGCATGCTTCAAGATATGCAAGGCATGCTTACAAGTATGAAATATTTGATTGCAAAGAGTTCTGCTATACAAAACCTAAGTAGAAACGGATATCAAATAGTTGAAATATACAGACTATTTCAATAATATTATTATAAATTTTAATTTTTTTAATTTAAAACTTTTAAATTTTTTAGCGAATTTGATCTAAATTAAAAAAAAAGTTCACCTGTCCATAGTTTTCAAAAAAGCATACCAACTTCTAATGGCAATTGTTGATTTTTATATAAAATAAGTAATCAATTTTTCCTTACCGATATTTTCGAAAAAAATCATATCTTATACGTTTATATTATTAACCAAGTTTCAGTTAAATTTCAAAAAAAAAATCGAAAGTCCATAGTTTTCAAAAAAGCCATACCTACTTCTAGTGGCAATTTTCGAATTTTATTTAAATTAGGTAATCTATTTTTTCACCTATTTTTTTGAAAAAATTCATACCTAATTCTATATATTTTTTCCGGATTTTTTTTAAAAATACCTAGCCATAACCTATTATTTTTTATAATAGCACTAATATAATAATTTTATCCAAAAAAAGATTCATTCATAATCAGATTTGATAAGAAAATGTTTATTATCACATAATTTTGTAGGTACAAACGTCAATACGTATTATGCCATCTAATATATGTATACTCTGCTGGCATCGTTAAATGGATGAAGGATATATGTGCAAACATTTAAATTTCGCGAAAACTCAGTTGAATGTTCTGAATTTTTATAGACATAGCGAAAATTCTGAAATTCCACATAACACCTTCATTCATGCAATATGAACATTCACACATAAATACATATGCATGCGCGACAGTAAAGAACAATGTTGCCGTTCCAGCTTCTAGTGAAATGCAAGAAAAGGGGGACTAAATAAATTACTAGTGAAAACGCAAAATCCATACTGTTTTCATTTATTATGGTGTGTAACTTGGCAGGAATATAGCTAGTCGGTTGACTACGCTTTTATTTAACATTTCAGAAATGTTAATAGCATAGAAGTGTTGAAAATATCCAAATTTGCAAAAGGCAGTCACAAAGGAAGCTGGTGCCGACAGGGTAAAATAGATAATTAATACAACATTGTCAAGCAAATCAGTCGCTCTGCTACTGCGATCTACTTTTTTAAGGGTTCTCATCACAAAGCTCAAATTTAACAAACGACATATACTGCGTACTTTGGCACGTTTAAAATAAAAATGCCAATTTTGTATGAAATATATGAAAAATATATAGAAAATTTTGAAAAATTACTTTTTCGTGTTTTAGTATAGATTTATACCAATTTCTGGTCAATATCTGTATTTTTTTGTTTTTTCAGTTTCTTCATGTTACCTGTCCTGGTACTTGTACCTGGAACTTTCTGTATGGTGGGTCAGAATTTTATCCAATATACAATGCTGGTTGCCTAGCAAAGTTAGGTACTTTCCTAAATTAAACATTTGTAGCAAATATGCCCAGTTGAATTTAAGTTTACCCCGTCACTGAATACCCCCAATATGAATTGAAGTTAGAAATTAAGATTTTTGTCAGATTTTAATTTTGTCGATCAGGAAATAATATTTGATTTATGAATGAAATAGTTATTGTTGTATTTATGACGACAGATTTGTAGGACAGATTTCGCTGCTGCGACTGTGCGTAGGAATGGTTTTTGTTTTTGTATCATGGTAGTTGGTGGACAGCACATGCATTAGAGGGGGATGTGAGGACATGTGTAGGTATTTATGTGTGATTGTGCGCATACGTTTGTTTGTTTTTTTGGACATATGTATGTACACAAATATGTGCGTGCGCGGTAGCTTTACGCATGCACACTTTTTGGTGGATGATATGGGAATATGAATGTGTGATTTGCCGACGGCAAAATGAATTCTTCCCATATTAATGATTTGTTGATATGATATTCACATGCATATTTCCTTTTTTCTGCAATTTTATTATCCTTACGTAAAATCCTACTCCCTATATTTATTTTTTATGTTCAATAATTCAAATTTATTTCAAATGCAATTGCTATGAAACTAATTTTGGTAATTGTTTCCTTTAGGAGACAACTGCCAAAATACGTCCGAAGTTATCGGGAAAGGTATCAAAAGATGCGTTTTGACCTCGGTGAAGAGATATTTGCAATCAAAGTTGAAAGTTTTTTGTCATTTTCATGTGGTTGTTGTAATCACGTATTAGGGTGTACCGAAAAGTTCAAAAGTGTGTTCTGCGCAGAAATATTGTGGACCGCGTAGCCGGTGTTGGACCGGCTAAGGGTTAAGTTTTTTGAAGCGCGGCCGAAGGCCGCCTATACAGAAAGGTGTACCGAGCATGGGACTGGATCGCCTTGACGATTCCCAAAACTTCCCCGCTTATAAATACACATGTACACACGTAATAATTCCAAATTTCATAAAGTACAACTATTTTCTGCCAATAACTGTAAATGAGCTATTCTTGTGTGTTGGAATATCTGTTCTAATTTAGTTAGGGGCTAGCGGTATCTTGTCGGATTGGTATAGCGGTTGCGAGAAGATGTCAAAGCGTAGTATTCCATGTATTGTATGATCTACGCTTGGGTATCTTAATGGGGGTGTTCGCGCCTTGCACACACCAGCGCCACCCCAAACCGTCGACTCGTAGGTGCTTACACCCTCCTCCTCCAAGCGGGGGAGGAGCCTCCTCGTGGTGATACCTGGTAACGCTACGGCGGCTAATTCGAGCGGCGACCTTTTCAACCCCAAAACCCCCCCTCCCCCCCCCCCCCCCCTTTTTTCCTTCCTTGTAAGGGCTGGATCAAGGTGTCATACGACCCGTGCCGATGATCAACCTGGCTGGGGGCCCTTAAATAGCCCAGTCGCGAACGGAGTGCTTCGGACACCGGGCGACCTCCGATTCTATTTAGCCTTACCCGGGTAATGCGGATCTCTGCCCGGGTGGACCGTCCCCTTCTCCGCCACTCGTGGGTCCTAATTATGGAAAAATACATAAATAAAAATGTAAATAAAAGCAAGGTGTCTGACTCTCCTAATAAAAAGTCAGCAGGAGCTCGCTCCGCTAAGATGGTCACGGGGAAACCGGACCAAAACAAAGATACGAAAGCCGAGAGGACACCCCGGCGTTTCAGTGCTGCAGCGGCAGCTAGACGGGATAGGGCTGAGTGCAAAACCGGTCCGAGTAGTCCGATGACCGGTGCCTCTACCAGGGGTGCCGATCGGGAGGCCAGCAACGCAGCTACCACCAATCCTGTAGCTTCCACCAGTGGCCTTGCCATTCAGCGCAAAGCGTCTGGCGAGTCCGTAGCTGGGGGCGCCAAGGGTGAGGGGGGTGCTAGCGATAGGGCCAAGGACTCGGTGCCTAGGCAACCCACAAAGGCCAGCCACCAGGATAAGCGGTCTGCAGCCCGGATTCTGTACAGAAACGCGACCTCACCGACAAGGGAGGAAGATGTTTCTGCGGAGGTTTGGGCGAAGCTCCAGCGAGACCTGGCGTGGGCTCGGCGGGTAGTGCCGGATTTTAAACTGGAGTTGTATGGCGCTAACAAAGGGGAAGCCTCTAAGCGCAATCGCTCAGTCGAGGTGACTACCCCAACGGCACCGAAAAGGGCCAAAACGCAGGGAGGCTATACACGGTCTTTCGCGGCGGTAGCCAAGGATCGCAAGATCATTGGCGTTATCGATGAGGGCAGCGTAGATGGCAGGATCCCGAAACAACAATGGAAGTGGATCGAAGCCGCGCTCGCTAAAGTTGCCATCCAGGTGAAGAGGGAGAACCCTGGACCGCCACCATCCTATACCGATGCAGGATGGTACCAAGGCAATGTCAGGCTGATCGCCTGTGGAGACGCTAGGTCCGTGGACCTATACAAGATTGGCGTGCAGCGAATAGGGGAAGTGTACCCTGGCGCGCGCCTCAAAGCAGTGGATGCGTGCGACATCCCGCAGCGGCCAAGAGCTAGAGCCTGGGTTCCAGTGACGCCAACGGAGCCAGATGAAATCCTGGAACAATTGCAGGAGTTTAACCCGGGTCTACCGACCCAAAACTGGAAGGTGGTCAGCGTGGACAAAGCAGCCGGACAAGCGACGATGCAGATAGTTCTGCTGGTAGACCAGGTAAGCATCGAGGCCCTGGACCGGTGCGACTACCGCGTAAGCTATGGCTTCAAAAATATAAGCCTGAAGGTGTACAAGGCGGACGCCGAAGCCCTGGCTAATTTTTCATCTCTGGCGGAGGTGGAGCCTCCCCCCAGCGATAACGAGATGGAGGTTGATGACAGTGGGTCGGATGTGCGGAGCGGCTATGCCTCGTCCAGCTTGGACGGTAGCGGGACTCTCAGGAGGCTTTACTCCGAGAGTCAGCTTCTGAGCGAGGACGACGCCGACGCGACGCTCACGGAGGAGAGTGCTAAAAAGCAAGATGATGAGGGTCCTCCAAATCAACCTTCATCACAGTAGAGCAGCGTCAGCTGCGCTTCTACTCCAACTTTCGGCAGGGGGAGTAGATATCGTTTTAGTTCAAGAACCGTGGATCACTGGAAATAGGATCTGTGGTTTGAGGACTCCCACTTACAAGCTCTACAGCGCTCAAGATAAGGGTAAGCCTCGTACGTGTATTTTAGCTAAGTCGAATATTAACGCTTTTCTTCTACCCCAATTTAGTGACGGAGATCTGACAGCGATTAGCGTCGAGGGGTTGGGTAGAAGTTGTAGATTTGTCTCCTTCTATCTGGCCCACGATCACGAAGGTTCACTACCGCCACATAACTTCAGAGAGCTCGTGAGTTCCACTAGGCCACGTAATAATCTAATTGTGCTTGGAGGCGATGCGAATGCCCATCACACTCAATGGAGCAGCACCGACACAAACGACCGAGGTGAGTCACTATATAACTACTTATTAGGCACTAATCTAAGTTTATGCAACAGGGGAAGTGACCCCACATTCATAACAAGGAACCGCGAGGAAGTCCTTGATATTACACTGGTCAGCGACTCCTTCAGCGACCTCATAGAATCATGGAGGGTTCTAACAGAACACTCCTTCTCAGACCATAGATATATTAGTTTCTCAATAGCAGATACGCACACATGTCCAAAATTCATACAAAATATAAAAAGAACAAACTGGGGCTACTACAGGAAGCTCATTGATAGAAATCTATCAAAACAAATGGTCACACCTAGAAATGATAAGGAACTAGACGAGCTAGTCAACACTTTTAATCAACAATGCAAGCTTGCTTTAGATAAGGCCTGCCCGATCAAAAAGGTAACGGAAACCCATAAGCCACCTTGGTGGTCGTCTGATCTAGATAGACTCAGGAAGGCTTGTAGGGTTGCCTTTAATAAAGCCAAACAGGACGGCCGCGAGCTATCCTGGGCTGTTTACAAAACTAAGCTAAGTACATATAAAAAAGAAATCCGCAAGGCCAAACGAACCTCCTGGGTGGAATTCTGCAGTGAAATTGAATCCACATCTGCTGCCTCGCGCTTGAGGAGGGTGCTCTCAAAAGCGCCAGCAACACTGAGCCACGTCCAAATGCCAGATGGGCAGTGGACGGATTCGACTACGGATACCATGAATCTGCTCCTGGATACACATTTCCCGACATGCACAGACGTGTCTACTACTACCGGCGGAAAGGTGCCTTCCGATCAAATGATAAGGGAGATCACCGATGAGAAGAAGCTAGATTGGGCTTTATCTACCTTCAAGCCCCATAAGTCGCCTGGACCAGACGGAATATTCCCGGCCCAGCTACAACATACATCCGGGCTTATCATGCCCTGGTTGAAAACTATGTTTATAGGCTGCCTAAGGCTCAACTACGTACCCACTTCATGGAGGGAGGTTAAGGTAGTCTTCATCCCCAAAGCCGGGAAGCCATCTCATACTAAACCTAATGACTTTAGGCCTATAAGCCTATCCTCATTTCTTCTTAAAACCCTAGAAAGACTTCTGGAGGACTATGTCAGAAGATCGATTGACCCAACTCAGCTCTCGCGGGCTCAGCATGCCTACAGTAAGGGTAGGTCAACAGATACTGCCTTGCACTCTCTTGTATCTGTTATAGACAAGTCACTTAACCTAAAGGAATATACTTTGGTGGCTTTCCTCGACATTGAAGGCGCTTTCAATAACATCCTTCCGGAAGCTATCACCTCTGCGCTGACGGGTCTGCGGGTCGATACCTGTCTGGTGGAGTTCATTCGTAAACTGCTTACTAGCAGACGGATCACAACCGAGCTAGGTGGGAACTCGATTCACAGACTCGTTAACAGAGGTACCCCACAGGGAGGTGTTCTCTCACCGCTACTTTGGGTGGTTACTGTAAACCAGCTTCTACGCCTCATGGAAGCGGAAGGCCACCAAGTGATTGCGTACGCCGATGACATCTGCGTTATGATGCGGGGAAAATTCCCTCAAACTCTATGCAACTTAATGGAATCAGCCTTATCTAAAATTTGTGACTGGGCAAAGTCAACAGGTCTGGGGGTTAACCCCGAGAAAACCGAGCTAGTCCTCTTTACTAGAAGGTACAAAATACCGAACCTTATACCACCAAAAATTGGTAACACGACTTTGGCATTCAGTGACAAAGTCAAATATTTAGGAGTTACTCTAGACAGGAAACTACTCTGGGGTGACAATATAACAGAACGGGTTAAAAAGGCAACGTGCGCGTTGTTTACTTGCAAGAGAGCAATTGGTGTTTCGTGGGGGTTTTCTCCCAGGGTAGTGCACTGGATCTACACAGCCATTGTTCGCCCGATCCTACTCTACGGAGTGCTAGTCTGGTGGCCTGCACTTACTAAGAATACGTACCTCAAACAGATACAAAAAGTCCAAAGGAGTTCAGAACTCTGCATAACCGGGGCCCTTGGGTCCACCCCGACAGAAGCACTCAACACTATGCTGCATCTACCACCGCTTGATTTGGTGGCGAAGGAAGTAGCCACGATCACAGCTTTGCGAATAAGGGAGACTGGCGTCTGGATAAATGGACAAAGTGGGCACGCCACAATCTTGGGCAACCACGCGCCTGTTAACATTCCACCACACACGGACTACTGCGCGTCAAATAACGTGTTTGTCAGGAACTACGAGGTTATAATACCGACAAGACAAGAATGGGACAGCAGACCACATACGGTTCGGGGCGCCATCAACATCTTTACTGATGGCTCCAAGCTTGAGGGGAAGGTGGGGGGAGGAATCTTTTCACCGGACCTGGGACTAGAGATCTCCTTCCGTCTTCCCGACCACTGCAGCGTGTACCAAGCGGAAATGCTGGCAATACACGGCGCGGTGAAAAGCTTGGTATCCATGCCCCAAAATGGTAAACAGATCTATATCTTCTCAGACAGTCAGGCCGCACTTAAAGCCTTGAACTCATATGTCGACAATGCAAAGTCGTTACCTGAATGTCGCAGATCTCTCAACGAGATGGCTCAGCACTTCAGTATTAGCCTTATTTGGGTACCTGGGCACAGGGATATTGAAGGCAACTGCAGAGCGGATGAGCTGGCTAGACGGGGTACCACCACCCATCTCCTTCCAGGAAATAGCTCGGTAGGCATACCCATGGCCTCCTTTAAATTTAGTGTTAGCACAAAAACAATGGAAATAGCAAATATGCTCTGGTCAGGGCTCTCGACGTGTGAGATATCCAGGCTAACCTGGCCTTCCTACAACAAAAGACGTACAAACTCCCTGCTGTCCCTCAATAAATCGGACATTTCATCCCTGGTAAGGGTTCTAACAGGGCACTGTTTAATAGGCACTCACGGCGCCAGAATGGGCGCAATGTCTAATGATTACTGTCGCAGCTGCAGATGTATTGAGGAGGAGGAAAGTGTTCAGCATCTGATGTGTCAATGCCCTGCACTCAGCAGGCGACGGTTAGCTATCTTGGGCCAACCGTTTCTCAATAACCTCGCTGAGGTATCACAAATGGAATTAAAAGCGTTATCTAAATTTATTGACTCCACGAAGTGGTTCGATCCCCTGCCTTGAACAGGGTGTGAGTTGGTTTTCCCTGGCGTCGACGGCAGCGCAACCGTGTGAGTCGACTGGTCCTTCTCAGCTCTCGGGAGACCTTTGAACTCGGATACTCTAGGGTTGTTGGATCGGCTAACTGTTAAGCGGCTGAGCTGCTGTCGGCGTCGGGGATGACTTGCTCGCATCTCTGGGGCATAGAGGTGGGTAGAGACCGTATAGGGTATCACAATGGGCCTATTTAGTGGCCTAAGTGTCGGGCAGAGTCCAGGTACTCTGTCCTGCCCTTGCAACCTAACCTAACCTAACCATGGTCTACGATCACTTCAGCCTCGTCGGACGTAACCAGCCCTTTTGGCGTACGTGTAGCAACAACTCTTCTATCTTTTTTTGCGTAGATATCGTGCCTGATCTTTAAAAGTCCTTATAGGTTTTAATGATTTTATATATATATATAAGAACAAATTGTGTTTACATTTTTTTTGTTTGCAGAATGCATCAACGCGCAACACACAACGCGCCTATCAACGCGGTACCATCGCGCCACATAAAGGGGCGTCATCAACGTGCCACTATCGAGCGCATCCAGACAAGTACACAAAAAAAAAAATGTTTGAAATATCGTTATAAAAAGCTTTCTTTCAAAATGTATTATAGGCTTTGATTATAATACTTTTCTTTTCAAATGTTTATAATCCAAAAAGGGGGGGAAAAATATCAGAATTTTGTAAGCTTAATATTTACTCGGAAAGTTTCTTTTAAGAGTTATTACAAAGAAGAAAAATAGAAACTTTTGGATAAAATTTAATTATTGAACACATTTTGTATTTCGTATTTTAAAATTTATTAAATGAATTTAGAATAAAATTGTTATACAAATGGCAGTGCTGACGTTCGTCGTTATTTAGAAGGCCTATAGTATAGTAGGTAAGGGGCCATCGAGATTAGGTGCTTCGATGGCCATGGATAAGGCTGGGCCAAGCTCCGGGCGTCACAACAACACCTTTGTTCGGCCTTTATGTTTGTTTATTTTTATATTTGTTTGTATTTTTTTCTTTTTCAGAGTTGCAACCGGTCGTTTCCGGTTCGTTTTTTTTTTTTAATTTTCGGGGTTTCCTTTCGTTAATTTAAATTAGTCTGTTTTTTTTTGGTTTTAATTTTCGGTTATTTTTGAATTTTGATTTCCATTTTAAATATTTGGTTTGCCCGCTTCTTTTAAATTTTAGTTCGAGTTTTCTGTTTTTTTATTTGAGTTTTGAATGTTTAAATGTCAACGGTCTGTTGTTGTTTTTCCAGTTGTTTTAGGGCGGTTTGTGCGTTTTCCCCGCGTTTTAAAGGCGTGATTAAAATTTTTCTGATTATGGTGCAGGACGGTAAGATTGGCAAGAGCCCACCCCAGCCGACAATGACTAGCCACAGCGCACCATTGATATCATGCCGACCGCCTTCCTTACCGACCAGAAATAAATTCACGATGGCTTCAGTTTTCCGCCTAACCATTACTTGTGTTAACTCTGATAGATACTTAAAAGACTAGGGAAATAAGTACGTAAAGCCAAATTAAGTGTATAAAAGAATACAAAAACAGTAAGAAAGTGTAAGTTCGGGTGGAACCGAACATTATATACCCAGTAGTGATCTGTTATGGCATACCAATTTACGCAGGTCTATTTTAATACTTTCAGCTCGTATTTGCGTTCAAATAGACAGACGGACTGCCAGATAGACGTATCGAGAGACGGGCATGGCTACATCGACTCAGCTCATCCTCCTGGTCATTTCAGTATACGTGAATATCAAAAACGATATACAACTTCGCTTTTGCAGTGGGGTATTAACGAATTGCCCGAATATTTAAATTTTCATCCAGAACGTTTTGATATACATTAATAAATACATATCTCGATTCGTATATGCCGAATGAAGTAATATACCTTGTGTACCTAACAAAAATAGATATAAATAATGTGTGTCTTTTATAGGCGCCAAAGAACTCAACCGATCTTTATGAAATTTTCACAATATATACTTGGGTTCAGTGAGTACAGCATAGAAAATATATAGTTTTGGAAAAGTGGGCTATATAAAGGTTCAATTCATCATAACTCCGAACTTGTTTGGTCTAAATTAATGAAATTTTGATATATGTATCACTTAGTCAATATCTACATAATTTTTCAAAAGTGGGCGGTGCCACGCCCGCATATTTTGTGTTTTGTTTTGCTCTTGAACTTTCACGATAGGTTGAGGAGTTCGCTGGGCACGACACAGTCTGTATATAGCTTTTGGGAAAGCCCCCAGGTTATATAAAACTGCAGTTCGGTATAGTTAGGAGTTTATTTGGTTCAAGTTAATGACAATTTATAAATAGATGTATTCTACGTATCAAAACGTCAAAACAACGTCTCGCTAGTATATTATAAAATGGCGAAGGCAAACAACGAATTTCAGCATTCCTTTGTAAAACTGAGATACTAGTTTGCGTTCAAATAGACAGACGGACAGACAGACAGACGGACATGGCTAAATCGACTCCGCTCATCGTGCTTATCATTTTAGTGCACTTTTCTCTTCTCTACATTTAATGTTTATGAAAGGTATGAAAATCAAAAAAGATATATAACTTCGCTATTGCAGTGGGCTATTAACTACGTCTCGGAATAGTTTGCTTGTGTGTTTTCCGATTTCGCTAATTTTTGGCAGGAGTATAATACGTACTACTGAAAAGCAGCTGACCAATTTTCATTCAAATATCAAGATGAATTATAAGCGATTGCCTTTGAAAATGGCAGAAATTGTATGCTGAAACGTGGGCGGCGCGACGCCTACTTCTTCAAATTTTTTTTGCGGCCGAGTTTTTCTTAAAAAGCTTATTATGTGTGTGATATAACGTGCTTGGTTGTAGAAATATTGGTTTTTAAATTTTACAAAAAAAATTTTCAGAACTATGTTAAAAAACTGGGCGTGGACATTAACCGATTTCGCCCATTTTTACACCAAACAGTTACATTTATATATAAAACATTATCACTGTTGGGTCATTGCTTGGGACACCCTGCTTAACTAACAGCTGCCGTGGTTCAATAACCTGTTCAAATTCATTTACTTTAACTTTGTATCATTTACTTGGATTCAATAACGTACCTAACTGTCGCATTCCAATGTCTAGTTTAAGAGAATGTCCAATCATACAAACATACTCGTATATGTACTTATGTATTTCTAACTAACTTGAATGCTCCCACTCAACATTATACGTACACACACACGCTTGTATGAAATAATAAAACGGATGTTTTAATTTTTTCTGGCTCGCTCGGGAGCACTTTCTTTATGGAAGATCAAATAAGACTTCCCCTAATTTACAGCAATTTTCTTATTTATACAAGAATTGTGCCTGCGCTGCAACTGCACATGCCCTATTTTCCCTATGTGCTGGAAATATTGGAAAGTATTTCCTATGTAAATAATTTTGTTGTTGCGTTTTTCAGTGCGACCCATGTTCGCATAATGCTGGCTCGACATGTTACCGTAAGGCCGGTTCAGGTTTGGGTGTATGTGATATGTCAACATATGGATTGGCGGCGTGCCGCTTTGAAATGCTTGAGTGGCCAAATTCTCAAGCGACATACTTTTCGACTGTTGCTTAATCGTTTTTGGACAAAAACGCTTAGGCTTGCATTTATAATTTATTAAGTGCGATGGGACTTGGGTTAGCGATCATATTGCGCAAAGTGTTTTCGAAACTTTATTTGGGTTGGACGAAATATGAGTAGTAGTATTTCGGCAAAACGATTAAAGATTATGGCATGGGAACGACTAGCTTGTGCTAAGCGGACAATTTGGGTAGTATCAGTTACTTAACTAAAATGGATAATTTATTGGATGGGATCGGCTAGCTCATTGTAGACGATCCTCCTGGGAACGACGTGGGTGGTATTAACTTGTTCCAAGTTAACTTATGCTTATATATCTACATGCGCCAGAACAAAAGCGAGAATTTTGTCACCCATTTTTGCATCTTGTATAAACAAGCACACAAACGTGTATATTTGTATGCCCTATTTGAATAAGTTATACCTTTTTGGAACTATTGAAATTATTAAATAGTTAGTCTACTGTTGACCACCAAGGAGCGGTGTTTTATTTGCGCGACATTTATTGCTTTTTAGTTGTTAATTGCACATCCCGTTTTTTCTAGTTTCATTTCATATTTCAAAAATGTGTTGTCCACGCAAACGGAGAATGAAAAGCTAGATTCTGAGGATGGAGGTCGTGTTGACTTGGAAGAGTTGTACATAACAACAAAATTGTCAATTCAATCTCAACTCCCCGAGGATCGCAATGAAACATGGTCTGATTCAACTTGCGTTATGCAAACAGGTTCGAAACTACCCAAACTCAAACTTCCTTCATTCAATGGCAAGTATTCTGAGTATCAAAATTTTATTACCTCGTTTAAACAAATTATCGATAAAGAATATAGCCTGTCCAACATAGAAAAATTCAATCACTTACGCAATTGTCTCCAAGGTCCCGCATTTGAAACAATTGATGCGTTTCCAGTTTCTAATGAAAATTATACATAGGCCTTGGAAAGACTTAAATCTCGCTATGATAATCCAACCCTTATCTTCTTAGAAAATATATCGTCGCTTTTTGAACTTTCAGCTATTTCTAAACCAAATGGTGGTCAGTTGAGAAGCCTGATTGACATGGCATCTGCAATTTATGGTTCATTGTTGTCTCTAGGAACTGAAAGCCAAATCTCACAAGCCATGTTCATTTATTTAGTTTGCAGAAAGCAGAGGAGGAAACCAATCGCAAATGGAAGGAATCTTTGGATTTTCAGACACTACCCAGCTGGGCAGATTGCACCAAGGTTTTAGACAGACGTTGTCAATATCTCGATTCTGTTGATAACGCCCACGTCGTTGGACCCATTGGTCAAAATCCCAGCAAACCGTCAAATCCAAGAATCCAAGCAAGGGGTATTCATTCGCGGTACTAAATATGACTTGTTCAGTATGCTCAAGCAACAATCACAAAATACAAAGCTGCGATCGTTTCAAGGCTCTTAATGTATCACAACGCTTCGAACATGCAAAGAAAATGGGTCTTTGCATTAATTGTCTATCAAAGGGACATCAATTGTCGAACTGCGCTTCAACGCATAAATGCAAAGTTTGCTCTCATCAGCACCATAGCTTGTTGCATCGTGTCACCACTTCACAATCGTCAACTTCTAATTCACCATCCGCCGTTCACACACATATGAATAATACATCGTCGGATCACATTATTCTCGCCACCGCTATAGCCTGGTTCGTGACGCTTCTGGAAATTATCGTCTTGGCCGAGCTTTGAACGATGAACTTTCGCAAAAATTGATGCTGCCACGCAGTAAACACAATATCGAGATCCAAAGTATTGGTGAGTCTTCTACTAATATTAAATATAAAACTTCCACCAATATTAAGTCGCAAGCGACAGGTCTTGAACTACCACTAACGTTTTGCATTACGTCACATATCGCTTATCAACCCGAACCCGAGATAGACACATCTTCTTGGAATATCCCATCGAACATTGAACTTGCTGATGATCAATTTTATAAAACAAACAAAATCGATTTGCTTTTAGGAACAGAAAGCTTTTTCAGCTTACTTTCTGTAGGGCAAATTAAACTTGCTAGTAATCTTCCTATTTTACAGAAACCTCTTCTGGGTTAGGTCGTTTCTGGGCGGTATCGTGCGAACTCTGGGACGGTCAACACTAATTGTTTGTTAGCCTGCGCGGAATTAATCGATTCAAAATTGGAAAGATTGTGGCAAATTGAAGAAGTTTCAACCAGAGTTGACGTGTGGACTCGAGAACAGCATACCTGTGAAAACTGTGAAAAATTGTATAACGACATTGTCATTCGAAACAGTAGCGGTCGGATTATAGCCAAAATCCCATTCAAGGACGATCCTGCGTACATACTAGGTGCATCATACATAACAGCTTTGCGCAGATTCAATTCACTAGAACGTCGGTTGCAACGCTCACCTAACCTCAAGTCACAATACGTCGCATTTATGGATGAGTAGCAAAGTCTAGCCCACATGGAAGTATTCCTTTTCCCTAATCTCAATGAACCTGCCTATTACATCCCGCATCACTGCGTTTTGAAGCCAAACAGTACATCAACAAAATTGAGAGATGTTTTCGATGCATCCTGTCGAACTTCTACGCAGAAATCGATAAATGATCTACAATTGGTTGGACCTACTATTCAGAGCGAGCTCGTAATTCTTTTACTTCGTTTTCGTTTACATCGTTTTGCGCTTACAGCAGACATTGTTAAAATGTATAGGCCGGTGATGGTCAGTAAGGAACATCGCAAGTTTCAGTATATTTTATGGAGGAGTTCGCCTAATCAAGATATCAGAACCTACCAGCTCAACACAGTAACTTACAGAATGGCATCCGCACCTTATCTCGCTATACGCAGTCTCAATTATCTCGCTGATCAATATCAGTCAAATTTCGTCGTTGGTGCAAAAATCATCAAGTCATCTTTTTACGTTGACGACTTGCTTTGTGGTGCTGACTCCGTTGCCGAACTGTCGAGGATACAGGATGAGGTAACTGAACTGTTGAAATTAGATGGATTGGATCTGGCAAAATGGCATTCCAATAACCAGCGTTTCAGATGCGAAACTACCGATAAGTACTTAAATCTCGACACCTCTCTCACTAGTACTCTTGGTCTCAAATGGGCATTTTTTCGTTTCTTCCAAAGCAGCCAATAAATATCTTGTCACAAAACGGACAATTCTATCTATCGCATCGTCGCTTTTCGACCCACTTGGATTCGTAGCACCAGTAATCGTCACCGTTAAAATACTACTTCAGGAATTGTGGTTGCTGAAACTCGAGTGGGATGAATCGGTTCCGCAAACCATTCAATCTGCTTGGCAAACATTTGTCGACAATCTTTCGGATCTTTCCTCAGTTAAAGTTCCCAGGTACTGTTTGTCTCCTAATATTCAGTCTTTGCAAATACATGGATGTTGCGATTCATCGATTCGCGCTTATGGCTACGGAATTTGCACTCGCATTGTAGATAAAACTGGCAATATTTGCGTTCCCCCTCTCACGGCAAAATCAAGAGTAGCCCCAACTAAACGACAGTCACTACTGAAGCTGGAGCTTTGTGGTGCACTATTACTTGCTCGACTTTACACAAAAATTAAACCAATATTTTCTGATTATAATTTTGATACATTTCTTTGGACAGATTCGCAAATTGTACTTCACTGGCTCAAATTGCATTCGGCTACACTTTCGGCTTTTGTTAGTAACAGAGTTTCGGAAATACAGGATTTGACTGGGGATGCTTATTGGAGACATGTACCAACGAAAAGTAATCCAGCGGACATTGTATCTAGAGGAAGTACACCATCTGAACTCCCAAATTCTATCTGGCGCTCTGGTCCTGCATTTCTATATGAAGACGTAAGAAAATGGCTTTGTGAACCAACCAAAGAATTCGATATGGAGGTTGTTAATGCTGAAGTTCGAAAATCGGCACTTAAAGCAACTATATCCAGTAACTACCTACTTTAAATTCTCGACAGGCAAAGTTCTCACTCTCGAGAAGTTCGGATTGTTGCCAGAATGCTTCGTTTTTGCGCTAAATTGAAGAAAACCCAAACAGAAATTGCCAATGAATCACTGACTTCCGATGAACTACACCGCGCATTGTTATGCATTGTATGGAACGCTCAACAGCAACACTTCGCTGAAGACATTCGATTATTTCAGAAGGAGAAAACGATAAGTGGCACATTACGAAATCTAAACCCGTTCTTGGACACGACTCAAAGATTTGAATTGCCAAAAGTTGGCGGAAGACTTGAACTGGCTGATCTCCCAGACAACCAAAAACCCCCTATTTTGTTGCGTAAGTGTGAATTCGTCACACGATACGTTCGATATCTTCACATCAAAAACTATCATGCTGGACCCAAAGCATTGGTTGCTCTGATTCGCTTACAATTTTGGATCGACAACGCTCGTGAACTCGCTAGACGCATTGTACAAACCAAAATTACTTCAACATATGATGGGAAATCTTCCTGTTGAACGTTTGACACCATCACGCCCGTTTTCTTGTTGCGGCGTAGATTTTTGTGGACCTTTCAATGTGTATCTTCGAATCAGGGGCAAGATACCATATAAAGCCTATGTCGCAATTTTCGTGTGCTTTGCAACAAAGGCAGTGCACATCGAAGTGGTTTCAGACCTATCTACAGAAGCATTTTTAGCTGCGCTTAAGCGAATGATTGGAGAAGAGGGCTTCCATCTGATATTTTTTGCGACAACGCAAACTTGCTGAATTGAAAGCGTTCCTTTTCAAAGCAAAAAATAAACAGACCATTACAACTATTGCTCTAATGAATTTATAAATTTTCATTTTATTCCACCTAGGGCACCTCATTGTGGCGGCATTTGGGAGGCTGCAGTGAAATCAGCCAAGGGCCATCTGCATCGCAGCGTAATGAATGCAAGGCTCACTTTCGAGGAGCTCACTACAGTGTTGGCGGATATAAAAGCAGTTATCAACTCGCGACCTATATCACTTCGAAGCACTAATTCCAGGTCATTTCCTAACTGGCAGCGCATTATGGTCGCATGAATATATAAGCGAACTTTAAACACGAACGAAATGGAACACTGATAATGAGAATATCGCTTAAGACAAAATGGTTCTCATCCATGAGGATAATGTACCAACGCAACGATGGCTGATAGGTCGTGTTATAGACACAATACCAGGAAGGGAAAGGCGAGTTAGAGTGGTAAACCTACGCACCCCGAAGGGAACATGCCGTCGCCGAATTCACAAGATCGCAATACTACCGATTTGAAAGTCCTTTCAACGGGGCCGGGATGTTGGGTCATTGGTTGGGACACCCTGCCTAACTAACAGCTGTCGTGGTTCAATAACCTGTTCAAATTCATTTACTTTAACTTTACTTTTACTTGGATTCAATAACTTACTTAACTGTCGCATTCCAATGTCTAGTTTAAGAGAATGTACAATCATACAAACATATATGTACTTATGTATTTCTAACTAACTTGAATTCTCCCACTCAACATTATACGTATACACACACGCTTGTATGCTTACATATTTACATGCGCCAGAACAATAGCGAGAATTTTGTCACCCGTTTTTGCATCTTCTTTCACTAATGCATGCCTATGTATAAACACACACACAGATGTGTATTTGTATGCTCTATTTGAATAACTTATACCTCTTTGGAATTATTGAAATTATTAAATAGTTAGTCTACTGTTGACCACCAAGACGCGGTGTTTTATTTGCGCTACATTTATTCCTTTTTAGTTGTTAATTGCACCGCCCGTTTTTTCTAGTTTTTGTTTTATATAAATCGCGGTCAGAAAAACTATTCTGACACTACAATCACCAAATTTTCATTTCGACAAATCAATTTTTGGCGAATGACTTGAGAACAATAAGCCTTTTTATTGTCCGTTTTAATTTCAATTTAGTAAGCACAAATATTTTGTTAGCACGATAGCTATATTTTTTGTTCACAATCTTTAGTTTCGCTGTCTCTTTAGCACGAGAGATTAAGATTATGCTTTACAATATATGAAGCAATGCAGCACAATAAAATATTTTATTTAATTAGCACAACAAACGTAAATGGAAGTTTATCAATGTGCCTTGCACCATAACTTTGACGAGACTACTCAAACTAAATTCAATTATACTTTTTATGTCATACAAAATTCAAATTCTTAATATATGTAATTACTTATATTCAAAAGAAATGTAAAAAGCAACAATTGGCATTGGTACAGGAATATCACCTGATTTAACGGCAACGTACATAATATAAACAAGTTATTTTAGCAAATATATGAAGTACAGCTACCGACAGACAGCGGTACTGCACGTCAGCTGCTTTAATGCTACCATATGTACATATGTATGTGACTTTGTGTGTATAGTGAAGTTTCTCTGCAAAGCTTGCAGTAAGCATTGGTGGGATGGCAGAATCAAAGCAAGCGACGGCTATGCATTTATGTATAGCAATATGTATATGCATATGTACGCTGAAACGGCAAACGTCAAATGGTAAAATAGCATTGATGATAAATTAATACTGCTGTCAGTATTCGATCATAGTAAAAAGTAGTAATAAGAATTTAGTGCCATACTACTAAATATGTATAATGCGCTTATGACTAAACATACTCCGCCCGTTGGAAGGGTTAGGCTTTCAAGATATTGTCGTCAATTGGAAGTAGACATAGCTTTGACACACATCGTCTGTAGATGCCATTTGCAGTTTTTAGAACGGCAACTCGTACTACCTGGTCCTTTCCCATAATTGTTTCAATGACTCTGGCCAGCGGCCATTTTAACGGCGAATTGTTCTCGTCCTTTATTAAGACCACATTCGCAGGCTGTAGATTCGATGTAGATGAGCTCCATTTTTGGCGTTGGTGAAGAAGCGTTAAATATTCGGAATGCCACTTCTTCCAAAATTGTTGTTGCATGAAACACACACGCTGCCATCTACTAAGTCGGTTTATATCAATTGTTGCGATATCAGGTTCTACCACAGACGTGAAAGATGCGCCAATAAGAAAGTGCCCAGGTGTTAATACCTCAATGTCGTCAGGGTTCTCTGAAATGGGACATAAAGGGCGTGAATTTAAAATAGCAGATATCTGGCACACAAGTGTGCGAAGTTCATCGAAATTTAAATTTGAAAGGCCAACAACTCGGTAAAAATGATATTTGGCCATTTTTACTGCGGCTTCCCATAAACCGCCGAAGTGAGGAGAGCGAGGGGGTATGAACTTCCATTCAATTCCATCGTTGGCACACTGCTCATGAATCGCTTTCGAATGCTCTTGACTGAAGAATAGTTTTTTCAGGTCCGATAGCTCATTTTCAGCTCCAACAAAATTAGTAGCGTTGTCCGACCATATGATTTGCGGTGTACCACGTGTACAAATAAATCTCTTTAGGGCTGCCAGGAATGATGAGGTTGCCAAATCTTTTACCAGCTCCATGTGAACGGCCTTGGTTGAAAACCAAATGAATATGGAAATGTAGCATTTTATTGGAGCTCGATTTCGTACATCAGATTTGTAGAAGAACGGTCCACAAAAGTCAACTCCAGTGATTAAAAATGCTCGATTGCATTGCACTCTTGCGGCTGGTAAACTTCCCATTATATGTTCCATAAGTTTAGGTTTAGTATGAAAACAACGAACGCATTTGTTAATAACTTGACTTACGGTTTTACGTCCGCCAATAGGCTAATACTGAAGACGAATAGATGCTAATAACGATTGTGGCCCAGCATGCAGTAGTTTTCTATGGATGTTGTTGATGATTGCGTCAGTTACAGGATGCCGTTTCGGCAAGATAATTGGGTGTTTCGATGAAAAATCCAAAGTCGAATTTTGAAGCCTTCCGCCGACTCTAAGTAATCCATGATTGTCGGGAAAGGGATTCAGTGAACGAATTTCTGACGAAGTCTTTACTGCCTTTCCAGCCCCGATAGCTTTATATTCTTCTAGAAGATGTGTCCTCTGAATCATTCCAATAAGTAAAAAAGAGCCTTGTTGTAATTCCACTGTAGTGAGTAATCCAGTCGCTCTTGCTTTAGATGGCCTAGAAAACCGATAAATGTATGCATATACTCTCTGTAATTTTTCAAATGAGTTTGCAAATTTGCAATTTAGTGAAATACGAGTATCAGATGTAGTAGTAAATACAAACGCTTTCTTTCGAGATTCTGGTAAATTCTTCATTGGTAGAAACGGAGACTTTGGCCAATTTTGTTGATCATCACTAAGATACGATGGGCCGAACTTCCGCAAGGGCATATCTAAAAGTTCCTTCGGGCTAGCACCTCTTGAGAGGATATCAGCTTTATTGGAGTGGGTCGGAACGTAATTCCAACTAATGCCTTTGGTTAGCGTTTGAATTGTATTAATACGGTTTGCGACGAAAACATTAAAGTTGGCGGGTTCATTTCGCAGCCACGATAGAACTATTGTTGAGTCAGACCAACAAAATAATTTTCTTCCATTGAAATGCGTTGCATCGACGACTTTCGATACCAATTCGGCTAACAATAAAGCACCAGAAAGCTCAAGCTTCGGTATAGTGAGCGTTTTAAGGGGCGCTACACGGGATTTAGAACAGATAAGATTGTTTCGAATAATTCCATCTATTTCAGCTCGTATGTATATGCATGCACCATAAGCAGCAGCACTCGCATCGCAAAATCCATGTATTTGTATGTCAGCCTCTGGTATGAGTAGATATCTATCGAAACTAAAACGAGTAACTAGATTGTATTGATTGCATATTTCTATCCATTCTGTTTGTATTGCCTGAGATGGACTCTCGTCCCAATGCAGCTTCTCTTTCCACAGATTTTGCAAGAATATTTTGGCTTTGGCCACTACAGGCCCAATCAAACCAAGTGGATCATAGAGTCTAGCAACAGCTGAAATAATTGTACGTTTAGTTACTTTGCTTGGGGTCGCAAAAGGCGAAAAAGAAAAAATTAAAAAGTCCAAATTTGGATCCCATACCAAACCAAGTGTTTTTGTTATACTTGTACCATCGTCAAACGTAAGGAATTCTTGCCTGTCATTAGCAGCCACCTCAGCTAAAATAAAATTATTATTTGAGCACCATTTTCTCAAGTGAAAGTTTCCAAGCGACAGTAATTTTCTGGTTCGGTTTAGCATCTCTTTAGCATCATCCACGGAATTAGCGCCGGCAATCATATCATCTACATAAAACCCATTTTGTATTGTCTCTGCTCCAACTGGATAGATGCGAGCTTCATCACGAGCAAGCTGCTGCATTGAGCGACTGGCTAGAAAGGACGCTGGTTTGGTTCCGTATGTAACAGTATCTAATTTAAAAATACGAAAATTTTCATTAGGGTTATCTCTCCAAACTATACATTGAAGAAAGTTATCAGGATACGACATTCTTACGCATCGATACATTTTACAAATGTCGGCAGTAAGAGCAAATTTAAAAGTTCGAAATCTAAGTAAAATATCGAAAAGTTGAGGTTGAATTGTTGGTCCTTTCATCAAAATTGAATCTAGGGATAGTCCATTACTAGTTGGAGCTGAGCCATCAAACACCACGCGTAATTTTGTTGTTGTGCTATCAGCCTTAAAAACACAGTGATGTGGTAAAAAATGCGTTTGGATTTGACTTGGTTTATTTTCGACGACAGACATGTGATTCAAATCCAAGTACTCCTTTATAAATGATGAATATTGTTGCTTAAGTTCAGCATTACGCTGGAACTTTTTTTCCAGCGACTTGAAGCGATTTATGGCTTGCTCGTACGATTCTCCTAACTCGCATGAAGGGGATTTGGTTGGCAAGCTAACAGAAAACTCACCAGTTTCTAAACGCCTGTAATTTTGTGTGAAATGCCTTTCACATAAATCTTCCTCTATTGTAGTTGTTGGAGCAGATGGATTACAGTTATCTATGGTCCAAAACCTTTCCACTAAATTATTTAATGCTGTATCGGTGTCGTTTTCTGGAGCCATATCGATGGTGGCCAAGCAAGATAATTTTAAAACATTGTATGTGGTGGCGCCTGATGCAACCCACCCTAACTTTGTTTTTTGCAGTAGTGGTAAATTTTCACCCAAGCGTATCTGACCGACGCAGAGTAAATCGAAAAAGACGCTAGCTCCAATGAGCATGTCAATGCGCTGTGGCTCAAAAAATAGTGGGTCAGCAAGGCGAATGTTTGAAGGTATCTTCCAATCAACATCTTTCAACGAGTGACTTGGTTGGATATCAGTTATAGTGGATGTAACGACAGCCGTCAACTTGGCTGTGTACTCTGTTATACGAGAATGCAGATCTAAATCAACTATATGATTAGCGACGAAATCATTTTGGCCTATACCAGAAATGAACTGTGAGGATTTTGTTTTCTTAATTTGCAACTGGTTAACTAGTCTATTAGTTACGAAGTTGAGTTGTGACGCAGAATCTAAAAGAGCTCGACAAGGAATTAAAGAGCCAGATTTATTCTTTATGTATATAACGGCGGTTGCTAAGAGAACGAAATCTCTGTCCGCAACGCTAAGTTCAGCTGCAGAACTAACGAGTGCCGAAGCTGGAGGAACAAAAGTGGAAGATGAATAGTAGGCGCTATTAGCACTATTTGGTGCATTTACTAAATGTGATGATGATAATGGTTTAGAAAGCGCCTGAGCTTGGGACGAGTTTTGGACGGAAATGGTACCTTGGTGTAGCAAACTATGGTGCTTCGATGAGCAATGTCTAGAGTGACCGGATTTGCATTCCTTAACGGAATGGCCTCCTCGAAGACAATTTAGGCAGAGTTGCAGCCTTTGCGCTTCTCTATAGCGCATTAATGGGGAAATTGTAAGAAATCGCTCACATTGTGGAATTTTATGTTCACTGGAACTGCATAACTTGCAGCCAGCCACTGCGGAAGTTAGTAGGACCTTTTTATTGTTATTATTATAGGACAATTTCTTTCCTACCTGTTTTTCCGTAGATACAAATGCGTTTTCGACATTCTCCAATCGTTGACAATGCTGCTCCAAAAATGTAGCCATTGAATTCCACGTTGGTATTTCATTCGCAGGTGCTTGTTCTTTCCATTTGGAACGAGATTTGATGTCCAGCTTATTTGACACGAGTTGAATAAGTAAGCAATCTGCGATTTGCTCCTTTGTACACCCATTGTTTGTAACGCGCGCAAGTGAGCATTTACTGCGTCGCTAAGTTCACGAAGTTTGGCAACCTTATCACCCTCTACCTTCTTGAGCTGAACGATGTCTCTGATATGAGCCTGGAAATTCAAACGTTTATTATCAAATCTAGATTTTAATAAGACAAGAGCTTTATCGTAATTTTGTTCCGATATTTCCAACGATCGAATCGTGTCCAACGCTGCGTCGCGTAGACTCGATCGAAGGTGCTGAAATTTTTCGATTCTAGCCAAATCTACATCTTGATGAACAACGGTGTTGAACATCGAAAAGAAATCTGGCCAATCGACATAGTTCCCGCTAAATTTGGGGATTTGTAGGATGGGTAGCTTTTGCTTCGGTTGAGTTACGATGAACGATGGATGTTCTCCAGATGGCCGTGTTGTAGAGCTGTGCGCTTCTGAGCTTCGTAGAGTGTGCATCTGCCGAGTCAGCTTGGTTTTTACCTCAATGTAGTTATTGGTGAATTCTGCTAAAACGTCAATTTCGCCGTCATCAAGTTGTCTGTGCATACTATCGAACCGTTTTTCCAGGCGGTCCACTTGCTTGATGCGTACCTCCACTGCAGCCTCATCGAATGTTTGTATAGCCTCCATCGATGATGCGTCGTTAATTTTACCAATTTGTTGAACCATTGCCTCTAGCTTCTTCTTATGATCAGCTTGGTCTTCCGTTTTAGGTGGTGCCATTTCAATGTAATTTAAATTTTTACCGAAATAAACGAAACGAAAATTTATTTATTTATTTATTTTGACTACCGAAATAAACGAGGCGTTTAAATAGCAAGATGCTTATTTTATACGCGACTTTTTCAAATTAAACTTTTTACAAAACCACCCATTCCGCGATCACGTCGGGGTCACCAGTGATTTGAGAACAATAAGCCTTTTTATTGTCCGTTTTAATTTCAATTTAGTAAGCACAACTATTTTGTTAGCACGATAGCTATATTTTTTGTTCACAATATTTAGTTTCGCTGTCTCTTTAGCACGAGAGATTCAAATTATGCTTTACAATATATGAAGCAATGCAGCACAATAAAATATTTTATTGAATTAGCACAGCAAACGTAAATGGAAGTTTATCAATGTGCCTTGCACCATAACTTTGACGAGACTACTCAAACTAAATTCAATTATACTTTTTATGTCATACAAAATTCAAATTCTTAATATATGTAATTACTTATATTCAAAAGATATGTAAAAAGCAACAATTTGCATTGGTACAGGAATATTACCTGATTTAACGGTAACGTACATAATATAAACAAGTTATTTTAGCAAAGACAGCGGTACTGCACGTCAGCTGCTTTAATGCTACCATATGTACATATGTATGTGACTTTGTGTGTATAGTGAAGTTTCTCTGCATAGCTTGCAGTAAGCATTGGTGGGATGGCAGAATCAAAGTAAGCGACGGCTATGCATTTATGTATAGCAATATGTATATACATATGACGCTGAAACTTGCAAACGGCAAATGGTAAAATAGCATTGATGATAAATTAATACTGCTGTCAGTATTCGAACATAGTAAAAAGTAGTAATAAGAATTTAGTGCCATACTACTAAATATGTATAATGCGCTTATGACTAAACAGCGAAGTTATGGCATAAAAAGTTTTGTGAAATAGTCCACTATAAAAACATTTTAAGTTTTTGGATTTTTTTGTTTACGGAAACTGTAAAAGTGAAATATAAATGATGTTAAGCTATTTTACGCAAAAGTTATTGCCTATTTAATATATCTACGATCCTCTTCAAAATTTTTCATATAAAAGTGAGCGTAGAGCTTAACCGATTTCGCCCGTTTTTTCCTCGAGCATTCCCTGCACACCTGAAAACCTGCGTGCTGAATTTCGTTTAGATATCTTGAACGGTTTTTAATTTATGACTTATATTATTTCTAAATTTGACTTAATCAAAAGTGTGCGGTGCCACTCCCATTTTCGACAAGAAAAATTTATTTTATGCCTCAATCTCTATGTATTCACCAAATGTTATCCTTATAGGTGTATTATGTACTGAGTAATCACTTTTTTTGTGTTTTCGAAAATATTCTATATATAAAAAGTGGGCGTGGCTATGGCCCGATTTCGTCCATTTTAAATAGCGCTCGGCGTGCCAAGGAACCCGCATACCAAATTTTATTAAGATATCTCAAAATTTACTCAAGTTATCGTGTTCACAGACGGACGGACCGACGGATGGACATGGCTTAATCAATTTCTCTTTTCGTCCGGAGCATTTTGATAAATATAAGTCAATATCTATCTCGATCCGTTTATGCCGTTACGTACTGCCGTTAGGCGACTAAAGTTAATATAATAATAGTATATTGTGTGCGTAGCACTACTAGGTATAAAAATGTGTGTCTTTTATAGGCGCCAAGGACTTTAACCGTTCTTTATGAAATTTTCACAATATATACTTGGGTTCACTGGGTACAGCATAGACAGTATATAGTTTTGGAAAAGTAGGCGGAGCCACGCCCCCAGGCTATATAAAGTTTTTTGGTTTAAATTAATGAAATTCAGATATATGTGTAACTTAGTCAATATCTACATAATTTTTCAAAAGTGGGCGGTGCCACGCCCCCATATTTTGTGTTTTGGTTTGCTCTTGAACTTTCACGATAGGTTGAGGAGTTCGCTGGGCACGAAACAGTCTGTATATAGCTTTTGGGGAAGCCCCCAGGTTATATAAAGCTGCAGTTCGATATAGTTAGGAGTTTATTTGGTTCAAGTTAATGACATTTTATATACAGATGTGCTTTATGTATCAAAACGTCAAAACAACGTCTACCGGGTTCGTTAGTATATTATAAAATGTTGAAAGCAAACAACGAATTTCAGATTCTTTTGTAAAATTAAGATACTAGTTTGCGTTCAAATAGACAGACGGACAGACAGACAGACGGACGGAGAGACGGACATGGCTAAATCGACGCCGCTCATCGTGATCATCATTTTAGTGAACTTTTCTCTTCTTCTTCTCATACTTACATACATTTAATGTTTATGAAAGGTATGCAAATCAAAAAAGATATATAACTTCGCAATTGCAGTGGGCTATTAACTACCTCCCGGAATATTTTCCTTGTGTGTTCTCCGATTTCGCAAATTTTTGGCAAGAGTATAATACATACTACTGAGATGCAGCTGACCAAATTTCATTGAAATATCAATATCAAGATGGAATTATAAGCGATTGCCTTTGGAAATAGCAGAAATTTTATGCGGAAAAGTGGGTGGCGCCACTCCTACTTCTTCAAAATTGACCAAATTTTTTTCGGCCGAGTTTTTCTTAAAAAGCTTATTATGTGTGCAAAATCTGATTGATATAACTTGCTTAGTTGTAGAAATATCGCTTTTTAAATTTTACAAAAAAATTTTTCAGAACTATGTTAAAAACTGGACGTAGACATTAACCGATTTCGCCCATTTTTACAGCAAACAGTTACCTTTATATATAGAACATTATCACCAAATTTCGTTTCGACAAATCAATTTTTGGCGGGGTTATGGCAAGGCCACTCCGACATAATCGGTTTAAGGGCTTGCTGGGGGGTTCAAACAGCAGCGTCTGATCACCATGTGGTGCGGGCGTCTGTCTTGGATCAAGCGGCTCGCTATACAAACGTGTAATAGAATTCAACCTCCCGTGAAACGGGTTGTGCGTTGGGTTTGGGACCCACCACATAAAACAACGTTCCAATGAAACTCAACAACAAAGCCTCGGATATGAGAACCCCTATTTTAGATGACAACACCCGCAACGAAATAAGGATTTTGAGATAAGGGCATGTACCTGGAATGTCCGGTCCCTTAATGGGGAAGGTGCCGCTGCCCGGCTGGTTGAGGTCCTGAGGAAAGCAAAAGCTGACATCACCGCCATACAAGAGATGCGATGGACGGGGCGAGGAAACACGATCAAAACACCTTGCAACATCTACTGGAGTGGGCATGAAGACAAGCGCAGATTTGGCGTGGGATTTGTGGTGGGAGAGAGACTCCGTCACCGAGTACTGTCGTTCACACCCGTGAACGAGCGTCTCGCTGCAATCCGCATAAAAGTACGATTTTTCACCATATCGTTTATCTGCGCTCATGCACCGACGGAAGAGAAGGACGACGTGGAAAAGGATGCATTCTACGAGCGCCTGGAAGAAGCATACGAGCGCTGCCCCTGTCATGATATCAAAGTCGTGCTTGGCGACTCTAACGCCAGGGTGGGTAAGGAGGGTGTATTTGGCCCCACTGTCGGGAAGTTCAGTCTCCACGATCTGACTTCTCCAAATGGATTCAGGCTGATCGACTTCGCCGGTGCTCGAAACATGGTCATATCCAGCACAAGAAGATCCATCAGGCCACATGGCTGTCCCCCGATCGAAAAACACGCAACCAGACCGACCACGTTGTGATAGACGGACGGCATGCTTCCAGCGTTTTAGATGTTCGCACAATACGAGGACCTAACATCGACTCTGATCACTACCTAGTAGCAGCCAAGATTCGTCCCCGCCTCTGTACGAGAAAACAGGGAAAGCTGGACGTCGAAAAGCTGCAATCGCAACAGACCACCAATTATTTCGCAGATCGCCTCTCACACCTGCTCTCCGAGAGGACAGTTCAACCTAGTGGAATGCATGAGCAATGGGATCATATCTCAGGAGCACTCCGTACCGCAGCCGAAGAAGTAATTGGATTCCGGCGAACGCGAAGAAACAACTGGTATGATGATGAAGAGTGTCGCGCTGCAACGAAAAGAAAGGACGAAGCCTACAAGGCAACGCTAAGATCGAATGCAACGAGGAGTGTGTGTGAACACTACCGCGAGTTGAAGAGGGAAGCGAGGCGGCTTTTTCCGGGCGAAAAAAAGAACGGCAGAAAAGCGTGAAATAAAGGAGCTTGAGATGCTGGCCAACGGGAATGATGCCCGAAAATTCTTTCAAAAAAATTCGGCCAATGACAGAAGGTTTTAAACCCGGGGCAAACTCCTGTAAGAATGAGAACGGCGACCTGGTGGCCGATGTTCAGAAAGCACTCAGAATATGGAGGGATCACTTCTCTGCCCTTTTAAATGGAGAAACTGAGCAAGAAACCAGAGGAGATGCCGAACCCGAGCCCACAATCGAAGATGAGGGAATTGACGTTCCAGAACCCGACTATAATGAGGTGCGAATAGCAATATCCCGATTGAAAAACAATAAAGCAGCTGGCGCTGATGGTTTGCCTGCTGAGGTATTCAAACACGGAGGCTAGGAGCTGGTAAGGCGCATGCATCAGCTTCTATGCAGAATATGGTTGGATGAATGCATGCCTGAAGATTGGAATCTAAGTGTTCTCTGCCCAATCCACAAGAAGGACAATCCTGCAAACTGCGCCAACTATCGCGGAATCAGCCTTTTGAATATCGCATATAAGGTCCTATCAAGCGTATTGTGCGAAAGACTGAAGCCTGATGTCAACAGACTGATTGGACCTTATCAGTGTGGCTTCAGACCTGGTAAATCTACCATCGGCAAGATTTTTACAATACGCCAAATCTTGGATAACACCCGTGAAAAAAGAATCGACACACATCATCTCTTTGTTGATTTTAAAGCCGCTTTTTTACCGTGAAGTGGACCAGGGACCGACCTATTCAAAAAGAACTGATTTATGGTGCGATTTGCTTGAAATTCGGTGCCGTGGTAGACCTTTCCCTTTGTTAAACATGAGAATACTTTCTTTTCCGGGAGGTGGACCAGGGACCGACCTATTCAGAAAAATCTTAGTTATAATGCGATTTGTCTGAAATTCGGGACCGTGGTAGACTTCTGTCTTTGTCAAACTAGAGAATACTTTCTTTTCCGGGAGGTGGACCAGGGACCGGCCTATTCAAAAAAATCTTATTTATAATGCGATTTGCCTGAAATTTGGTACCTTGGTAGACCTTTCCCTTTGTTAAACATGAGAATACTTTCTTTTCCGGGAAGTGGTACAGGGACCGACCTAATCAAAAAAATCTTATTTATGATGCGAATTGTTTGAAATTCGGTACCTTGGTAGACCTCTGCCTTTGTTAAAATTGAGAATAATTTTTTTACCGTGAAGTGGACCAGGGACCGACCTATTCAAAAAGAACTGATTTATGGTGCGATTTGCTTGAAATTCTTTACCGTGGTAGACTTCCGTCTTTGTCAAACTAGAGAATACTTTCTTTTCCGGGACGTGGACCAGGGACCGACCTATTCAGAAAAATCTTAGTTATAATGCGATTTGTCTGAAATTCGGGACCTTGGTAGACCTCTGCCTTTGTTAAAATTGAGAATAATTTTTTTACGGGAAGTGACCCAGGGACCGACCTATTCAAAAAAATAAAAATTTATAATGCGATTTGCTTGAAATTCGGTACCTTGGTAGACCTCTGCCTTTGTTAAAATTGAGATTATTTTTTTTCGGGAAGTGGTACGGAGCCGACCTATTCAAAAAAATAAAAATCTATAATGCGATTTGCTTGAAATTCGGTACCTTGGTAGACCTTTCCCTTTGTTAAACATGAGAATACTTTCTTTTCCGGGAGGTGGACCAGGGACCGACCTATTCAGAAAAATCTTAGTTATAATGCGATTTGTCTGAAATTCGGGACCGTGGTAGACTTCTGTCTTTGTCAAACTAGAGAATACTTTCTTTTCCGGGAGGTGGACCAGGGCCCGGCCTATTCAAAAAAATCTTATTTATAATGCGATTTGCCTGAAATTTGGTACCTTGGTAGACCTTTCCCTTTGTTAAACATGAGAATACTTTCTTTTCCGGGAAGTGGTACAGGGACCGACCTATTCAAAAAAATCTTATTTATGATGCGAATTGTTTGAAATTCGGTACCTTGGTAGACCTCTGCCTTTGTTAAAATTGAGAATAATTTTTTTACCGTGAAGTGGACCAGGGACCGAGCTATTCAAAAAGAACTGATTTATGGTGCGATATGCTTGAAATTCTTTACCGTGGTAGACTTCTGTCTTTGTCAAACTAGAGAATACTTGCTTTTCTGAGAAGTGGACCAGGAACCGACCTATTCAGAAAAATCTTACTTATATTGCGATTTGTCTGAAATTCGGGACCTTGGTAGACCTCTGCCTTTGTTAAAATTGAGAATAATTTTTTTTTCCGGGAAGTGGGCCATGGACCGACCTATTCAAAAAAAATAAAAATTTATAATGCGATTTGCTTGAAATTCGGTACCTTGGTAGACTTCTGCCTTTGTTAAAATTGAGATCATTTTTTTCGGGAAGTGGTACAGGGCCGACCTATTCAAAAAAATCTTATTTATGATGCGAATTGTCTGAAATTCGGGACCTTGGTAGACCCCTGCCTTTGTTAAAATTGAGAATAATTTTTTTTCTGGGAAGTGGACCAGAGGCCGACCTATTCAGAAAAATCTTAGTTATAATGCGATTTGTCTGAAATTCTGGACCTTGGTAGACTTCTGTCTTTGTCAAACTAGAGAATACTTTCTTTTTCGGTAAGTGGACCAGGGACCGACCTATTCAAAAAAATCGTATTTATAATGCGATTTGCCTGAAATTCGGTACCTTGGTAGACCTCTGCCTTTCTTATAATTGAGAATAATTTTTTCACCGTGAAGTGGACCAGGGACCGACCTATTCAAAAAGAACTGATTTATGGTGCGATTTGCTTGAAATTCGGTACCTTGGTAGACTTCTGCCTTTGTTAAAATTGAGATTATTTTTTTCGGGAAGTGGTACAGGGCCGACCTATTCAAAAAAATCTTATTTATGATGCGAATTGTCTGAAATTCGGGACCTTGGTAGACCTCTGCCTTTGTTAAAATTAAGAATAATTTTTTTTCTGGGAAGTGGACCAGAGGCCGACCTATTCAGAAAAATCTTAGTTTTAATGCGATTTGTCTGAAATTCTGGACCTTGGTAGACTTCTGTCTTTGTCAAACTAGAGAATACTTTCTTTTCCGGGAGGTGGACCAGGGACCGACCTATTCAGAAAAATCTTAGTTATAATGCGAGTTGTCTGAAATTCGGTGCCGTGGTAGACTTCTGTCTTTGTCAAACTAGAGAATACTTTCTTTTTCGGGAAGTGGGCCAGAGACCGACCTATTCAAAAAAATCTTATTTATGATGCGAATTGCTTGAAATTTGGTACCGTGGTAGACTTCTGTCTTTGTCAAACTAGAGAATACTTTCTTTTCTGGGAAGTGGACCAGGGACCGACCTATTCAGAAAAATCTTAGTTATAATGCGATTTGTCTGAAATTCGGGACCTTGGTAGACCTCTGCCTTTGTTAAAATTGACAATAATTTTTTACCAGAAAGTGGACCAGGGACCGACCTTTTCAAAAAAACTTGTTTAGGATGCGATTTGCTTAAAATTGGGTACCGTGGTAGACCTTTACCTTTGTTAAACATGATAATACTTTCTTTTCCGGGAGGTAGACCAGGGATCGACCTATTCAAAAAAATCTTATTTATAATGCAATTTGTCTGAAATTTGGTACCTGGGTAGACTTCTGCCTTTGTTAAAATTGAGATTATTTTTTTTCGGGAAGTGGTGCAGGGCCGACCTATTCAAAAAAATCTTATTTATGATGCGAATTGCTTGAAATTTGGTACCGTGGTAGACTTCAGTCTTTGTTAAAATTGAGAAGCATGAGAATACTTTCTTTGCCTTGTTAAAATTGAGATTATTTTTTTTGGGGAAGTGGTACAGGGCCGACCTATTCAAAAAAATCTTAGTTATGATGCGAATTGCTTGAAATTTTGTATTTGTATTATTTTCTATGGGGTGCCATCAGTTCAACAACATTTTGAATGATAATGGACGCATTTTAGATCTCGTCTTTGCGTTCAATGACTTAAATATTTCTTGTTCGGAATGCTTATCGCCCTTATCTGTCAATAGTTTACACCACAAGGCTCTAGTTATTACCTTCAGATGTTATAACTTCGCTCCAAATAGTGCTGCTACGGATGTGGTTTATGATTATGCCAAAGCAGACAACTACGCTATTTGTGAATTCCTAAATTCTGTTGATTGGTCAATTTTGTACACATTCGATGATCCACATGATTCATATGAACTATTTCGCAGTAAATTGTTATATTGTGTTTCAAACTACGTTCCATCAAAAAAGTCTGTTGTGCGGAACTTCTGGGTTTTCATCAATAATAAACGTAAAACCAAAGGTTTCCCAACATGCCTAGAGTTTGACGGAGAGATGTCGGAAAACACCTTGCAAACCTGCAATCTATTTGCAAAGTTTTTTCAAGGGGTGTATGATAACAGTAGTTGGATCCCTGATAGTAGCTCCACATTTTTTAACCAAATTTTTATTTCTAATACAATTACAAACATTGATATAACCCCTGATGAGGTCTCACTAGCAATATCAAATATAACGTCTAGCTCCAGTAGCGACCTAGAAGGATTTGCTCCAGTATTTTTGAAAATGCTTTCAGAGTCTATCTCTTTTCCATTGTCCTTGCTATTCAACTATTGCCTTAAGAAGGTTGTTTTCTTGGACTGCTGGAAACTTTGTGCAATCTCTCCAATATTCAAGTCAGGTGATCGTAGCAAAATTACAAACTATAGGCCTATAGTCAAGCAATGTACATTTGCCAAAATATTTGATAATATCCTAAATATTAAACTTTTTAATCACTCTAGAGATCGATTCAGCTATGTACAACATGGGTTTCTACCAGGGAGATCCACATGTACCAATCTTTTAACTATGACAAATCACATTATTAAGGCTTTAGAGCAGAAATATCAAATGGACGTCATTTATACTGACTTTTCTAAAGCTTTCGACAAAGTTCACCACTCTGTCTTACTACACAAGCTCTCCCAATATGGAATCGCAGGAACACTTTTGAAGTTTCTGGAGAGTTATTTGGTGAACCGCAAGCTCTTAGTGAAGATTGGGCCGACGAAATCGGACTGCGTCGTGAATGCATGGTCAGGGATACCGCAGGGCACTCACTGCGGGCCGCTTTTGTTTATATTGTTTATAAACGACTTACCCCAACATTTTAAGTTTGCGAAATGTATCATGTTTGCTGATGATGTCAAAGTTTTTAAGCCAATATGTAATCTAAATGACTGCTGTAATTTACAATCCGACCTTGTGATATTCCAGCAGTGGTGTACCGCTAATAATCTGTTTCTTAACATAGGAAAATGTCATGTGGTTTCTTACTCCAAAGCTCTTAGTCCTATTGAGTTTGACTATTCAATTGACAATGTCAATTTGAGTCGTTTGGAGGAAATCAAAGATCTTGGGGTCATTTTCGATAAGAAGCTAACTTTTAACAGGCATGTTGATGTTGTACTTGCTAAAGCACTTTCCATGATGGGATTCATAAGAAGAAATTCAAAAGAGTTCAAAGACCCTTACACTTTGAGGTCGCTTTATATTTCTCTAGTAAGGAGCCACCTGGACTATTGTTGTCTTGTGTGGAATCCATACTATTTGTCCCACCGTAGAAAAATTGAAAGGGTTCAAAGAACCTTTACAAGATTTACTATATTCAAATTAAACTGGCCATGTGGTGTGCCAGACTATGACAGTAGGAGGAAACTCCTCGGCTTACAATCCTTAGAAGACCGTAGAATTTACTTTGCACTAATATTTGTCTACAACTTAGTTAACCATAGGGTTGATTGCGATGAACTATGTAGTTTGATTAATTTTAACACCTCGTCGCGAGAGTTAAGACATCATCGGTTGCTTGTCGAAACGTCCCATAGAACTAACTATGGCTATAATGAACCAATTGCACGTAGCATACGTTTATGTAATGTTTATGCGCATGTGATAGACTTCAATGCCGCTATACCAAGGTTTAAATTAAATATTTTCACCGTTATAAATTAGTAATTATGTACATGTAATAGTCTGTAAGGTTAACCTGTAGACTGAATCAATAAAATAAATTTGGTACCGTGGTAGACTTCTGTTTTTGTTTAAATTGAGAATAATTTTTTTACCGGGAAGTGAACCAGGGACCGACCTTTTCAAAAAAAACTTATTTATGATGCGATTTGCTTGAAATTGGGTACCGTGGTAGACCTTTCCCTTTGTTAAACATGAGAATACTTTCTTTTCCGGGGGGTGGACCAGGGACCGACCTATTCAAAAAAACCTTATTTATAATGCGATTTTCCTGAAATTCGGTACCTTGGTAGGCCTCTGCCTTTGTTAAAATTGAGAATAATTTTTTTGCCGTGAAGTGGACCAGGGACCGACCTATTCAAAAAGAACTGATTTATGGTGCGATTTGCTTGAAATTCGGTACCGTGGTAGACTTCTGTCTTTGTCAAACTAGAGAATACTTTCTTTTCTGAGAAGTGGACCAGGAACCGCCCTATTCAGAAAAATCTTAGTTATAATGCGATTTGTTTGAAATTCGGTACCTTGGCAGACCTCTGCCTTTGATAAAATTGAGATAATTTTTTTTCGGGAAGTGGTACAGGGCCGACCTATTCAAAAAATCTTATTTATGATGCGAATTGCTTAAAATTTGGTACCGTGATAGACTTCTGTCTTTGTCAAACTAGAGAATACTTTCTTTTCTGAGAAGTGGACCAGGAACCGCCCTATTCAGAAAAATCTTAGTTATATTGCGATTTGTCTGAAATTCGGGACCTTGGTAGACCTCTGCCTTTGTTAAAATTGAGAATAATATTTTTTTCGGGAAGTGGTACAGGGCCGACCTATTCAAAAAATCTTATTTATGATGCGAATTGCTTAAAATTTGGTACCGTGGTAGACTTCTGTCTTTGTCAAACTAGAGAATACTTTCTTTTCCGGGAGGTGGACCAGGGACCGACCTATTCAAAAAGAACTGATTTATGATGCGATTTGCCTGAAATTTGGTACCTTGGTAGACCTTTCCCTTTGTTAAACATGAGGATACTTTCTTTTCGGGAAGTGGTACAGGGACCGACCTATTCAAAAAAATCTTATTTATGATGCGAATTGTTTGAAATTCGGTACCTTGGCAGACCTCTGCCTTTGTTAAAATTGAGATAATTTTTTTTTTCGGGAAGTGGACCATGGACCGACCTATTCAAAAAGAACTGATTTATGATGCGATTTGCTTGAAATTCGGTACCGTGGTAGACTTCTGTCTTTGTCAAACTAGAGAATACACTCTTTTTCGGGAAGTGGGTCAGGGACCGACCTATTCAAAAAAAATTTATTTATGACGCGATTTGCCGGAAATTCGGTACCTTGGTAGACCTCTGCCTTTGTTAAAATTGAGATAATTTTTTTTCGGGAAGTGGTACAGGGCCGACCTATTCAAAAAATCTTATTTATGATGGGAATTGCTTAAAATTTGGTACCGTGGTAGACTTCTGTCTTTGTCAAACTAGAGAATACTTTCTTTTCTGAGAAGTGGACCAGGAACCGCCCTATTCAGAAAAATCTTAGTTATAATGCGATTTGTCTGAAATTCGGGACCTTGGTAGACCTCTGCCTTTGTTAAAATTGAGAATAATTTTTTTTTTCGGGAAGTGGACCATGGACCGACCTATTCAAAAAGAACTGATTTATGATGCGATTTGCTTGAAATTCGGTACCGTGGTAGACTTCTGTCTTTGTCAAACTAGAGAATACTTTCTTTTTCGGGAAGTGGGTCAGGGACCGACCTATTCAAAAAAAATTTATTTATGACGCGATTTGCCGGAAATTCGGTACCTTGGTAGACTTCTGCCTTTGTTAAAATTGAGATTATTGTTTTTCGGGAAGTGGTACAAGGCCGACCTATTCAAACAAATTTTATTTATGCTGCGAATTGCTTGAAATTTGGTACCGTGGTAGACCTTTCCCTTTGTTATACTAGAGAATACTTTCTTTTCTGGGAAGTGGAACAGGGACCGCCTTATTCAAAAAAAAACTTAGTTATAATGCGATTTGCCTGAAATTGGGTACCGAGGTAGACCTTTCCAAAAAGACCTATTCAAAAAACATCTTATTTATTCAAAAAAAATTTATTTATGACGCGATTTGCCGGAAATTCTGTACCTTGGTAGACCTCTGCCTTTGTTAAAATTGAGATAATTTTTTTTCGGGAAGTGGTACAGGGCCGACCTATTCAAAAAATCTTATTTATGATGCGAATTGCTTAAAATTTGGTACCGTGGTAGACTTCTGTCTTTGTCAAACTAGAGAATACTTTCTTTTCTGAGAAGTGGCCCAGGAACCGCCCTATTCAGAAAAATCTTAGTTATAATGCGATTTGTCTGAAATTCGGGACCTTGGTAGACCTCTGCCTTTGTTAAAATTGAGAATCATTTTTTTTTTCGGGAAGTGGACCATGGACCGACCTATTCAAAAAGAACTGATTTATGATGCGATTTGCTTGAAATTCGGTACCGTGGTAGACTTCTGTCTTTGTCAAACTAGAGAATACTTTCTTTTTCGGGAAGTGGGTCAGGGACCGACCTATTCAAAAAAAAATTATTTATGACGCTATTTGCCGGAAATTCGGTACCTTGGTAGACCTCTGCCTTTGTTAAAATTGAGAATAATTTTTTTTACCGTTAAGTGGGCCAGATACCGACCTATTCAAAAAGAACTGATTTTTGATGCGATTTGCTTGAAATTCGGTACCGTGGTAGACTTCTGTCTTTGTCAAACTAGAGAATACTCTCTTTTTCGGGAAGTGGGTCAGGGACCGACCTATTCAAAAAAAATTTATTTATAATGCGATTTGCCTGTAATTCGGTACCTTGGTAGACCTCTGCTTTTGTTAAAAGTGAGAATAATTTCTTCACCGGGAAGTGGACCAGGGACCGACCTATTCAAAAAAAATTTATTTATGATGCGATTTGCCGGAAATTCGGTACCTTGGTAGACCTTTCCCTTTGTTAAACTAGAGAATACTTTCTTTTCTGGGAAGTGGAACAGGGACCGCCTTATTCAAAAAAAACTTAGTTATAGTGCGATTTGCCTGAAATTGGGTACCGAGGTAGACCTTTCCAAAAATACCTATTCAAAAAACATCTTATTTATTCAAAAAAAATTTATTTATGACGCGATTTGCCGGAAATTCGGTACCTTGGTAGACCTCTGCCTTTGTTAAAATTGAGAACAATTTTTTTACCGGGAAGTGAACCAGGGCCGACCTTTTCAAAAAAAACCTATTTATAATGCGATTTGCCTGAAAGTTGGTACCTTGGTAGACCTTTCCCTTTGTTAAACATGAGAATACTTTCTTTTCCGGGAAGTGGTACAGGGACCGACCTATTCAGACAAATCTTATTTATGATGCGAATTGTTTGAAATTCGGTACCTTGGTAGAGTTCTGGCTTTGTTAAAATTAAGATTATTTATTTTCGGGAAGTGGTACAGGGCCGACCTATTCAAAAAAATCTTATTTATGATGCGAATTGCTTGAAATTGGGTACCGTGGTAGACCTTTCCCTTTGTTAAACATGAGAATACTTTCTTTTCTGGGAAGTCTACCAGGGACCGACTTATTCAAAAAAAACTTATTTATAATGCGATTTGCCTGAAATTGGGTACCTTGATAGACCTCTGCCTTTGTTAAAATTGAGAACAATTTTTTTACCGGGAAGTGAACCAGGGCCGACCTTTTCAAAAAAAACCTATTTATAATGCGATTTGCCTGAAAGTTGGTACCTTGGTAGACCTTTCCCTTTGTTAAACATGAGAATACTTTCTTTTCCGGGAAGTGGTACAGGGACCGACCTATTCAGACAAATCTTATTTATGATGCGAATTGTTTGAAATTCGGTACCTTGGTAGAGTTCTGGCTTTGTTAAAATTAAGATTATTTATTTTCGGGAAGTGGTACAGGGCCGACCTATTCAAAAAAATCTTATTTATGATGCGAATTGCTTGAAATTGGGTACCTTGGTAGACCTTTCCCTTTGTTAAACATGAGAATACTTTCTTTTCCGGGAAGTGGTACAGGGACCGACCTATTCAGACAAATCTTATTTATGATGCGAATTGTTTGAAATTCGGTACCTTGGTAGAGTTCTGGCTTTGTTAAAATTAAGATTATTTATTTTCGGGAAGTGGTACAGGGCCGACCTATTCAAAAAAACCTATTTATAATGCGATTTGCCTGAAAGTTGGTACCGTGGTAGACCTTTCCCTTTGTTAAACATGAGAATACTTTCTTTTCCGGGGGGTGGACCAGGGACCGACCTATTCAAAAAAAATCTTATTTATAATGCGATTTGCCTGAAAGTTGGTACCTTGGTAGACCTTTCCCTTTGTTAAACATGAGAATACTTTCTTTTCCGGGAAGTGGTACAGGGACCGACCTATTCAGACAAATCTTATTTATGATGCGAATTGTTTGAAATTCGGTACCTTGGTAGACGAGAGAATATTGCCTGAAAGTTGGTACCTTGGTAGACCTTTCCCTTTGTTAAAATTGAGAATATTTTTTTTTCGGGAAGTGGTACAGGGCCGACCTATTCAAAAAAATCTTATTTATGATGCGAATTGTTTGAAATTCGGTACCTTGGTAGAGTTCTGGCTTTGTTAAAATTAAGATTATTTATTTTCGGGAAGTGGTACAGGGCCGACCTATTCAAAAAAATCTTATTTATGATGCGAATTGCTTGAAATTGGGTACCGTGGTAGACTTCTGTCTTTGTCAAACTAGAGAATACTCTCTTTTCCGCGAAGTGGACCAGGGACCGACCTATTCAAAAAAATCTTATTTATAATGCGATTTGCTTGAAATTGTTTACCGTGGTAGACCTTTGCCTTTGTTAAACATGAGAATACTTTCTTTTCCGGGAAGTGGACCAGGGGCCGACTTATTCAAAAAAAACTTATTTATAATGCGATTTGCCTGAAATTGGGTACCTTGATAGACCTCTGCCTTTGTTAAAATTGAGAATAATTTTTTTTACCGGTAAGTGGACCAGGCACCAACCTATTCAAAAAGAAGTGATTTATGATGCGATTTGCTTGAAATTCGGTACCTTGGTAGACTTCTGTCTTTGTCAAACTAGAGAATACTTTCTTTTTCGGGGAGTGGACCAGGGACCGACCTATTCAAAAAAATCTTATTTATGATGCGAATTTCTTGAAATTGGTACCGTGGTAGACCTTTCCCTTTGTTAAACTAGAGAATACTTTCTTTTCTGGGAAGTGGTACAGGGACCGACCTATTCAAAATATCTTATTTATGATGCGAATTGTTTGAAATTCGGTACCTTGGTAGACCTCTGCTTTTGTTAAAAGTGAGAATAATTTCTTCACCGGGAAGTGGACCAGGGACCGACCTATTCAAAAAAAATTTATTTATGATGCGATTTGCCGGAAATTCGGTACCTTGGTAGACCTTTCCCTTTGTTAAACTAGAGAATACTTTCTTTTCTGGGAAGTGGAACAGGGACCGCCTTATTCAAAAAAAACTTAGTTATAATGCGATTTGCCTGAAATTGGGTACCGAGGTAGACCTTTCCAAAAAGACCTATTCAAAAAACATCTTATTTATTCAAAAAAAATTTATTTATGACGCGATTTGCCGGAAATTCGGTACCTTGGTAGACCTCTGCTTTTGTTAAAATTGAGAATAATTTTTTTACCGGGAAGTGGACCAGGGACCAACCTATTCAAAAAGAAGTGATTTATGATGCGATTTGCTTGAAATTCGGTACCTTGGTAGACTTCTGTCTTTGTCAAACTAGAGAATACTTTCTTTTCCGGGAAGTGGACCTGGGACCGACCTATTCAAAAAAATCTTATTTATGATGCGAATTGCTTGAAATTGGTACCGTGGTAGACCTTTCCCTTTGTTAAACTAGAGAATAATTTTTTTACCGGGAAGTGGACCAGGGACCAACCTATTCAATGAGAAGTGATTTATGATGCGATTTGCTTGAAATTCGGTACCTTGGTAGACTTCTGTCTTTGTCAAACTAGAGAATACTTTCTTTTCCGGGAAGTGGACCAGGGACCGACCTATTCAAAAAAATCTTATTTATGATGCGAATTGCTTGAAATTCGGTACCTTGGTAGACCTCTGCCTTTGTTAAAATTGAGAATAATTTTTTTACCGGGACGTGGACCAGGGACCAACCTATTCAAAAAGAAGTGATTTATGATGCGATTTGCTTGAAATTCGGTACCTTGGTAGACTTCTGTCTTTGTCAAACTAGAGAATACTTTCTTTTTCGGGGAGTGGACCAGGGACCGACCTATTCAAAAAAATCTTATTTATGATGCGAATTTCTTGAAATTGGTACCGTGGTAGACCTTTCCCTTTGTTAAACTAGAGAATACTTTCTTTTCTGGGAAGTGGTACAGGGACCGACCTATTCAAAATATCTTATTTATGATGCGAATTGTTTGAAATTCGGTACCTTGGTAGACCTCTGCCTTTGTTAAAATTGAGAATAATTTTTTTTACCGTTAAGTGGGCCAGATACCGACCTATTCAAAAAGAACTGATTTTTGATGCGATTTGCTTGAAATTCGGTACCTTGGTAGACTTCTGTCTTTGTCAAACTAGAGAATACTTTCTTTTTCGGGGAGTGGACCAGGGACCGACCTATTCAAAAAAATCTTATTTATGATGCGAATTTCTTGAAATTGGTACCGTGGTAGACCTTTCCCTTTGTTAAACTAGAGAATACTTTCTTTTCTGGGAAGTGGTACAGGGACCGACCTATTCAAAATATCTTATTTATGATGCGAATTGTTTGAAATTCGGTACCTTGGTAGACCTCTGCCTTTGTTAAAATTGAGAATAATTTTTTTTACCGTTAAGTGGGCCAGATACCGACCTAT
This sequence comes from Merzomyia westermanni, assembly GCA_949987695.1. Lineage (NCBI taxonomy): Eukaryota > Metazoa > Arthropoda > Insecta > Diptera > Tephritidae > Merzomyia > Merzomyia westermanni. The sequence goes on from OX465288.1 coordinate 95,559,468, forward strand.
TCAAAAAGAACTGATTTTTGATGCGATTTGGTTGAAATTCGGTACCGTGGTAGACTTCTGTCTTTGTCAAACTAGAGAATACTTTCTTTTTCGGGAAGTGGGTCAGGGACCGACCTATTCAAAAAAAATTTATTTATAATGCGATTTGCCTGTAATTCGGTACCTTGGTAGACCTCTGCTTTTGTTAAAAGTGAGAATAATTTCTTCACCGGGAAGTGGACCAGGGACCGACCTATTCAAAAAAAATTTATTTATGATGCGATTTGCCGGAAATTCGGTACCTTGGTAGACCTTTCCCTTTGTTAAACTAGAGAATACTTTCTTTTCTGGGAAGTGGAACAGGGACCGCCTTATTCAAAAAAAACTTAGATATAATGCGATTTGCCTGAAATTGGGTACCGAGGTAGAAATTTCCAAAAAGACCTATTCAAAAAACATCTTATTTATTCAAAAAAAATTTATTTATGACGCGATTTGCCGGAAATTCGGTACCTTGGTAGACCTCTGCCTTTGTTAAAATTGAGAACAATTTTTTTACCGGGAAGTGAACCAGGGCCGACCTTTTCAAAAAAAACCTATTTATAATGCGATTTGCCTGAAATTGTATACCGTGGTAGACCTTTCCCTTTGTTAAACATGAGAATACTTTCTTTTCCGGGGGGTGGACCAGGGACCGACCTATTCAAAAAAAATCTTATTTATAATGCGATTTGCCTGAAAGTTGGTACCTTGGTAGACCTTTCCCTTTGTTACACATGAGAATACTTTCTTTTCCGGGAAGTGGTACAGGGACCGACCTATTCAGACAAATCTTATTTATGATGCGAATTGTTTGAAATTCGGTACCTTGGTAGACGAGAGAATATTGCCTGAAAGTTGGTACCTTGGTAGACCTTTCCCTTTGTTAAAATTGAGAATATTTTTTTTTCGGGAAGTGGTACAGGGCCGACCTATTCAAAAAAATCTTATTTATGATGCGAATTATTTGAAATTCGGTACCTTGGTAGAGTTCTGGCTTTGTTAAAATTAAGATTATTTATTTTCGGGAAGTGGTACAGGGCCGACCTATTCAAAAAAATCTTATTTATGATGCGAATTGCTTGAAATTGGGTACCGTGGTAGACTTCTGTCTTTGTCAAACTACAGAATACTCTCTTTTCCGCGAAGTGGACCAGGGACCGACCTATTCAAAAAAATCTTATTTATAATGCGATTTGCTTGAAATTGTTTACCGTGGTAGACCTTTGCCTTTGTTAAACATGAGAATACTTTCTTTTCCGGGAAGTGGACCAGGGGCCGACCTATTCAAAAAAATCTTATTTATAATGCGATTTGCCTGAAATTGGGTACCGTGGTAGACCTTTCCCTTTGTTAAACATGAGAATACTTTCTTTTCAGGGAAGTCTACCAGGGACCGACTTATTCAAAAAAAACTTATTTATAATACGATTTGCCTGAAATTGGGTACCTTGATAGACCTCTGCCTTTGTTAAAATTGAGAATAATTTTTTTTACCGGTAAGTGGACCAGGGACCAACCTATTCAAAAAGAAGTGATTTATGATGCGATTTGCTTGAAATTCGGTACCTTGGTAGACTTCTGTCTTTGTCAAACTAGAGAATACTTTCTTTTCCGGGAAGTGGACCAGGGACCGACCTATTCAAAAAAAATTTATTTATAATGCGATTTGCTTGAAATTCGATACCGTGGTAGACTTCTGCCTTTATCAAACTAGAGAATACTTTCTTTTCCGGGAAGTGGACCAGGGACCGACCTATTCAAAAAGAAGTGATTTATAATGCGATTTGCTTGAAATTCGGTACTGTGGTAGACTTCTGCCTTTGTTAAAATTGAGAATACTTTCTTTTCCGGGAAGTGGTACAGGGGCCGACCTATTCAAAAAAATCTTATTTATGATGCGAATTGCTTGAAATTCGGTACCGTGGTAGACTTCTGCCTTTGTTAAAATTGAGATTATTTTTTTTTAGGAAGTGGTACAGGGACCGACCTATTTAAAAAAATCTAATTTATGATGCGAATTGCTTGAAATTCGGTACCGTGGTAGACTTCTGCCTTTGTGAAACTAGAGAATACTTTCTTTTCCGGTAAGTGGACCAGGGACAGACCTATTCAAAAAAATCTTATTTATAATGCGAATTGCTTGAAATTCGGTACCGTGGTAGACTTCTGCCTTTGTTAAAATTGAGAATACTTTCTTTTCCGGGAAGTGGACCAGGGACCGACCTATTCAAAAAAAATTTATTTATAATGCGATTTGCTTGAAATTCGGTACCGTGGTAGACTTCTGCCTTTGTCAAACTAGAGAATACTTTCTTTTCCGGGAAGTGGTACAGGGACCGACCTATTCAAAAAAATCTTATTTATGATGCGAATTGCTTGAAATTCGGTGCCGTGGTAGACTTCTGCCTTTGTTAAAATTGAGATTATTTTTTTTTAGGAAGTGGTACAGGGACCGACCTATTTAAAAAAATCTCATTTATGATGCGAATTGCTTGAAATTCGGTACCGTGGTAGACTTCTGCCTTTATCAAACTAGAGAATACTTTCTTTTCCGGGAAGTGGACCAGGGACCGACCTATTCAAAAAAAATTTATTTATAATGCGAGTTGCTTGAAATTCGGTACCGTGGTAGACTTCTGTCTTTGTCAAACTAGAGAATACTTTCTTTTCCGGGAAGTGGTACAGGGACCGACCTATTCAAAAAAATCTTATTTATAATGCGAATTGCTTGAAATTCGGTACTGTGGTAGACTTCTGCCTTTGTTAAAATTGAGAATACTTTCTTTTCCGGGAAGTGGTACAGGGACCGACCTATTCAAAAAAATCTTATTTACGATGCGAATTGCTTGAAATTCGGTAAAGTGGTAGACATTCGTCTTTGTCAGACTAGAGAATACTTTCCTTTCCGGGAAGTGGTACAGGGACCGACCTGTTCAAAAAAATCTAATTTATAATGCGAATTGCTTGAAATTCGGTACCGTGGTAGACTTCCGCCTTTGTTAAAATTGAGAATACTTTCTTTTCCGGGATGTGGACCAGGGACCGACCTATTCAAAAAAAATGTATTTATAATGCGATTTGCTTGAAATTTGGTACCGTGGTAGACTTCTGCCTTTGTCAAACCAGAAAATACTTTCTTTTCCGGGAAGTGGTACAGGGACCGACCTATTCAAAAAAATCTTATTTATGATGCGAATTGCTTGAAATTCGGTACCGTGGTAGACTTCTGCCTTTGTCAAACTAGAGAATACTTTCTTTTCCGGGAAGTGGTACAGGGACCGACCTATTCAAAAAAATCTTATTTATGATGCGAATTGCTTGAAATTCGGTACCGTGGTAGACTTCTGCCTTTGTCAAACTAGAGAATACTTTCTTTTCCGGGAAGTGGTACAGGGACCGACCTATTCAAAAAAATCTAATTTATGATGCGAATTGCTTGAAATTCGGTACCGTGGTAGACTTCTGCCTTTGTCAAACTAGAGAATACTTTCTTTTCCTGGAAGTGGTACAGGGGCCGCCCTATTCAAAAAAATCTTATTTACGATGCGAATTGCTTGAAATTCGGTACCGTGGTAGACTTCTGCCTTTGTCAAACTAGAGAATACTTTCTTTTCCGGGATGTGGACCAGGGACCGACCTATTCAAAAAAAATGTATTTATAATGCGATTTGCTTGAAATTTGGTACCGTGGTAGACTTCTGCCTTTGTCAAACTAGAAAATACTTTCTTTTCCGGGAAGTGGTACAGGGACCGACCTATTCAAAAAAATCTAATTTATGATGCGAATTGCTTGAAATTCGGTACCGTGGTAGACTTCTGCCTTTGTCAAACTAGAGAATACTTTCTTTTCCTGGAAGTGGTACAGGGGCCGCCCTATTCAAAAAAATCTTATTTACGATGCGAATTGCTTGAAATTCGGTACCGTGGTAGACTTCCGCCTTTGTTAAAATTGAGAATACTTTCTTTTCCGGGATGTGGACCAGGGACCGACCTATTCAAAAAAAATGTATTTATAATGCGATTTGCTTGAAATTTGGTACCGTGGTAGACTTCTGCCTTTGTCAAACTAGAGAATACTTTCTTTTCCGGGAAGTGGTACAGGGACCGACCTATTCAAAAAAATCTTATTTACGATGCGAATTGCTTGAATTTCGGTACCGTGGTAGACTTCTGCCTTTGTCAAACTAGAGAATACTTTCTTTTCCTGGAAGTGGTACAGGGGCCGCCCTATTCAAAAAAATCTTATTTACGATGCGAATTGCTTGAAATTCGGTACCGTGGTAGACTTCCGCCTTTGTTAAAATTGAGAATACTTTCTTTTCCGGGATGTGGACCAGGGACAGACCTATTCAAAAAAAATGTATTTATAATGCGATTTGCTTGAAATTTGGTACCGTGGTAGACTTCTGCCTTTGTCAAACTAGAAAATACTTTCTTTTCCGGGAAGTGGTACAGGGACCGACCTATTCAAAAAAATCTTATTTACGATGCGAATTGCTTGAATTTCGGTACCGTGGTAGACTTCTGCCTTTGTCAAACTAGAGAATACTTTCTTTTCCGGGAAGTGGTACAGGGACCGACCTATTCAAAAAAATCTTATTTATGATGCGAATTGCTTGAAATTTGGTACCGTTGTAGACTTCTGTCTTTGTCAAACTCTAGAATACTTTCTTTTCCGGGAAGTGGTACAGGGACCGACCTATTCAAAAAAATCATATTTATGATGCGATTTGCTTGAAATTCGGTACCGTGGTAGACTTCTGCCTTTGTGAAACTAGAGAATACTTTCTTTTCCGGGAAGTGAACCAGGGACCGACCTATTCAAAAAAAATTTATTTATAATGCGATTTGCTTGAAATTCGGTACCGTGGTAGACTTCTGCCTTTATCAAACTAGAGAATACTTTCTTTCCGGGAAGTGGTACAGGGACCGACCTATTCAAAAAAATCTTATTTATGATGCGAATTGCTTGAAATTCGGTACCGTGGTAGACTTCTGCCTTTGTTAAAATTGAGATTATTTTTTTTTAGGAAGTTGTACAGGGACCGACCTATTTAAAAAAATCTAATTTATGATGCGAATTGCTTGAAATTCGGTACCGTGGTCGACTTCTGTCTTTGTCAAAGTAGAGAATACTTTCTTTTCCGGGAAGTGGTACAGGGACCGACCTATTCAAAAAAATCTTATTTACGATGCGAATTGCTTGAAATTCGGTACCGTGGTAGACTTCTGCCTTTGTCAAACTAGAGAATACTTTCTTTTCCGGGAAGTGGTACAGGGACCGACCTATTCAAAAAAAATCTTATTTATGATGCGAATTGCTTGAAATTTGGTACCGTTGTAGACTTCTGTCTTTGTCAAACTCTAGAATACTTTCTTTTCCGGGAAGTGGTACAGCGACCGACCTATTCAAAAAAATCTTATTTACGATGCGAATTGCTTGAATTTCGGTACCGTGGTAGACTTCTGCCTTTGTCAAACTAGAGAATACTTTCTTTTCTGGGAAGTGGTACAGGGACCGACCTATTCAAAAAAATCTTATTTATGATGCGAATTGCTTGAAATTTGGTACCGTTGTAGACTTCTGTCTTTGTCAAACTCTAGAATACTTTCTTTTCCGGGAAGTGGTACAGGGACCGACCTATTCAAAAAAATCATATTTATGATGCGATTTGCTTGAAATTCGGTACCGTGGTAGACTTCTGCCTTTGTGAAACTAGAGAATACTTTCTTTTCCGGGAAGTGAACCAGGGACCGACCTATTCAAAAAAAATTTATTTATAATGCGATTTGCTTGAAATTCGGTACCGTGGTAGACTTCTGCCTTTGTCAAACTAGAGAATACTTTCTTTTCCGGGAAGTGGTACAGGGACCGACCTATTCAAAAAAATCTTATTTATGATGCGAATTGCTTGAAATTCGGTGCCGTGGTAGACTTCTGCCTTTGTTAAAATTGAGATTATTTTTTTTTAGGAAGTGGTACAGGGACCGACCTATTTAAAAAAATCTCATTTATGATGCGAATTGCTTGAAATTCGGTACCGTGGTAGACTTCTGCCTTTATCAAACTAGAGAATATTTTCTTTTCCGGGAAGTGGACCAGGGACCGACCTATTCAAAAAAAATTTATTTATAATGCGATTTGCTTGAAATTCGGTACCGTGGTAGACTTCTGCCTTTATCAAACTAGAGAATACTTTCTTTTCCGGGAAGTGGACCAGGGACCGACCTATTCAAAAAAAATTTATTTATAATGCGATTTGCTTGAAATTCGGTACCGTGGTAGACTTCTGTCTTTGTCAAACTAGAGAATACTTTCTTTTCCGGGAAGTGGACCAGGGACCGACCTATTCAAAAAAAATTTATTTATAATGCGATTTGCTTGAAATTCGGTACCGTGGTAGACTTCTGCCTTTATCAAACTAGAGAATACTTTCTTTTCCGGGAAGTGGACCAGGGACCGACCTATTCAAAAAAATCTTATTTATAATGCGAATTGCTTGAAATTCGGTACTGTGGTAGACTTCTGCCTTTGTTAAAATTGAGAATACTTTCTTTTCCGGGAAGTGGTACAGGGACCGACCTATTCAAAAAAATCTTATTTACGATGCGAATTGCTTGAAATTCGGTAAAGTGGTAGACTTTCGTCTTTGTCAGACTAGAGAATACTTTCCTTTCCGGGAAGTGGTACAGGGACCGACTTGTTCAAAAAAATCTTATTTATAATGCGAATTGCTTGAAATTCGGTACCGTGGTAGACTTCCGCCTTTGTTAAAATTGAGAATACTTTCTTTTCCGGGATGTGGACCAGGGACCGACCTATTCAAAAAAAATGTATTTATAATGCGATTTGCTTGAAATTTGGTACCGTGGTAGACTTCTGCCTTTGTCAAACTAGAAAATACTTTCTTTTCCGGGAAGTGGTAAAGGGACCGACCTATTCAAAAAAATCTTATTTATGATGCGAATTGCTTGAAATTCGGTACCGTGGTAGACTTCTGCCTTTGTCAAACTAGAGAATACTTTCTTTTCCGGGAAGTGGTACAGGGACCGACCTATTCAAAAAAATCTTATTTATGATGCGAATTGCTTGAAATTCGGTACCGTGGTAGACTTCTGCCTTTGTTAAAATTGAGATTATTTTTTTTTTAGGAAGTGGTACAGGGACCGACCTATTTAAAAAAATCTAATTTATGATGCGAATTGCTTGAAATTCGGTACCGTGGTAGACTTCTGCCTTTGTCAAACTAGAGAATACTTTCTTTTCCGGGAGTGGTACAGGGGCCGCCCTATTCAAAAAAATCTTATTTACGATGCGAATTGCTTGAAATTCGGTACCGTGGTAGACTTCTGCCTTTGTCAAACTAGAGAATACTTTCTTTTCCGGGAAGTGGTACAGGGACCGACCTATTCAAAAAAATCTTATTTATGATGCGAATTGCTTGAAATTCGGTACCTTGGTAGACTTCTGCCTTTGTCAAACTAGAGAATACTTTCTTTTCCGGGAAGTGGTACAGGGACCGACCTATTCAAAAAAATCTTATTTATGATGCGAATTGCTTGAAATTCGGTACCGTGGTAGACTTCTGCCTTTGTTAAAATTGAGATTATTTTTTTTTTAGGAAGTGGTACAGGGACCGACCTATTTAAAAAAATCTAATTTATGATGCGAATTGCTTGAAATTCGGTACCGTGGTAGTCTTCTGCCTTTGTCAAACTAGAGAATACTTTCTTTTCCGGGAAGTGGTACAGGGACCGCCCTATTCAAAAAAATCTTATTTACGATGCGAATTCCTTGAAATTCGGTACCGTGGTAGACTTCTGCCTTTGTCAAACTAGGGAATACTTTCTTTTCCGGGAAGTGGACCAGGGACCGACCTATTCAAAAAAATCTTATTTATAATGCGAATTGCTTGAAATTCGGTACCATGGTCAAACTAGAGAGTACTTTCTTTTCCGGGAAGTGGTACAGGGACCGACCTATTCAAAAAAATCTTATTTATGATGCGAATTGCTTGAAATTCGGTACCGTGGTAGACTTCTGCCTTTGTTAAAATTGAGATTATTTTTTTTAGGAAGTGGTACAGGGACCGACCTATTCAAAAAAATCTTATTTATGATGCGATTTGCTTGAAATTTGGTACCGTAGTAGACTTCTGCCTTTGTCAAACTAGAAAATACTTTCTTTTCCGGGAAGTGGTACAGGGACCGACCTATTCAAAAAAAATCTTATTTATGATGCGAATTGCTTGAAATTCGGTACCGTGGTAGACTTCTGCCTTTGTCAAACTAGCGAATACTTTCTTTTCCGGGAAGTGGTACAGGGACCGACCTATTCAAAAAAATCTTATTTATGATGCGAATTGCTTGAAATTCGGTACCGTGGTAGACTTCTGCCTTTGTTAAAATTGAGATTATTTTTTTTAGGAAGTGGTACAGGGACCGACCTATTCAAAAAAATCTTATTTATGATGCGATTTGCTTGAAATTTGGTACCGTAGTAGACTTCTGCCTTTGTCAAACTAGAAAATACTTTCTTTTCCGGGAAGTGGTACAGGGACCGACCTATTCAAAAAAAATCTAATTTATGATGCGAATTGCTTGAAATTCGGTACCGTGGTCGACTTCTGTCTTTGTCAAAGTAGAGAATACTTTCTTTTCCGGGAAGTGGTACAGGGACCGACCTATTCAAAAAAATCTTATTTACGATGCGAATTGCTTGAAATTCGGTACCGTGGTAGACTTCTGCCTTTGTCAAACTAGAGAATACTTTCTTTTCCGGGAAGTGGTACAGGGACCGACCTATTCAAAAAAATCTTATTTATGATGCGAATTGCTTGAAATTCGGTACCTTGGTAGACTTCTGCCTTTGTCAAACTAGAGAATACTTTCTTTTCCGGGAAGTGGTACAGGGACCGACCTATTCAAAAAAATCTTATTTATGATGCGAATTGCTTGAAATTCGGTACCGTGGTAGACTTCTGCCTTTGTTAAAATTGAGATTATTTTTTTTTTAGGAAGTGGTACAGGGACCGACCTATTTAAAAAAATCTAATTTATGATGCGAATTGCTTGAAATTCGGTACCGTGGTAGACTTCTGCCTTTGTCAAACTAGAGAATACTTTCTTTTCCGGGAAGTGGTACAGGGACCGCCCTATTCAAAAAAATCTTATTTACGATGCGAATTCCTTGAAATTCGGTACCGTGGTAGACTTCTGCCTTTGTCAAACTAGGGAATACTTTCTTTTCCGGGAAGTGGACCAGGGACCGACCTATTCAAAAAAATCTTATTTATAATGCGAATTGCTTGAAATTCGGTACCGTGGTCAAACTAGAGAATACTTTCTTTTCCGGGAAGTGGTACAGGGACCGACCTATTCAAAAAAATCTTATTTATGATGCGAATTGCTTGAAATTCGGTACCGTGGTAGACTTCTGCCTTTGTTAAAATTGAGATTATTTTTTTTAGGAAGTGGTACAGGGACCGACCTATTCAAAAAAATCTTATTTATGATGCGATTTGCTTGAAATTTGGTACCGTAGTAGACTTCTGCCTTTGTCAAACTAGAAAATACTTTCTTTTCCGGGAAGTGGTACAGGGACCGACCTATTCAAAAAAAATCTTATTTATGATGCGAATTGCTTGAAATTCGGTACCGTGGTAGACTTCTGCCTTTGTCAAACTAGCGAATACTTTCTTTTCCGGGAAGTGGTACAGGGACCGACCTATTCAAAAAAATCTTATTTATGATGCGAATTGCTTGAAATTCGGTACCGTGGTAGACTTCTGTCTTTGTCAAACTAGAGAATACTTTCTTTTCCGGGAAGTGGTACAGGGACCGACCAATTCAAAAAAATCTTATTTATAATGCGAATTGCTTGAAATTCGGTACCGTGGTCAAACTAGAGAATACTTTCTTTTCCGGGAAGTGGTACAGGGACCGACCTATTTAAAAAAATCTAATTTATGATACGAATTGGTTGAAATTCGGTACCGTGGTAGACTTCTGCCTTTGTTAAAATTGAGATTATTTTTTTTTTAGGAAGTGGTACACGGACCGACCTATTCAAAAAATCTTATTTATGATGCGATTTGCTTGAAATTTGGTACCGTGGTAGACTTCTGCCTTTGTCAAACTAGAAAATACTTTCTTTTCCGGGAAGTGGTACAGGGACCGACCTGTTCAAAAAAAAATCTTATTTATGATGCGAATTGCTTGAAATTCGGTACCGTGGTAGACTGCTGTCTTTGTCATACTAGAGAATACTTTCTTTTCCGGGAAGTGGACCAGGGACCGACCTATTCAAAAAAATCTTATTTATAATGCGAATTGCTTGAAATTCGGTACCGTGGTCAAACTGGAGAATACTTTCTTTTCCGGGAAGTGGTACAGGGACCGACCTATTCAAAAAAATCTTATTTATGATGCGAATTGCTTGAAATTCGGTACCGTGGTAGACTTCTGTCTTTGTCAAACTAGAGAATACTTTCTTTTCCGGGAAGTGGTACAGGGACCGACCAATTCAGAAAAATCTTATTTATAATGCGAATTGCTTGAAATTCGGTACCGTGGTCAAACTAGAGAATACCTTCTTTTCCGGGAAGTGGTACAGGGACCGACCTATTTAAAAAAATCTAATTTATGATACGAATTGCTTGAAATTCGGTACCGTGGTAGACTTCTGCCTTTGTCAAGCTAGCGAATACTTTCTTTTCCGGGAAGTGGTACAGGGACCGACCTATTCAAAAAAATCTTATTTATGATGCGAATTGCTTGAAATTCCCTACCGTGGTAGACTTCTGCCTTTGTCAAACTAGAGAGTACTTTCTTTTCCGGGAAGTGGTACAGGGACCGACCTATTCAAAAAAATCTTATTTAAGATGCGATTTGCTTGAAATTTGGTACCGTGGTAGACTTCTGCCTTTGTCAAACTAGAAAATACTTTCTTTTCCGGGAAGTGGTACAGGGACCGACCTATTTAAAAAAATCTTATTTATGATGCGAATTGCTTGAAATTCGGTACCGTGGTAGACTTCTGCCTTTGTCAAACTAGCGAATACTTTCTTTTCCGGGAAGTGGTACAGGGACCGACCTATTCAAAAAAATCTTATTTATGATGCGAATTGCTTGAAATTCGGTACCGTGGTAGACTTCTGTCTTTGTCAAACTAGAGAATACTTTCTTTTCCGGGAAGTGGTACAGGGACCGACCTATTCAAAAAAATCTTATTTATGATGCGAATTGCTTGAAATTCGGTACCGTGGTAGACTTCTGCCTTTGTGAAACTAGAGAATACTTTCTTTTCCGGGAAGTGAACCAGGGACCGACCTATTCAAAAAAAATTTATTTATAAAGCGATTTGCTTGAAATTCGGTACCGTGGTAGACTTCTGCCTTTGTCAAACTAGAGAATACTTTCTTTTCCGGGAAGTGGTACAGGGACCGACCTATTCAAAAAAATCTTATTTATAATGCGAATTGCTTGAAATTCGGTACCTTGGTAGACTTCTGCCTTTTCCGGGAGGTGGTCCTATTAAAAAAATCTTATTTATAAGGCGAATTGCTTAAAATTCGGTACCGTGGTAGACTTCTGCCTTTGTTAAAATTAAGATAATTTTTTTTTTTAGAAAGTGGTACAGAGACCGGCCTATTTAAAAAAATCTAATTTATGATGCGAATTGCTTGAAATTCGGTAACGTGGTAGACTTCTCTCTTTGTCAAACTAGAGAATACTTTCTTTTCCGGGAAGTGGACCAGGGACCGACCTATTCAAAAAAATCTTATTTATAATGCGAATTGCTTGAAATTCGGTACCTTGGTAGACTTCTGCCTTTTCCGGGAAGTGGACCTATTAAAAAAATCTTATTTATAAGGCGAATTGCTTGGAATTCGGTACCGTGGTAGACTTCTGCCTTTGTCAAACTAGAGAATACTTTCTTTTCCGGGAAGTGGACCAGGGACCGACCTATTCAAAAAAAATTATTTATGATGCAATTTGCTTGAAATTCTGTACCGTGGTAGACTGCTGCCTTTGTTAAAATTGAGATAATTTTTTTTTTTGGAAGTGGTACAGGGACCGACCTATTCAAAAAAATCTAATTTATGATGCGAATTGCTTAATATTCGGTACCGTGGTAGACTTCTGTCTTTGTCAAACTAGAGAATACTTTCTTTTACGGGAAGTGATACAGGGACCGACCTATTCAAAAACATCTTATTTATGATGCGAGTTGCTTGAAATTCGGTACCGTGGTAGACTTCTGTCTTTGTCAAACTAGAGAATACTTTCTTTTACGGGAAGTGGTACAGGGACCGACCTATTCAAAAAAATTTTATTTATAATGCGAATTGCTTGAAATTCGGTACCGTGGTCAAACTAGAGAATACTTTGTTTTCCGGGAAGTGGCACAGGGACCGACCTATTCAAAAAAATCTTATTTATGATGCGAATTGCTTGAAATTCGGTACCGTGGTAGACTTCTGTCTTTGTCATACTAGAGAATACTTTCTTTTCCGGGAAGTGGTACAGGGACCGACCTATTCAAAACAAATTTATTTATGATGCGATTTGCTTGAAATTCGGTAATGTGGTAGGCTTTTGCCTTTGTCAAACTAGAGAATACTTTCTTTTCCGGGAAGTGGACCAGGGACCGACCTATTCAAAAAAAATTTATTTATGATGCGATTTGCTTGAAATTCTGCTGTCTTTGTCATACTAGAGAATACTTTCTTTTCCGGGAAGTGGACCAGGGACCGACCTATTCAAAAAAATCTTATTTATGATGCGAATTGCTTGAAATTTGGTACCGTTGTAGACTTCTGTCTTTGTCAAACTCTAGAATACTTTCTTTTCCGGGAAGTGGTACAGGGACCGACCTATTCAAAAAAATCTTATTTATAATGCGATTTGCTTGAAATTCGGTACCGTGGTAGACTTCTGCCTTTGTGAAACTAGAGAATACTTTCTTTTCCGGGAAGTGAACCAGGGACCGACCTATTCAAAAAAAATTTATTTATAATGCGATTTGCTTGAAATTCGGTACCGTGGTAGACTTCTGCCTTTATCAAACTAGAGAATACTTTCTTTCCGGGAAGTGGTACAGGGACCGACCTATTCAAAAAAATCTTATTTATGATGCGAATTGCTTGAAATTCGGTACCGTGGTAGACTTCTGCCTTTGTTAAAATTGAGATTATTTTTTTTTAGGAAGTTGTACAGGGACCGACCTATTTAAAAAAATCTAATTTATGATGCGAATTGCTTGAAATTCGGTACCGTGGTCGACTTCTGTCTTTGTCAAAGTAGAGAATACTTTCTTTTCCGGGAAGTGGTACAGGGACCGACCTATTCAAAAAAAATTTATTTATAATGCGATTTGCTTGAAATTCGGTACCGTGGTAGACTTCTGCCTTTATCAAACTAGAGAATACTTTCTTTTCCGGGAAGTGGTACAGGGACCGACCTATTCAAAAAAATCTTATTTATGATGCGAATTGCTTGAAATTCGGTAGCGTGGTAGACTTCTGCCTTTGTTAAAATTGAGATAATTTTTTCTTTGGAAATGGTACAGGGACCGACCTATTCAAAAAAATCTAATTTATGATGCGAATTGCTTGAAATTCGGTACCGTGGTAGACTTCTGCCTTTGTCAAACTAGAGAATACTTTTTTTCCGGGAAGTGGTACAGGGACCGACCTATTCAAAAAAATCTTATTTATGATGCGAATTGCTTGAAATTCGGTACCGTGGTAGACTTCTGTCTTTGTCAAACTAGAGAATACTTTCTTTTCCGGGAAGTGGTACAGGGACCGACCTATTCAAAAAAATCTTATTTATGATGCGAATTGCTTGAAATTCGGTACCGTGGTAGACTTCTGCCTTTGTGAAACTAGAGAATACTTTCTTTTCCGGGAAGTGAACCAGGGACCGACCTATTCAAAAAAAATTTATTTATAAAGCGATTTGCTTGAAATTCGGTACCGTGGTAGACTTCTGCCTTTGTCAAACTAGAGAATACTTTCTTTTCCGGGAAGTGGTACAGGGACCGACCTATTCAAAAAAATCTTATTTATAATGCGAATTGCTTGAAATTCGGTACCTTGGTAGACTTCTGCCTTTTCCGGGAGGTGGTCCTATTAAAAAAATCTTATTTATAAGGCGAATTGCTTAAAATTCGGTACCGTGGTAGACTTCTGCCTTTGTTAAAATTAAGATAATTTTTTTTTTTTGGAAGTGGTACAGGGACCGACCTATTCAAAAAAATCTAATTTATGATGCGAATTGCTTAATATTCGGTACCGTGGTAGACTTCTGTCTTTGTCAAACTAGAGAATACTTTCTTTTACGGGAAGTGATACAGGGACCGACCTATTCAAAAACATCTTATTTATGATGCGAGTTGCTTGAAATTCGGTACCGTGGTAGACTTCTGTCTTTGTCAAACTAGAGAATACTTTCTTTTACGGGAAGTGGTACAGGGACCGACCTATTCAAAAAAATTTTATTTATAATGCGAATTGCTTGAAATTCGGTACCGTGGTCAAACTAGAGAATACTTTGTTTTCCGGGAAGTGGCACAGGGACCGACCTATTCAAAAAAATCTTATTTATGATGCGAATTGCTTGAAATTCGGTACCGTGGTAGACTTCTGTCTTTGTCATACTAGAGAATACTTTCTTTTCCGGGAAGTGGTACAGGGACCGACCTATTCAAAACAAATTTATTTATGATGCGATTTGCTTGAAATTCGGTAATGTGGTAGGCTTTTGCCTTTGTCAAACTAGAGAATACTTTCTTTTCCGGGAAGTGGACCAGGGACCGACCTATTCAAAAAAAATTTATTTATGATGCGATTTGCTTGAAATTCTGCTGTCTTTGTCATACTAGAGAATACTTTCTTTTCCGGGAAGTGGACCAGGGACCGACCTATTCAAAAAAATCTTATTTATGATGCGAATTGCTTGAAATTTGGTACCGTTGTAGACTTCTGTCTTTGTCAAACTCTAGAATACTTTCTTTTCCGGGATGTGGTACAGGGACCGACCTATTCAAAAAAATCTTATTTATGATGCGATTTGCTTGAAATTCGGTACCGTGGTAGACTTCTGCCTTTGTGAAACTAGAGAATACTTTCTTTTCCGGGAAGTGAACCAGGGACCGACCTATTCAAAAAAAATTTATTTATAAAGCGATTTGCTTGAAATTCGGTACCGTGGTAGACTTCTGCCTTTGTCAAACTAGAGAATACTTTCTTTTCCGGGAAGTGGTACAGGGACCGACCTATTCAAAAAAATCTTATTTATGATGCGAATTGCTTGAAATTCGGTACCGTGGTAGACTTCTGTCTTTGTCAAACTAGAGAATACTTTCTTTTCCGGGAAGTGGTACAGGGACCGACCTATTCAAAAAAATCTTATTTATGATGCGAATTGCTTGAAATTCGGTACCGTGGTAGACTTCTGCCTTTGTGAAACTAGAGAATACTTTCTTTTCCGGGAAGTGAACCAGGGACCGACCTATTCAAAAAAAATTTATTTATAATGCGAATTGCTTGAAATTCGGTACCTTGGTAGACTTCTGCCTTTTCCGGGAGGTGGTCCTATTAAAAAAATCTTATTTATAAGGCGAATTGCTTAAAATTCGGTACCGTGGTAGACTTCTGCCTTTGTTAAAATTAAGATAATTTTTTTTTTTAGAAAGTGGTACAGAGACCGGCCTATTTAAAAAAATCTAATTTATGATGCGAATTGCTTGAAATTCGGTAACGTGGTAGACTTCTCTCTTTGTCAAACTAGAGAATACTTTCTTTTCCGGGAAGTGGTACAGGGACCGACCTATTCAAAAAAATCTTATTTATGATGCGAATTGCTTGAAATTCGGTACCGTGGTAGACTTCTGCCTTTGTGAAACTAGAGAATACTTTCTTTTCCGGGAAGTGAACCAGGGACCGACCTATTCAAAAAAAATTTATTTATAAAGCGATTTGCTTGAAATTCGGTACCGTGGTAGACTTCTGCCTTTGTCAAACTAGAGAATACTTTCTTTTCCGGGAAGTGGTACAGGGACCGACCTATTCAAAAAAATCTTATTTATAATGCGAATTGCTTGAAATTCGGTACCTTGGTAGACTTCTGCCTTTTCCGGGAGGTGGTCCTATTAAAAAAATCTTATTTATAAGGCGAATTGCTTAAAATTCGGTACCGTGGTAGACTTCTGCCTTTGTTAAAATTAAGATAATTTTTTTTTTTAGAAAGTGGTACAGAGACCGGCCTATTTAAAAAAATCTAATTTATGATGCGAATTGCTTGAAATTCGGTAACGTGGTAGACTTCTCTCTTTGTCAAACTAGAGAATACTTTCTTTTCCGGGAAGTGGACCAGGGACCGACCTATTCAAAAAAATCTTATTTATAATGCGAATTGCTTGAAATTCGGTACCTTGGTAGACTTCTGCCTTTTCCGGGAAGTGGACCTATTAAAAAAATCTTATTTATAAGGCGAATTGCTTGGAATTCGGTACCGTGGTAGACTTCTGCCTTTGTCAAACTAGAGAATACTTTCTTTTCCGGGAAGTGGACCAGGGACCGACCTATTCAAAAAAAATTATTTATGATGCAATTTGCTTGAAATTCTGTACCGTGGTAGACTGCTGCCTTTGTTAAAATTGAGATAATTTTTTTTTTTTTGGAAGTGGTACAGGGACCGACCTATTCAAAAAAATCTAATTTATGATGCGAATTGCTTAATATTCGGTACCGTGGTAGACTTCTGTCTTTGTCAAACTAGAGAATACTTTCTTTTACGGGAAGTGATACAGGGACCGACCTATTCAAAAACATCTTATTTATGATGCGAGTTGCTTGAAATTCGGTACCGTGGTAGACTTCTGTCTTTGTCAAACTAGAGAATACTTTCTTTTACGGGAAGTGGTACAGGGACCGACCTATTTAAAAAAATTTTATTTATAATGCGAATTGCTTGAAATTCGGTACCGTGGTCAAACTAGAGAATACTTTGTTTTCCGGGAAGTGGCACAGGGACCGACCTATTCAAAAAAATCTTATTTATGATGCGAATTGCTTGAAATTCGGTACCGTGGTAGACTTCTGTCTTTGTCATACTAGAGAATACTTTCTTTTCCGGGAAGTGGTACAGGGACCGACCTATTCAAAACAAATTTATTTATGATGCGATTTGCTTGAAATTCGGTAATGTGGTAGGCTTTTGCCTTTGTCAAACTAGAGAATACTTTCTTTTCCGGGAAGTGGACCAGGGACCGACCTATTCAAAAAAAATTTATTTATGATGCGATTTGCTTGAAATTCTGCTGTCTTTGTCATACTAGAGAATACTTTCTTTTCCGGGAAGTGGACCAGGGACCGACCTATTCAAAAAAATCTTATTTATGATGCGAATTGCTTGAAATTTGGTACCGTTGTAGACTTCTGTCTTTGTCAAACTCTAGAATACTTTCTTTTCCGGGATGTGGTACAGGGACCGACCTATTCAAAAAAATCTTATTTATGATGCGATTTGCTTGAAATTCGGTACCGTGGTAGACTTCTGCCTTTGTGAAACTAGAGAATACTTTCTTTTCCGGGAAGTGAACCAGGGACCGACCTATTCAAAAAAAATTTATTTATAATGCGATTTGCTTGAAATTCGGTACCGTGGTAGACTTCTGCCTTTATCAAACTAGAGAATACTTTCTTTCCGGGAAGTGGTACAGGGACCGACCTATTCAAAAAAATCTTATTTATGATGCGAATTGCTTGAAATTCGGTACCGTGGTAGACTTCTGCCTTTGTTAAAATTGAGATTATTTTTTTTTAGGAAGTTGTACAGGGACCGACCTATTTAAAAAAATCTAATTTATGATGCGAATTGCTTGAAATTCGGTACCGTGGTCGACTTCTGTCTTTGTCAAAGTAGAGAATACTTTCTTTTCCGGGAAGTGGTACAGGGACCGACCTATTCAAAAAAAATTTATTTATAATGCGATTTGCTTGAAATTCGGTACCGTGGTAGACTTCTGCCTTTATCAAACTAGAGAATACTTTCTTTTCCGGGAAGTGGTACAGGGACCGACCTATTCAAAAAAATCTTATTTATGATGCGAATTGCTTGAAATTCGGTAGCGTGGTAGACTTCTGCCTTTGTTAAAATTGAGATAATTTTTTCTTTGGAAATGGTACAGGGACCGACCTATTCAAAAAAATCTAATTTATGATGCGAATTGCTTGAAATTCGGTACCGTGGTAGACTTCTGCCTTTGTCAAACTAGAGAATACTTTTTTTCCGGGAAGTGGTACAGGGACCGACCTATTCAAAAAAATCTTATTTATGATGCGAATGGCTTGAAATTCGGTACCGTGGTAGACTTCTGCCTTTGTTAAAATCGAGATTATTTTTTTTTAGGAAGTGGTACAGGGACCGACCTATTTAAAAAAATCTAATTTATGATGCGAATTGCTTGAAATTCGGTACCGTGGTAGACTTCTGCCTTTGTCAAACTAGAGAATACTTTCTTTTCCGGGAAGTGGTACAGGGACCGCCCTATTCAAAAAAATCTTATTTACGATGCGAATTGCTTGAAATTCGGTACCGTGGTAGACTTCTGCCTTTGTCAAACTAGGGAATACTTTCTTTTCCGGGAAGTGGACCAGGGACCGACCTATTCAAAAAAATCTTATTTATAATGCGAATTGCTTGAAATTCGGTACCGTGGTCAAACTAGAGAATACTTTCTTTTCCAGGAAGTGGTGCAGGGACCGACCTATTCAAAAAAATCTTATTTATGATGCGAATTGCTTGAAATTCGGTACCGTGGTAGACTTCTGCCTTTGTTAAAATTGAGATTATTTTTTTTAGGAAGTGGTACAGGGACCGACCTATTCAAAAAAATCTTATTTATGATGCGATTTGCTTGAAATTTGGTACCGTGGTAGACTTCTGCCTTGTCAAACTAGAAACTACTTTATTTTCCGGGAAGTGGTACAGGGACCGACCTATTCAAAAAAAATCTTATTTATGATGCGAATTGCTTGAAATTCGGTACCGTGGTAGACTTCTGCCTTTGTCAAACTAGCGAATACTTTCTTTTCCGGGAAGTGGTACAGGGACCGACCTATTCAAAACAAATTTATTTATGATGCGATTTGCTTGAAATTCGGTAATGTGGTAGGCTTTTGCCTTTGTCAAACTAGAGAATACTTTCTTTTCCGGGAAGTGGACCAGGGACCGACCTATTCAAACAAAATTTATTTATGATGCGATTTGCTTGAAATTCTGCTGTCTTTGTCATACTAGAGAATACTTTCTTTTCCGGGAAGTGGACCAGGGACCGACCTATTCAAAAAAATCTTATTTATGATGCGAATTGCTTGAAATTTGGTACCGTTGTAGACTTCTGTCTTTGTCAAACTCTAGAATACTTTCTTTTCCGGGAAGTGGTACAGGGACCGACCTATTCAAAAAAATCATATTTATGATGCGATTTGCTTGAAATTCGGTACCGTGGTAGACTTCTGCCTTTGTGAAACTAGAGAATATTTTCTTTTCCGGGAAGTAAACCAGGGACCGACCTATTCAAAAAAAATTTATTTATAATGCGATTTGCTTGAAATTCGGTACCGTGGTAGACTTCTGCCTTTATCAAACTAGAGAATACTTTTTTTCCGGGAAGTGGTACAGGGACCGACCTATTCAAAAAAATCTTATTTATGATGCGAATTGCTTGAAATTCGGTACCGTGGTAGACTTCTGCCTTTGTTAAAGTTGAGATTATTTTTTTTTAGGAAGTTGTACAGGGACCGACCTATTTAAAAAATCTAATTTATGATGCGAATTGCTTGAAATTCGGTACCGTGGTCGACTTCTGTCTTTGTCAAAGTAGAGAATACTTTCTTTTCCGGGAAGTGGTACAGGGACCGACCTATTCAAAAAAAATTTATTTATAATGCGATTTGCTTGAAATTCGGTACCGTGGTAGACTTCTGCCTTTATCAAACTAGAGAATACTTTCTTTTCCGGGAAGTGGTACAGGGACCGACCTATTCAAAAAAATCTAATTTATGATGCGAATTGCTTGAAATTCGGTACCGTGGTCGGCTTCTGTCTTTGTCAAAGTAGAGAATACTTTCTTTTCCGGGAAGTGGTACAGGGACCGACCTATTCAAAAAAATCTTATTTACGATGCGAATTGCTTGAAATTCGGTACCGTGGTAGACTTCTGCCTTTGTCAAACTAGAGAATACTTTCTTTTCCGGGAAGTGGTACAGGGACCGACCTATTCAAAAATATCTTATTTATGATGCGAATTGCTTGAAATTCGGTACCGTGGTAGACTTCTGCCTTTGTCAAACTAGAGAATACTTTCTTTTCCGGGAAGTGGTACAGGGACCGACCTATTCAAAAAAATCTTATTTATGATGCGAATTGCTTGAAATTCGGTACCGTGGTAGACTTCTGCCTTTGTTAAAATTGAGATTATTTTTTTTTAGGAAGTGGTACAGGGACCGACCTATTTAAAAAAATCTAATTTATGATGCGAATTGCTTGAAATTCGGTACCGTGGTAGACTTCTGCCTTTGTCAAACTAGAGAATACTTTCTTTTCCGGGAAGTGGTACAGGGACCGCCCTATTCAAAAAAATCTTATTTACGATGCGAATTGCTTGAAATTCGGTACCGTGGTAGACTTCTGCCTTTGTCAAACTAGGGAATACTTTCTTTTCCGGGAAGTGGACCAGGGACCGACCTATTCAAAAAAATCTTATTTATAATGCGAATTGCTTGAAATTCGGTACCGTGGTCAAACTAGAGAATACTTTCTTTTCCGGGAAGTGGTACAGGGACCGACCAATTCAAAAAAATCTTATTTATAATGCGAATTGCTTGAAATTCGGTACCGTGGTCAAACTAGAGAATACTTTCTTTTCCGGGAAGTGGTACAGGGACCGACCTATTTAAAAAAATCTAATTTATGATACGAATTGGTTGAAATTCGGTACCGTGGTAGACTTCTGCCTTTGTTAAAATTGAGATTATTTTTTTTTAGGAAGTGGTACAGGGACCGACCTATTCAAAAAATCTTATTTATGATGCGATTTGCTTGAAATTTGGTACCGTGGTAGACTTCTGCCTTTGTCAAACTAGAAAATACTTTCTTTTCCGGGAAGTGGTACAGGGACCGACCTGTTCAAAAAAAATCTTATTTATGATGCGAATTGCTTGAAATTCGGTACCGTGGTAGACTGCTGTCTTTGTCATACTAGAGAATACTTTTTTTTCCGGGAAGTGGACCAGGGACCGACCTATTCAAAAAAATCTTATTTATAATGCGAATTGCTTGAAATTCGGTACCGTGGTCAAACTAGAGAATACTTTCTTTTCCGGGAAGTGGTACAGGGACCGACCTATTCAAAAAAATCTTATTTATGATGCGAATTGCTTGAAATTCCCTACCGTGGTAGACTTCTGCCTTTGTCAAACTAGAGAGTACTTTCTTTTCCGGGAAGTGGTACAGGGACCGACCTATTCAAAAAAATCTTATTTAAGATGCGATTTGCTTGAAATTTGGTACCGTGGTAGACTTCTGCCTTTGTCAAACTAGAAAATACTTTCTTTTCCGGGAAGTGGTACAGGGACCGACCTATTCAAAAAAATCTTATTTATGATGCGAATTGCTTGAAATTCGGTACCGTGGTAGACTTCTGCCTTTGTCAAACTAGCGAATACTTTCTTTTCCGGGAAGTGGTACAGGGACCGACCTATTCAAAAAAATCTTATTTATGATGCGAATTGCTTGAAATTCGGTACCGTGGTAGACTTCTGTCTTTGTCAAACTAGAGAATACTTTCTTTTCCGGGAAGTGGTACAGGGACCGACCTATTCAAAAAAATCTTATTTATGATGCGAATTGCTTGAAATTCCCTACCGTGGTAGACTTCTGCCTTTGTCAAACTAGAGAGTACTTTCTTTTCCGGGAAGTGGTACAGGGACCGACCTATTCAAAAAAATCTTATTTAAGATGCGATTTGCTTGAAATTTGGTACCGTGGTAGACTTCTGCCTTTGTCAAACTAGAAAATACTTTCTTTTCCGGGAAGTGGTACAGGGACCGACCTATTCAAAAAAATCTTATTTATAAAGCGATTTGCTTGAAATTCGGTACCGTGGTAGACTTCTGCCTTTGTCAAACTAGAGAATACTTTCTTTTCCGGGAAGTGGTACAGGGACCGACCTATTCAAAAAAATCTTATTTATAATGCGAATTGCTTGAAATTCGGTACCTTGGTAGACTTCTGCCTTTTCCGGGAGGTGGACCTATTAAAAAAATCTTATTTATAAGGCGAATTGCTTAAAATCCGGTACCGTGGTAGACTTCTGCCTTTGTTAAAATTAAGATAATTTTTTTTTTTAGAAAGTGGTACAGGGACCGACCTATTTAAAAAAATCTAATTTATGATGCGAATTGCTTGAAATTCGGTAACGTGGTAGACTTCTCTCTTTGTCAAACTAGAGAATACTTTCTTTTCCGGGAAGTGGACCAGGGACCGACCTATTCAAAAAAATCTTATTTATAATGCGAATTGCTTGAAATTCGGTACCTTGGTAGACTTCTGCCTTTTCCGGGAAGTGGACCTATTAAAAAAATCTTATTTATAAGGCGAATTGCTTGGAATTCGGTACCGTCGTAGACTTCTGCCTTTGTCAAACTAGAGAATACTTTCTTTTCCGGGAAGTGGACCAGGGACCGACCTATTCAAAAAAAATTTATTTATGATGCGATTTGCTTGAAATTCTGTTCCGTGGTAGACTGCTGCCTTTGTTAAAATTGAGATAATTTTTTTTTTTTTGGAAGTGGTACAGGGACCGACCTATTCAAAAAAATCTAATTTATGATGCGAATTGCTTAATATTCGGTACCGTGGTAGACTTCTGTCTTTGTCAAACTAGAGAATACTTTCTTTTACGGGAAGTGATACAGGGACCGACCTATTCAAAAACATCTTATTTATGATGCGAGTTGCTTGAAATTCGGTACCGTGGTAGACTCTGTCTTTGTCAAACTAGAGAATACTTTCTTTTACGGGAAGTGGTACAGGGACCGACCTATTCAAAAAAATCTTATTTATAATGCGAATTGCTTGAAATTCGGTACCGTGGTCAAACTAGAGAATACTTTGTTTTCCGGGAAGTGGCACAGGGACCGACCTATTCAAAAAAATCTTATTTATGATGCGAATTGCTTGAAATTCGGTACCGTGGTAGACTTCTGTCTTTGTCATACTAGAGAATACTTTCTTTTCCGGGAAGTGGTACAGGGACCGACCTATTCAAAACAAATTTATTTATGATGCGATTTGCTTGAAATTCGGTAATGTGGTAGGCTTTTGCCTTTGTCAAACTAGAGAATACTTTCTTTTCCGGGAAGTGGACCAGGGACCGACCTATTCAAAAAAATTTATTTATGATGCGATTTGCTTGAAATTCGGTAATGTGGTAGGCTTCTGTCTTTGTCAAACTAGAGAATACTTTCTTTTCCGGGAAGTGGACCAGGGACCGACCTATTCAAAAAAATCTTATTTATAATGCGAATTGCTTTGAATTCGGTACCGTGGTCAAACTAGAGAATACTTTCTTTTCCGGGAAGTGGACCAGGGACCGACCTATTCAAAAAAAACTTATTTATGATGCGATTTGCTTGAAATTCGGTACCGTGGTAGGCTTTTGCCTTTGTCAAACTAGAGAATACTTTCTTTTCCGGGAGTGGACCAGGGACCGACCTATTCAAAAAAAATTTATTTATGATGCGATTTGCTTGAAATTCGGTAATGTGGTAGACTTCTGCCTTTGTCAAACTAGAGAATACTTCCTTTTCCGGGAAGAGGTACAGGGACCGACCTATTCAAAAAAATGTTATTTATAATGCGACTTGCTTGAAATTCGGTAATGTGGTAGACTTCTGTCTTTGTCAAACTAGAGAATACTTTCTTTTCCGGGAAGTGGTACAGGGACCGACCAATTCAAAAAAATCTTATTTATAATGCGAATTGATTCAAATTCGGTACCGTCGTCAAACTAGAGAATACTTTCTTTTCCGGGAAGTGGACCAGGGACCGACCTATTCAAAAAAAACTTATTTATGATGCGATTTGCTTGAAATTCGGTACCGTGGCAGACTTCTGTCTTTGATTAGAAAATACTTTCTTTTCCGGGAAGTGGACCACGGACCGACCTATTCAAAAAAATCTTATTTATAATGCGACTTGCTTGAAATTCGGTAATGTGGTAGACTTCTGTCTTTGTCAAACTAGAGAATACTTTCTTTTCCGGGCAGTGGTACAGGGACCGACCTATTCAAAACAAATTTATTTATGATGCGATTTGCTTGAAATTCGGTAATGTGGTAGGCTTTTGCCTTTGTCAAACTAGAGAATACTTTCTTTTCCGGGAAGTGGACCAGGGACCGACCTATTCAAAAAAAATTTATTTATGATGCGATTTGCTTGAAATTCGGTAATGTGGTAGGCTTCTGTCTTTGTCAAACTAGAGAATACTTTCTTTTCCGGGAAGTGGACCAGGGACCGACCTATTCAAAAAAATCTTATTTATAATGCGAATTGCTTGAAATTCGGTACCGTGGTCAAACTAGAGAATACTTTCTTTTCCGGGAAGTGGACCAGGGGCCGACCTATTCAAAAAAAACTTATTTATGATGCGATTTGCTTGAAATTCGGTACCGTGGTAGGCTTTTGCCTTTGTCAAACTAGAGAATACTTTCTTTTCCGGGAGTGGACCAGGGACCGACCTATTCAAAAAAAATTTATTTATGATGCGATTTGCTTGAAATTCGGTAATGTGGTAGACTTCTGCCTTTGTCAAACTAGAGAATACTTCCTTCTCCGGGAAGAGGTACAGGGACCGACCTATTCAAAAAAATCTTATTTATGATGCGAATCGCTTGAAATTCGGTACCTTGGTAGACTTCTGCCTTTGTTAAAATTGAGATTATTTTTTTGGGGGAAGTGGTACAAGGACCGACCTATTCAAAAACATCTTATTTATGATGCGAATTGCTTGAAATTCGGTACCGTGGTAGACTTTTGTCTTTGTCAAACTAGAGAATACTTTCTTTTCTGGGTAGTGGTACAGGGACCGACCTATTCAAAAAAATCTTATTTATGATGCGAATTGCTTGAAATTCGGTACCGTGGTAGACTTCTGCCTTTGTTAAAATTGAGATTATTTTTTTTTAGGAAGTTGTACAGGGACCGACCTATTTAAAAAAATCTAATTTATGATGCGAATTGCTTGAAATTCGGTACCGTGGTCGACTTCTGTCTTTGTCAAAGTAGAGAATACTTTCTTTTCCGGGAAGGGGTACAGGGACCGACCTATTCAAAAAAAATTTATTTATAATGCGATTTGCTTGAAATTCTGCTGTCTTTGTCATACTAGAGAATACTTTCTTTTCCGGGAAGTGGACCAGGGACCGACCTATTCAAAAAAATCTTATTTATGATGCGAATTGCTTGAAATTCGGTACCGTGGTAGACTTCTGCCTTTGTTAAAATTGAAATTATTTTTTTTTAGGAAGTTGTACAGGGACCGACCTATTTAAAAAAATCTTATTTATGATGCGAATTGTTTGAAATTCGGTACCGTGGTAGACTTCTGCCTTTGTTAAAATTGAGATTATTTTTTTTTAGGAAGTTGTACAGGGACCGACCTATTTAAAAAAATCTAATTTATGATGCGAATTGCTTGAAATTCGGTACCGTGGTCGACTTCTGTCTTTGTCAAAGTAGAGAATACTTTCTTTTCCGGGAAGGGGTACAGGGACCGACCTATTCAAAAAAAATTTATTTATAATGCGATTTGCTTGAAATTCTGCTGTCTTTGTCATACTAGAGAATACTTTCTTTTCCGGGAAGTGGACCAGGGACCGACCTATTCAAAAAAATCTTATTTATGATGCGAATTGCTTGAAATTCGGTACCGTGGTAGACTTCTGCCTTTGTTAAAATTGAGATTATTTTTTTTTAGGAAGTTGTACAGGGACCGACCTATTTAAAAAAATCTTATTTATGATGCGAATTGCTTGAAATTCGGTACCGTGGTAGACTTCTGTCTAAGTCAAACTCTAGAATACTTTCTTTTCCGGGAAGTGGTACAGGGACCGACCTATTCAAAAAAATCATATTTATGATGCGATTTGCTTGAAATTCGGTACCGTGGTAGACTTCTGCCTTTGTGAAACTAGAGAATACTTTCTTTTCCGGGAAGTGAACCAGGGACCGACCTATTCAAAAAAAATTTATTTATAATGCGATTTGCTTTAAATTCGGTACCGTGGTAGACTTCTGCCTTTATCAAACTAGAGAATACTTTCTTTCCGGGAAGTGGTACAGGGACCGACCTATTCAAAAAAATCTTATTTATGATGCGAATTGCTTGAAATTCGGTACCGTGGTAGACTTCTGCCTTTGTTAAAATTGAGATTATTTTTTTTTAGGAAGTTGTACAGGGACCGACCTATTTAAAAAAATCTAATTTATGATGCGAATTGCTTGAAATTCGGTACCGTGGTCGACTTCTGTCTTTGTCAAAGTAGAGAATACTTTCTTTTCCGGGAAGTGGTACAGGGACCGACCTATTCAAAAAAAATTTATTTATAATGCGATTTGCTTGAAATTCTGCTGTCTTTGTCATACTAGAGAATACTTTCTTTTCCGGGAAGTGGACCAGGGACCGACCTATTCAAAAAAAATTTATTTATAATGCGATTTGCTTGAAATTCTGCTGTCTTTGTCATACTAGAGAATACTTTCTTTTCCGGGAAGTGGACCAGGGACCGACCTATTCAAAAAAATCTTATTTATGATGCGAATTGCTTGAAATTCGGTACCGTGGTAGACTTCTGCCTTTGTTAAAATTGAGATTATTTTTTTTTAGGAAGTTGTACAGGGACCGACCTATTTAAAAAAATCTATTTTATGATGCGAATTGCTTGAAATTCGGTACCGTGGTCGACTTCTGTCTTTGTCAAAGTAGAGAATACTTTCTTTTCCGGGAAGGGGTACAGGGATAGACCTATTCAAAAAAAATTTATTTATAATGCGATTTGCTTGAAATTCTGCTGTCTTTGTCATACTAGAGAATACTTTCTTTTCCGGGAAGTGGACCAGGGACCGACCTATTCAAAAAAATCTTATTTATGATGCTTGAAATTCGGTACCGTGGTAGACTTCTGCCTTTGTTAAAATTGAGATTATTTTTTTTAGGAAGTTGTACAGGGACCGACCTATTTAAAAAAATCTAATTTATGATGCGAATTGCTTGAAATTCGGTACCGTGGTCGATTTCTGTCTTTGTCAAAGTAGAGAATACTTTCTTTTCCGGGAAGGGGTACAGGGACCGACCTATTCAAAAAAAATTTATATATAATGCGAT
Organism: Merzomyia westermanni; assembly: GCA_949987695.1. Lineage (NCBI taxonomy): Eukaryota > Metazoa > Arthropoda > Insecta > Diptera > Tephritidae > Merzomyia > Merzomyia westermanni. The sequence goes on from OX465288.1 coordinate 95,586,949, forward strand.
TTGCTTGAAATTCTGCTGTCTTTGTCATACTAGAGAATACTTTCTTTTCCGGGAAGTGGACCAGGGACCGACCTATTCAAAAAAATCTTATTTATGATGCGAATTGCTTGATATTCGGTACCGTGGTAGACTTCTGCCTTTGTTAAAATTAAGATTATTTTTTTTTAGGAAGTTGTACAGGGACCGACCTATTTAAAAAAATCTAATTTATGATGCTTATAATTGCTTGAAATTCGGTACCGTGGTCGACTTCTGTCTTTGTCAAAGTAGAGAATACTTTATTTTCCGGGAAGGGGTACAGGGACCGACCTATTCAAAAAAAATTTATTTATAATCCGATTTGCTTGAAATTCTGCTGTCTT